>CM077096.1:20961787-22161787 GCA_039513925.1 Platanthera zijinensis
TGACCCGCCTCTCCACTTCAACCAACCCGCTTGGATTATGTGTCACATCTTTATCAATACCTCCATCTTTTTGAACAATCGATCCAAGATATTTAAAACACTCACTACGGGGAATATCTTGATCACCCAACTTAATAACGAAGTCATCCATCCGTCTTGTACTACTAAATTTAAACTCCATATATTCCTTCTTTGCCCTACTCAACCTAAAACCCTTCTTTTCTAAAAAAATTCGCCAAGATTCAAGTTTTGTGTTTACACCCTCGCATGTCTCATCGACCAAAACGATATCATCCGCAAACAATAAACACCAAGGTATTGCTTGTTGGATATGTCTGGTGAGCTCATCTAAGATAAGGGTAAAGAGATAAGGGCTTAAAGCTGAATCTTGATGTAAGCCAATGGTGATAGAAAATTCTTGGGTTAATCCTCCAGATGTCCTCACCCTTGTCACTAAATTTTTATACATATCTTTGATTATGTCGATGTATGAAACAGTTATACCTTTCTTTCCTAAAACTCTCCATAAGATCTCTCTTGGAACTCTATTATAAGCCTTCTCAAGATCATTAAACAGCATATGCAAATCTTATTTTCTTTCTCGATAGTTGTAAATCAGTCTCCTTAAGAGATGAATAGCTTCCATGGTCGATCGCCCTAGCATGAATCCAAATTGATTCTCCGAGATGGTAGTCTTTCGTCTTACTTGTCTTCCTATTACACATTCTCATAATTTCATGGTATGATTCATTAATTTAATTCTTCTATAATTAAAACAATTTTGTACATCTCCTTTGTTCTTATACAAAGGTATCAAGATACTTCTCTTCGTTAGTCTGACATCCTCTTTGACTTCAGTATCTTATTGAAAAAACATGTAAGCTACAAAATTCTTTTATTCTCTTGATATTTTTATACTTCGATGGGTATATCTTTTGGCTCAACCGTCTTTCCATTTCTCATCTTCTTTAGAGCATCACTTACCTCCGATACTTGAATTTTACGATAAAACGATATATTCTTATACTACTCTGATTTACTTAACTCTTCAAAGTTCAATCCATTATTTTTGATTCATTATAGAGTTGATAAAAGTATCATTTTCATCACTCTTTAATATCCACATCATCCGTCAAAATTGTATCGGTTTCATCCTTTATGCATTCTATTTGACTTAAATCAAATGTCTTCATTTATCTAGCTCGAGCAATTTTATATATATCACGCTCTCCATCTTTGATATCAAGTCGCTTACAAAATTCTTCATAAGCTTGACTTCTTACTTTACTTACTGCATGTTTAGCTTCTACTTTGACGACTTTATTCTTACAAGGGTAAAGTGATTTATAGTTGACCCTCTTTTCCCTCACTTTGTCTTGCACATCCTCTTTCCACCATCAAAATTCTTTATTTGGGGGTGTACGACATGTTGATACTTCAAGTACGTTCTTTTCACTTATCCTTAAATGTAAAGACATAGTTTTCCATGAAATACTATGATCAACATAAGAGTTATCAACTAGTTGTTTTATAACTATTGTCTTGAAAGCAACCTGTTTTTCCATATTCAAGTTCCACCACCGAATTTTTGGCAACATTTTTGTCATTATCTTTTATTATATTTAATTTGTACGTCTAATACCATAAACCTATGTTGTGTTGTCAAACTTTCTCCTTATATGACTTTATAATCCTTACAAATCATTTTATCAATTTTGTGAGTCATATAATTATCACTTTGTGACTTATTTGGTCTGCTTTTAAACGTAATTAAATGTTTTTCCTCTTTATGAAAAGAGTATTTGTCACAAATAGAACATGTGTTATGACAAAGTCTAAAATGATTCATCATTCTTCATTTTTTCTACATATCCAAATCATCCATGAATGGGTGTATAAACTACAGTTTTCTTCCTTATATGTCCATTTAAGTTTGCTCCTATGAAAATCTGGCTCACGCAACTCCGGTCAAGTGGCCCTTCGGCTTCTCTCTTTGTGAGATCCCACTTACTAAATCATCTAAGTCTTCCCAAAATTGAACTTTAATAGCTTCACTTAATTCTATTTGTGGCGCAAAAGCACTAATCACATTAATAGTTTTCTTTTCTATGACCAACTTAAGAGCTAAGATTTTATCATTTTTTTACTTACCCTAACAACTTCATCCCTCCAAGTAGTGTCGACAATAATATCTACCCCACTGTTTGTTTTATTTTTTCATGTTTTTATAAATAGTTATTTTTAGACCATTTATCGATAGAACTCCATTATTTTGCTGTTTTCTTCCTCCTAGTAGGTTGTCATCCCCATTCCAAGAGAGAAATTCTCCATCCACTCCATCCTAAGCTCCATTTAAGGATTTCTACAGAAGAAGTGGTTGTTATAAGGTGACGTGCTCGTGTCATAGTGCTTGGAACATTCGTGAAGACGGGTCTGTTAGGATTTAGGAGGAGGTGATGGCTCCACCCCCTACCCCGGACGACAGTCAAAGGTTCGCCTGGAGAGTTGGAGTGACAGTCCTCCCTCACCATTCTGAGGAAGAGTCTCTTCGTTCTCTCCAAAGCTCTGGTGCTACCCTTGCCCCATTCTCTACTTTTTCATTTCCTACATTGTGATGGTTGTAAGAACATTCTAAACTACTACTTGATTGTTAATCATGTCTCACATTGTATAAATTTTTACTTAAGATGTTTTTGATTTCAATCGTACTTTATTTGATGGTGGATGATTGGATTTCATGTTGATTTGGGTGTTAGGTTGTTTGCGATATGTTGTTGATTTTGGCTTGATAAGTGTTTTAAGAGTAGAATTATAATCTCTCAAATTAATCATTTGTTTAGATAGCTCAAGGTAGAGGATGTCCTAGTATCTTCACTTACGCTCCACGTGATTCGATACTCTGTGTAAATCCTCCGTTTTATATTACTTCGATCGGTGCACTGTTGACGTTAATCTGTTAGGATAATGGTCATCTGTAGTTTAGCGGTCAAAGTGCAAGTTCGGTAAAAACATTTAAGCATAATGATTGATAGTGATAGCCAAGAGAACGTAGTCAGTCAAACTATGGTGGAAGAGGCTGAATAAAGTTGGGAACACATTCCACAAACACTCAAAGGGTGGGATAAGAAAAGCTCAGAGTATGCAAATGAAGGAGAGATGTTGAATTACATTCTCCACAAGCACCTACAGCAAAGACATATATTGTGATGGCATAGATGGTTGGCATGTGTTGTTAAGTCAACCATGGAAATTTGACCTCAACACCAAGTATCATGAAAGACTTAATACCAATCAAGTTGAGAAGGAGGAGAAAATTTTCATTGTGATAACTCTGAAGAAGGAAGGTTCAATACAAGTGGTTGCAAAGAAAAAGCGGTTTGCATCTCAGTAACTGAATTTGCAAGAGAAACTAAAAGAAAAAACTAGCAAAATACGAGAAGTGCATGCACTAGCGGTAAAGGGAGAGTAGCAGAGCAAGGACTCCATTGGAAGTTTGAACAGTACATACAGAATTGCAAGTTATTCAAGTAAGTTTTGAAGACAACAACCCAAATGAACTGCCCGGAGGTCTGGCCCTTCTACAAGACATTCACATCGCTTTGATTTAGTGTTGGGAGCAAGCCTGCAAAATTTACCGTGCTACAGGATGAGTATGGACGAGAATGCTAAAAGATGAAAGTTAGCGGGATGTGTGTGGATAGTCATGTAATCAACAAGATCATTATAGAGTACAAATTCCTGATTCCGAGACTTAATGATATGTTGGACCAACCAAATGGTGTTGAATACTTCCCTAAAATAGATCTGAGGAATGTTGTCATTAGAGATCAAGATCTGCCTAGGAGAAGAGTAGAAAGTTGTGTTCAAGGTGGGAGAAGGGTTACTCCAATTAGAAAATGCGCCCACCACTTTGATAATAAACCAAGAGTTTAGGAAATTCCAAGTAGACTGTCGTTGTCTACTTTGATGACATTCTTATCTACATCGAGAGTTATGAGAAACATATACGGTATCAATGATTAGTGATGGAGGCACCGTGAGAAAACAAGAGTTATCTCCTCGCCAAGGAATTGTTGTTTCACGGCCCATAGTAGGTGCAGCTGATATCAGCGTAGATGAGGAGAAAGTGTGATATATTCACGAACAGCCAACACCCTCTATTGTAAGTGTCGTAAGGAGTTTCCATAGGCTGACAACTTTTATTTACAACTCATCAAATATTTGGTAAGCATCATGGCACAAATAACAAAATTTCTGAAGAAAGGCAAGTTCCACCAAGTGGGAAAGGGTTTAAGCACACTTTGTATAGAATGGGATTATACACACCACTTCATGTGCCAACAAATGCTTGGCAACATTTGTCGATGAACTTCATTTGGGGGATGTTGGGAACACTGAGAAAACTAGATTCATTTTTTGCCATCACTGATTAATTTTCAAAATTAGCGGCTTCTATTTCTTGCAAAATGATATACAATGGGGTGAGCGAGACGATTCAGATCAAGATTCAAAAATTCTATGTACATTTTGGAAGTCTCTTTGGAGTCCACCTAGAACCCTGCTGGACTTCAACAGCACAACACATCCAAAAACAAACAAAAGTGATGAATTGAACTCTAGGCAACATAATTACAAATATCTGAGGTGAGAAATCATTACAATGGGATTTTACCATGGCCTGAGAAGAATTTGTGTATAATAGTGAATTCAATGTCCAAAAAAGAAACCGCCATTAGCAAATGTATACTCAATGGTATCATGTGCTTTATTTACATGAGGGATCCAAGAACATGATGTGAGGACCCTTCTCGGACCCCAATAATTAATTTTCTATCTAAGCTCATTTCAATTTATTCGTCTCAGCACATTGCAGAAGCATGCACAATGAATACAAAATAAAACACATAATAATACTTTTTTATTTCATTAAAATCTTTAATTATAGGGATATTATGTAAATAAAAAGACACACCTACAACTTCCTTTATTCTAGCACACCACTGACTCAAAACTATTAGTCATCTAATTGATTACATATAGGACACTATAAATTCTGGCATATCACTACACGTCTCTCAACAGCTTCCACTATTCCAATAAATATCTAAACTCATACCTTGGCTCATTCCTCAACTCTCTTTTTCCTTTCTTCGTCGGTCATCTTTACCTTATTAGGTGTGTTCAGAGAATCGTCTGCTTCCTTAAAATATGTGACAACTACAGGGTTAGTCAGAAACAATATGACTAAGTGAGTATTTTACTTCTTTAACTATAGTACAAACAAACAAGAAAAGTGAGAAAGAATATGAACAATCAATTTAAGGTGCAATAAAAGGAAGTATAATAATATGTAAATAAATAAGATTTTATATTCTTGTATTTTTTGTTATTTTGTTCTTAGAGTTCTTCAAAATCATTTTTCATTTTTTTCAATTTTATTTATCTTGTTCTTCTTGTAAATTCAATCTTCTAAATCAGAGTGTTTGTCATTCTTATTTTTCTTTAATTTTATTCAATCAGAAAGTGTTAAGGGTATTTATCGATTCATCTTTTCAAATTCTTGGACACACCCTTCTGAGGGTATCTTAAGCTCTTATATCTACCAGGGACGATTTTCACATGCAATAGTCCTTCTAGCCCTTGGTTAGACATAGACTTCCAATCAAGGACGATCTTCAGACGTAATAGGACTTCTAACCCCCATAGATTGGAAGATTCTTCTTTCGTAGGCGATTCACATCCCCCTGCGCTGGATAACCCTTAACATTTTCTATACATCGATGAATTCTATGTCTTTGTATTCGTCTCATGTCTTTTTTTATTCTTTTCTTAATGTGTTTTATATTCCTTTCTTTTGTTTTCATTTTCTTCAATTAGTCGTTATGGATTCTTATTCTTTACATATAATCTTTTCAATCTTGAAGTTAGTGTAAAATCTAGTGTAGGAAAAACAGGAAATATTTTTTGAAATCACCTGGAACCTTGTTCCACTTCCACCTGGTCAAACTTGTATGGATTGTAAGTGGGTCATCATCGTCAGATATGAACTAGATGGGGTTTTGGGATGTCTAAAAGCTTGTTTTGTGGTTCGTGGTTTCACACAGCAACACAGTCTAGACAATGAGGAGACATTATTGTCGGTTGCGAAGCTAAAGAATGTATGTGTTTAAATTTCTCTGAATGTTTGTCATCACTGGTCGTTGCATCAGTCAGACATAAAAACGCTTTCTTAAATGGGGACCTTATTGACACTATTTACATAAAGTAACCTCCCTGGTTTGAGAATACAGGGGAGAATCTGGTTTGTCACCTCAAGAAGTCTCTCTAGGCTCTCAAACAATCTCCTCGAGCGTGGTTTGACAAATTCAGTCGTGACGTTCATGATATTGGATTTACTCGAAGCTCAGTCGACTACTCTCTTTTTACTCGTCATCGCACGACAGGCACAATGATACTTTTGGTGTATGTTGATGATATTCTGATCACAAGCAATGATCTCAACGAGATACATTGTAAGACTCGAACGTAGATATATATAAATATCTTGTATAAAAACTATGTAAATATCCCCGATGATAAAAAAATGATTTCAGTGCTGAATTGACGTCGCACTTTAATTTTTGATGTTCGGATTTCTCGTTTGATATTAATTGTTTTTATTATTTATTGGCGACAGCCGCTTCGTTTTCATTTAAATCGACTAACTTGAGTTGGTCGGCTTTGATTTGAGTCTAATTACACTTGGGTTTGGTTGGAATTGGATTTATTTGTGGCTGTGCACAATGTTGAACCGGTGTGTGTTGGCCTGGCTGAATTGTGGTTGTGCACAATGTTGAACCGGTGTGTTGGCTTGGCTGAATTGTGGTTGTGCACAATGTTGAACCGGTGTGTATTGGCTTGGTTGAATTGTGGTTGTGCATTAAATTGAAACCGGCTGGACCGGTAGGGGTGACTGGTTGCCTGGGTTCAGCGGTGGAATTATCTTGTGATATAATATCGAGCCTTGTTCGTTCTTCTTCATCACATCGACGGAATGAACCGGCGAAGCCGCACCTGCGCCGATTGCTCTAGCCGCCTCCAATCTCATCCGTTTTGCACGATTTCTTCTTCTTTGGCAAGATAATCTCTTTCTCTTCAATCCTCTTTCTTCTTGTATGAAGTTTGTGTATGGATTGGTGATGGATGAAAATCCTAGGGTTTGGAGTTTTGGTTTCGATTCACTCCTTTTTAAATTAAAAGTTTCTTTATAGTTTTCCAAGCCCTAAACCTTGAATTTGAACTAATTTTGGGAGAGATGAAGTTAGGGTTTCATTAAGGGTTTTGTTTTAACCCCTTTGCAATTTTGTTGTCGGCTGTGTTGTTGAGGGCTGCCGGTTGTGCTTTTGGGCTGCTTTGTGTTGCTGTCCGGCTGTTTTAGAGGGGATTTACGCCTTGCTTTGAACTGCAATTCGTAACCCTTGGTGTTGTCATCGTGACAACCCTTGAGGCTGTGCATTGGAGCAATTTGGATCGACTATCGTGGGCATTTGAAACCTGTTGTAAGCTGTTGGTACTCCTTTTTGAATCACCCACGCTCGTCCTTCCCTAGACAACTCCTAGAGGTCGTATTTGTGACCGTCGTAGGAGTCCTCTCATAACTATTTATGTCGCAACCCTAAAGTAAATGATATTTTGATACTGCAGAGGATGACGTCCGACGATAGACGTGACGTGAACCCTTCGAAGGACAAGGGCAAAGGAAAAGTTGGGGTGAGTCCTTACTGCTTTTTCTTCCTCATTTGTGAACTTGTTAAGCTAGTTACTTTTCAGTTGTTTGATATCACTGAATATATGAATCGCCGAAAACGCTAACGTGGCTTAGCGAGCGATAGAATTCTGAGGGAAACCAAATACAAATAAATCCTATTTTTGAAATAAACTGAATGAATCGAAATGATTAAAATTGAGAACGCGTCGACGCATCGAAATGCTAAGGGTCGGCCTAGTAGGGGGGATGGTTCAGACTCCTACACCTCGTGAGGGGGGTAGAACTCTCACACCTCGTAGGGGGGGTCGAACTCCTACAGATTATGATATGAATCCGATTAGGAGGCGTTGAAGCCTGTTGCGCGTAGAAGCGCCCTAAAGTGGATAATGATATGAGGGGTCGACGGACCCGGATAATTGCGATATTCGAATGACCCTACGCATTTTGAGAAACGAATTATGAATAACAGGATATAAATAAATGCAATACAACGGAAATATGAATTGATATCAGAGATAGAGATGTTGATTTTACCTGTTCCTAGCTTAGTAACATGTTCAAATGAATTTCATTGTGCTGACTTTCTTGTCTGCTTGCAGTGCGAAGTTACAGGTAAGGGTAAGGATTCACTTAGTTTTAAAACTAATTGGTTCTTAATTTCTTTTAAGAACCGAGCACCAGCGTACCAGACCCCGCTATACAGGCCCAGGCAGAGGCAGATCGAAGACCAGTTGAAGGCGTGTCTCATCCACGGGTTAGCATGAGTTTATTCCTTGTACTTTTGATACTGTAATAAATGAAAATACTTTTGTACCTGACAGTTAGACTGTATGAATATATTTTGTATATTATTGAATTGTTCTGTTTCCACTGGTACACTTCTTTTATTAACTGCTGCGTATAATTATGTGAAAAACTCACTCAGAAAGAATGATTTTAAATTGTGGCAGATTTTGGGCCGTTACATACATATGATCAAGAAACACTTGACAACTGTTTTTCAGACCAAAGATTTGGGAAAACTCCGATATTTTCTCGATATCGAGATAGCTCGTCGTCCCGATGGTCTTATTCTATCCCAACGGAAGTATTGGCTTGATCATCTTCATGATGTCGGCTACTCTGGATGCAAGCCCGCAAAAACACCAATGGATGTCAACCATAAGCTTTGTGCGTACAGCTCCGACTCTAACCTACTACCAAATTCAAAATATCAACGTCGTCTAGTGGGTAAGCTAATTTATATCATAGTTACACGACCTGATATATCCTTTTATATTGGGGTTGTCAGCCGTTCCATGCATGCTCCACGAACTTCACATTTACAGACAGTTGAGCACATCCTCTGGTATCTGAAGAGTACTCCCGATCAAAGGCTTGTTTATAAGCCTTCTTTAACCTTATCTCTTATTGTCTACTCGGACGTTGACTATGCAGGCTCTCTAGACGACCATCGATCCACCAACTACTGCACTTACTTTAGTGGACACCTTGTCACCTAGAGAAGCAAGAAGCAAACGATGGTTGCACGATCATCTGCAGAAGCAGAATATCGCTCAATGGACTCGATCGTTTCTATACTTGTGTGATTGGAAAATCTTCTCAATGATTTGTGAGTGAAACTCTCCTCTCCAGTCACTCTCTTTTATGATGGTCAAGCAGTTATACACATTGCAAATAATCCCATGTTTCACGAACGCACCAAGTAAATCGAGGTCAACTGTCATTTTATTCAAGAGAAAGTGAAGATGAAGAAACTAGACTTGAGACATGTCCCTACGGCCGGGCAGATTGTTGATATTCTTACCAAAGCCTTATCATGCCCAACTTTATCACCAATTCTTGTCCAATCTTGATTCATATGATTTGTATGCTCCAACTTGCGGGGATTGTTAAAGCAATCTATACAAAAGGCTCATACAAAGGCCAATGCCTGAGACCATTACTACGTAGGCATTAGTTTCACATCTTAGATATCGATTTTGTCTCCACTCATCTCATCTGTTTATATTTGTACATGTAATTTTAGTTGTCTTGTAGTAATATATTTGTGAGAATAAAATTATTATTTTATTTCTCTCGGAGTTTATTTTTCTCTACAGTATTCAACCATAGTTCCAGAAGTTCTAAAGAAAGAGAGGTCTTAATTCTTAACATTTTAAGTAGCAAGTAACTTGAATTTCCTAGTCAATGCGATTTCACCATCAAGACCCCGACTGCATCCAACTTCCAGCCAACCCCTTACCTCCATCCAGACATTGTCCGTCCAACCACCACCTTCATGCAACCTACACAGCTGTCATTGATGCAAACACCATCCCTAAGCAATATCCACCTTCATCCAAACCACTATGCCCCAACCAACCACCTCATCCATTGTTGACCCAATGTCTCTCCAACCAAGATTTCCATGACCTTCGCAGCAAGGGGCTCTTTTTTCATTGCAAACCACAATGAAAGAGATGTATGTGATGATTGGGGATGATGAGTTAGAGATTACGTTTAGGACACCAACCCTACCACCGACCGACACAGACAATTCTACCAGCTCAACATGACATGTCTCTCCATTGACGACTCACCGTGACCTCGTCTCATCCTACTAATTTGAGTGCTTCATAATTTTATTGACAGCAGAGTGACTCATAATTTCCTCTCCAAGAATTTGGCAGTTCTAGTACATCTTGTAGAGCTGTCACTGAATTTCAAT
The DNA here is from genome assembly GCA_039513925.1 of Platanthera zijinensis. Taxonomy (NCBI): domain Eukaryota; kingdom Viridiplantae; phylum Streptophyta; class Magnoliopsida; order Asparagales; family Orchidaceae; genus Platanthera; species Platanthera zijinensis. The sequence continues at coordinate 20,972,245 of CM077096.1, forward strand.
GTCCTACTAGGGCACAGTCACATCACTCCCACTGGCGGCATCTATAACCACCTTCAGCTCCAACTGGGTAGTTCTCTAATCAACGAAGGACTTTTATGGTTTCCCACTGATTGACATTGAAGGCACTTTGGGCATCACATGACTTCGGGTGCTAGGGGACAACAAAATCAACTGGGTCATTGCCCTTCATTTGGAAAGCGCATCCAAATAGGAATATTGTTACAGAGGATGGGCATCAACGTAGACTCACGAGATCGTGAGGCAACGTCGAGTACTTGGCGAGTCTATTCCTGGAAAATAGCACCAACGTGTGATGCCAAAATGGCGGCATTCGTTATCTTTTATTTCATCATTTTGGATCATCGCATTTTTTTTTAATGACAGTAATGCCCCCCAAGGTTGGCCAAGAATGGTTCTTGGTTCTCTTTTCATCGCCCTTTCCCTCTCTACCTTATGAGCAACCCTAGAAATCTCCCGTGAGTAACAATTTGCATAAGAATAAAAAGGTAGGCAAATTTATTTAAATAATTTTCATGGGCTAAAAGAACAAAAAACTAAGGCTTTAATTCTTTTGGGTGTTTGACAGCACCACAAGGTTTTAAAATGAGAAACTTACAAAACAAGGAACGATTAGCATGAGTCCATGATAGTGTAATCACTAGAACATAAAAGATATATTGAAATTCACACAACAATAGAGAAAGAGTATTGAAGGGACAAAATATTGATGTTGGGAGATTGATAACAAAAAACAATCTAACAGAACTTCTCTATAACTTCAATTTTTTATGAAAACCTTTGGTATGAAATATAGCACATTATATAAAGAGGAAAACAAAGTCGTGGATATAAACAAGCAATGCTTCATAAGAGGACAGAATCATCCCAACTACCAAACAAAATCATAGCATAAATGAAAAAGAGTTGCATGATCAAGAATATAAAAATCATGTGAGAAAAAAAAACAGAAGAATATATATTGGTCCTCATATCAAGATAAATATCAAAATCAGTGAAATCATATGGTATACTAACTTCTTGATTATGTTTTCTGTGGTAGTTCATCACTTGCTTTGAAGAATATCTACTTCCGGGTGCCACTGCATCATTATAGGTCTCATCCAACGGAACTTTTGAAGGAACAATAAATCCTCCTAAGCAATGACCAACCGGAGGGCAATCCATCCAACCTAAGTGATAGAAACATAGAAAACTTGGTCATTATTTTTCAGGTAACATCCAAGATAGAGATATAAGAGCCTATATATAAAAAAACTCATACTCAAGTAGAGATTAAATTACTTAATAATGCATAAGAACATAAATTAAAAAATCATTATTTTAAGATTACATGTCATAGTTTATTGATATTCCTTCAATGATACAATAAAATTTAACTTTCAAGTCATTACAACAACACTCAAGCCTTTATCTCACTATAGTGGGGTCGGCTATATGGATCCTTGTCCCCATTGTGCCCTATCTTTAGTCATAATCTCACTAATGCCCAAGTACATCACGTCTTTCCTTATAGTTTCATTCCAAGTCTTTATTGATCTACCCCTCCCCCGTTTAACATGCCTCGTGACTAAACTCTCACAACGTCTAACAGGTGCCTCTAATGATCTCCTCTGTACATTTCCAAACATCTTAGTCAAGCTTCTCGCATCTTCTCTGCAATTAATGTCACTCATGTCATATCCCTAATATATTCATTCCAAATTTTATCGAGTCTCGTGTGTTCACACATCCACCTAAACATTCTCATTTCCGCAACTCCCATTTTTTGCTCATATACACAATTCACTTCCCAACACTCAGGATCATAAAGCATGGTAATTACAGTATGGCAAAACTTGCCTTTAAGTTTTAATGGTACTTTATGATCACATAAGATCTCTGGCGCGCCTCTCCACTTCAACCAACCTGCTTGGATTCTATGTATCACATCTTTATCAATATCTCCATTTTTTGAAATATCGATCCAAGATATTTATATCACTCACTGTAGGAAATATCTTGATCACCCAACTTAATAACAAAGTCATTTGTCCTTCTTGCACTGCTAAAATTAAGCTCCATATACTTCGTCTTTGCCCCGCTCAGCCTAAAACCCTTCTTTTCTAAAATGTCTCGCAAAGATTCAAGTTTTGCGTTTACACCTTTGCGCGTCTCATCGACAAAAATATCACCCACAAACAATAAACACCAAGGTAATGTTTGTTGGATATGTCTGGTGAGCTCATCCAAGATAAGGGTAAAGAGATAATGACTTAAAGCTAAACCTTGATGTAAGCCAACAATGATAGAGAATTCATGTGCTAATCCTCCAGATGCCCTCACCCTCATCACTAAATTTGTATACATATACAGAAACAAAATGGGTCATTGTCATAAGGAAAAGTAAGCATCCGCCACATGGAAGTAATAAATGCAAGAAATTTTACATGAATTCGTTGTCCAACCACAAGAAATCAACTAATTATAGCATAGAGGTGATATGCAAAGTACCTTGATCCTTAGAAATAACCCAAGATATTTGGGGAGTTTGTTAATTTGATGGTTGTTGTATTTGACTTTAAATAGACCCAAAACCAGAAAGTTTAAATCTTTTCTTAAATTATCTAGCTCTCCTTATTTCTGTAACAGACACTAACCAACCCTGTCAAGCCGTTGTACAAGGCCACTCCAGCCCTATTGTGCACCTTCTATGTTCAACCAGCACCACAGCTACTGCAGTCAACAGTCCAATCACTAGCGATGATGTAGGACGGACTTAAAAAATAATATTTAATTGGGTAGTTCAAACTTGCCATTACTCGCAAAAATTAAACACAATGTATTATTAAACTTTGGTGTTTTACTTTGGAGGCCTCGGACAAATTAGTTAGTTACTTAGCAAAATAACACACGCGGCTACAAAATTTTCCACGCTCGTAGTATCGCAAACAACAATATCATATTTAAAATAAGTAATGGCTGTGGAAATTAACAAGCAATGAGGTCAAAGAAAACAAGCACACAAGATGTGTCCAATCACAAGCAAACAAGCATTGTCTCTAATTCGGTCTTTTGATGCAGTGAACCTCCAAGAAACATCAAGAATCTCACGTGGAATTTTGTCATGATGATAAAAGATTAGCATCAGATTAAACAGTTATTCACATCTGCATTTGTATAGATTTTAAGCAGTTCTGAAAAAGGGAAATCTCATGGGTCAGCATGATCCATATTATCTATATTAAACAAATGTGGTTTCATGTACTTTTATATTTTATGAACGTTTAATTAAATGTCGTCCCAAGTACTTTTATATTCGTGTATGTTCAATTAAATGTCTTGTTTATTTTATATTTTGAGTATGTTGTAGTCAGCCCGAGTATAGGGACCTAATCATCATGTCTTATGTCTTTATAATTCATGTCACGTCAATAACCCGTAATTCGCCGAGATCCTAAATGCCTAAGGAAGACACTTCAATAAACCACCTCGCCAATTGATTGTTCGCAGATCTCGTCTGGGAGGTCTCGTCCAGCAGAAGTCACCTGGTTGCAGGGTCAGCTTGACATCGGCAGCATTCGACCCGTCAGCTTGACATCGGCAGCATTCGACCCGTCAGCCTGACCTCGGCAGCATTCGACTCGTCAGCCTGACCTCGGCAGCATTCGACTCGTCAGCTTGACCTCGGCAGCATTCGACTCGTCAGCCTGACCTCTGCACGATTTGACTCGTCAGCCTGACCTCGGCAACATTCGACTCAAGTCGTTGGGACCGAGATCCGTTTTCAACACTTTTGGTCACAAAGAAAAACAAGTAATGAATTAATCTTTAGTCTCTCTTAGTTTCCCTCCTGTCCTCCCCAAGTTGCTCGGGCCCCGAATGCCCTCTTCCTCTTCCCTCTTAGGTTGAGCTTGACACCCTCACGACATTCTCCGTAGGTCGAGCTCGGTTGCTTGGTATCTCCTCCTCACTACCACCACCTTCAACGAGAAATGGATGCATTACGAATTAGTCCTTAACTACTTGGTATTAAAGCAACTTCAACCAGCTATTACAGATGTCGCTGCCTCCTCAACACCCGACGTCGTAACCTCGTCTAGGCATACAGTAGACTGTTATGCACTCATGATCGTCTCTGCAACCTACATCCTCAAAGAAGACCAACGTCAACATCCTCTGTGCAGAGAAACCCACCACCTACAAACGACCCACACGATGCCACTCTCCCGCCCAACTCGTCTGTCGAGCTCCTTTCCACTGAGCGTCCTTCTGAATCAACACGTCTCCAAGCCAAGCTCAACCAACGGAGCGGCACAATCCAAGTAAACGACACACATCGAGCATCGTCCTCGATAGTGTCGATCTCCTCAAATGTCAGTTCACTGACCGCCATTTCTTCTGCTTCCAACAAACAAATCAATCAATCTCCTCTACCGCCACAACAATCAACCTCCCATTTCCCTGCTTCCATATTACTCATCTTCTTCCTCTCCTGCTTCGCCCATCATTTTTTCCACTTTATCTTTTTTTCAAATAGACGAGATCACACGCTATCCTACTCACTCAAGACATACTCCCCTCTGCCAAACTGCCATGAAATATGATTTGCTTTCATCATGCTAGCGATCAACAATTCTCCCTCTCCTACCCAAATCAATTGGCCTCTGTATCGAGCCCAACACCTAACAGCAATGGGAAACCCTTTCAATTATGAATAACTTAATTAATCATTGTTTGGATTATGCCACTGATTAATTGAATACTTAATTCATTTTGGCATGGTGGCGTGTTCCGACGTTCAAACTAAAATCTGTGAGATACTGTAAATGATTTGTGAGGTATTAGCAGTATTGGCGGCAATGACTCTAGCGATGTTGATATTGCTCTCTGAACTCTTGAAACCCAATCTGGTCAGGGGTCCACACCATTTTTAGTCCCCCAAGTTCTTCATCTAGTGCCATAGATTTCATCGTCTTCAAGCTCCACACCAGTAGTCACATCGACCACTCTCAAGTCATTCCTTATGATTACTGCTCACCAGCTGGCGCCGCCACCTCCAATTAATGTGTCTCCATACCACGTCCTCCTCTCCAGTCATAGATTACACCGCCTCTGAGCTCCGCGCCATCAGTTCTGTTGTTCATTCCCCATCCACTTCTTAAGTTGATTGATACTCGGCAAGCAACACCACTTCTAGTCCTCGTGGTTCCTATTTCGCCAGCTCCAGCCTCCCTTGACCATCTGCAGCCACCGAGCGTCCTTCCCCTGACTCTATACATTACTTCTGGCAGTCTTATCCTCATGGGAACTTCGACTTCAAATCTCTGTGATCAATATTCCATGGGCACTCAACCTATCCGCCCATCCTGATGCATTAATGCATCATATAGGTAAGCAACGACCCCCCGACAATATCGTCGTCATTCACGACACTCGCAAGCACGGTGGAGGCTACTATCCTAATGATGTCTCGACTCCAGGTAACATACGACAATGATCTATTCTGGGAAGAAATAAAGAAACTAGATAGACCGCCTCGTAAGGTTTTATACCCCTCTATGAGTTTGATCTCAAAGTCAAGGAGTGGTAAGATGTTATGAGTCTGCATGATCCATTATTTATATATCGTGTCATGTATTTTATAATTTGTGTATGTAAAATTAAATATCTTGCCGTTTATTTTATATTTTGAACATGTTATTGTCAATGCGAGTATAAGGACCTAATCATCATGTCTTGTATCTTTATAATTTGTGTCGTCTCATTTAATCTCTATTTAAGAATGATCATGAAGAAAAACAAGCAATTAATTAAACTTTAGTTTCTCTTAGTTCCCCTCCTCTCCTCCTCTCCATGTTAGGGTTAGGGTTAAGAAAAACTACACTCTTCCTCTTCCCCCTTAGGCGGACTGAGCTCGGATCTCTCGTCGCATTCTTCTTAGGTTGAGCTCAGCTCGCTTGTATCTCCACCTCACCACCAACAACTCCGACGAGATATGGATGTGTTATGGGTTAGCCTCAAATAGTAAAGTAACTTGCAAATTCCTATTTATGTCAAGGTTGTATATGTTGGATGTCGGGGACACGTAGGTTTGGGTTTTTCATGTCCGTTTTACTATATTGGGGACATATCAAGTATATTTCATATCAGGTTTTCAATACTCAATTATTTACACATAATTATAATAGATATAATCATTGTTCTAATTAAAATATATATATATACACTAATAATTTATTGTTTATTAAACTTCTAAATTTACTAAACTAGTATGCATAATTTAAATTATGCAACTAAGAACCGTATAAAAATATAAGTAAAGCAATGAACAAACACAGATTTTAAAAATAACAAATTGTAAATATACTAATATTTCTGAAAAACATTTTCCCTTCCATAGGTTTGCTTGCAGCAACATCAACATGAAACCAGTAAAGTAACAGAACCAGCAATATCAATGATCACACAAACATGATACCAGCAACATCACCATGAAACTAGACACATCAACATGAAACCAGCAAAATCAGTATCAAACCATCAATCTACAAACAAAAACCAACAAACAACAACCAATAAACGGCAAAAAGAAACCAACTTATAATCAGAGAGAGCTCGGAAAAGAAGGCATCGGAGAGGAACTGGAGAAGATGAGAGAATGAGAGAGAAACTAAAGAGAAATCATAGAGTATCAGATATTCAGAGAGACTTCGGAAAAGAGAGCATCACAGAAAGGAACCAAAGAGAGGAGAGCATTAGAAAGAGGAACCTGAGAGGAACCACCGAACAAGCAATATAAAATTTAAAACAAAAAAATACAATGCAACCGACGAAGCTAGAGAGAGGAACTACATAAATCGAGGCAGAAATCAGAGAAAAGAATCAAAACGGAATAAACCCACAAAAAGTAGAGTCACGGTCACAAAAACTACAGAGGGGAACGAAGCCACATAAACCAGTTACCATAATCGCAAATGCATTAACCAAAGAGAGGAACAAAGCCACAAAAAACAATTATCGAGGTCACAACTGCAGAAACTAGAGAGAGGAATGAGGACAGAGAGAGTGACAAAGCCGCAGAAACCAGAGCTCAAGTTGTTGTAGATACCAAAGCTCAATGTCGTCGGAGAAACCAGAGCAAAGTCATTGAAAGAGGAGAACTATAATGGGGCTTCCATGGCACAACCCTAGACTCCACAGCAGCATTCTAAGCATAAAGACTTCCATCACATAAATCCAATAAAACTATTCCTAAACATCATACGAAAAATGTAAATATAGAAATGAAATATTTGTGTAAATACAATGCAAAAATAAAGACAAGGTGTTAAGCCTTGTCACTGTCAGTAATCGACGGGGTTGTCCTCACCTGACGATGTGTGTAGACGCATGTGCCCATGCTCATCCCTTGATTTGATCCCACCTTCATAAAAAAATCCACCTCTAGAAAATATGTTTCCCCCAAGGCAATATTCTAGAAATTGGATGCTGGAGTCATTGCGGGCCACCCAAGTAAACATCGAATCTACGGTGGAGTTTCCGAGGGACCAACACTTGGTCTATTTAATTCACCTCCATAGTAATGGTCCGTCAATCGAGGAAAAAATTCAAGTTGTACAATGGTATTGTCTAGACGTCAATGTGGGACAATATGACCCTTCAACCTATGGTCCCACACCACCCGCTTCAATTGAGATATGTGATATACCAGGTGGATGTGACTCCACTAAAAGTGTCCAAAGAACGGAGTTGCAAGCTTCACTTGTCGTTGGGTGCCTACCGAACCTTGGCAATATGACTGAAGCTTGACAAACAACACAACTGCAATTTCAAATTCACTGCATGAATGTTAGTATTGGTCACCATTTTTTGTTAGGCACATTGGAGGTGAAATTTGAGTTGCCGCAAAATCACATCCCTCTCCATAAGCTGCATGGTGAGGGCCACCACTTGACATTTCCTCATCAAGTGGCATATAATGGATGAGGTAGAGGTCGTATTCCACATGGAAAGATGTGGCGTTCGCAGCATGATGGAAGTGATGTACGAATACTCCGCCCAAGTAAAATACTTAGCCCACACATGGAGTTAAATAGAGATGAAGCAGTGGAGATAGGTTTTCGAACACCGATTGAGCCCCTCGAACTGGTCATCTCTCTGTCGATAATAACTCATGGTCATGGGCAAGTAGGTACCTCATTGCTTGAATAACCCCTTCCAAAAGACACAAATGAAGATTCCTTATCACTAACAATAGACCTCAAAAACTCATATAAGCACATCATGTTAGCGATGAATGTGTTCGTTATTGCGAGTGCAGTGAAGGGATGTACTAGTGTAATGAAATGCCCATTATTGGAGAGAGTGCACGACTACCAAGATGCAGTTAAACTCATCGGATCCCTATAGGTGCATGATGAAATCCAAAGCAAAGTCCTCCCAATTCAACTTAGTACATAAAATAATAGTAAAATTTGCCCCTTGGAAGAAGACGTCATACATTTTGGGTGTTGGAAGGGAAGGCATGCTACCATAATACAATAGGGTGCAAGTCGGTTGTAAGTTCAAAAGGCGCCAGCATGTCCTACAAATGGAGTGGAGTGAAATCAAGTCAATACATTGGAATGCATGACAAGGTGGTCGAGATGAACAGGCGGCCCTTATTTAACAGATCAACCCACTTCAACCTACTGATGTATACTTCACATCCTCCCATATTGGCGTTAATATCGCCAAAAGTGAGGTGGAGTCTGAATGCAAGAGCAAGGCATCAGTCACTCTGTTGGTCTTATCTATCGAGGAGTTGAATTAGAGTCGAGATTTTTTTAGCTAAGCAAATATCGGAGGCTACGATGTCGATACGAACGGTCAAATGGCAATCAAGGAGATAAGGAAGCCATATTGTATAGCGAGAACGAGCGTCATCAACTCGTTCTCGTAGGTCGAGCGAGTGGACAACATCGAAGAATGAGTGATTGAAGTAATTGGTTAAGCAAATTGTATGAGTACAACCCTGATGCCTGAGCAGGTGGCATCGAACTAGACAACAAACAACCGACTGAAATTTGGTATAACTAGCATTGGGGAAGCCACTAAGACCGTTGAAGCGCATAAAGGGATGTTGCGTCATTGGGTGTCTAATGAAAGATTGTCTCTACGTTCTTCTTAAATAGCAATGTTAATGGGTGCAGGAGCTTGCCATAATTCTATATAAAAGTACTGGTAGTAGCCAGTGAAACACAAAAAGGCTTGCATGTCCCACAAGGAGCGTGGATGAGGCTACTGAAGTACCACTGCCACCTTGTAAGCAAAGTTGCAAATATCGGATGTCGGCGACACATCGGATTGACTTTTTAAAAATCAAATGTCGGAAGTTGTAGAAATTTTGGGGGTATTTAAAAATATTTAACTTTCATATCATATTAGTACAATTTTTTATGTATATTAAATATAAATATAAGTTTTGAAAGTAAAAAAAATTAAAAAATTAGTAAACAAACAATAAGTCATGTATATCCCAAAATAAAAAAGAATCCAAAAAATTATTTTAAACAAGTACAAATTAATATAGTATAAAATATATTTAATATTGTACCATAATTTTATTTTGATAGCAATAAATTTTATAGCAAATACAGAAGGTGTAAACGTTAAATAACACTTTATGTCTTTTCAAGCTTAATAAATTTATGCTAGAAGCTAAATTTAATCAGCTAATAATTGTGTTAAATTTTTTTACTTTTTTGGTAATATGAAGTAAGAAATATATTGTGAAAAAATTATATATAATCGAGTATAAGAATAATATATATTAACGCAAAAAAAACAATAAGTCTAATCAATTTACATATACATAATAAAAAAACATATATGTGAAATTTAAATATATTATGGTTGTCTGCTAACATAACTTAAATTAAAATAGTGGATGATATGTTCAAAAATCGTGTCAGCCAAAATATCAAAAACAAAATCGAATAATGTCGGCCTATATTTTACAAAAGGACGTATTCTATATTTTTTAAATGTCGTTTTGGAGGACATAAAAATTGTGCTTGTTTGTGAGCCCCAAGTAATTTATTTCCAACTATCTAAAAGAGCCTTCCTTCTAGTTGACTAATAAGAAGTACCGAAGAGTGGTAAGTGTGTGTCCCCTCAAGGTGATGTCGGTGCTCCTGGCATGTCAATTTATTGACCAATATAACATTAAGAAAATAATGTACTTGTGCAAGCCTGCGTGAATGATATCATTCATAGTAATTTGGAAGGTAGTGAGGGTGTTCATTGGGATAAATGGCATGAGTATGTGATGCAGAGCAGAGACGAGGACACGTTTTGGGCCCGTTCGGGGCTGATTTGGCAACTTTCCATATATGGCGTGCCCGGATCGACAATCAGGCTCCGCAATTGCGTCCGGAGTGTCGCCGCGAGTCAAAACACTATATTACTTTATTTTTTCAGTTAATTTTTGATGTATTTTAAGGGCGAACCCACCGGCAAATCATAGTCGTTGATGGGGATGTCCTAGCTTCTCTTTTATTATAAATAGGATGTAGAGGGGCTGAATTGAGTCATTGTTGGATTTGGAGAAGAAGCATTCCCGGATTCCAGCGATCCCTCCCCGGTGCCGACGCCGTGGAACCCTAGGTGATGACTCCTAGGCCGCCAAACTCCTCCCCAAGGTACTACCCATCCATAGCCTTCTTCTCCCCCCTCTGAAACCCTCATCCGCAGCCCCTACAGCCCCCAAATCTCAACCCCAACCGGTGAGCACTGTTCACGGTCATTGTTCATCGAAAACACTGTTCACGAGCACTGTTCACCCGAAATGACTGTTCGTCAATTATTGTTTGCCCGCTACTATTCACCCGATTACTGTTCCCTGAAAACCATCCCGCTGAAATACTGTTCACGCCGACCATCCACTTCTTCCCTTCCGTGGATCCACCATCCCAATAACCCTAAAATTCTAGATCAGTCCAGATCGAGGATTATAGCCCCCGGATCCGTTATTTCCACCGCACAACTTTCCATTTTTGCCCGGATCCGACCCTAAATAGCGGATCTACCCACCCCCATCCCGGATCTACTTATTTGTGGCCAGATCCACCATTTTATTGTTCGTTCGCACCGTTCTCCGCCGAGGGCAGCCACCATCATCGTCGCCTCGCCACCGGTTCCACCTCCGATCACCGATCTACACATCCGGCCCTCCAAATCTTCAGTGTCTCGGTTCAGCCCTCTACGTTGTGAGCTTTGTGGTATTGTATTCTTTGATCTGACATTTTCATTTCATGATTTACTGTATTGTGTTGCGACTATTGTTTGTGTGGAAATTGGCTCTAGTATACTAATAATTGCCCTCCGAGCGGAGGAAGCCATTATAAAAATTACAGAAATTAATTGTTTGTTTTTTAATTCAATTATTCGCGTTGTGCTATTAATTTCATTGCTTAATTTAATCGTCGCCGTCACCAACGATTGCATTGCATTTAGGGTTGTAATAGTGTGTCACCCCTGCACCCGCACCTAGAGTTATAGTTTCCGAGCACCACTAGCCTACCCTACATCAGTATGACTCATAATAGTCATTTTTAGAATCTCTACCGCACACACCCTTATTTAATGGTAAGCAAAGTGGAGACCCAGCTTGGAAAAGTATATGAATATGCAGAGCTCATCCAAGAGCTCTTGTATGACTGGAATGGGACAATTCTCTATGATGGTGGCCATGTTCAACATTTTATAGTCGACAAAGAAGTATCAATTATCATTCTACTTACAAACCAAAAGTAACATTCTAGAAAATGGGCAAGCACTAAGGAGGATGGGGTCGCCCACCAACATATCTTTGTCAAATTACTCGAACTTGTGATTGTATATATACTCACATAGGATGCACCCACGGAACAGTAGAATTTTGTGGTATGTTGACTAATGTGGTCAAAGACCGAGCATCCTTATAAACATTGTCAAGGATCTTGGAAGGAGTTGTTTTATTAGTGCAGAAGGTAGCGTATTCTCAACAACTGGCATAGAGAAGGAAATGAATGGTGTGGTAATTGACGGAATGGGTTTTCTAGATAGTTTGAAAAGTTGTCGATGTGCGAAGCAAGAACACGCCATAGCATACCATGTGCTAGTGCCTAGCAGCACTAAAGATCAAAGCTCAAAGTTTCCCATAGTCTATGACCAAGCGAGGGATAAAAGGGTGTAACGCTATCTAGCCAAAGCTATAGAAATCCAATGCATACTGACATGGACTTATCTAGAACTATACATAGTGGCATAGTTCACCTATGATGTTGTGGCATCTGTCGTCCAAGTGCACTGCAAACCCTGGTGACGGGATCATATCCAATATAAATTGTGTCATCAAGTCCTGGGATAGGAAATTACGATTGGCATTGTTGTCGATCATGAGGATGATAGGTGTACCTTGTAAGAGCCCATGGAGCTTTAAAATATGCGGCCCATATATGTTACCCGTAGAGTGGCAAGGTCAAGGCGACAGAGAGCAGCCTCAAAAGCCTCAAAGTGTTATTTCATCTCTAATTCTAAGGCCTCAAAATCAGTCAAGGTCACCTCCTCCTTGTCGCACCAATGATCACTCGGAGTTCCTTCATGGAGTAGTCATGGTTTGGTAAGTTTACTTGCAACAGGAGTAAAACCTTTTGCTTCGCAAGTGATTATACTCCTAGTTGGATAGACAGTGGATGGTTGGATTTCAATTTCCATGGTTGGAGACGTTCGGTCGAGGTGTGAGTTTGGAGTGGAAGATAAGTAGTGGGTTCCAGAGCTGGGGGTTTGAAGGTGCGTGGAGGATGGGTTTGAAATTATTGTATGTGAGAGATGGTATATTGGAGGGGATCCATAGAGGAGGCATATTGGGAGGATCTATAGCCTTGAAGGAAAAATCCTACCAAATGGGAAATCTCCAAGACGTCGATGATGGTGATAGAATGATGGGTGTGAAGGTGGGAGCAAAATATCGGGAGGGAAGTCGGGCATGTAGGTGGTGACTTCAATGAACTCAACAATGTAGTTTGTCCAGAGAGGCGAAATTGGCAAACTGATGCATACTTCGTCGCATCCGAAGTCATGCATTTTAATTTTTCAGCATTTATTTATTATCGTGTATTTCTTTTGCGCACCTGCTTTTATTTAAAAATGTTTGGTTCGTCGGTTTGACCGGCCGATGAGACCCTGAATAAATAGGTCCGGTAATTTTAGACGTTAGCACGTAACGGGCAAGCTTGAAATTATTTTAAAAAGATATAAATTTTTAAAAAAAAGAAAAATACTGATATTGGGAAATAAATATTGGGACATGAAGTTTGGAAGTAAAGCTTAGAAAGAATATTTGAAGGTAATATTATAAGAAGAAATTCGTTACCATATGGAGAGATCAAGGAAATCAGGGAATAAAAAATATTTTGCAAATACGGCTAGAAGTTTGGAAAAAAAGACATGATTGGAAAGAAATAACTTTGGAAAATTAATTAGTTGTGTATAAAATAACACAGCCATTAGGAAGAAGAGGCACAGGACAGTAGAGATCGATTTTTTAAGCGATCTTCTACATTGTCGGCCCCTCCCTACCCCCTCCCATATAGTTAATATCGGACATCATTCCAGTCCTCTGACGACAACAGCTCCTCCTAGCCGCTGCCAAGACGACCTAATTTCAATGTCGGCGCTCCTCCGTTCCCCTGCTAGTACGCTGCCACCGCCGCTCCTTCTCATTACGCCACAGCTAGGGCTCCACGGTAGCAACCAGAGCCCCAACCAGTCCAGTGCTACTCGCCGAACACGAGGCACAGCCGCCTGCTGTCAATTAAGGGCTGCTGTCGACTTCGAATTCATATTCCGGCGAGTCCCCGTTTCCAGTGGTGTCAGTTAACGTCGAACACAGCTTATTCTCTGTCAACCGACGATTGTTGTTCCTCTGCCCCTGCGCCAACGGATCGTAGATTGGAAACCGCATCCTGTGTTAAATCTTTTGTCATGCCAATGCTTCAAATCATTATCTTTAAATTTATGTGTCTAACTTAAATAATTAAAGAGTTTGCCCCGAGTGTTCAATCGCCTTTATTACCGTATTTCATAAATTGTTGTGTGTATTGCTTGTGGATCTACAACTCTCGCCATGGTTCAACTCGTTAAACGCTCGAGAGAGTCTCTCAAATAACGACTAACGGATTTGCGAACTTCAGCGTTGGAAAGTGACTTTGCGCGCAAAAGCTCGATTTTGGCCGCTTAGCCCCCTTTCAAAACTTGAAATCAGATTATTTTCAAAATCTAATTTTATTTCACAACAAAATATTATAATTTTAAAAGTCTTAATTTGAGTCTACATCAGTTTGGTATCAGAGAACTGTGATGCGCTCCTATCGCGAATCATGCGATCCGGAATTCAAAAAAAAAACATTTTTTAAAAAAATCTATTTTAATCTTTTTAAATCTATTAAAAAAGGTTTATGTTCTTTAATTTGAAACTTTATTTCATTCTAAGAAATTAAATCTTTATTTTATTTTAAATGAAAAAATATAAAAAAATCATATCTTTTAATGAACTTAAAATTTATTTTTTTTAAAAAAGTTAATTAAAATTCAAATCATTTTAAAAATGGAGAATATGGACGAGCTACTTAAAAAGTTAATGAAAAATGTTGAGTTTGTCACTGTAGTCCTCAAGCAGAGTCTGAATGGGTTGTGCGCCGATGTACACAGCCTTGAAATAAACATCCACGAACGATATGTTTTTTCTAATCACTTCTCAAGTACGTATCAATCAGTGGAACCCACACTGAAAAAATTAATAATCCTCTTTCTAGACTTGTCATTTCCCCCAAGAGCATCTTATCCCCACTTACCTCCACAGTAACACTCCCTCCAGTTAAGGAGACTCTTCCTGGGCCCCAGCTCCAGAAATAAGAGATTCTTCCCCCTATTTATTATAACATACTGATTGAAGTAGCGACTTCATTTTCCCCCACTTAATCACCAATTGTAGTCACTAAATTTCTTCCCGAGCCCCTGGTCTAGGAAGAAGTTGTTAGCAACATGCCACTCACCTTAGATGACACAAACACGAACTCAGTATTTCTGATCAATGCAGGAGTTCGACCTGGTTTCCTACCGTTGCCTACCTCTGAGGCCGCAGGAAGTTTGTGACGATCACTTATCACTCACATTAGAGTCATCACAATATATTAATTTTATATTTGGAGAACGTCATTTTAAACCACTGCATTATCCTCTAAATATAAACATATCTGATGAACTTTGTTGTCAATGTTTTGATATTATTATCAAAATTATAGTTGAAAAGATACAGTGGATCACTAAAATTTTTTACTTCAAACAAAGATACGTTTTAAATGATTTCTTTGGAAAAAATTTTAAAAAAATAAAATTGGAATCAACTTTAAAATTTGTAATGGTAAGTTAGACGTGAGTGGATTTGTGAAATTGCAACATTATAATAAATATTTTATATCAAATTTTTGAAACATATTATGAAGTCGAGAGAACGTCACACTAAAGTTTAGTAGCGTTTATCACTCTCTAACCCATGGACTTACGGAAATCGTTAATAAGAGTTTGGAGAACTTTATTGGGCTTTTAATCGGGGAGAATCTAACACAATGGGACTTTGCACCTCCACAGGCAAAATTCACTTGTAATAATTCTAAAAGCCGCTCTCGTAATATATCTCCCTTCGAGATTTTCTATGTGTTTCCCTGCCCATCTGACCGTCATCATCTCTCGTTCCATGAACGTATTTCATTCAATGTGCAAGCTCATATTAATTATTTAAAAGAATTGTATAAAAATACAGCTAATATTTGACAAACAACCTTTGAACATTACAAACTCAAGGTCGGTCGTTATTACCATGAGTTGTACTTTTCAAAGTGAGGTCAGGTGATTGCTTATTGCAGAAAGTTTGGTCTAGTTCATGTTTAGCAGCGCATTGGGACACTAATTGAGCCACACGTCAAGGCCTCAGATATTCCACCCGAACCGGCAACAGCGATGATGTCAGATCTCTTCATCACCAGTTTTTGTGAAGTCTCGTCAGGGTCGAGCTCTTTCAACCCCGGGATAATTAATGTATCCTTCGTCGCATCCTAAGTCACGCATTTTAAATTTTCAACATTCATTTATTATCGTGTATTATTTTGCGCACCTACTTTTATTTAAAAATGTTTAGCTCGTCGGTTTGACCGGCCGATGAGACCCTGAATAAATAGGTCCGGTAATTTTAGACGTTAGCACGTAACGGGCAAGCTTGAAATTATTTTAAAAAGATATAAATTTTAAAAAAAAATTAAAAAAACAGAATACTGATATTGGGAAATAAATATTGGGACATGAAGTTTGGAAGTAAAGCTTGGAAAGAATATTTGAAGGTAATATTATTAGAAGAAATTCGTTACCATGTGGAGAGATCAAGGAAATCAGGGAATACAAAATATTTTGCAAATACGGCCAGAAGTTTGGAAAAAAAAGACTTAATTGGAAAGAAATAACTTTGAAAAATTAATCAGCTGTGAATAAAAAAACACATCCAGCAAGAAGAAGAGGCACCGGACAGTAGAGATCGCTTTTTTAATCGATCTTCTACATTGTCGGCTCCTCCCTACCCCCTACCGTACAACTAATATCGGGCGTTGTTCCAGTCCTCCGACGACAACACTCAACAACTCCTCCCGGCCGCTGCCAAGCCTCACCGTCGGCGACTCCCGCATATCTATGTCGTCAACCTAATTTCAACGTCGGCGCTCCTCTGTTCCCTTGCTAGTACGATGGTGCCGCCACTCCTTCTCATTGCGCCTCCTCCCCTTCTCATTGCGCCTCCTCCCCTTCTCATTGCGTCGCCAGGGCTCCACGGTACCAACCAGATCCCCGACAATTCCAGTGCTACTCGTCGAACACGAGGCACAGCCGCATGCTATCAATCGATGGCTGCTGACGCGACTTCGAACCCACATTCCGCCAAGTCCCCGTTTCCAGCAGTGTCGGTTGACGTCGACCACGACTCAATCTCCGTCAACCGACGATTGTTGTTCCCCTGCCCCTTCCTATATCATTAAAGGCGTGCATAAGGCTCCAAGCTCACCAACCTCAGAAGTTTGCGCTTTTGTGCGCCTTATTTGCGTCTTTAAAATATAAAAGCAGCACCTGAGTGAAACTTTTGTTGTAAATTTCTTTTTTCAAAATTAAGAAAAAAATAATTTAACAACTACATAATTTTTTATTGATTTAGTGTTCATGAAAGATAATTGTGCGTTGAGACTTAGATATGATACAAGTGATCATAATGATTCGATTTTTTTAGAGATACAAGCGATAGTAATGAATGATTAATTAGTAGACTGGATGAATAATTTAATGATTGATGTTGATTATTTAAAATGGATGTAGTTGTGTCTTGCCTTCGTCAGGCGCGCGCCTGCGGTTTGAGTCTTGCGCCTAGGCTCCAAGACTCATTTACGCCTTGGTGTGTCTTGCGTATTTACTAACCAAGGCCCCTGCACAAACGGATCGTGAATTGGTAACCGCATCCCATGTTAAATCTTTTGTCGTGTCAATGCTTCAAATCATTATCTTTAAATTTATGTGCTTAACTTAAATAATTAAAGAGCTTGCCCCGAACGTTCAACCGTCTTTATTACCGTATTTCATAAATTGTTATGTGTGTATTGCTTGTGGATCGACAACTCTCGCCACGATTCAACTCGTTAGACGCTCGAGAGAGTTTCTCTCAAATAACGATTAACGGAATTGCGAACTTCGGCGTTGGAAAGTGACTTTACGCGTAAAAACTCGATTTTGGCTGCTCAGGCCCTTTCAAAACTTAAAATCAGATTATTTTCAAAATCTAGTTTTATTTCACAACAAAATATTATAATTTTAAAATCCCTAATTTGAGTCTACATCACGAACACTACAAACTCTTCATCGGAATACAAAATCACGTTGATCATATCGCTTGATAAGCACTTGTTGAGGTATTTACCATGAGAGACTTGCGGTAGTTGGTATAGCCTACGGACCCAATGAAAGACAGAGCCTTTCATACCCAAGACGATGATGGGCATTTTCTAAGTTTCCCTCTTAGGTGAATGTAAAAGATTATTCCTTCTTGACGAGACATCCCATTGGATCATGTCGGTTGAAAAAGGAGACTTCGAGAGAGCTTGGAGCAAGGGCAAGGCCTAGCCACATGATGTTATGGTGGCAAACCGGGATTGGAGGAGGGTGCATTCAACAATGGAAAAAATGATGGGACGTGGGTGGAGAGCTTTCTCCATGCACTCATCGAAATGTTGGAGGGTTGCTTGAATGGAAGTTTGTCATCTCCTAATGGGTATCTAACTGACTAGTTAAAGTATTGATGAGAGAGTTGAACATCGTGCATGTGGAGGGCTTACACAGTGGAACAGGCAATGTGGGAGGCGCGGCGTAATGGAAGAGGCATAGTTATGTGGCATTGGCGTAGGCATGGTAAGGTGGTGCACAATGAGAGAGAAACGATCGCATGGTTGGGTGGTGCGAGTGCGAGAGCGAGGCGGGGGTCGACGCTAATGCAAGCAGATTATACAGCCTGGGAGGAGAAGAAGAGGGGAAAGAGAGAAATCCAAGGGGATTCACCTGGCCAAGCCATAAGGTCCACTATAATATTAAAGAGTTCCATCACAGACATCCAATTAAAATATGCCCTAACATATAAGGAAAGAACATAAATACTTAAATGAAAGAAAAATGTGAAAATACAATGAATAAAGATAATAGCCAAGTCTTGTCCCTGCCCGCAATTGATGGGGTCATCCCGGCCTAACGTGTATGTAAATTGACGCGATGTAAGGCCCTAAGGCCAAAGGGAATTACGGATAGGCGCAGACACAATTTCTGCAACATCCCAACCTAGTTTAACATCAAATCAGCAATCCGGTCAAGCCCCGCGATAAGAAATAAATTAAGCAACAGTACTAAAACTGGTACATAGCAGGCAAAAACAAAAGTTCTAAAAGGAAGCTTACAGCGGACTCGATCTTGAGGCAAAGGAAGGGGACTTACCACTCCTCTAATAGTGAAGGGTTACAATTTCTGGAATGGGAGCAATCTCGCACAAATTTGAAGTTGTTGATCCAACACGATTGAAAAAGAAACCAACTACTTTATTTAGGGTTGTCTGGAAGTTTTGAGTCACGCTAATGTAAGGATAAAGTTTTGAATTTGCAAGAGCAATTTGACATTACATAAGTAGGGTTGTTTGACGAGGTCGATTTGCCTGGAAAAGGGTCGACCCCCAACTAGGGGTGTCGAGGCAAGGAGAAATCTTCGATTTCTGGCTGGAGGGAAAACATCAAACCAATTTTTTGAAATTGAGATATGAGGACTCATAGAACCATGAAAACGGAAGTCTCATGCGACTTACCTGAAGCAGACGGAGGGGAAAGTTAGCCAAAAGTCGGATCTGCCGTGAGAGGGGTTATCAGGGCCTGAAAAACGCAGAGGGGCGTCGATTAGGGCTAAGATCGGCTTCTGGTTGCTGAACAGGTGTCGATACCGCCGATAGGAGCGTCTGCGAATCCCGGTGGTTTCGTCATTTGACTGGTGAGAGAGGGGAGTAGAGCTGTGAAGACTTGGGTTGATCCTGCGCCTCCTGGTGTTGACGGACTGGAGTGGCAAGGAAGCCCTGACTTCCTATCGGGGGAGTCGTGAGAGAGAGGAACGAGCAGCGATTTCATTGTGTGCGGCTGAGAGTGATTAAAAGCTGGAGGACGGGAAGGGCTTTAAAGAAGAGAATTAGGGTTTCATCATAAATTACGAGACTGTCTCTGCTTCAAATGAAATTTATCATTTAAGTGCTTTCATTCTCGCGCACCCAAAACATTCACGGAATTAAACCTCTTAATAAATGATATTTAATACAATGGCGATTTCGCTAGAAACATAACACCAATGAGTATAAATACCACGATTCACTGATGCTGCCGATCATTCTTGTACGCGATTGGATCCTGTGATTAACAGAATGTGATGCATAAGTTTTTGGGATGTTGCAAATTTCCCCTTCTAATAAAATTTTTGTCTTCGAAAATTACAATCATACCTTAGTCAAAAAAGAAAGGCATATTTTTCATTGCTCTGAAGTTAATTTTCTCTTTTCCAAGTATACTATGGTCGACAACAATTCATCCAAAAGACTTTAAAAAAACGGATCTATCTGCTTCCGAGCTTCTGAATCTTTGAGTCCACTATCCTGAACGATTCCTTACTGATATTGAGAATTGATTTGATTGGTGCATCTTCAGCACTGAATACCTGACTGAGATCTCTGACTCTCTCCTCAGATAGGAGACGGGGAATATATCATGTAATACACTCATTTCCTCCGGTAAGGCTAACATGAACGCAACCTCACCACTGCGCTCAAGTACCTCGAATAGACCAACGAACCTTGGACTCATTGTTTATATGTTTGGTTCTAGAGACAACCTTGACTGGTCTGACCTTCAGATACACATAATTTCCAACATTGAATTTCACTAATCTATGCTTCTGATCATAATATTTGCCCTGACAATCTTGAACTATTTTTATGCGCTCCCTAATGAGTTTGACACGAGTCGTGGTCATGTCAATCTATGATCTTTATTAAAAGATCTCTCTTCTATTTCAGCAAAACACAACGGTGTCTAACGTCTGCCAAAAAGGATCTCAAAAGGCATCATCTCAATACTTGCCTGGAAATTGTTATTGTCACAGCCCAGGCCCGGCTCAAGGAGTCTTAATGGGACCCGACTAGTTAAACCGTGAGGGTTGTAGCCCAAGTGACCCCAACGCATTTCTAGATTGTTTATCAGCGCAGCGCGGTGTTAGCGTTGGGTCTCGAACCCGCAACCCTTGATAAGGAGCCTTAATTTCACTCCTCATCACCAACCGTGAGGGCTGCAGCTCAGTTGGTGATGAGGAGTGATATTAAGACTCCTTATCAAGGGTTGCGGGTTCGAGACTCAACGCAAACACCACGTTGCACTGATAAACAGGCCAGAAATGTGTTGGGGTCACTTGGGTTGCAGCCCTCACGGTTTAACCAGTCGGGTCCCATTAAGACTCCTTGAGCCGGTCCTGGTCCGTGACAGTTGTAGAAGAACTCCACCAAGGTGACATACTACTCTCACTAATTCTATGATACAAATGCAAAACATATCTTCCATAGTTGAATTGGTGCGTTCTGTCTACCCATTTGTCTGGGGGTACCCAAATGGTCTTGAACGTATTTACATTGCTTAGAGGTAAACATGTCATCTCTATCTAAAATGATAGTTTTCGGATAACCATGCATTTACATACAACTGAGCAAACCTTTGACCCTAATATGTCTTCTTATTAGGAAAGAAGTAGGCAACCTTGGAGAGACGGTCAACTATAACCCATAAGAAAATCATCCTCACTCTGCGGTCTGGGAAGTTCATGCACAAAAACCATTGATATATCCTCAAGGTTACACTCTAGGATGGGTAGTGGTTGCAACATGTCCCCTAGCCTCTAGCACTCAGCTTTAACTCATTTGCAAATTTCACACTTCCCAACATACTTTGCGATATCACTCTTTAAACCTGGCCACCAATCTAACTTTCTTAAGATCTGCATACATCTTCGTGCTACCCAGATGTATCTAATATCTGGAATTATGAGCCGCGAAGAGTATGTCCTCGTGAAGATGACTAACATCTGGAATGCACACTCTACCGTCGTGTAGAAGTAAACCCTCCTGATTTATGAACATCTCTTTCTGACCTGCTTGAGACAGCCCTCAAATCTCTGTCATCTTCGGATCTAAAGGTAAAGTATGTATGAACCTGTTTTTTATAACACAAGTGACTTCTATCCAGCTCAAACTTGCAGAACAAATACTGGTGTGTGTGGTACCACTGATCTCCTATCTCTCTAGAGCTCGCACAAAGTTCTCCTGCTGAGTAATGGGAGAATAGTTCGATCCCCTTCTGCTGAGAACATCTGCTACCATATTTGATTTCCCTGAATGGTACTGGATACTGATGTAGGGTAGCCTACGGGGGTGCACAAAACCAAAACTTCTAGGGGTGGAATGTAGATTTGACACACTAACCCAAATTTAAATGTAATGATACCGCTGGTGATGGCAACAGATTAATTCGAGCAATAGAAATTTCAACCCATGCAAATAATTAAAGAACAAAAATAGTATTTAATAAGCAAGCAATTGATGGATTTCCTCCGCTCGGAGGGCCAAAGCTAAGCGTGCGGCAAATAAATCTCACCTGCAAATTATAAGCGTATCGAAGATAATTTTCACAAACAAGATTCCAAGAAAAAGCAATGTACAATCTAATAAAATGTTGAATAAAATAATCAAATACAACAAGTGACTCACAAAAGTAGTGGGCTGACCAAGGCACTGAAAATTTCGGAGTCAGATGCATTTTGACGGCGATCTAATGTGGAACCGGTGGCGTGGAAATAGCGTAGGTGGTTGTCCTTGGCGGTGGAAGGTGAAAAGTGGAAACAGACCGGAAATGAGTAAATCCGGCGTTGTATAGGTAGATCCGGGAAAGTGAAGGGTGGATCCGGTGTTTAAGAGAGGATTCGGGCTAGGGAATGAGGAGAGGGTGAAAGGAAACAGCGAATTAGGGCTGAAACAATCCAGTCTACGAAGAGGAAGGGTTGGCGGCAATGACAGGGAGGCTGGGGTGAAGAGGCGGCGACTGTGGTGGGCTGACGGCAGTTGCAGATGGGTGGGAAGTGGCATCGAAAGTGAGGGAAAGGCGGGATTGGCGGTGGCTGGTTGGGATGGGGTTTGGAGGAGCGGCTGGGGGTGGGTCTGTTGGAGGGGGATCGGCTGAAGGAGGGAGGCGGAACCTGCACTTTGGTCAGCAGGTTTGGGAGGGTTGGGAGGCGGCAGCAAGGAGATATGGAGGGGGAAAAGGAGGCTTAGGGTTAGGGGAAAGCTTGGGGAGTGAGATACCAACACAGGAGTCGTCACCTATGATTCCACGGAGTTGGCACCATGACGGGATCGCGGGAATCCGGGAATACTAGTCTCCAAATTCTGCAATACCAAAAACCAGTCCACTACTTGTCTATTTATAATAAAAGAAAAACTAGGGCATCCCACCATCGACGGCTATGATTGGTCGGAGGTGGGGCCACTCAAATACAATAAAAATAAACCAAAAATACTAAAGTATTACATGATTTTGACTCGCAACACGGATCCGGACACATCCGCGGAGTCGGATCGGCGATCCGATCAAGCCCTCCAGTGCGAATACACGAACGTGTGTCCCGCCTTGCAGCAAACCCCTCCTGGTGCAAGATCTGATGAATCCCCATCAGATACCCACATCAAAATCTGGTAGCAACTCTATCCACCTACGTTGTCTCACAATAAGTTCTTACAGATCGCAAATATACTTAAGATTTTTTTTTATCTGTAATTACTCACAATGACTCCTTAGGAGTAGTGACTTCAAATTTCCAGTGAGTGGACAACTGTTACTAATTCAAGGTCGTGCAAATAGTAATTTTTCTCGTAAACCTTTAATTGTCTGGAGGAGATGGCTATGACATTTCCTTGCTCCATAAGCATCCCTGCAACGCTGAAATATTTATACACTTGAAGGAAAGTATAAAAATAGTGTTCTTCTTGATTGAATTTCTACTCCCGAAATACTAACCAGCAATTACTATCCAACTGAAAACTTACCCCTTTCCTAATAAGTGAATTTAAAGATGGCGTTATCTTCATGAAAATCTAAATGGATCTTTCGCACTATCAATGCTACTCTCTAAGAGAGTTCAAAATCATCCTTCGATCTTTGAATGCACAAGGATGTTCTCGAGAAAGAAAAAGGTAAAATCAATCTAGTAATTCTCAAAACCCTTTATTCAACAATTTATGTTGAGGGCTCGAGACCCAACGCCAACACACTAATACTCTGTGTGTCATGATGTAAAAGATTTGATTGAGAAGCATCAGTAGCTCCTCAGGGAGAAATATCTGAAGGTTCTCACACTACTTATACCTCCTAAGAAGTATTTCTGATTTCGTCATATCTCAAACTAGAAGCACATCATAACCAATATTAAAACTCATATTCTTTTGTAATTGACAAGGAAACAACACTATAAACTCCTTTCATACCACAAGACGTAGGAGTGAACTGGCCGAGTCATTCCACACTTGGTTCTATAAGCAATCTAACTTTGGCCTTTGTTAATCAATCCACAACCATAATTAGATTCAACTCTGTTATATTAGGATTGTGCACTCCTACTATAGATTTAAACTCATCTAGCTGACAACTACCAAAATAACTTGTATGCATAAGAGAGTCGTTCAACACCAAAACTCTCAGTACTGACCCGAATAGGAGGGTTCTATGATCGGTAAGTAAAAGATCTTACTGTGAACGAGGGTGATGAACTCATGTTAAAGAGAATGGAACATGATTCAGAGAAGGGAAAATGATAAGATAAGGTAATAATCTCACTGAATTTGATTGAATGTTGTTATGAGAAAAGTGAACGTTTCTCTTACAAGATTTTGATCTCTCAAATGAATTTCTGCATAATGCGATAAACGGGAGACCTCAACCTTACACAAGTTACTGTCTTGACACCATGCACTAACTTGAGTCTCTTCTTCTATAGTCAATCTTGAATGAGAGCACATGTTGATCTGAGAAAATTATCTTATGTGGCATGCTGACATGATTCATGATTTGTCGTATGATGTACAAGAATTCAAGATTCACACTAGGGAGAATCATAGATAAAGGGTGGCAAAGTCACGAACTTATCAATAATTACTTTTGACTCTGAAACATTAAGTGATAATAACGAATTAACCACCCACTAACTTTTTGTCCTGAACTTAGCCATGGAAGACATCTTGAATCGCCAGCACATAGACTTATGGGTAAGGTTTTAATGACTCTAATGACCAAGAGATGATTCAGATGAAAATCAAAGGCTCTGTGAATTTTCTGGGTCATGTAATCCTAAACCTGGCTTTGATACCAATTGCAACACTCCAACCTAGTTTAACAACAAATCAGCAGTCAGGTCAGACCCCGCGATAAGAAGTAAACTAAACAATGATGTTAAAACTGGTACATAGCAGACAAAAACAAAAGTTCTAAAAGGAAGCTCGCATCGAAAATAAAGTAAGAAAAACTAAGGGTAAAAATGTACCTCAAATTCTGAATTCACAATCATCTAGAACTGGAAATATGCTATGAAACTGAAATACTAAAAATCTGGAATAAATGAAGTACAAATACATAATGTCTAAAAATAAAAAATAAAGTACAACAAAAGGGAGGTAAATCTGAAGGAAACAATCAACAATGAAGACAGCCACCTATCCTATGTGAATCTCCTGATTTGAGACCCCTATAAAAATAAGTTCCAACTGGGTCAGGCCCACTGGAGAGCAAGAAAGACAACTCCCAGCAACACTAAAATATATATATATATATATTTACTTGTATGTAAAAAAAATATAATATTCAATACCAATAAGCTTGGCATTCAGTATTCACGTTCTGTTCATGTAATTGACTTATTATGAGATTTGTCACATTTTCTAATTTCTACTGGTTAATGATTTCTGGAGTTTCTGAATTGTGTTTGTTGTAAGTTTTAATAGATTTCATGATTGACTTAGTAAATCTTGTAATTAATGGCGACCGCGCACAAACTGAAAAACTGTAGTCTGGGTGGCAAACCTGATGGTGCCCTGAGCTGAATTTCCTTCGATAGGAACACAGACTCATGTCTGGGGTATTTCTCGTATGGAATCAAGGGTCATCAACCCAAAATCTGAAACTCGTATGGACTACTAGTCATGCGAGTACAGTGGTGTGTGTTTACAAAAAATATGAGGGAGAACCTCTCTTGCCATTTTCTGGATTGATCTGAACTAGTGGTTGGTACGACACTCATGGTGTAACATCCAACTTGAGTCCATTAGATTAAAGTTTTTCATGTGGCTTAATCTAGTATTTTAGCATAAGTGATTCTAACACTTTAATTGGTTCTGTTCGTGAATTAAGTTTTTATTTAGTGTATGACTATATGTCCTACTATATTAACTTGATTATCACCTGCTTCGTGAATTTTGGCTAAATATTATCTGATTCTCATTTGTAATATCTTATTTCTTCATTGTTGGTCTGATTTGTGACGGTAAGAACTTGTATCTTCATATACGTGTACTAACGTAATTTAATTCATGAATTATCCAAAATGATGTCTAACTGAAAAGAGTTGAATTTCTTACAGAAGTATTGCGGCATTCACACAAATGATGCGGCGGCGTAACTGTCTAGGTTACTCTGGAGGACACGTAGAAATCTACTCTGGCTTTCCACGGAACTCTCTTTCCCTAATTCACCCCGCGGACCCTAAAGGGAAAAACGTTCAACTAATTTTCTTATATATATATATATGAACACGATCTTGAGGCAAAGGAAGGGGACTTACCACTCCTCTAACAGTGGAGGGTTACAATTTCTGGAATGGGAGCAATCTCGCACAAATTTAAAGTTCTTGATTCAAACACGACTGAAAAAAGAAACCCACTACTTTAGCTAGGGTTGTCTGAAAGTTCTGAACCACACTAATGTAAGGATAAAGTTTTGAATTTGCAAGAACAGTTCGACATTACCTGATTAAGGTTGTTTGACGAGGTCGATTTGCCTGGAAAAGGGTCGGCCCCCAACTAGGGTTGTCGAGGCAAGGAGAAATCTTCGATTTTTGGCAAGAAAAGGAGGGAAAACATCAAACCAAATTTCTGAAATAGAGATATGAGGACTCGTAGAACCATGGAAACAGAAGTCTCCTGTGACTTACCTGAAGCAGATAGAGGGAGGAAAGTTAGCCAAAAGTCGGATCTGCCATGAGAGAGGATGTCGGGGACTGAAAAACGCGGAGGGGCGTCCATTAGGGCAAATATCGAATGTAGGTTGTTGAACAGGCGCCGACACCGCCACTGGGAGCGTCTGTGAATCCCAGCGGTTTTGTCATTTAACTAGCGAGAGAGAGGAGTAGAGATGAAGCGGCATGGAAGCCCTAACTTCCTATCGGGGGAGTTGTGAGGGAGAGGAACGAGTGGCAGTTTCTTTGCGTGTGGCTGAGAGTGATTAAAAGGGGGAGGACGCGAAGGGATTTAAAGAAGAGAATTAGGGTTTCATCATAAATTACGAAACACTGCTTCAAATGAAATTTATCATTTAAGTGTTTTCCATTCTCGTGCACCCTAAACATTCACTGAATTAAATCTCTTAATAAATGATATTAATAAAAATGACAATTTGGCGAAAAACATAACACTACCGAGTATAAATACCACGATTCAACGATGTTGCCGATCATTCTTATATGCGATTGGATCCTGCGATTAACAAAACGTGACGCATAACTTTTTGGGATGTTTCAATTTCTAACAAAAGTAAGCTTGCAATAAAGTATTTCAAAACCACTTTCTTTTGATTTGCCTCCGAAAAAATATTTAAATTAAGGAGACAAAAGAAAAGTACAAACGCAAGAGTGCACGAAATCAAATGACTAATTAAATGAAAAATACATCTCCTCAAGTAGACATTAAACACAAGATTCAAATGAAGAAAAATAACAAACACGCCTTGGACTCGTACAATGCTGTAAGGGAATGGTTGGGGATGAATTTGGAGAGTTGTGGAGTAGCTAGGAGAACCACACAGGGCTGAATTCAGGTTCCTTTAGAGTTGACCCTGGCTGCTGTGGCCGAATGATGCTAGAATTCAGGGTCCAGCTGCGGGGAGATGCTCGGCAGGGAGCTGGGAGGCTTGGAGAGGCTTCTGGGGTGCAGGGAGGTAGGCTGGTAGGCTGGTACGGGGGCCGGACAGCAGCAGGGAGGAGTTTGGGAGGCTGTAAATTGCTGTCCAGAGGATTTCCTGTAGCAGGGGGTGGTCAGCTGGGAGAATAATCAAAGGGGGCTGCTGGAATATAGGGAGGTGGGTCGGTTTTGGGGGATGAGGGAGTTTTGTGGTTCCGCGTGAAGAATAGGGAGTGAATAGAGGAAGCGGCTATTATGGGGGGAGTGGGGAGAGATTGTGGGCTATATTTTAGGAATGGATGCTAAAATTTAGGGAAGTGGGAAAGTGAGGAAGTGGAGGAAGCTCGAAGGTAGTTATGAGGTAGTGGGAGGCAGTGGCTGCCAGAGGTGGACGACTGAGATGGCTTCCAGCAAGGGTTGCTGGAGATGGTGGCGGCGACCGGAGGTGTTTTCCGATGATTGCCTGAAAACTGAAAATTAAAGAAAATTGAGAGGAGGATGGAGGGGATCACCGGAGGGGATCACCGGAGGGGGTCACCGGAGGGGACCGGAGAATGATTATGGTGATCGACAAAAAGGAATTTAAGGTGATTAGGGGAAGAGGAATGGGGCGTTTTTTTGTGTTGCTGAGGGAGGTTGAATGGGGGATGGAAATTAGGGGGGGAAATGGAATGGCAGAGCGTTTGAGTGGGGGGTGTTGGTGGTGGATGAACGGGGGCAGAAGTGGAGTGGGGCTCACGACAAGGAGAAAAGGAGTCAAGGATTCACGCCCGGGGCTCGGCTTCGGCACCAAAATGATCGAAGATAAGGCTTCAACACTTAAATCTTCAATACCCCTAAATGAGAGCCCTTACCCTCTATATATAGACACTAGAGGGCCAACAAACGATCATGATTCGTCGTTCGTTGTGGTACCCAAAATAAAACAAAATACAACTCAAAATAAAAAACACGAAGAACAACTAATGCTAAGATGGGCGATCCGCTCATGATGAGCGGTCTCGATTGCCACTGTGCCCGACGTTGGCGCTAGCAGAACCGAACAGGCGGGGTGGGTTACTCCCCATCATAAACCCACCATGTGCTTGTGCTCGTACCATGACCTGGTCCCTCCATTGTAACACATTCTCTCATCTTAGCACAATACAGTTTATTATTACATGTAGTTCAAAAACTGAAGTACACAGCCATTGCTGCCACAATGAACCTAAACTGAGTTTTGAATAATATGATCAAATTCAATTATGTTAGGTTGTTATCAAGACTAATGATATACTCCCCAACAAAAACAAGAAAATAATTGATAATTTATTACTGAATGTTCTTCAAGCTTATGTAATCAAATAAAATGAAACGTGCGACACATGGGCATGGGGTCCAAGAACCACAGAATCTAAAACTTATAAATAATTTTTGGTAGAGTATAGCATTACTCGTGTATGAATGATGTTGCAGCATTACATTACAATATGTATTGCAAAAATACAATATATATTAGAAGTCATGCGTTAAATGTAAAAGGAAGGAAAAGTGAGGAGGCCAAGGGGAAGGAAGTTAGGAATGATGAGGTACACTTTCAATAACCCTTTTCTCGATCATATCTTAAGTGAAGGTGAGGGGTGAGAGAATATTAAAGCCAGAGAGGGAGTGGCTTTGATCCCCTTCCCCACCCAAACCAATGAAGGGTTGAAATCATTGTTAGAGAGAAAGAGAGGGAAATGTAAAAAAAAAGTTCAGAGCTAGGAAAATAATGAATATATACAGGTGGTTTACACCGCACTTTTTCCACCATAACAATAGGTTGAGAAGTGGTTAAAAGAGGGGAGGTCTAGAGAGAAATTGGGATGACTAGGATGGTAGTTAAAGATGGAAGAAGGGAGGAGAAAAGATCAATGGCTGCTGCAATCCCCTTCTACCACAAACACATGGAGAGTTTGGATGGCAAAGAAAGAGGCAGAATGACAATTAAAGTGCACTGATGGAGCCATATTATCTGGAGACACATGATATAAGGGCTAACCTTAGGGATGTATAAAAGTCAAGAAAAACTTAAGATCATGTCAAAAATCAACCCCAAAGCTCAAAACCTTCAAATAATGTACCTAGAGAATAAATAAGGAGGAGAGGACGCCAATAAACATGATTCCGAGATAAATGTTTCCCATACCAGAAGTGCATATAGAACTTTAAAGGATATGAGAAGAAAGAATTGTCAAAGCTCTTTTGTGAAATTAAGAAATGGTCAAAACCGTACCTTGAGGAATTGGTCTTATTTTTCCAGCATATTTAGATATTTTATTTTGAGTCAAGAAGTCATTTCTTGTACATGGTGGATATTGTTTGGGGCCTTCATCTCTGACGTCTCTTTTCAAACGACGACGGCGTTCTTCCCTTTCCTGAATAATATAGGATAACACACATTAATATACATATTGTGGATGTGCACTACACAGACCGTCGACTGCTAAAAACAAAAAACAGGACCATAGTTAGTAAAAATGCAGTATGGTAATAGACTACAACAATTAAGGTAATCAAATGAATAAAAAAGTCAAAAGAAATTATGAGTGAACTACAATGAAGACAATTGCAGAGTAATAAAATCAGTGAGGCACTTTCAGATCCACCGTTATTGTGATTAAATATGTACTAAACTGAAATTAAGAAGCCACTGTTATTAAGCGTATAAAAGAGTATTTGAACATCTCACAAACTACCTTTCAAACCCTTTAGGAAAAAAATTCAGATACCTCAGGATTATTATACAATATAACTACATGAACGTCCATCCGTAACACAAATAACTTTAAGGCAAGAAAAAAAATCAAAGAAATGGAATGCACTTACCCTTGGATGGGTGACTCAGTCACCATATAGCATCAACGCATTATACTAAAATGAAGTGAGAGAACCATTTTTGCATTGGGAGAATAAAGCAAAAAAACTACGTTGAAGTCTTGAAGAGGAAACAAATCACACAGAATTTTGGGCCATCATTTTCAAACATAAGCTGCCCGACCATCATAACAACCTTATCCAAGCTACTTTGTACCTGCTTCCCTCATTCTCCAGTAGTTTCTACTGAATGCTACATTATGTGTTTGCTCTATTAACTAAATCTTTTTGCGGTCAACATAAAAATTACTCTATAGAAAGAAGCCTCTGACTCCGAGATATATTATATGGCACTAATTATTACATGATTACCACTTCTCACAACTTGTAGGCATGTTACTTTTGTGTTACCTATTTCCCCTCTTAAACCTTCCACATTAATTTATCTAACTACTTTAAGTTGGATATGCCAAAATCACATAAAATTCCATTTTCCAACACTTATCTTCAATATGTTCCTACTCCAACTCAAATATAATTATTTTTTTCAATTTTTAATTCCTGCTAAATATCCTAACTTTACCACACTCAATTTAGCATTCTCTGGTTTTCATGTTCAACTTCGTTGTTAGTGCTTTTTAGTGTGCAAGTCATATTCATATAGTTTATCTAACATAATTACATTTTTGCAAGATTCATATAGTGCTTTTTAAGTCTTCTTCATACTTTATTCATCAACCCCATCATTGCATGCCCTAAAAATAGATTGATCAACACATAAAATGGATTATTCATTATTTAATAGATTAAAAGATGAAATTTTGATAGCCATCACAATATGTGATGGAAAAGAGGAAAAGAGCATAAGGTAACAAAAGACGGAGCAGGGATGTTATGAGGATAAAGGATTATTACTCCCAAGAGAAAGGGGACGACAGAAGTTGAAGTAGTAAAAGGATAAGAAAAGGACTAGAGTATTACCTTGCCTAGAAATTTTCTCCAAACCGAAACCAAAGCTCCACCACTAACAGGAGCTGATTAAAATGCATTTTCATCTACTGAGTTATCACAATCTCTTGGTCTTCGCCAGTGTTAACAATGTGTATGCACTATAACCATCTTCTTCCCAAGTCTGAGGATACATGGAATAAGTCAAGCTCCCCCTCTATGGTTACTATTCAACATCTCCATCCCCATGCCGAGCACCTCCTGATATCTTGGTGACCTCTCGCAAGCATTTCAATATCAAGAACTTTTTGATACCTTAGCGACTTCTTGCCAAAGTCCCTGGCATCATCTCCTAAAGCTCGAATTATCACCAATCTCCAGCATCATCACCCAACACCAAGATAGCTTCTCTCCAGCAACCCTGACGTCACCTCACAGCACCCTGGTGATATATATTTTTTCCAACACCTCCAGCAATACCTCACAATGTCTTTCATGATATCTCAGCAGTCCCCATAGCAATATGAACTTCACCGACTTCCTTACAACTGTCTAATCGTCAATCAAGCTTGCCACATTTGTGTGAAATTCAAGGTCGCGCCACTGAGGATTATATCTCACAGTAGAGTTCATCCCTTCTTTGGAGTTCACAGAAGCATCAAATTTCCCTTGGCCTACACTTCGGTAAATCACATGCTTAGGCATATATTTCTCTCTAGGAAATGCGCTTTGAATGTTCCCTTAGAAATAATTTATTTCATCATTTAATTAGATTTCTTGACAATTGACTCCCTCAATTATGGAGATTACCTAGCACAACATACAGATGTTAGTCAAAATGACTTACTAGAATAGTTTTCAAACATAAAGGCAAAAACAATAAAAGATAATAAATTTATATACATATATATTTAATTATCATAAAGCAGTGATAGTTAGTGATAGTTAGTGATAGCATGCTAACAAGCGTGCGCAACAAGTCTCAGTCCCTTGAAGAACCATTCTTGCATCATACAAACGATATCTCCTCCGCCTGAAAGGTGCTGAGGTGAGAGCCCTCTTAGTTAATGTGAAGCAATGTATCTCGTAACAAGCATGTGATAGTGTGATAGCATGCCTTCTCATCTCATGCGGGGTAAGTAGAACCACTCCCACTCACTACAAACTATCTATCTCCCCACACAAACGGATATGAAGCGAGAGACATCATAGTTAGCACGACGTGGTTGGTGGAACTTATTACGAGACAGGGAGTGGGCTGAACAACTCCCTCTAATGTGTGTAGCACGATGGATCTCGTTCTCTCACGAGGGTTAAGCCAAACGATTCTTGCTCAACATAAGCAACAATTTCAAGTAGCATAGTGGATCGTGTTCCCTCAAGGGAAGTCAGCAGAACCACTTTCACTAACATGTGTGGCACACCAGGTATCGTTCTCTCATAATGGGTAAGCTAACTACTCCCACTTGCGGCAAAAAACAATAACCTCACCCTCCCTGGAAAGGGGTTAATACGAGATGTTAACCTGAGAAAAATATTGCAAAAGAGCACGCATAAAAAATTTGAGATTCTAGATCTCTCCTTCAGATATTACTATAAAAGCATGCATAAAAAAATTTATATATACACGGTTAAAATAGGTTGTTATTATATCATCAAGGCTATAAAGTCTCATACCCATCAGTTGTATATGTAAATATTGGGGGCTTTCGCTATAAGAGAATATCAAATGAACTTTTGTCACTCTCTCGCACTCGCATCTTACATGGTATTAGAGCGGTGAAACCCTCTTCATCCAGTTTCCACTCACAGAAATCTCGTTGAGGCCTTCGTTGTCTCTAATTGAGTCCAGCTAGAGGCTATCGATACCCGTTGACTAAGTCGTCCACTCATAGAATCACGACGATGTGTTCCAGACTCTCTATGATATTGTCCAAGTCCTCGAGGACGCACTTCGATTCCCTCTATATGTACGAGGAAGCATTCCAAGTTCTCGACGAGTCTCAATGGACGCTCGATGACACAATCCAGATGCTCAACGACACATTCCTAGATTCAGACACACGAAGATCTGCTTCCAGACCCTCATTTTCCTCCAGAACCCTTTCTACAACATTTTCTTGTTTTCCAAAAGCTAGAGCATGCTTCTCTACTCCAGATGGAAGCTTGAGTTAATCTCCAAAGCATCAGGAGGCACCAACAATGGCTATTCTACGAGCTTCTGACTCATTCCAATTCAACTCTCCATCAGCTGCCAGTTGATCAAACGCTCATCCCAACGTCCTTCAAAGCATCACTACGCCAATACGACGTGAATACTGCCAATATGTCTACAAATTCAACTGCTACGTCGATTATTGTGACTGAATCTTTGTAAGGCTTCCTTCTCTCTCAAGTCATCATGTCATTACTATGAAAAGTTGAATTTCAAGAACTACACCTCATGGTTTGCTACCGTTCAGATCTAATTCCTAAGACAAAGCCAAAAGGAGCATCTCATAAAAGGGGTTGATCAGAACCAAAACTAATTAGCCTGCTAGGGAGAAAATGGACGCTCGATTATTTGATCTACTCTGGCAATAAATAAAGTTGTCATTTATGCCTATTTTAGAATGTTTTCCATGTGTCATGCTACCTAAGACTTAGGCAAAGAATCTCTACCCAGGTGATATCACTCGAATGTATAACATTATCAGCAACTTCTTATAGTTGAAACAATCCGGCTCAAAAAATTCTACACATGCCAGAAAATGTTTAAGCATTTGCAAGAGATTGTTTAGATCTTCTGCCAGATGCTAAGGTCCAAGAAAATAAAAGGATAAACTCTTGGCAATCAAGTTTCTACACTGAAAAATCGGATTTTGACTATGTGAAGTTTCAGCTTTTAAACTGTCATCATCGCCACACGCCACTCTTGCAGATGTACATTCACAAGTGACCGGAGCCTCATCAATGACACAAACCCCTGTCCAGGTGATCACTCAGCTCTAGAAATCAGTTTTACTTCGACCAGAGGACGAGGTCGTGGAAGAAATTCGAGTCAAGAATGAGGAGGTGGTCAAAGTCGTCCCAAGTGTACCCATTGTAACATAATGGGATACACTAAAGAGACCTACTACAATCCTCATGGGTTCCCGACTCCTGGTCAACCGCATCCTCGTCTTAGTTATTAAAGGCGCAAGTCGCACCAAGGCGCAAGGCGCACCAAGGCGCAAAAAAGTCTTGGAGCCTAGACGCAAGGCTCAAGGCGCAGGCGAGCGCCTGACAAAGATAAGGTGCAATCACATTCATTTTAAATAATTATCATTAAACACCAATTCATCTTCTAGATCAGATTCTTTATTTATTCAACTCATTAATAATTCATTACTATCATTTATATCTCTTAAAAATAAAATCAATGTGGTCATTAAAATCATATTTAATTCTCGACGCTCGATTATGTTTCACAAATATTACATCATGCAAAAATTATTGAATTTTTACATTTTTTATTATTATTTTGGAAAAGAAATTGATAGTAGAATTTTGACTCAGTTGCGCCTTTAATGCTCCAAAGGCGCAAAAAAGGCGCACGAAGGCGCAATCATCTAAGTCTGTTGAGCCTGAAGACTTAGGCGCACCCGAGGCGCACCTTTAACAACTTAGAAATCAACAATTCCAAAACATTTAATAGTAATCCAATATCCAACAAAAATAACTACACAATGCTAGATAATCACAAGTATGAAGATCCCACAGTGGCGGCAGAAGTTCTGAACGAGTAGGCAGCGGTTGTTATTGGACCCATCGGTGGACTATCGGAACTGACCGGGTAAGCAACGTGGGAGGTGATTTGGTTGTTGACGGTAGCCCTGGAGATGGATCCTGTGGGAAGGGTTGTAAAGGAGCCATCGGTAACAACAAAGAGGGTTTCGGGCACGGATTAGACTGAGGGGTTGTGTGTGTAAGGCAGAAGGTCAGCATCCTGGGCTAGCAGTGCCAATGGAGGGGCTTGGCGCAGGCTAAACGTGCAGGAAACAAGAAGGGGATGTTGGTCAGATGTGGGATAGAACAGTTTCAGCAAACCGTCGAACGAAAAAGGGAGAAGGGCGATCATCGATCGATTAAGGCTGGAAGGGGTCGGGAAGGCTTGCGCTTGCGATTTTACGATGGTTCCATGCCAGAGGGATCTACGGGAGGGGAAATATGGGAAAACTGAAAAGTAACTGGGAAATCACACCTCGGAATATCGCGGCGTCACACCACGATGTGATTGCAGGCTCTGTATTATCTCAAAAAACTAGCAATGCCTCAAACAAACATCCCTCACTCTTATTTACATAATTACAACAAAAGAGGGTTAAGGCACTCGGCGTGAATAACTATGATTGGTTGTTATACCTGATGTACAAATCACACTAAATAAAGTCCAAAATAAAAAAATAAAAAATAAAATAGATAAAAATGTAAAATGGCGCATCGGGCGTGCTCGTGGTCTCAAATCGTCGATCTGATCAACGCCTCCTGCGCGAGTGCACAAATGCGGACCGCGCCGAGTAGTGGCCCAAAGCCCAACATCGATCCTGCGGCTGATCCTATCACAATTGTAAAGATTACTTAACCTCTATTCTTGAAAGAATACTTCAACAAGAAGGCATACTCACTAAAGTTCTTGAATTAACACACTAACAAAATAAAATTGACAAGAAAAAAAATAGACAAATGTTAAATATCACACATGCTCAAGGGGGGAGGGGGAGTTGTCCATACCACTGAATATCTCATTAAGTGAATGTTGCCTGGAATTCTTAAATTAAAAAATGGCATAACCTTTCTAAAAAGTATCCATCAACTCATCTCATTTAATCTATTTCTATCAAATTTTTTGTGTGTAACACATTGTTATGGGGCTAGCCCGTAACTTAGTCGGGAACTCGTCAGAGGTGGCGGTGGAGGCAAAGGATACAAGGGAGTCGAGCTCAACCCACAGAGAATGTGAGGGGAGAGGAAGTAGGGGAGCCTTGTTCAACCCTAACCCTAGAATGAGGATGAATAGAAAGGAACTAGAGAGAGAAAAAATAACTTAGAGAGAGAGAAACTTAGATTAATTCATTTATATTTTTCTCATGACCCAAGGGGGCCTATATATAACGTTGCAAAATGGCATGAGTGTAAACAATCTCAAAATAAAAATAAAAACACGAAACAATAAAAGACTACAGACTCGTACATCGACACGTTTAATTAAAGACGTCAAAAATGAACACATGACCACGAAATAGAAGACTCGAATATCATAATAACTCAAAAGAGTGAAATTAATATTGACGACACTAACATGACAATTAATAATACATTTATAAAATTAACTGATAACAGGGACTATTGTGGGCCCATACCACTCGGTTGTCCATATTCCATCACAAAACAAAAGAAACTTCAAACTCATAACCATAACAACAACACTCAAGCCTTTATCCCACTATAGTGGGGTGGGCTATATGGATCCTTTGTCGCCATTGTGCCCTATCTTTTGTCATAATCTCACTAATGTCTAAGTACATCATGTCTTTCCATACAGCTTCATTCCAAGTCTTTATTGGTCTACCCCTCCCTCATTTAACATGCCTAGTGACTAGACTCTCACAATGCCTAACAGGTGCCTCTAATGGTCTCCTTTGTATGTGTACAAACCAACTTAGACGACCTTCTCGCATCTTCTCTGCAATTGGTGCTACTCCTGTCTTATCCCTGATACTTTCATTCCTAATTTTATCCAATCTCGTGTGTCCACACATCCTCTCATCTCCGCAACTCCCATTTTTGCTCATGTACACAATTCAATGCCCAACACTCAGAACCATGGAGCATCGCACTCAATAACTGTTATCCATAAAATAGATATTTTTAGGTAATCAAATATTATTATGTTCATATTTTTCATCACTCAATAACTGTTATTATTCTAGAAAATCAACTTTATTACTTCAAAATTGATATTGAGGAGAAGAATGAGTACCTACAATTCTTTTTAATCCAAAATAAATAAATACTTGAGCCTCATGAGTCTTCGGGCATTGTCCCATGTTCAGTCCTTCTAGTTATTATCTTTTGAGTTAACTCCTCCAACAATCAATGATAAACAGTTCATTCTCTACTTTAGAAGGAAGAAGATCTACACAATGAAGGTAGATGAGTTTCCCAACAATTCACATGTATTTACTAGAATCCAAAAAGGGGTCCATAAAATAGGTAGAAAAGATCATGTCAATGTCCCGACATCCCAATTTGGCATTCTATGACAAAATGTCAAAAACATACATTCAATATGATAGAGACATCTCTTTCTAATTACTAGCTACCCGAGTCCCTAAGAAATAGTAAAGAGTTCCGAGATCTGAAATGCATATACCAAGAGAAACACAACCACTGCAGATAATAACGTTAATACAAACAAGTAGGATAATAATCCATTTTGATCCTTTCTTAATGAAGAGAGAATAATCTGATTGGCTTTGAGAGAAGCCAAAGGAGGAAACCACCTTAGCAAATTATTGAAACTCAATCCGAAGAAAAGGCTTGAGCCCATAAAGGGACTTCCAATTAGTTTATCATATCCCGATTTAGATGTTTGAACAAAGCAACAACCAAATTCCCCAACAAAAATGGGAGATGAAATATGGTAGGAGCAGCCCGGTGCACAAAGCATCCCCACGCAACGAGAGTCAGGAGAAGTGACCCACCACTAGGATGAAATGTAGTCAAACCTTGCCCTGCATTTTGCAAGAGGCTGCTTCGAGGACTCAACCCATAACCTCAAGGTCATACCGCAACACCTCAACCGTAATGGTAAACTGATAAAAAAATATAGATCGATTTAGGCTCTGTTTGGGAAAGCTCTGGCGGATGGAAAAGCTATATTCCAACCGCCAGAGCTGTTTTTTAACTGTTTGGGAGAGCTTTTCATGTCCAGCTTTTTGAAAATCAATTTTGATAGAGCTGCTTTTTGAGAATTTATGAGGGGTCAGCTTTAGCGGTTCGTAAATAGATTTTTTATTGACGTAGACGTGATTTTTCGGCTCGTATGCGATTTTAACGCTAACACACAGTTTTTTTGCATAGACACGATTTTTTTGCCTAGACACGATTTTTTTGCACAAACGCGATTTTTTTGCACAAATGCGATTTTTTTTGCACAAACGCGATTTTTTTGTCCTGACATAATTTTTTTTCCCAGACTAATTATTTTCGCCCGAGTGTGATTTTTTTCGCCCTGGCGTGATTTTTTCTCCCAGACGCGATTTTTTCTCCCAAACCGAATTTTTTCACCTTGACGCAATTTTTTTGCCCGGTCGTGATTTTTTTCACCTGGAGGTGATTTTTTTGCCCAAATGCGATTTTTCGCCCGGTCACGATTTTATCGTCCGGATGAAAAAAAATTCTCCACAGATACGCTTTTTTCGCACGTGCGCAATTTTTTCGCAAGGCCATGATTTTTTCTCCGTGGGGCGGTTTTTTCGCCCGGACGCGATTTTTTCACCCAGATGCGATTTTTTCGCCCGGGCGCAATTTTTTTGCGCCGGCATGATTTTTTCACATGTGTGCGATAATTTAACCCGAACGTGATTTTTTCTGCACTAACACGATTTTTTCGCACTTGCGCGAATTTTTTCGCCCGGGCGCGATATTTTCCCCCGGGCGCGATTTTTTCGAACGGGCGCGATTTTTTCGCATGAGAGCGATTTTTTCGCCCGGGCGCGACTTTTTTGCCTGGACGCGCGATTTTTCGCCCGAACTCGATTTTTTTGCCTTAAAGCGATTTTTTCTGCACGTACACAATTTTTTTGCACGTGCACAATTCTTTTGCCAGGGAGAAATTTTTTCACTCGGGCGCGTTTTTCAGCTGGGCGTGATTTTCTCGCCCGTGTGCATGT
Source organism: Platanthera zijinensis (assembly GCA_039513925.1). Lineage (NCBI taxonomy): Eukaryota > Viridiplantae > Streptophyta > Magnoliopsida > Asparagales > Orchidaceae > Platanthera > Platanthera zijinensis. Next base: position 21,011,827 of record CM077096.1, read on the forward strand.
ACTTTTTCTGCCGGTCGAGACTTTTTCACTCGAACGCGATTTTTTTGGCAAGGACACGATTTTTTCGTCTGGGCGAAAATATCGCGTCCGGGAAAAAAACCGTTTCCGGACGAGAAAAAATAGTGCCGAGTGAAAAATTCACGCCCGAGCCAAAAAATTGCTTCCAGGATGAAGAATTGCGTCTGGAAGAAAAAATTCCGTCCGGGAGAAAAAAATTGTTGAACTTTTTTGAGAACATTTTCTAAGAGCTCTTAGAGTTTTTTCTACCAAACAGTTTGCAGCTCTATCTGTAGAGATTTTTTAAGATCTCTTTCTAAGAGCTCTACTCCATCAACTATTTTTTCATCCGCCAGAGCTGTCCCAAACAGAGCCTTAGAGGGGATGAAATATGACTAGGAAAAATCATATTGAAGAGAAAAATTCTCAACAACTTTAGTAGTCATATGATTTATGAGAAAACATAGAACCACAAAAAACATAGTAACATTTACCTCAAACATTAAAACTCAAAAAGCCATAAGTAAATGTTTGTTTTATCTTTCAGCCACGCCATTAGTTATACATAGCATTTCCTACAAGCCCAGAAATTTCTTGATGTATTTCATGCCCTATCTAACTCAATATTGACGGATGACGACTATCCATTAGGGAATATATGCATAATAAGTTTGATGTAAATTTTATTTTGAGAGAAAAAATTTCAAATTTATGACATTCTTTTGCAATAAAGGAGGGACGGCGAATCCGCATTGGATGTCGCTGACGTGGTAGAGCAACCGGACAAGAGAGAGTCGATCTTGGCATGCATGCAGAGTATGAGGGTCTGCAGCGATGCAATGGAGTCATCGTAGTCGTCCAAACGACGAAGGAAGGCTGAATCCGTGGGTGGGGGAGGCGGAGTTGAGTTGGTGGTGACCATCGATCGCGGCTTAGGGGGCATGCAATCGACCGGGTGGAGGGAGGGAACCCGGAAGCGCTAGAAGCCCTAGGGAGGAGGGACGATGCCCGCTGGAGCCGCGTCTAGGGAACCCGAGATGATCGCAGACGCAGAACGAGCAATGTGACGCGATGCGCGGCGGAGTAGCGATGTGAGACTGGGAAGCGGGACGGCGTGAGCGATGCGCGAAGGAGCGGACAAATGCGCGGACGCGGGACTGCTTAGGAGCGTGTACTTCGGGCGGCGGAGACCGCGGCCGGAAAGAGGCAGGTCGGACCAAATTGCTAGGGCACGAGAAAAAGAGAGAGAAGGCGAACGAGAAATTACAGGAGGGGGAAACAGGAATCAAACTTCCAAATTCATTCAAGCATGCCTAAAATACAATAGTTTTACGGCTTATATACTTGTCGGACACAATATACGAAACCGAAACATAAAAGATACCCAAAATATAACTGATACAATAACACCACTCGACAAATGTAGGCTAGATCGACATATTACGCGCGCCATGCTCGTGACGTCGATACCCGCCAAACTAGCGGTCTTTGCCCTCGTCCACTCCGTCGGTGTCCGTAACATTGATAACAAATAAAAAATGACTTGTATCTCCTATTCATTAGAAATACTTAAGTTAAATAGTAATTTCATTAATAAAGGTGCCAAAAAAATTCATTGGATCACATATATCAAAAAGATAAGTATTTTAATGGACAAGGCTAGAACAATTTGTTCATTGATGATCCCAAATTAACATAACCCACATAAAACATCTAAAATGAAATTAGAACAAGGAAAAAACTGTCCAAGGATTGATATGGAGGGATGACTCGTTCTTTGATGAAAGAGTGAAGAAATAGAAAAATTACTAAGAACTAAAGTAAAATCCAATATACAGAGATCATGAAACTCAAAATTTGCTCCAACCATTGCTTTTGTTGTAATATCCTGAAAAACACAATAGGATGGAATGTAGGTTACGGAACAATTTGAGGTCAACACAATTTTTCCTAACTGATAAAAAGTAGACAAAAGTTAGGGATTTGAAGGAAAATATGCAGGCGGATCACTTCAGAGATATTAATAGTGTTATCCCGTAAACAGAAATGGGTGAGTCATAAGCAATGAATATATGAAAATATGAAAGTAGGATGAAGGATGATAAAGGTACATATGTCATGTGTGATCAATGATCCTTTGGTGAGATGAGACAAGACATGTCATACATGTTTGGATAGACTTAGTAAAACTTTTGGAAAGGAAACTGTGAAATGTGGTGCACTCATCGATAGTGAGAGTGACCTAAGAGGAAGCAGAACTTGCGTGTTAAGTAGAAGCAGGGCTAGGCAAGTCTGTAACCATATGCATAGAAGAAAGTCGACTGAGATGTTTCCAACATGTCTCAAACAAGTGGGTAGTAGGTGTGGTATTTGTGTTCTCTCCATAACTAATTATTGGTGTCTCAAGGATGAGAGAAAGGGTGATCATCGACGGAGAAGTTCAAAAACTACTGAAATAATAAGAGCAGCGGGTGGGAGAGACTGAAGGATTTGAGATACTGGACAGCAGAGACTATAGGATTTTGAAGAAGTTGAAGGAAAACAAAGCGAGCTAGAATAGTTGACAAGATAAGGTATCTCAACATAGTTGGCATAGATAGTGGAGACAAGAATATCAACCCTAGTTTAGCATGTCTAGTGACTAGACTCTCAAAATGCCTAACAAATGTCACTAATGGTCTCCTTTGTACCTGTCCAAACCATCTTAGTCGAGCTTCTCGCATCTTCTATGCAATTTGTGCTACTCTTGTCTTATCCCCGATACATTCATTCCTAATTCTATCCAATCTCGTGTGTCCACACATCCACCTAAGCATTCTCATCTCCACAACTCCCATTTTTTGCTCGTGTACACAATTCACTTCCCAACACTCAGAACCATAGAGCATCGTTGGTCTAATCGGAGTATGGTAGAACGTGTCCTTAAGTTTTAATGGTACTTCACAATAATACAAGATCCCTGACGCGCCTCTCCACTTCAACCAATCTGCTTGGATTCTATATGTCACATCTTTACCAATACCTCCGTCTTTTTGAACTATCGATCCAAGATATTTAAAACATTCATTACGGGAAATATCTTGATCACCCAACTTAATAACGAAATCATGTGTCTTTCTTGCATTGCTAAATTTAAGCTCCATATACTCCGTCTTTGTCCTGCTCAACCTAAAACCCTTCTTTTCTAAAGTGTCTCGCCAAGATTCAAGTTTTGTGTTTACACTCTCGCACGTCTCATCAACCAAGACGATATCATCCGCAAATAATAAACACCAAGGTATTGTTTCTTGGATATGTCTGGTGAGCTCATCTAAGATAAGGGTAGGGAGATAAGGGCTTAAAGCTGAACCTCTCATTATGTTTAGATTATGTAAAATAAATTGTTTATGTTATCGTATGGATTTCTGTAATATCAAATATCAATTATGTTGTTCTTGAACAGGTCTGAAATAAGGTCTTTAAATTTTGCTTGTATCGCTTAGCCACCGCCAGTTTCAGTCCAACTAAATGCAAGCAGAGAAATCCCTCTCGCTTGCAAACAGTGAATTTAATTTCATGTACCTCTTGTATGTTTTTGAATTCTAATCTTGAACACCTGAATCTGCAAATTAATAACATGTCGCAATGCGTCAGAATTATCTAAACTATGAATCATTTAATTCATTAATATCATAAACAATCATTGAAACGTGGTGTTTAATTGACGCAATTCCTTGACTTGAATTCCCTCTTGACTTCGTAGTGGGAACAAATGAATGGTCATAGCAAGCATGAATTCTCTGATAAGCCTTGCATCTGAACTTGAACATTCGTGTGCATCAATTAAAAATACCTACAGATTGCATTGGTTACAGCTTATGTCATTACAAGAATGAATATATGTTATACTCCAGAGTAGGCTAATAATTCTAGTTATTTCTATTTGACTCATTTACTTGCATGTTCTGCTAGCTTTGCCTCATAAAAATTGATGCACGTTTACATTTTTGATCCCTTGCTAGTATTGTGTTTTACCTTGCTTACTTTTTTTTAATGTTTTGAGACATTTTTATTTTTATTTGGAATTTGTCTTTGCGTCCGTAACTGCGCCGTCTGTTACCTGTGCCCGACCTGTGTCAAGCTCCTGCTTTTGGAGGTTTATCTGTTGTTGTTGTGCCAGGTTCTATGTTATATTTTCTTTACTGTCAGATTTGCTTATTATGTAATAGTTATGATCAGTCATTTTCTTTTGCATCATGAACAACTACTGAGCGATAATTATGTATTGTAGTTTGATATTATTTGCATGTTCGTTTTTTGGGATTTTCATTGCATAAAATTTGTATCATAACTGTCATGAGTTTTATTTAAATACATGTGCATCTAATTTTTCACTGATAAACTCTAAAGCTCCCGCATAAAAATAATGTATTTTTTATTGAATTATTTATTTTAAATCTAATAATATAAAATCGGCTACCGCCTAACAGACATGAATTTTTCCCTACGTTTATGGCATCAGGACCCGCCCGCAGCGCACTCTGACTTTTGTTATTACATGGGTCATGACAGAGATGATAAAGCAGAGGAATTGCAGGCAGGACATAAACGAAATCTATTATTATATCGTGTAGAAAATAGAGTTAATATTACTTAGTATCCCATACTGAAAATTATTTAGCTCAAGTATAAAAGGTACAAACATGTTAGGGATTATACATAAAGCATAAGTATTAAAGGTATTCTAACCAATCTAAAAATAACGACACGATCCAAAGTTGTACATATTTATGTTTATCTTTCTAATGTTATCAAGAAAAAGGAAAATGATTGTAAAAATAACAATGAGCTAAAAAAAGTGAGATACAAACACAAGAAAAACACAAATGCTCACATTTAAATATATTAACATAATAAATTTTAATGAACATCTGAACAGATATTTGCAACATAAAGCTAAGCTTCAATCCAAACACATCCTGCTACATTCTAATCTAGGGTCGTAAGAAGTAAATCTTGATATAGATCAAATTAAACAATAGTTTCTTAAGAATCACAAAACTACCTAAGTGAACTCAACAATTTCCAATGAGACGTGCCATGAGTACTAATACAGAAACCGTAAGAATGCATGTGTCAAAGTGTTACGCCCCCGGACGAGGCTCGGCTATTTGGCCGGCAAAACAAGCGGCGGTTGAGGCGTGACGGAGGCGACAATGGGGCTGATGAACCAATTGATTCAGCCCCCTCTTCATGAGTTTCGGCCCAAGGGGGGGCTGAACCAAGTTGGTTCAGCCCCCATTGGGGCCGGCCGGCCCCCTTGGCCGGCCAGCCCTGGGTCGGGTATAAATATACCGGACCCCCTCTTTGGATGGGCATGCAAAGTATTACTGAGGTATTATTCCCCTTTCCTCCTCCTAACCCTAATTTCTCTAGTCTTCTTAGATCTCCATCTTCTCCTTCATCTTCTTCCTAACAATTGGTATCAGAGGGGCTCTTTTCTCCACCATGGTAACCACTCGTACGCAAGAGGAAGTCGGCCGCTTGGAAACCCCAGAGGACAATCTCGTAGGGTTGACGGATTCGGTGGCCGCAATCGAGGAAAACGTGAAAACTTCCAACCAAAGGCTTGAAGAACGGATCGACACCCGAATGGAAGAGATCATGGCATTTTTGGCACAAAACTTGAAGGGTAAGGCTGTAATGGAGGACGATCCGGGCAGATCTCCCGGTGCAGGACCGGATCGGCCAGGCGGGCTCGGTAAGAACTGTCGGCACCACGCAAGGGGCCGGATAGGGCACGGGGGGCATCGGCAGGGTCGGAGCAGGCGGGGGTGGCCCTGGCGGGATCGAATCGGGCACGCCAGGCGGCAGCGGTTCGGATCGGGCACTGGAGGCGTCGGCGGGCTGGGATCTAGCGCAGGAGGCAGCGGAGGTGTCGGAGGGACTGGATTTGGCCCCGGCGGGTACGGCGCAGGCGGCGGAGGCAGCGGAGGCGTCGGTGGGGCTGGATTTGGCTCCGGCGGGTACGGCGCAGGCGGCGGCGGCTCCGGTGGGTTCGGCACAGCCGGTGTTGGCGATTTGGGCGCTAGAGGGGGTGGGTGGCCGGTTCCCCCATATGGAGGAGGGGGGTTTGCTACCTCATCCAGCAAGAGGAGGCATGCAGTGGGGTGGTGCTCCGGCGGCGGGGAAATTTCGCTGTGGTTTCTCGAGCGTGCCTTTTGAACACGAAGAACCAAGGAGACCACCGGGATTTGGACAAGAGGCGGGGTGGCGAGGACAGGCCGGTCAGCGGCCGTACATGCCGCCGAAACTGACACACATGAATTTCCCTCGATATACCGGAGGGGACGCCTTGGAATGGGTACAGAAGGCGGAGTTGTTTTTTAGCTATCAAGAGGTACCCGAGGTACAGTGGGTGCAACTGGCGTCCTTCCACTTGGAGGACGATGCTTTTCAGTGGACGCAGTGGTTCCTGCGGGGGCGGGATTATGTGTCGTGGACAGACTTTGTTGATGGGTTCACCGCTCGATTCAGGCCCCTGGAGTTTGAAGACTTTGAGGCTCTCTTGCAAAAATTACGTCAGAAGGACACCGTGATGGAATACAGGACGGAGTTCGAGAAGTTGGCAAATATAGTGCACTAGGAGGATAGGACACTCCTCAGTTGTTTCGTCTCTGGACTGAAGGACCACTTAAAAAATGAGGTTCAGGCGTACATACCCCGCAGCCTGAATCACGCCATCAGTCGGGCCCGCATTCAGGAAGAGCGGTTCAACAGGCAGTGGTCCTGCACTACAGTGAGGCCTACTACTACACCGATTACTGCCAGGAAGGAACCGCCGGTAGCGGGACGTCCGACAGTGACACGACTGTCCTGGAGCGAGTTACAGGCACGGAAGGAAAAAGGACTGTTTCAACTGTGATGAGAAGTTTACGGCAGGACACAAATGCAAGAAGGTCCAGTTCTTTATGATACAACAGGAGGTGGACGACGAGCCAAGTCCAGAGGAGCTGGATTTCGGAGGCGACTTGGACCTGACCGAGCTCGGGGTCTTTCTACATGCCATGGAGGGGTGTAACCCCCCTCCGCTTACTATGCGGCTTGCGGGGCGGGTCCGACAGGAGAAGGTGACCATCCTGGTGGACAACGGGAGTACGCACAATTTCGTCCATCCGGATGTGGCACAGAAGGTTGGGCATTTGATTGACACTGGGGCTGCCTTCCAGGTCATGGTGGCCGATGGCAGCAAATTGCAGTGCCAGGGTGTTCTGAAGGGAGTGGAGGTTCAGATGCAGGAGTACGTCAGACGCACAGATGTCTATCTTTTACCCATTCGGGGTTCGGACATGGTGCTGGGAGTTCAGTGATTGCAACAGTTGAGGAGGGTCACCTTCGATTGGGACCAGATGACCATGGAGTTCTTACAGCGTGAGAAGCAGTTCTGTTTGCGGGGTCTCACTTCTTCACCGGTCAAAGAAATTTCTCTACGCAGTCTCCAACAGCTTGAGGAGGCGGGAAGTTTGATGGCGGTACTTTTGGGGGTGCGGACGGATGAGGTGGAGCCAGTTGAGGTGCCTATGCAGATGCAGGCTATGGTAGAGCAGTACGCGGACATTTTCCAAGAGCCACGTACACTTCCGCCTTCACGATTTCGGGATCATCAGATTGTACTCAAGACAGGGACAAAGCCTCCCAATATCCGACCCTACAGGTATCCGCACATGCAGAAGGCCGAGATTGAGCGCAGCGTACAAGAGATGCTCGATGCAGGCATCATACGGCCGAGCACGAGTTCCTTCTCGGCTCCGATCATTCTCGTCAAGAAAAAAGATGGGTTTTGGCGGTTTTGTGTAGATTATCGTGCCCTGAACAGAGTCACGCTGAAGGATAAGTTTCTGATTCCATTGATTAAAGAGCTGTTAGACGAGTTACATGGGGCGACACGGTTCACTAAGCTTTATTTACGGTCTGAATATTACCAGATCCTCATGAGGGAGGAAGACGTCCACAAGACAGCGTTCAGGACTCATGACGGTCATTATCAATTCTTGGTGATGGCCAACGGGTTGACGGGTGGACCGTCCACCTTCCAGGCGAACATGAACGAGATCTTCAGGGACCTTCTTCGTCACTTCGTGCTCATCTTCTTCGATGATATCCTTATTTACAGTGCTACTTGGGAGGACCACCTGCGACATGTTGACCAGGTATTCTCAATTTTACGTCAGCACCAGTTGTACGCTAAGAGATCGAAGTGTTCGTTTGGTCAAGAGGAGGTGGAGTATCTGGGGCACTTGGTCTCGGCCGCAGGGGTGAAAGTCGGTCCTCGCGAGATTGAGAGCATGGTCTCTTGGCCGCGGCCCCAGACGCTTCGGGCTCTGCGGGGGTTCTTGGGCCTTACCGGCTACTACCGGCGGTTCGTGCGTGATTACGGGAAGATTGTTAGGCCACTGACACAATTGTTACAGAAGGACGCATTTTCTTGGCATGATGAGGCTGAGGCGGCTTTTCAGGCGCTCAAGCGGGCTATGACGACGACTCCAGTCTTGGCACTCCCGAATTTCACCAAGGAGTTCGTCGTGGAGACAGACGCCTCCGGAGTGGGATTGGGTGTTGTGTTGATGCAGGAAGGGCGGTTGATTGCCTTTTACAGCAAGGCATTGGCTTCTAGGACGTTGGGATTGTCGGCTTATGAGAAAAAGATGTTGGTTGTCATTCATGACGTGGGCCTTTGGCGACCGTACCTGTTGGGCAGTCATTTCAAGATTCAGACAGATCATCAGAGTTTGAAGCACTTCTTGGACCAGCGGGTTTCCTCCCCCCTCCAACAGAAGTGCGTCACCAAGCTTTTGGGGTACGACTACGAAATTGTTTACCGGCAAGGGAAGGACAATCGGGTTGCTGATGCCTTGTCTCGCTCACCGGAGGGCACTCTAGCCCACATTTCTACGCCCCAGCTGGATGCTATCGATGAGATTCAGGAGGAGGTCCAGCGGGACCCCGAGCTACAGGTTATTGTGCAGGATCTACGACATGCACATGAGGCAGCTCCAGGCTATCATCTACAAAATGACCGGCTATACTATCGGGGTCGGGTGGTCATACCCTCCCAGTCAGCTTGGAGGACGGTCATGATGCACGAGTTCCACTCGTCCCCGACGGGCGGCCACGCCGGTGTTCTCCGCACTCTTCAGCGGGCACGGGCCAATGTGTTTTGGAAGGGAATGCGATGGGATATTCAATTATTTGTTCAGCAGTGTGACGTGTGCCAGCGCCAAAAGTACGAGACCACCTCCCCGGCTGGGCTACTTACGCCCTTGGAGATTCCGCACCAGATTTGGGATACCGTGTCGATGGATTTCATTGATGGCTTGCCTCGGTCTAAGGGCAAGACGGTCATTTTGGTGGTGGTTGATAAGTTGTCCAAATACGGACATTTCCTCGCCTTGAGCCATCCCTATACAGGCGATTCTGTTGCTGCTCTTTTCGCTCGCGAGATTGTTCGGCTGCATGGCATCCCTCGGGCGATCATCTCTGATCGCGATCCCACTTTTGTTGGCAAGTTTTGGAGGGAACTCTTTCGTTTACAAGGGACCACCCTGCGCTTCAGCACGGCTCACCATCCGCAAACGGACGGTCAGACTGAGGAATTTAATCGGGGCGTAGAGACCTACCTCCGCTGCTTCGTCATGGACAAGCCACGCATGTGGACGAGTTGGTTGCATTGGGCTGAATACTATTTCAACACGTCCTATCATTCTGCCAGCAAGCTGACTCCCTTTGAGGTGGTCTACGGGCGTCCGCCTCCTTCTCTGAGCAGTTATGAGTCGGGTGGTACGGAAGTGGAAGCCGTTGACCGAGCACTCCGTGACCGTGACCGCACACTTGCTACCTTGCGGGAGAATCTCCGGATGGCACAGGATTGTATGAAGGCACAAGCGGACAAACATCGCACCGAGCGGTAATTCCAGGTGGGGGACGAGGTTTTTCTCAAGCTCCGCCCCTATCGGCAGTTGTCTGTTGCACAACGGACGAATCAGAAGTTGGCACCCCGTTATTATGGTCCATTTCGGATCACCCGGCGGGCGGGACCAGTTGCTTATACCTCGGCGCTGCCTGAAGGGTTCAGGATACATCTCACTTTTCACGTCTCCATGTTGAAGCGTAAGATTGGCGATACTGTCCAAGTCAGCCCTTATTTGCCAGAAGCTACTGGCGGGGGCGAGCTGCTCCCAATTCCTGACGACGTACTTTTGATCAAATGGAAGCGTCGAGACACGGCGTACTGCCCTGAGCTACTGGTCAAGTGGAAAGGTCTCGGCGCAAAGCACAACACCTGGGTGGATTTGCTAGAGTTTCGGGAGCTCTACCCCGATTACCACCTTGAGGGCAAGCTGGTTTTTGATGGGGAGGGGAATGTTACGCCCCCGGACGAGGCCCGGCTATTTGGCCGGCAATACAAGCGGCGGCTGAGGCGTGACGGAGGCGACAATAGGGCTGAACCAATTGGTTCAGCCCCCTCTTAATGAGTTTCGGCCCAAGGGGGGGCTGAACCAAGTTGGTTCAGCCCCCATTGGGGCCGGCCAGCCCCCTTGGCCGACCAGCCCTGGGTCCGGGTATAAATATACCGGACCGGCGGACCCCCTCTTTGGATGGGCATGCAAAGTATTACTGAGGTATTATTCCCCTTTCCTCCTCCTAACCCTAATTTCTCTAGTCTTCTTAGATCTCCTTCTTCACCTTCATCTTCTTCCTAACACAAAGATGGAGAAAGGAACTACCCCCATTAAGATGGGAGGGAGTTTGACAAAAAAAATTCTAAAATGGAAGGAATAAAATCTGTAAAATAAATTTGAATAGACAGGGTAGTAGGGTACCCATTGGGAGAGCATTCATAATTTTAGGACAAGCCCATATCCATGATGCTCATTTAGATTCTTAGATATCTGATTTTATTAAAATACAGTAAAACAGAAAGAGATATATTTACTCTATGATAGGTCTGCACGGAAGACTCATATGCTGGTTGATCAAAAATTTCATCATCAACCTCCCCTTGGAAAGGCTGTTCATCTTCTTCAGGTAAAGGAGATGCATTTAAGTCCATATAGATTATCTGGCAGGAAAAGTAAATCTAATCAGCATGATGGTGCTAGATATGCGCGTGCACACACACACAGATTATTAAGCATCTCAAAAAAGAAAATCGAATTCTTTTCTGGCAAATGTAATCTAAAATTTGTGTGCGGATTTCTTGCAGTCCCAAGAACAGAAAATATTTTTAAGTTATTCTCAAGAATGGACCACAACATGAATCATTCTCCTGTAAATGGTTTGTTCAAATGAACCGCAGTACTTCAGGCCAAAGACCAACACTAATATTATGAGGCGCATCCAGCCATCAAAAACACCCAGCAAAAAAGAATAAAAAGCACCATAACTGGTAAGCACCATGAATTCCTAATATTAGCTTTACTGATAAATTTAAGAACATTTAGCCAAATGTGTGATAAAGAGTATAACATGTCAGAAGATCAGTCTGATCACTGATCATTCTACATCTGGATTGGAAATTTTTTACATGAGTGATAAAACATAAATGAAACCAAATTCATCAGTAGAGAATTCTATCATAATATTACTCACAAAAATGGTCAAAATAGATAGAAGAGTCTAGAGGATGGACATGATCTGATCTCATTCTAGAGATCAAGATTTGATAGACATTTAGTGTTGAAACCACTAGATATTGAGAGTGAGAGAAAGATCCAGAATACCGATAATTAGACAATGATTGAAAGCATTAGAACATGTGACGCAGAATGGTCTTATAAGGGTGACTAAAAGCTATATGCGGACACAACTTCGACGAACACTTGCTTGCAATTAGATAAATTTTATAAACCAATATTTATTTTGATTTGCCACAAAATATAAAAAAGCCTTTAAAATAAGGAAACAAGAGTGGAAGTATAAATGCAAGAGTGCGTGATAACAAATAACTAGATAAATACTAAATAGGAATACACAACGCTTCAAACGTTTTGAAACAACAATTACAAACCACCATTCTTTGAGTAGGCAATGAACGCAATATTCAACAAGGAAAATGACAAACCAATCTTAGGCTCACACAACAATGAGGGGGGGGGGGGGGGGGGGGGGGGGGGCCGAAGTTGCAATCCGGGACTGGTTTTAGACATCCAAATGAGGGCCCAACTGCTGGGCAGCAATAATGTTTGCTGGGAAAAGGATTCAGGATGCCTGAAAGGTGGATAGGTCATAGGAGGTGCTGGAATCAGCAAGGAATTGCCGAAAATGACTGTCCTGGAACCAGAACAGCAACCTAGACTGTGTGGGCCTGCTGTTTGGCGGCTGGCACCAGTTTCTTAAAGATAGATGCCTGTAGGGGGAGTGAAGTAATCCAAATCTAGAGTTTTGAAAAGAGGTTAATTTTATGCGTTTGAATCCAACTTACGTAGGCCGAGCGGGCCAATTTCGAAATTTTCGAGCGCAAATAGCCGTCAATCTTTGAACTTCATTAAGGCGTTAATTTTATTCGAGGATGATTTACCGCACGATTTACCGAGTTGAATCTTGGCGAGATCCAAACTTCCACAAGCATAAATACACAAGCATTAATTTATGAATAAGGATAATTAAGTAGTTTGAACGTTCGAGGCAAGCTTCAATTATCTATTTGGAATTGTATATGAATAAGCTAATAATTGGGGCTAGAAAAAGGGTGGAGTTTACCGAAGCATATGCAAAACTACGGCGGGAAGGAGCCAACCTCAAATCTGCGGCGCAAGGAACACTAGATCGTTAACAGATAGTGACCTCTTTCTCCCTCGATCCCGTACAGTAAGGAGGCTGCAATTGAATACAGGAAACACTGGATCATCGGGGGAGGGATTGTTGGAGTCGGTCGCTAAAGTCGACAGCAACCTGTGGCTCGAATGGCGTCTGGTCTGGCGCCAAAATGTTGGGATGAAGCTATCGGGCTTCCTCGATTGGCATAGGAAGAAGCTCGAAGACGGTGGAACCCGTCGGAAACTCAGCGGAATTAGTTGGCGCTAGGGCGGCGGCGGAAATTCGACGAACCTTCTTTTGTTGTCGTAGATCTGCTGGGTGGCGTTGACGAAATAGGAGGGGAGGCGACCGGCACGGGCAGAGAAACGAAGGCGTCGTTACCTGCTATTCCCCATCTTCCTTCTTCAAGTGGCTTTAGTAGACATTTGGAATTTTCGTTTAACATTTCTTTCCAAAAAAAAAAATCCAAGTTATTTTTACCCATTAATGATTCCAATTGTTTCTTTCCAAAAACCTCTTTTCAATTAATAATTTTCTCATTATTTCCTGCTTTTTATCTCTTCATGATGGACTGTTTGGGTTCCTTTTTGAAATTGAATTTTTTTCTATATAATTTAGCTTGTCTTTCACGTTCTAACTAACCTAAATTCCCGGACCATTTATTCAGGGTCTCATCGAATTATCAAACCAATGAGCCGAAAAACTCAAAATAACATAATTCAAATTGATAACAAAATAAATAAATAACTAGTGCATGACGATATCATGTTTTCTTGGATGCGGCGAAGAGTGCATCAATTTCCCCGGGGTTAAAAGAGCTCGACCACGGCGAGAATTTGCAAAAACAGGTAACATAGAGTTCGGATGTCGTTGTTGCTGCTAAATCGGGTGGTATGCCTGGGGCCCAACATTTAGCTCCAGCACTTCCGAATTTGAAATGGACCAAACTCCATTTGCAATTGTTTATAATATATCTCCGGAATAAATCAATGTTTCCTGCAATAAGCAAACACTTAATCTCCCTTTAAAAAGTGCAATTTATGGTGATAACGACTGACCATGAATTTGTAAAGTTTGAAGGTTGCTCGCAATTTATTAGCAATAATTCTATACAATTCTTTTAAATAAATAACTTGAGCATGCGCATTGAATGAAATACGTTCACAAGAGGAGAAGGGATGGCGGTCAAATAAGTGGGGTATAAAGAACCCATAAAGAATCTCGTAAGGAGATTTATTAGAGGAGTGACGCATATATTATTAAAGGCGCGCCTAAGGCTCAAGGCTCATCAGGCTCAGAGGTTTGCGTCTATGTGCGTCTTATTTGCGGCTTTAGAATATAAAAGTAGCGCTTGAGTGAGATTTTTACGGTAAATTTTTCCTTCAATAATTAAGAAAAAAATAATATAAGAACTCAATATTTTTTTTATTGATTTAGTGTTTGTGAAAGATAATTGTGCGTTGAAACTTAGATATTATGCAAGTGATCACATTAATTATATTTTTTAAAAGATATAAACGATAGTAATGAATGATTAATTAGTATACTAAATGAAAATTTTGATCGAGAAGCTAAAATGATGTTTGTTGTTGATTATTTAAAATGGATGTAGTTGCGTCTTGTCTTCTCCTTGAGCCTTGCGTCTAGGCTCTCAGACCCCTTTGCGCCTTGGAGCGTCTTGCGCCTTTAATAATTAAGTTGTGAGCATTAAAATTATTAAATGTGAATTTTGCTTGTGAAAGTACAAAATCTCATTGCGTTGGATTCTCCCCAATTAAACGCTTAAAAAGTTCAACAAATTCCTATTAACGACTTTGGTCTATCCAACGATTAGAGGGTGATAAGCACTACTAAGCTCGACCTTGGTTCCCTTTCGACCCCATAATGTGTTCCAAAAATACATATTAAAACGTTTAATATATTGATGCAACTCAACAAGTCTTCATATATGATAGTGAGGTGAAATAAAAGCGTAACCTTCAAATTAGTTATTTAAAATTTTCCAGATAAATCTTTCAAAGCATGTGTCTCTACTAAGAGTGAAAATTTTAGGAATCTTTATTAATCTCCTAACATGAATTTTCCTAAACAGATATATAATGTGACAATAAATTTTAGTGTGCAAGCCTAGGCTCAGAGGATAGTGAAGTGGACTAAGAGTGTAATCAAAAAATATAAAGTCAATACAAGGTGATGATGATAATGTGAATGACAGGTGATCATCAAACAATATGTTTGTGGGCTCAGTAATAGGCAATTGTAGTAGACTAGGTGACTCGAGAAACACTTAGATTTAATCGGTCATCTAAGGTGAGTGACATGTCACTAGTTCGTTCTTCTTCCTGGAGCAGGATGTCACGGCCTTGTAGATCAAGACACGCTCGCGACCATGTATGCATGTGTGGGTGGTGCAATAGGTCACATGTTGATGCGACAAAGCTTCAAGGAGGTCAAGGACTTGGGTGCGGGAGCCTTTGGTATAAGCATGGCTTCATACTCAAGTTGATCATTTATAAGCGGAACATGCCCAAGCAAAGACATGACATCCTTCGACGCAAGAGGATGCGGAAGTTTCAAGAACAGTGGAAACCTGAAGATGCATCGTCACCTTTGGGGTTAATGATGGGGAAGATTCTAGAAATATATGGAGTGATACATGCGAAGATGGTAGAGAGTTCTAGAGTTGTCTCATGAGAACATTCTAGAGAATTCATGTAAATTGCATGGTGTAGAGTACTTAAGAAATGTAGAATTCTAGAGCCTTTCATACTTTTGAGGGAAAACCTTTTCAGGCCTATAAAAGGGAAAGGCTCCCTCATTAGTAGTCATCGGATTTAGAACCCAAGTTTTGGGCAAGCAATATAGCTATTTGATATCTTTCACTTGTGAACATTCTCTTGAGTTGTTTTCACCCTCGTTTCTTCATCACCGCCTAGTTCTTGCAGGGAAAGGTTGAGTTAAATTGGCTACACGGAGAGGCAAAGAGGAGATAAGGCCACACAGGAGCTTGGAAAGAGACAAGTTCGTGACAAGGAGCTCAGGAAGAAACTCAGTGACTAAAGGTTGTAATATGTGGGGGCAAGTGGAGTGACACTCTTAGTCGGGGTGAGAGGATGACAAACAAGACGCTCTCCATCCTGGAGCTGGGGCCCA
The DNA here is from genome assembly GCA_039513925.1 of Platanthera zijinensis. Classification (NCBI taxonomy): domain Eukaryota; kingdom Viridiplantae; phylum Streptophyta; class Magnoliopsida; order Asparagales; family Orchidaceae; genus Platanthera; species Platanthera zijinensis. Next base: position 21,027,772 of record CM077096.1, read on the forward strand.
GGAAGAAACTCTGCGACTGGAGGGAGTGTTATAGTGGACATAAGTGGGGATAAGGTGTTCATGGGGGTGGTAACACTAGAAGAATCTACGTCCTTAAAAATGGGGGCAACGACGAAACTAGCGAGAGGTCTATCAGTAGACTAAACTCAGACTCCACCATGCAAGTTATACTAGAAACTTTTTCTAAATTGCTGAGATAAATTGTATGCCTTCCCTAGCACAGTGAGAATCCAAAACAAGGAAAAGACTTGCAAAAAGGGTGACTCAATTTGTACATGAAATACAAAGAGGGGCCCTTTAATAAGCTCTCCAGTGAAATGCGTGAGGGTTGATTCTAAAAAGCAACTCCAGAATTGTGCACATTATCGTCAGTATGCAGTATGCTAAGGGAGGATATTCCTTTAGCGACATTTGAGAAAGGACAGACGTAAGCCTAGGACACACATACGTCGGTGCCACATTTTCTAAGAAGGGAATGGTCATTGACAGTGTCAAAGGTACATGCATTAACTACACGAGAATGCCATTATTCCCGAGTCGATTATGTGCCTTCTTGGAGAAGGGTGTCTTACACAAGGGAAATGTGGCATTGAGACTACATCCCTGAAGGTAAACCATTTGTCGTACCACAAGAAGATGAACAGCATACCAAGATGAGAAGTGAGGGCCATCTCTATTATTCTGAGCGAGGGGACTCCCAAGGTGCCCAGATCATGGGGAAGGAAACAAAAGGGAAAATCTAGGGTGGTTGATTTTATATAGTCGCCAAAATTTTATGGGTGAGCAATCCCAATTCCAAAAAGAAATTAGTACAAGAACTCCTCATATTTGAGTAAATGTGTGTTTTACATTCATGATTACTCAACATTATGTGCTTGATTAATATTTCATGGGTTCTAGAGTGTCACAGCGTCTAGATGTCAAATATTTGGAGGAGAGTTGTGCATGTAGAGAACCACCTCTATGTAATGGAGTAGCAATGTGAACAATTGGAGAAAATGGTAAATGATCATCGGAAGCAGTGCAAGATCCTGTGAGGGGAGAAATTGTTGCCTAGATGAAACTACTAGGGTTGGGATCTACTAGAACTACCACAACTTAAATAATAGAAATTCCTTTACCATAATGCTAATTCTAACTCTAAAGTTAATAATTTTAAATTATTTCAATGAAAAATACCTCTTATAGAAAAGAATCTTACATGTCAAATTCTTAGACAAATCCCTCATGTTTGATGAGGCAGATTTCTAACGAATCAATCGAGGTGATTCATAAGGTGTAGCTCGCTCTTGACAATGTGTTGTTGTAAGGGAAGCAAGATTGTCTTTCCTAGAATGGAAATCAAAAATCATGCGCGCCTCTTTCCGCCCGCGTTTTGTAACTTTATATTACCCGATCTCCCCTTGGGGATGCGACTCACCCAGGCGTCGCAGCCTGGCTACTTCGACTCTTCCTCCTTTGGGGTTGTCTTGAACTTGACCCCCCCCCACCCCGTTTTGTACTTCCCCTAGTACACCACGCACGGGGAAGTAGATCGATAGGTGTCCCCATCATGACCATCAGGTAATGAAAAGCTTTGAATCATTTATTTTACTTCCCAATTCTGAACATTGGATTGAATACAATCTGAGTTTCTTCTTCCATATTTGATAAAATTTTCATTCTGAATTCATTGAAAACCTCGTGATTCAAAGCACTTTCCAGCTTTTCGTGAACATTAATTATCGTGGGTGTGTTATTATAATGTAAAGTTGTTATATCAATTATTCAATTTTGAAGCTCATTTTGCTTGTTCTTCCTCTTTTCCTTCGTGCATCTAATCTCCTTTGTCTTTTGCTCAGTTGCAGACCTCATACTGCAAGTTGACTTCTTTTCTGGTTCACTTTTTATCTTGATTTTGAAGCTGTAATTTTTATCCAAGTTTATATATTAAACTTTGTGATGGAGATCAGCATCAGCCTACGAGTCGCCAGACAGAGGGGCCCGCTTTTGTATATTCGCGCAGGAGGCGATGAACGGATCGGTGATCAGAGACCACGAGCGCGTCTGGCTCGTCGCGCTATTATTTTTATGTATTTTATTTTTCATTTTTTGGATTTTATTGTGTTTTAGGACATTGGGCGTAGCGGCCAATCATAGTCGTTCAAGCCCGATGCTCAACCGCCCCCTCTTATTATAAATAAGGGTGGGCGCTGCAGTTTAGGTATATTGCTGATTTGTGACAAATTCCAGACAGGCAATCAGTCGTGGTGCGACGTCGCGAAATCCCAGGGCGCGACGCCTCGGTTCATTAATCTGTCTTTACTTCCTATTTACTTTTTTTCTTACTTTTTTGTGGACCCATCAGTTATCCCACGTTACCCTCAATCACAGCCTTCAATAAATCAGTTTTCCAGTAACTTCTCTCTCTGATTCGCATGATCACAGCAACCCAATCTCCTTGTTCATCTTCTTCAATTGTATCCGCAAGCCAGACGCACATCCCACACTGCCAAATCCTCTAATCAGAGCCCTCCCTCTCGATGGAAGGAGTAGCGATATCCAATCGTGTGTCCTTCTGTCTTACCGCTCGACATTATCTCTCTTGATCGACCTCACCCCCTAACCGCACCACTGTAAGCGTCGTTTTCCCTTCCTGATCCCGCTCCAGATCATTCTCCTTCCACTGTGAGGTCTCTTCTCCCTGGAAGCCATGATTCTATTTTTGTAGTGGTGGACTGGTTTTCGAAGATGGTTCACTTTACTGCATGCCGCAAGACTGCCGATGCGACACATGTGGCGGCCCTTTTCATGAGAGATATTTTTCGGTTACATGAATTACCCAAAACCATAGTGTCTAATCATGATGTTCGATTTTTGAGCTACTTTTGGAGAACGTTATGGCTTAAAAAGGGTACGCCTTTGAAATTTTCTACCACTTATCATCCACAGACTGACAGCCAGACTGAGGTCGTTAATAGGAGTTTGGGGAATTTGTTATGATGTCTAGATGGTGATCACCCATCGGTTTGAGATTTTGTCTTACCCGTAGCGGAGTTTGCATATAATAGTTCTATCAACAGGTATACTGGCATGAGTCCATTTCAAATAGTTTCTGGATATGAGCCTAGGAAACTGTTATGGAGCTCACACCGTTGGTTATCTAGTATTAGGAGTTTTATTTTATTAAGTGTATTAGATGTTTTAATATTGTATTAGTCAAGTCATGTAGTCTTTTATGTATTTTAATTATTTTGTTTAGTTTCATGGTATCAAGAATTTACGCATGTGACATATAGGTTCTATATAATAGACCCTTGGGGTCATGTAATGGATATGAAAAGTATTAATCAAGTTCTCTTCTCTCTCAAGCTCCTCTCTTTCTCTCTCTAGTTCTTCTCACTCCTCTGTCATTCTAGGGTTTACTCCTTGTGTCTCTGCCTCCTCTCTACACATTCATCGGCCCGTAACAACTTGGTATCAGAGGACTTTCCTCCCCTCCGGTCGTCGTTCCCTACGGTCAGCCATTGTTTCCCCTTCCCAGCGCCTCCAGCAAGCTCCTGCAGCACACCTACCATCGTCTCCTCCAGCACCACGGTTCCTTCCTCCGGCGAGTTTAGCAGGCGCCAGTCAACTTCAACAACGCCCTTCATCTTCTTCCCCGAGCGCACCGTCCCCGCCCTTTTTTCTCTTTCTCGAGTTGTTTGTGCCCTGCTTCGCCTGTTCCCAGCACGCTCGCACTTCTCTGCTTCCTCAACTCCAGCGGACGCCACTCCTTCCTTGACCTCCAGCGCCTCCTTGACTTCCAGCACCGGTGTTCCTTCCCCCGGCGAGAGCCACAGCGATTTCAACCACATCCACCGCGCCTCCAGCAACTGTCGTCGACAACTCCATCTATGCGCTTTTTCAAACTCCAGTCCCAACCCTTCTCACGTCTAATCATCTTCCTCCAACGACTGCACCTTCTTCCTCTGAAGCCGACGACGTCGTCAACCCACTCCTCAAGTCCCAAGCCGCGCCCGCCTGCGTATCACAACCCGCAGCTTTCTCATCTTCTCTGCTCGGGCCCTGCGCCTCCTCGAGCCCAGGGCCCAGCGCCTCCTCGAGCCCAACGCCCTGCGCCTCCTCGAGCCCAACGCCCTGCGCCTCCTCGAGCCCAGCGCCCTCCATTCCCTCCTCTATTTCTTTTTTTATTTTCAGCCGCACATTTTTCCCCCCGGCCAACTCTCTTTTTTTCTTCTTATTATTATTTTATTTCTTTCTCTGAACACACGTACATCCCTGCCCATGCCACTCTCTCTTCTCTTTTTTATTCTATTCCACATATCCACTTCCAAGTTCCAACACACCGTGCCTTATTAATAAATTAGTTATTAATTAATCAAGTAATAACTTATTTTAAGTTATTATTTAATTAACTACTAATTAATTATTTAAGGTTTCCATCGTGTTCCTTAGCGCTACAGACCGCATTGAGCTTCTCGCCACCCTCGCCAAGCTAAACCGTCGTATTGCTTATCGGGAGGCTTGACTCGGCCACGCCGATGCTAAGCTCGACCTCACGCTCGACGCCCTTCGCATGTCTCGCAACTCGTTGGTGGTTTTTCAGTCACCACCACCACCGGAGCTGGACTCGTTGCCTCCTCCAATGATAGTGCCTCCTCCAATGATAGTGCCACCACCATCCTCCGTCGTTCAAGACACGTCGCCGCCATTGTCGTCGCCGCCAACTCGATTCATGCAGCCGCCGCCGCCGCCGTCGTCACCTCCGCCGCCGCCGTCGTCACCGCCGCCGCCGTCGCCGTCGCCGTCATCACCGTCGCCGCCGCTGTCGCCGCCACCGTCATCACCGTCGTCGCCGCCGCCGCCTTGAGCCGGCGATATACCACCTCTCTCCACGGTGGTCGTCCTTCCACCTCAACCTCTCAGATCACCCGCACCATCGCCTCTGGTAATCTCGCCGCCTCCTTCACCGGCTCTTCCTTCATCGGCCCCGGCATTGCCGCCCCCCCCCCGGCATCTCCCCGACTCTTTTCCTGCCGGCCCCCGCCTTGCCGCTCCGACCGGCCACAACGCCGCCTCTTATGCCGACCCGTGCTCCGGTGACCCCGACGGACCCGTTTCTGCTACCGGTCGTCATCTCTCTGCCCTGCTGCTCACCATCGCTCCACCGGTCGTGCGGAAGCTATTACTTTCGCCGCGCGTCTTTCCCACGGCATCGCCAATACTTGCCGACACCGCCTCCGCCGCTACGCACTATAGGGCCATGTTCTGGAGGGAGATCAAGCTTCCAGATGATCCAACCATCCAGGTGGAGTTCGAGCTTGGGGTCAAGCTCGATGTCAAGGACGGGTGGAGTGTTATGGAGCTCACACTGTTGGTTATCTAGTATTAGGAGTTTTATTTTATTAAGCATATTAGGTGTTTTAATATCGTATGAGTCAAGTGAAGTCATGCAGTCTTTTATGTGTTTTTATTATTTCGCTTAGTTTCATGGTATCAGGAATTTACAGCTGTGCCATCTAGATTCTATATAATAGACCCTTGGGGTCATGTAATAGATATGAAAAGTATTAATCAAGTTCCCTTCTCTCTCAAGCTCCTCAAGCTCCTCTCTTTCTCTCTCTAGTTCTTCTCACTCCTCTCTCATTCTAGGGTTTACCCCTTGTATCTCCGCCTCCTCTCTACACATTCATCGGCCCGTAACAGAAACTTGTTGATCTTGCCCCTGTTACCTTATAGTCACGTCCAAATGAGTCCGCTGAGTCTTTCAATCACCACATACATGAACTACATGAAATGATCCGGAAAAAATTACTAGCAGTAATGCATTATATAAATCACAGAAAGATGAACACAAACGTGGGCAGCATTTTCGGGTAGGCAAGCAAGTCATGATTTGACTTTGCGTGAAGAGGCTCCCAAAGGAGCCGCTAAGAAACTACAACCAAATCGAATGGGCCTTTATAGGATTCTAAAGAAAATTGGGACAAATGCTTATGAGGTCGACCTCCCAACAGATAAGGGTATTCATCATGTATTTTACTGAAGATTTAACACATTACTTCGAGCCTCTCGAGTATACGGATCCATACATTGATACACTTACTACACCGTTCCCGTTACAGTCTGACCCTTCCCCTGGCCACCTTGGACAAACACCCATGGACTTGCCCGCATCACCTATGATTCCACCGGTTCCTCTGGATCCACCAGCACAAAAGGTGAGGGTTGAGCGCATTACTGATATTGTGGTGCATGAGTGCATTTCTACCGCATACTGCCCCTCTTGTCGTTATTTGGTGCACTGGACTGGACGCCCCGTTTTTGATGATACTTGGATGTCCACGGCGGAGCTTGATAGACTTGCCCCCGATCTTCGACGTCAGTACAATCAACTCCATTCATCGAATATGAATACTTTTTAGTCAAGGGGAGTTGATGGAGATTGACATGAGACTACGGGTTGCCAGGCAGCGGGGCCCACTTTTGTATATTCGCACAGGAGGCGATGACCGCGTAAGATAAGATTAATTAAAATCGTGTAACGTAAGATCGGCGCGGTATAGGGCTCCACCGGCGACCTAGCCGGCTCCCCCCAGGGGGTTCGCCGGGATCCAGCGAACCCGCTGGGGTTTTCCGGCGGCTAGCGGGCAGGGAATTGATTGAATTGATTGCATCGTAATTATTTGGCAAGATAATTATAAGCTGTCAAATTATGGCGTGAACTATGTCAGTCAAATGTAAGACTAATAAACTTCTGACATAATTATGAAGATGATTAGAGGCTATCATATATTATGTGAAGATGGCGTATGAACTATAAAAATGGAAAAATTACTCAGACTATTTTTATTCCGTGAGTGCAATGTATGTATTATTGGCCAACCTCATATGAATCTGTAATAATTCATGAAACAGATTGCATGCATTATTGGGGCATATGATCAAACAACTTGTGTGCATAGGTTGAGTATTTAGACAGTTTTAGAAGAGTAGATGAACCAAAAAAACCCAAACAAAGGAAAGTTTCAAACGTCTGCAGAACAGTGAAAGATGAAGATGCACTGATTGGCCCAAATCGATGCACCTAAAACTTGAAACCACCTCGATCGGAAAATGGGAAAAGTATTTGTGCGGCATATTCGATCAATTGAAGCAAGAATGTTAGCAAAACCTTGATTTTCTTAAAGAGCTTGCGCTTGCATTTGCCATAGATATGGATGCTCAACCTTAGATGTTCCGAAAAACTGGCAAAATGGGAAGCAGCAATTCATTGTATCTTAGATCAGGAAAACGGGGAAAATAAGACATAGAACACGAAATCAAGCAAGCATTTAGGGCAGAGAAAATACCTGCGGGCGATCAAGAGGGCGAGTCAGTGTTGGCGTGAGGCGAGCCTTCGAGCAAGCACGATCAAGGAGCTCCAGCCATGGAGGGCTTCTTTGGAGGAGGGCATAGCTTTCTAGCAAAAAAGTAGGGCAGAGAGGATTTGGGGATCGAGGAGATGATTTGTCGAGAGGTTCAGAGTGAGCGAGGATACATGACGCGGAGTGATCAAACACGATCAAGGAACTCCAGTGGTGTAGGGTTACTTCAGAGACGTCGCAGGTTTCCACGGAGACGGCGGAGTACGTATTAACGAAGAGGAGCGGCGTCTCGTGAGGTGCAGGTCGGGGTGCGGGGAAGTTTTCTTGCGTTGGTTGATGATTTCCTCGGCGGTGGTTGCGGAAGAGACAGGGCTGCGAAGAAGAGCGGGAGGGGTTGAGGAAGGGTATCGTGGATGCTCTGTTTTCTGATCGGGAATGGGGAGAGCCGAGAGCGAGAGAGATAATCTCGAGAGAAATTTTATTTGCAAGTCACACTCATGTCCACATTAAGGTTATATTTGGTTCGGCAATAGAAGGTGCATCTGGTGGATCGAAACAGCATTTTGGAATTGGAGGGGGAGAGGCGAGTGTACAACCTCGTATTTGTGGAGTGGGGTCCCTCTAGCAGGCACGGGGCTAGCCATGCATTTTTAAGTTTTTTGAGGGGTTTGACACTCTTGGTGGTCAATTTAGACTCAACCTGCATAATGTACTAGTAGGGGGGATAAAAAATTTGTCTTCCCCCCGGCCCCTTTGAGGGGTCGCCCCGGTCAGAACTCGCCCAGGGCCCCGTCTCGCCAGACCGCTCTCGCCCAGGTCGCACTCGCCTAGTCGCCATCCCGCCTAGTCGCTGAGTTCGCCCAAGTCGTCGTCTCGCCAGACCGCTCTCGCCTAGCCGCCATCCCGCCGAGTCGTCGAGCTCGCCTAGCCGCTATCTCGCCTAGTTGCCGAGTTCGCCCAGGCCGTCGTCTCGCCAGACCGCTCTCGCTCAGGCCGCTTCTCGCCTAGCCGCCTACTCACCCAGGCCGCGTCTCGCCTTGCCACTTCTCGCCTAGCCACAGCTCGCCAGCCTCGGTCTCTCCCAGGCCGCCTACTCGCCCAGGTCGCGTCTCGCCTAACCGCAGCTTGCCAGCCTCGGTCTCGCCCAAGCCGCTTCTCGCCCGGCTTGTGCTCGCTCAGCAACCAGCTCGCCCGGCCTGTACTCCCCGGCCATGCTTTTACCATTGTGCCATCGGGGTGGAATTACCTCTTTACCACCTGATGTGGATGTTTTCTATTGGCCCAGGACATATTTGTCTTCGGGGTATTTCTGACATTTTGGTCCCCCGCTTTGGGGAAAACTATAAATAGACCCTTGAGGGTGCTTTGGATAGGATCACTTCTTAGCCACTTAAATCCTTTTGCTTTCTTAATCCAAGGCACCTAGCTCAGCATTGGCTAGGGAGGGAGAGATCTCAAAGGTCTTTCGGGTGTGAGATGGGACCTCCACGCTAGAGCAGAGGGTCTGTTCCTAGTTTCTTGAGTCTTTGGTTTGTGACGTTCTCCTGAGTGTAGTAGGTGTGAGGTCACCCCTTTATTGGGACCCCGAACTCCACGAGAGACCAAAGTTTTTGATTTCAACAGCGAGGGTCAAAACGGAGCGGATTGGGGTCATTTTCTCTTTATTGCGGGTGCAAATGGAGCAAACGCCGCCGCCGGCCATTTGTTTACCGGCCGTCCGGCGGCCTTTGCTCCAAACGGCGGCGGCTAAACCCCGAACCAAACGAGGCCTAAATGAATGTGTTTTTAATTCTTTGTTATTGGCAAACCTTCTATTTCTCTTAAAATTTGAGCTCAAATCTTATAGGGCATGTTTGTTTGAAAAGAATTGGAATTCCATATTGTAATTGAATATTTGTGAATATTGTGAAATTGAATATTGATGGTTAATTCCAATTTCATCATTCGTTTAATAAACAATATTAGTGAATATTGTGAAATTAATAAATTATTTTATTCGTTTATTAAATAAAATTCAATCTAAAAATAATAAAATATTATCAAGAGATTATTTTTTTTCACCTACAACAATAACACTCAAGCTTTATCCCACTATAGTGGGGTCAGCTATATGGATCATTTGTCGTCATTGTGCCCTATCTTTTGTTATAATCGCACTAATGTCTAAGTACATCATATCTTTCTATATAGTTTCATTCCAAATCTTTATTGATTTACCCATCCCTCGTTTAACATGTCTAGTGACTAGACTCTCACAACGCCCAACAGGTGTCTTTAATGGTCTCCTTTGTACGTGTCCAAACCATCTTAGTCGAGCTTCTCTCATCTTCTCTGCAATTGGTGCTACTCTTGTCTTAAACCCGATACACTCATTCCTAATTTTATTCAGTATCGTGTGTCCACACATCCACCTAAGCATTCTCATCTCCGCAATTCCCATTTTTTGCTCGTGCACACAATTCACTGCCCAACACTCAGAACCATAGAGCATCGCAGGTCTAATTGTAGTACGGTAAAACTTTCCCTTGATTTTTAATGGTACTTTACGATCACATAAGATCCCTGACGTGCCTCTCCACTTCAACCAACCCGCGTGGATTCTATGTGTCACATCTTTATCAATACCTCCGTCCTTTTGAATTATCGATCCAAGATACTAAAACATTCACTACGGGAAATATCTTGATCACCCAACTTAATAACGACGCCATCTGTCTTTCTTGTAATGCTAAATTTAAGCTCCATACACTCTGTCTTTGTCCTGCTCAATCTAAAACCCTTCTTTTTAAAGTATCCCGTCAAGATTCAAGTTTTACGTTTACACCCTCGCGCGTCTCATCAACCAAAACGATATTATCCGCAAATAATAAACACCAAGGTATTGCTTGTTGGATATGTCTGATAAGCTCATCTAAGATAAGTAAAGAGATAAGGGCATAAAGTTGAACCTTGATATAAGCCAACAGTGATAGGGATTCTCGTGTTAACCCTCCAGATGTCCTCACTTTTGTCACTGAATTTGTATACAAATTTTTTATTATATCAATATATGATACATTTACACTTTTTTCCAAGACTCTCCACAAGATCTCTCTTAGAACTCTATCACAAGCCTTCTCAAAATCAATAAACAACATATGCAAATTTTGTTCACATATATTATAAAAATGTGAGTTCTGGCACTTAAGGATGTGTGAGCTGTGTGCCCGAGCGTGATTTCTGAAAAAAATTTACGGTCTAGTAGGTCGTTCCCTACTCCCTAGGCATAAAGCAAGTTTCATAAAAAATAATAAAGAGTAAGCATAGCTCTGTCCTCTGTACCTAGCCTAGCTCTGTCCTCTCTTGTCTTTTCCGCTTCCAAATCTACCATGATTGTTGTTCATCAGCTTTTAATATGCTTTTCCAATGCTTTTACAAGATGACTCCCCCATCGTGACCTACCAATTAACGGTGATGCACAGATGGACTCAAGGAATCGACGGTCAGTATAAGCCAACGGAGTTCAACGGCAATATAAGCCAATGGAGATTCTTCCGCGGCGCCGAAGACGGCGGAGACAGCGCGTGATATTCTACAGGAGTTGCAAGTTCTTTCATCTTCTTTAAGAATAATTTTTGTTTCATCTTATACAAGAATAATGTCCATTTCTTCCTGTGTTTTTTGTTCTTCTGCTAATGGATTAAGGTTCCATTTTTTTTTTCAACTTTTGGACGTCATTCTTGTCCTGTGAAGAAATTTACTTTGAATGTTGCATAGTCCTTGATGGGTTACACCTTCATTTATAGGAGGCAAGGAGCCTCCCCCCATGATCTCCACTCAAGGAAAGTCATGGGTGGGCCCCACCACCCATGATCTCTCATGGAGGTGATGGAGGCGGGCCCCACTCCCTCCCATCATGGGGAAAACCGCCACCAAAGGAACCGCCGCCGGCAAGAGGCCGAGCCACCGTCGGCGGCGGGCCCTCCCACGGCCACCACGGTCGTGGCCGACCGGGGTCGTGGCCGACCGGGGCCGTGGCCGACCGGGGCCCCGGCCGCCCCGGCCATGGGCGGTCGTGACCTTGGCCGCTCCGGCCGTGGCCGGCCTCCCTCGCCGGCCATCCGGCCACCGCCGCCGTCATGACGGCCCGCCGCCATGGGGGGGGCCTCCCCGCCGTCCGATCAAGAGGAAGGCCCTCCATGCCGTCCGATCAAAGTGGTAACTACCCACTACCCCACCACTTTAGTGGTGGGGCCCGCCATGATCCACCCCTGGAGGCTATAAAAATACCCCCAGGGGACTCTTATTTCTCATCTTTTCCTCCTACGATTCTTCTCCCTCTTCCTCAGGTGAGAGCTCTCCCGCCTCCTCCACCGTGTCGGCCACCTCTCGGCACCAGCCACCAGCGGCCACCAGCGACCTCCAGCGGCCACCAGCGGCCATCAGCGCCCGCCATCGGCTATTGACACCCCACCAACGTGCAGTTAGTAAGGAGGCGCCCAAAGTCAGAGGAAGTCGAGCAAAGAAGACAGTCGAAGCCCGCAAGCGCGCCGCCCCTGGGTGCACGCGCCAGAAGCATTCCGCGCATTCCATCGTTTAAGTCACTTTGGCGGAGCAGTTTGTTGCCCGCCGGCAGTTATAGTCATCCTCTCTCCCCGCAAGTTGTAACGGGAGCGGTCTATCGCCCCGATTCACCCAACATACTGTAATCACCCTGATCTAGTGGATTTTGACTGGCAGCGAACCGGTCACGTGGTTTTTCACTCGATTGAAGGGTTTTCCAAGCTAAAACTCATTGTGTACATTTCCCCTCTTCAACTGACTGTGTGCGCGCTCGACCGCTCCGCGAGCTAAGGCAGTCCAAGTTAGTCCGGATCGACCGGAGCGCCGAGTTTGGCCGCAACAGTTTGGCGCCGTCTGTGGGAAACATTCCCAACATCCTTCGCAAAATGAGTTCATCATCCCTGCCACCGCGATGGCAAAGAGAAATGCCCGCACTGTCGAAGGATCCGCACTTGGCAGACACACTGAGCCTGCACGTTCCCATTCTCTGGTGGACGTGCCACTGAACGCTGAAGCCGCCTTAACTCCCGAGGCCACCCTGAAAGAATGCATCCGCCAAATGGAAGAACAACAGGTCAAATTGCTCGCCCTGCTCCGAGATCTGGGAGTATTAGTCAAACCGCAACCTCCGTCAATTCACGTATCAACACAAGAATTCCAACAGAAAGAAGGACAAAACTTCAGTAGACAGGAAGAGTCGCGACAAGATAAGCCCCGCCAGCGTAACCCCTCAACGACCGGGGGCAGCACCAGCCCCAAGAATACTTCCCCCAAGGCATTGTATGTGCTAGCGCAAGGCATATAGTGCGAGGAAATTCAAAATCCCTCCGGCCAAGGAATCCCCAATCCTCCGAGCAAGCTGATTTGACACCACCAGAAGAGCCCCCTCTTCCAACGACACATTGTCTGCACGGAGAATATGACATAGAGAAGGAATTCTCAAGCACAAGCAGCTCCCCCGCACCCGCCGCATCACTCCAAGAGATGTACGATCATCACCTTGCCTGCTCGCATTATAAACAGAGGGTTGGGAGCGTAACAGACCCTGACGCCTCGGCCACAGAGCAAAAACTCAACGAGTATCAGCCCAACTACAACTCATTAGACTCCCAGGCAGCACCAGGCTCGGAGGATGGCTCCGAAATCCATAGTTTCAGCGGGACAGGCGACCCACTGGCACACCTAAAGTACTTTGAAACTATCATGCACACCCGCAATGCTTCAGATCAACTCATGATCCAAACGTTTCTGGCGACACTGAAAGGCAGAGCTCGAGCCTGGTCTTACTCCCTACAAGGAGAAAAGATTGACAGTTACCTCGAACTTGCCGCCCTCTTCAGCAGAAGATTCATAAATCCCTCACCAGAAAATCCAGGACCAAGTGGAAGACAGAAAAGGAAGAAAGAGGAGGGACCAAAACAAGAAGAACGACCTCGGAACAGGCATTGTCGCGGTAGTCGTCAATGTGGCCCTCCAGGGAGTGGGGGGCAACATCTGCTTCAAGAATACACCCCCCTGAATACTACCCGCACCAATGTGATGCATGCAATTCAAAATAATCCAGTATTCCAGCGACCAAGAGCACCGCGGCCAAATCCCAAGGCTGACCAAACAAGGTACTGCGAGTATCATCGGGGCCACGGACACAACACCAACGAATGCAATGGGCTAAAGGAGGAAATCCGACGACTGGCCAGCCTAGGGGCAGTTGATCAATCCCAATTAAGAAAAACATCACCTCCCGGTCAGAGGATGACACCTACAACAATCAGAATCGGCGAGTCATCTACCGAGTTGAACCAAGTTTTGGTGGACGCAGAAATCACCATTAATGTGTTGTTTTTATCAACACTGCTTCAGCTCAAACTAACCACCGGCCACCTCAAGCTAATGTCTGCAAGCGCGCGCGTCTCGGAAAATAACCCGGTACCAGTCATCGGCACCATCACTCTCCCAGTCACTCTCAAGGACGCGCACCGACAGGCATCCTATGACGTACAGTTCGCCGTCATCCAAGCTGATTCCGACTACACAGCAATACTCCAACAATCGCTCCTGGATGTCTTCCAATCCCGCTCTCGCCAACTCCATCTTTAAGTTGTTTCATTTGTTAGTTTGTTTTGTTTATTAAATATTGTACAAACCACAAGCCCAGGCTTGTGAGGACTATCTTTTTATCATTTACCTTGGCAGTATGGGAATCAAGAAATGGCTTCTTCACGCTAAGTCACACGCATGACGCTAATCGAGTCAACACCGTGGGGGCCTGCCCCCCTCACGAAGAAACCGCGAGCATCCCTCGCGCAACTTAAGACGCGAGCAACCCTCACGCACCACCGTGGGGGCCTTCTCCCCTCACGAAGAAGCAGCGAGCATCCCTCGCGCAACTTAAGCCGCGAGCAGCCCTCGCGCACCACCGTGGGGACCTGCCCCCCTCACGAAGAAGCCGCGAGCATCCCTCGCGCAACTTAAGCCGCGAGCAGCCCTCGCACACCACCGTGGGGGCCTGCCCCCCTCACGAAGAAGCCGCGAGCATCCCTCGCGCAACTTAAGCCGCGAGCAGCCCTCGCGCACCACCGTGGGGGCCTGCCCCCCTCACGAAGAAGCCGCGAGCATCCCTCGCGCAACTTAAGCCGCGAGCAGCCCTCGCGCAATACCGTGGGTGTAACGCCCCCAATTTTTCGACGATTTTATTTAAATGGGAAACATCATATTTATGACGTCATGACGTTACCTTTAACGTCAAGATGACGGCGTAATGCCATAAAGGCATTTTCGCGTCCATGCGGTCAAGTCGGCCGAATTCTTGTTGTAATGGGAAAATTTTGCATTTGAAATTTAAGTTGAGTAATTTTTGACTTACTCGTCAAGTTTCGTCGCGATCCGAGCGATATTTGGGCCTCGGCGTTTTTCAAAAGTTTTGTGGAATTTATGTTCGTCGTAAACTTTGAAAACTTATATCTCGAGAATGACTCGTCTGATTTTGGTTTTGACTTCGCCGTTGTGTTCGTAGCGTCTGTGTTCGCCTACGGCGTGAGTTTCGTTCAATTCGGCGCTCGTTTGGGCCTCCGTTTTGATCTCGCGTTTACTTATTCAAATATATATAAATACGATTATTTTAATATTAAAGTACTATTCAAAAATGAAAAGTACTATTCATTTTTATAGTTTGATCAAAAGGTTATATTTGCCAAGAAATTGTTTTTCCTGTAACCTTGACTTGTGTG
The DNA here is from genome assembly GCA_039513925.1 of Platanthera zijinensis. Lineage (NCBI taxonomy): Eukaryota > Viridiplantae > Streptophyta > Magnoliopsida > Asparagales > Orchidaceae > Platanthera > Platanthera zijinensis. The sequence continues at coordinate 21,042,890 of CM077096.1, forward strand.
AAGTTTCTGCTTATTATGTAAATCTTCTGTTCCTCCAATTCTGTATACCCGAGTAGTCTGTTTCTGTATACTCGAGTAGTCTGTTTCTGCATACTCGAGTAGTCTGTTTCTGCATACTCGAGTAGCCTTCTGTATACTCGAGTAGTCTGCTGCCTTTCTCATGTAGTCCGTCATAGTTTGTGTTCGGGAGCCTTTTTGAGGGTCAAAACAATGTCGTATGGAAAAATGGCTAACATGAAATTTATTCGTCTCGACGAGATCTACAACTTTCATGTTGGGCACTTTTCGATTTGAAGCCATACTAGACCTCTAATTTTGTTTTCCGCGAACTGCTCGTACTTAAACCGTTTTTTTTATATATTTAGACAAAACTTTTTATAACTACTTTTATATATATATATATATATATATATATATATATATATATATATATGGCCGCGTTCATATGAGAAGAGAAATGTCATGCGAACTGTGCGAACTCCCTCATTTGGGCACCAAAATGGACATGTAATATATGGATTTTGACTGGCTCGACGAGACCTACAACTTTCATGTTCAACACTTTTCCTAATTTTGCACGGATAAGCCGGATTTTGGACCCGAAAATATCTGGGCGGAACGAGACTCGTTCCGCCCAGATATTTTCGGGTCCAAAATCAGGCTTATCTTCGTTCCGCCCAGATATTTTCGGGTCCAAAATCCGGCTTATCCGTGCAAAATTAGGAAAAGTGTTGAACATGAAAGTTGTAGGTCTCGTCGAGCCAGTCAAAATCCATATATTACATGTCCATTTTGGTGCCCAAATGAGGGAGTTCGCACAGTTCGCATGACATTTCTCTTCTCATATGAACGCGGCCATATATATATACATATATATATATATATATATATATATATATATATATATATACGAGTGACAGGCACGGGCCTCCGGCCCGATGGCTACGCGCCATAGTACCCGACCGGCGACAGCGGGCTCGCCCGGCCCCGGCGGGCTTCGCGACACAGGGCTCTGCCCCTACGCCCAAGCGCGATAGTACCCGGTCAGTGATGGCGGGCTTTGCCCGCCCCCTGCTGACTTTGCCCGCAATATATGCATATGAGTACTCAAAATGACCGTAATAAAATATACATCACTATTATAATATTTATTTTGTAAAAAAATATCAGTATATACGTATATATATATATTTTTTTCTCTCTCTCCCCTCTCTCTTTCTCTCCCTCTCCCATAACTCTTTCCCCCTCTTTCTTTTTTTTTCTCTCTCAATCTCTCTCTCTCTCCTCCGCTTTTATTCAATTCATCCGGCTGCTCTTGTCCCTCTCTCCTCTCCCTCCTCTTTCTCTCTCTTGTCCTTAACCATAAATAGCTTTAGGAGGCCTATTATTTTTCAATTTTTTAAGTAGGAAATATCGAGCGGTTGTTAACATATCAGGATATATCGATGGCTAGGATGATTCCAATGAATTTTTATTTCATGCACTTGATACTTCTTTATATGGTAGAGATATGTTCTTATACTTAGGGTATTTAGAAAAATATGAATACTTCATCTTCTCCGATTCTTTCTCCCGAACCAGAGCGGCGTGAGCGAGAGAGAGAATATTTCGTGAATCTTTCGGTGGCCGCCGACGGAGCTCCGGTGCTCGAAATCTTCAACCGAGCGTAGATCTGGAAAGCTCTCATCGAGAGCTACGCTATCGTGATAAATTTTTCCCCTTTCCTCGAGTTTTCTCGTTAGGGTTTTTCGGCCCTAACCCCCTTTTCGACCATTTTTTGTCTAGATTTCAACTTCCTCCATCCTCTTTTGCCCCGATCTGTGACGTGGACTGATTTGGAGAACTTTTCCGGTAAAACCAAGGCAAGTGGTGGTTTCCCTCATTTCTCCTTCTCCGATTTGATGGTAACGCTTCAGTTTTTATGTTCTTTAAAATTTTCTGCACCTTGTCTTCCAAGTTATTGCTACGATTAACCTTTTTGGATGATCACTCGATGTTGTAAGATTTTGTCATGGTGAACTTGATCTTGTCGTGATATATTTAATCATTCTTGAAGTGTCTAAATGATGGCTTTAAATGTTTTACATATCGTTTTTGAACGTATTAAAGTTTATCTAGGATTGTGAATTGTTCCTTAAGGTTGATCAACCATGTCTTGAAACTAGAAGTGTCAAATAGAATCCGACGAGCCAAATCTCGAGATATATTTATGTTGTGGTTTCTTTGGGTTTCTAAAAATTGTGGGAGTTAGTGGATAAAACCACCTCCGCATTGTCTGACTCCTTTATTGTACCTTGTGGAGGTCTACCGGGTTTTTGGGCATCTGTAGTGTATGGTGGAGAGTATGAGACTCCCTCACAGTAAGCGGATAAATTATTCGTGAGGGGTGTGTCCAGTTGAGTGACCACCTCGCCCGTGTTTTTGGGTAGAGTCGACCACAGGTGCCTAATAAAAGTTCTGTATTTCTTCCTTATGATTTATTCATGTTGTCACCTTATAGCCTTATGCGTCTGGTGTACTCTGGTGACGAATCACGTAAGAATTTTTTTTCCTGATGATGCCTTGTTTCTTTTTTTACTTTACTTTAATGGTTTTGGTCTTAGGTTGGTACCCCTTTTGACCTTTATTTATATTGGCTTATTTTTCTGCCACCATTTGTACCCTCTTGCTGAGGTGTTCTGTCTTTGGAATGCCTCAGGTTAGGAGCATTAGCAGGTAGCGGAGCCGGTTTTGGAGCCTTAGCAGCAGTAGTTTGGCTGTAGTTTTCCCCCTCGCCGTAGCGAGGTAGTTTGTTGTTTTAGTTTTCTTTGCCCAGTTTCAGACATATTCATTCTGTGGGTTCGTGTCAGGTTGTTGACGCCCACAGGTTTGTTGACCTTTTTGGACACTTGCTAGCTGTTGTGGTTTCCTTATGTTTGGTTTACATTACTTGCTCTCTGGGATGATTTATTGCTAGGATTGCATGTTAGATATTTTTAACCTATAAAATCCTACTATTAGTAAAGCATACTTGTCATCTCTTTCAAAACTAAGCCACTACTTTCTATTTAGCGTAAAGACTTTTTATACTTATTATAAATCTAGGGTTTGTATAGTATGAGTTGTTCCTCGGGGATATTTATACTCTTGTAGAATATTAGAGTCAATTTAAACAAGTATCTTCCGCAAGCGTATAACTTATATTTTAAATCGTGGACTAGATGATTCACTAAGTCGAGGGATACGGCTACCGTCATAACTTAAACTGGATTTCATTCATAACAATTTATGTTTCCTTTTAAAATTGTAGAGTTTGGAGTCTTGCCTGAACGTTTGCAGTTATCCCCTGCACGGCGGCATCACGACGCGTATTTTTCCCCTTGCTCTGATATAATTAAATTGTTGGAGAAAATGCGGGTTGTGACAGTTGGTATCAGAGGGAGGTTGCTTGACAATTGGTCGGGCAACCTTCCCTTGTTAGTGTTAGTTGCTTAGTGTCATATCATACACACACCGACGTGTCATCAAGATGTCTTGGCTGAAGCATGAACACTACACTCATAAGTCATAAGCATGATTAGAAGTATACGGGGCATATTATGTAGTATGTGATGCATAATATGTGTTTGTATATGGATCCACCATAGGTGGCAACATATGAGGGTTATGTAGTATGGGATGCATAACCTCACCACATGAATGCCCATTAGCACGTTTTCTTTTCGTTGCATGCAATATTATGTAGTATGGGATGCATAACATTATATGTGTACGCCACTCATAACATGCATTAAGGCCTTTTATAGAATTCATAGCACCACATGCATAACATAACATAACATAAGCACAACATACCAAGCTAAAGATTTACCTGATGACATATGTACACACATGATTTTAAATAAGAGTAAAGAATTCATGCATTCATATCATAGGCACATGAGTCAATAGGATGATAGGATATCATCCTGAGTAGGACATATCATCATCATATAATCCCAGAGCAAGTGACAACTTAAGCAAGTGTCTTTCAAGTATGGTCTGAACTAGTTTTGTTTGCCCTAGTCGTAATCTAGGATTTTAATTGGGACGTTCGTTTGCCTTTTCTTTAGAAATGCCTCCAAAGTGTATTGCGACGAGATCGACTCCCCAGTCGGAGGGTGAGTCGTCAGGTGTGCAGAGTGATGCGTTGATCGAGAGTTTGCGTCAGAGCAATGAGGCTCTGTCAAGGCAAGTAGTTGCGATGCAAACACAATTTCAGTCATTTTTGTCTACCGCTCCAGCGCGGCAGCCTTCAGTGCAAGAGTCTGCCTTGGGTCAAGTCGTGCCCGATACCCCTGCTCCTCTGGTGGCCCCGGTGGCAATACCACAATAAATGAATTTCATATCACATTTCCAGCAATTGGGACCTACCACCTACGACGGGAGTGCCGACTTTATGATTTTGGATGATTGGATCATCTCAATCGAGGAGATGTTTTCGTATTCTGGGATTCTATAAGCCCAGAAGGTTATGATTGCAGCCTATCAGTTAAAAGGCCTAGCAAAGAGTTGGTGGATTCGTGAAAAGGAGAGTCTGAAGGAAGGCTGTACCTGGGACTCTTTCAAGAAGTTGTTGCTGAAGAAGTTTCTGCCCTCGGTCGAGCGGGACCGTCTCATGAATAACTTCCTGTATTTGAAGCAGAGACAGCTCACGGTGAGCGAATATGAGATTGAGTTTAGCAAGTTGAGTAGATTTGCTCCCGATTTGGTAGCTTCGGAGGAGGGAAGAGTGAAACGTTTCCTGAGAGGACTAAGAAGTGATGTCCAGCAGTGGGCATGCGCTTATGGAGCTGACTGTTATGCTGTGGCAGTGGAAGCCGCACTAAAGGTTGAAGCGATTGAGAATGCCAGGAACCGCGGTGCTGCGGCGAGGAAAGAGAAAAGGAAGGGTGTTGAGGATGGTAGCTCTAGGGCATCTGGCCCTTCTTCGAAGAAGAAAGGTAAGGAAGTGTGGTCGTCCTGGCCACCCTTACGAAAGGTGTTTCAAGAGAACAACCACCTTGAAGCAGCAGCAAGTGCACGTCATCCAAGGTACACCCAAAGGGAGAGCTTGTGTGCTCGTTCTGTGCAAGGAGGGGTCATGATGTGAGTCGGTGCTGGATGAAAGAAAGGACCTGCTTCCAGTGCGGGCAGAAGGGACACCAGAAATCTTCGTGCCCCCAGGCTCAATCCCCACTGAAGCCTGCCCCGCTTCAAGCTCTGCCGCCACCACCAACCCTAGATAAAGGAAAAGGAAAGCTGAACGTGATGACTAGCAAGGAAGCTCAAAACTCTACGCAAGTTATTTCAGGTTAGTCCCAGTCTATTTTATCCCTATTATTTATCGTTGTTGCCCTAATTATCGTTCGTTTAGTTATGTATGTTACGGTTTTAGGGGAGTTTACGGTGCGGAATAGGTGGGCGCGCGTTCTGTTCGATTCGGGTGCTACCCATTCCTTTGTGGTCAGGAGGTTTGTTGATAAACATCGCCTGGATGTTGATCAATTGAGAGACTCCTTCAACGTCAAGCTTCCCTTCGGTGATTCGGTGATATCCAATCAAGGAGTTCTGAGATGCCATATTCATCTTGGCAATTTTCTGGCCCTTGCGGATCTGATAATTTTAGACCTGGCTGATTTTGATGTGATTTTGGGCATGGACTGGCTGTCCAAGTATGATGTAGTCATCCAGTGCAAGGCAAAAAGTCTGGACTTCAGGATGGACAATGGCCAACCTATGAGCGTCTATGGATTTCAGGACAGAGTTTCCCCTGTCATTTCTGCGGTACGTGCTATAAAGTCTGGTTGCGAGGCGTTTTTAGCTTCTATTTCTGCTCTGGAAACAGCTTCTGTTACACCACGTCTCGAGGATGTCTCGGTGGTTCGAGAGTTTCCAGATGTCTTTCCTGATAGTCTTCCAGGACTTCCTCCTGAGAGGGAGATTGAGTTCGTGATTGACCTCGAGCCAGGCACTTGCCCCATCACCAAAGCACCGTACCGTATGGCTCCGCGTGAGTTGGATGAGTTGCGTACTCAGCTCGATGAGTTGCTGAGGTGTGGTTTTATTAGACCAAGTTCTTCTCTGTGGGGTGCTCTGGTTTTGTTCGTAAGGAAGAAGGACGGATCGATGAGGCTTTGCATCGATTATAGGGAATTAAATAAGGTGACCGTTAAGAATAGATACCCCCTGCCAAGGATCGATGATCTGTTCGATCAGTTGCGTGGTAGCTCGATATTTTCAAAGATCGATCTTCGCTCAGGCTACCACCAGTTGAGGATTCGTGAGGAAGACATTCCCCGAACCGCATTCCGTTCGCGGCATGGACATTATGAGTTTTTGGTGATGTCTTTCGGTTTAACCAATGCACCCTCTACTTTCATGGATTTGATGAATAGGATGTTTAAGAATTTCTTGGACCGATTCGTTATTGTGTTCATAGATGATGTCCTAGTGTATTCCCGCAATATTGAGGAGCATACTCAGCATTTGCGTTTGGTTTTGTCGACCCTGAGGGAGCATAAGTTATATGCGAAGTTGAGCAAATGTGAGTTCTGGCTACCTCAGGTGTCCTTTCTGGGTCATGTTGTAAGCAAGGACGGTATTTCTGTAGACCTGACCAAGATTTTTGCCGTGATGGAATGGGAAAGACCTTCTACACCTAAGGAGATTAGGAGCTTCTTAGGCCTCGCTGGCTATTATAGAAGATTCGTGGAAGGATTTTCGGTGTTGTCTGCACCTTTGAATAGACTTACTCAGAAGAATACTGCATTCATTTGGAGTGATAAGTGTGAAGAGACTTTCCAAGAGTTGAAGAAGAGACTGTGTGCTGCCCCAATTTTAACCTTACCTACTGAAGGAGTCGAGTATGCTGTGTACGTCAATGCGTCACACATTGGACTTGGTTGTGTTATAATGCAAGATGGTAAGGTGATCGCGTATGGATCGAGACAACTAAAGATTCACGAGAGAAACTATCCTACGCACGATTTGGAGTTTGCTGCCGTAATTTATGCGCTGAAGCTGTGGCGACACTTATTGTATGGCGTGTCGTGCAAGATCTATACGGATCATAAGAGTTTGAAGTACGTCTTCACTCAGAAGGAACTAAATCTGCGCCAGCATCGGTGGTTAGAATATGTGACAGATTATGAAGTAGAAATTCTTTATCATCCAGGAAAGGCTAATGTAGTAGCCGATGCTTTGAGTAGGAAGACCGCTAAAATCTTCAATCTATCTGTACAATCCCTTGTGGAAGAATTCTTGTTAATGAACATCGAGATTGGGAGTAGTTCTTGTCCTGCTAGTTTGAAAGCAGAAGCGCCCTCTTGGATTTCCCTTACTAGGGTGCACCAAAAAGATGATCCGAAATTGTTACACCTCTGGAATAGAACTGAGAAAGGAGAGTTACCTGATTTTTCTTTAGACGAGCTAGGTACTCTGAAATATCGGGGTAGATTTTGTATTCCTAACATGGGTGACATCCGGGCTAAAATTTGTGAAGAAGCTCATGGTTCCAGTATTTCCTATCATCCTGGTTTCACCAAAATGTATAAAGATCTAAAGCAAATTGTTTGGTGGTCAGGGATGAAGAGTGATATCGCGAAGTTTGTATCAGAATGTTATACGTGTCAGCGGGTCAAGGCTGATCATAGAAGGCCTGGTGGTAAATTGACACCGCTTGATATTCCAAGTTGGAAATGAGAGAGTATTTCAATGGATTTTATCACCGGTCTACCAAAATCACCCCGTGGGCATGACTCAGTTTGGGTGATAGTCGACAGATTGACAAAGTGTGCCCACTTTGTTCCGTTTAAGATTGGGTATTCGATGAAGAAGATAGCTGAGCTATATGTTGAAGAGGTCATCAGGTTACATGGAGTGCCTGTTAGCATTGTATCAGATCGGGACTCCAGATTTACGTCTCGCTTTTGGAAGAGCTTGCAAGAGGGGTTGGGTACCGACTTGAGGTATTCCACCGCCTATCATCCGCAGACGAATGGGCAAACAGAAAGAGTAAATTAGATCGTGGAGGACATGATTAGATGTTATATTTTGGATCATGGTGGTGCTTGGGATGAGCGTCACAGACTCATGGAGTTTGCTTACAATAATAGTTATCAAGAGAGCTTGCAGATGGCCTCATTTGAGGCCTTGTATGGGAGGCGTTGTAGGACTCCCTTATTTTGAGCTGAGGTTGATGAGAGACCATTGCTAGGTCCGGAAGCCCTTGAGGAGATGAATTGTGCGGTGACTCATATTCGAGAGAAGCTTCATGTAGTACAAGAGCGTTATGAGAAATATGATAATCGACGAAGGGTCGATTTGGAGTTTGTCGTTGGGGACTTGGTTTTCCTGAAAGTTTCTCCGATGCCAGGAGTAAAAAGATTTGGAAGGAACCACAAGTTAGACCCCCGGTATGTGGGACCTTTTCAGATTTTGGAGCGCATCGGAGTGTCAGCTTATCGACTGGACTTACCTGCTACCTTCCCTGGTGTCCACGATGTGTTCCATGTGAGCCAGTTGCGGAAGTGTGTTCGTAGTGATCGTCAAATCCTTGACTCGGTGCCCCAAATTTAGCCCAATCTGTCGTATGTGGAAGTGCCTGTCCGCGTTTTGGAATACCAAGAGCGTGTCTTGCGAAGAAAGACCATCCCCATGGTTAAGATTCTTTGGAGAAATCAAGACGTCGAGAGCGCGACGTAGGAATTGGAATCAGCAATGAGAGAATCTCATCCGCACCTCTTCTCCTAATTTCGGGTACGTCGATATGTTTTCAGTTACGTTTGATTTTATCATTTTGATTTGGTTTTGGAGTTGTGTTAAGTTTCGGAACGAAACTTCTTTTTAGGGGGAGTGACTATAACGCCCTCGATTTTTCGACGATTTTATTTAAATGGGAAATATCATATTTTTGACGTCATGACGTTATCTTTAACGTCAAGATGACGGCGTAATGCCATAAAGGCATTTTCGCGTCCATGCGGTCAAGTCGGCCGAATTCTTGTTGTAATGGGAAAATTTTGCATTTGGAATTTAAGTTGAGTAATTTTTGACTTACTCGTCAAGTTTCGTCGCGATCCGAGCGATATTTGGGCCTCGGCGTTTTTCAAAAGTTTTGTGGAATTTATGTTCGTCGTAAACTTTGAAAACTTATATCTCGAGAATGGCTCGTCTGATTTTGGTTTTTACTTCGCCGTTGTGTTCGTAGTTCAATTCGGCGCTCGTTTGGGCCTCCGTTTTGATCTCGCGTTTCCTTATTCAAATATATATAAATACGATTATTTTAATATTAAAGTACTATTCAAAAATGAAAAGTACTATTCATTTTTATAGTTTGATCAAAAGGTTATATTTGCCAAAAAATTGTTTTTCCTGCAACCTTGACTCGTGTGAAGTTTCTGCTTATTATGTAAATCTTCTGTTCCTCCAATTCTGTATACTTGAGTAGTCTGTTTCTGTATACTCGAGTAGTCTGTTTCTGCATACTCGAGTAGTCTGTTTCTGTATACTCGAGTAGCCTTCTGTATACTCGAGTAGTCTGTTTCTGAATACTCGAGTAATCTGTTTCTGTATACTCGAGTAGTCTGTTTCTGCATACTCGAGTAGCATTCTATATACTCGAGTAATCTGTTTCTGTATACTCGAGTAGTCTGTTTCTGTATACTCGAGTAGCCTTCTGTATACTCGAGTAGTCTGTTTCTGAATACTCGAGTAATCTGTTTCTGCATACTCGAGTAGTCTGTTTCTGCATACTCGAGTAGCATTCTGTATACTCGTGTAGTCTGTTTCTACATACTCGAGTAGCATTCTGTATACTCGAGTAATCTGTTTCTGTATACTCGAGTAGTCCGTTTCTGCATACTCGAGTAGCATTCTGTATACTCGAGTAGTCTGTTTCTGTATACTCGAGTAGTCTGTTTCTGCATACTCGAGTAGTCTGTTTCTGCATACTCGAGTAGCATTCTGTATACTCGAGTAGTCTGCTGTCTTTCTCGTGTAGTCCGTCATAGTTTGTGTTTGGGAGCCTTTTTGAGAGTCAAAACAATGTCGTATGGAAAAATGGCTAACATGAAATTTGTTTGTCTCGACGAGATCTACAACTTTTATGTTGGGCACTTTTCGATTTGAAGCCATACTAAACCTCTAATTTTGTTTTCCGCGAGCTGCTCGTATTTAAACCGTTTTTTTTATATATTTAGACAAAACTTTTTATAACTACTATATGAATTATATATATATATATATATATATATATGTTCTTATACTTAGGGTATTTAGAAAAATATGAATACTTCATCTTCTCCGATTCTTTCTCCCGAACCAGAGCGGCGTGAGCGAGAGAGAGAATATTTTGTGAATCTTCCGGTGGCCGCCGACGGAGCTCCGGTGCTCGAAATCTTCAACCGAGCGTAGATCTGGAAAGCTCTCATCGAGAGCTACGCTATCGTGGTAAATTTTTCCCCTTTCCTCGAGTTTTCTGGTTAGGGTTTTTCGGCCCTAACCCCCTTTTCGACCATTTTTTGTCTAGATTTCAACTTCCTCCATCCTCTTTTGCCCCGATCTGTGACGTGGACTGATTTGAAGAACTTTTCCGGTAAAACCAAGGCAAGTGGTGGTTTCTCCTCATTTCTCCTTCTCCGATTTGATGGTAACGGTTCAGTTTTTATGTTCTTTAAAATTTTCTGCACCTTTTCTTCCAAGTTATTGCTACGATTAACCATTTTGGATGATCACTCGATGTTGTAAGATTTTGTCATGGTGAACTTGATCTTGTCGTGATATATTTAATCATTTTTGAAGTGTCTTAATGATGGCTTTAAATGTTTTACATATCATTTTTGAACGTATTAAAGTTTATCTAGGATTGTGAATTGTTCCTTAAGGTTGATCAACCATGTCTTGAAACTAGAAGTGTCAAGTAGAATCCGACGAGCCAAATCTCGAGATATATTTGTATTGTGGTTTCTTTGGGTTTCTAAAAATTGCGGGAGTTAGTGGATAAAACCACATCCGCATTGTCTGACTCCTTTATTGTACCTTGTGGAGGTCTACCGGGTTTTTGGGCATCTGCGGTGTATGGTGGAGAGTATGAGACTCCCTCACAGTTAAACGGATAAATTATTCGTGAGGGGTGTGTCCAGTTGAGTGACCACCTCGCCCGTGTTTTTGGGTAGAGTTGACCACAGGTGCCTAATAAAGGTTTTGTATTTTTTCTTTATGATTTATTCATGTTGTCACCTATAGCCTCGTGCGTCTGGTGTACTCTGGTGACGAATCACGTAAGAGTTTTTTTTCCTGATGATGCTTTGTTTCTTTTTGTACTTTACTTTAATGGTTTTGGTCTTAGGTTGGTACCCCTTTTGACCTTTATTTATTTTGGTTTATTTTTCTGCCACCATTTGTACCCTCTTGCTGAAGTGTTCTGTCTTTGGAATGCCTCAGGTTAGGAGCATTAGCAGGTAGCGGAGCCGGTTTTGGAGCCTTAGCAGCAGCAGTTTTGCTGTAGTTTTCCCCCTCGCCGTAGCGAGGTAGTTTGTTGTTTTAGTTTTCTTTGCCCAGTTTCAGACATATTCATACTGTGGGTTTGTGTCAGGTTGTTGACGCCCACAGGTTTGTTGACCTTTTTGGACACTTGCTAGCTGTTGTGGTTTCCTTATGTTTGGTTTACATTACTTGCTCTCTGGGATGATTTATTGCTATGATTGCATGTTAGATATTTTTAACCTATAAAACCCTACTATTAGTAAAACATACTTGTCATCTCTTTCAAAACTAAGCCACTACTTTCTATTTAGCATAAAGACTTTTTATACTTATTATAAATCTAGGGTTTGCATAGTATGAGTTGTTCCTCGGGGACATTTATACTCTTGTAGAATATTAGAGTCAATTTAAACAAGTATCTTCCGCAAGCGTATAACTTATATTTTAAATCGTGGACTAGATGATTCACTAAGCCGAGGGATACGGCTACCGTCATAACTTAAACTGGATTTCATTCATAACAATTTATGTTTCCTTTTAAAATTGTAGAGTTTGGAGTCTTGTCTGAACGTCTGCAATTATCCCCTGCACGGCGTGACATCACGACCCGTATTTTTCCCCTTGCTCTGATATAATTAAATTGTTGGGGAAAAATGCGGGTTGTGACAGTGGGGGCCTGCCCCCCTCACGAAGAAGTCGCGAGCATCTCTCGCGCAACTTAAGCCGTGAGCAGCCCTCGCGCACCACCGTGGGGGCCTGCCCCCCTCACGAAGAAGCCGCGAGCATCCCTCGCGTAACTTAAGCCGCAAGCAGCCCTCGCGCACCACCGTGGGGACCTGCCCCTCTCACGAGGAAGCCGCAAGCATCCCTCGTGCAACCTAAGCCGCGAACAACCCTCGCGCAACACCGTGGGGGCCTGTCCCCTCACGAGGAAGCCGCGAGCCAGCCTCGCGCACAAAGCCGAGGACCAGTTACACGCAACCAAGCCGCGAGCCAGCCTCGCGCACAAAGCCGTGGACCAGCTCCACGCAACCAAGCCGCGAGCCAGCCTCGCGCACAAAACCGTGGACCAGCTCCACACAACCAAGCCGCGAGCCAACCTCGCGCACAAAGCCGTGGACCCACTCCACACAATTAATCCACGAGCCTGATTCGTACACCCTCGCAAAGATATACTCCCTCTCTATTTTTGCAGCTAGGCCGTAAAATCGAAGACTGTTCAAACAAGCTCTCAAAGATTTGGGAAGGACGCCACCAACGCCCTCCTGCACCACCACTTTGTGGCAAAACATATCTGGGCAAAGCGTATGACGGTGACATAAAAATGAAGCTATCATAAAAGACAACAAATCTCAGCCCTAAGAACAACAATCTCAAAGGCTACAACGAAAGCAAAAAGCAGCAAATGTACGACAAAACATACAACAGCAGATAAGCACTACAACTACTCTCCATCAGCGTCTGAGTCAGAGGGCTCGTCCCCGGAAACGTCCGCAAAGATGAAACTGGAGGTGTCACACCCAAGGTGCTTGCCTACAAAGCGAAAGGCCTTTGAGACGCCGCGACGGAGCGCTAGCTCGCGTATATCATCCATCTGGGGCTCCACCTCCTTGGACAAAATATCATCACGAACCTATTTCGCAATCAAGTTGCGATCTCGAAGATAGTCCAGCGACTCCAAGTACTCCGCAAGCCCTGCTGCCTTCAGCTCTGATGCATGGTCGTCAGAGGATAACATCTCCACCTGCGCCTTCGCCGCCCGAAGCTGAGTCTCAAGGCTTGAAACCTCCCCTCGCGCCGCCTGCAGCTGGGTCCCCAAGCCAGACGTCTCCTCCTTTGCCTGCTTCAGTATCTGAGTAGTCCTCTCCACCGAAGCCTTCTCCACATCCAAGGCCGCACGCGTATCTTCTAGCTCGTACTTCAGTTCTGAGCCAATTCGACGAAGCCGCACAATATCCCGGTCATGTTCCTCCTTCAAGGAGGCAAGCGATCGAGCTCATCGACAACCGAAGCTTCTTCTACAAAGCGAGATATCCGTCCTTCAGGCTCACGTAATGATCGTTCCAGGTCACTGCAATCTGCGCCTGAGTCTCAATCTGCAAAAGAAAGACACACAATTAGTCACTTTCAAAACAAAAAAGGAAGGAAAAAAGATAGTCACCCCCTTACCGTATCACTCATCGCCCTCAAGGAAGAAGACATCCGTGGAGCCGCTGTACTAGCGAGCGCCTGAGGAACCGGGGAAACAGGTAATTACACCTCTGGAACTGAATCTTCAGAAGCTACCGCCACAACATCAAGGTCATCGACAGGAGCCATCACCGCTTTCCTCTTTTGGCCCCTCCCTGAGAAGTCGTCGCCACCTGAATCGTGCCCACCGAGATGCCACATCCCAGCAGTCGTTTTTCCTCCACGTAAATATATATGTTGAAGAGACGATTGGCCAGCTCACAAGGCTCAGAAAATCCCAGCACTGGGGAAAAGTCCCGTTCCCTCCCTTTCACACGACGACAGCGATCGGTAAGCACATTCCACACCCCAGAAAGACACCAGGAGTTCTTCAAATATCCAAACAAAGTATTACCGCGGCGACGATCTTTACGGGCCTCAAACCCCAGCCAAGACTTGTTGCTGCGCACCTCAATCCGCTCACCACCGTCAAAGCGCACGTCGCACCAATCCCGAAACTGGTCCAAAGAAAGCGAGCCCCCATGCTCAAGAAAGAAAGTGACCAAGCTCATGATTCGGACAACTCCAGTCGGAGCAAACTGGGAGAAAGGCACTCCGCAGAACTTCAAAATCTCTATCACCTCATCACAGGGCGGAAACCGGAAGCCGGATCTGAGGGATACTTCACAAATCGTCAGCCACCCACAGGGAGGATTCTTAACCCGCTCCTCGGGCCGCGGGATCCTCACTTCTAAGTCAGCAGGAAGCCCGTACTTCGCCCTCCAAATTTCCACACCATCTTCAGTCAAGGAAGAGCGCAAACGCATCGGACTAGAGGAATGCTTCGTTACCTGCACCGGAAGCTGATTTTTACGCCCCGGCCATGGTCGCCCCGGCCATGGTCGCCCCGGCCATGGCCGGCCGTGGCCGCCCCGGCCATGGCCGGCCGTGACCTTGACCGCTCCGGCCGTGGCCTACCTCCCTCGTCGGCCATCCGGCCGCCGCCGCCGTCATGACGACCCGCCGCCATGGGGGGGGACTCCCCGTCGTCCGATCAAGAGGAAGGCCCTCCATGCCGTCCGATCAAAGTGGTAACTACCCACTACCCCACCACTTTAGTGGTGGGGCCCGCCATGATCCACCCCTGGAGGCTATAAAAAGACCCTCAGGGGACTCTTATTTCTCATCTTTTCCTCCTACAATTCTTCTCTCTCTTCCTCAGGTGAGAGCTCTCCCGCCTCCTCCACCATGTCGGCCACCTCTCGCCGCCAGCCACCAGCGGCCACCAGCGGACACCAGCGACCTCCAGCGGCCAACAACGGCCACCAGCGACCTCCAGCGGCCACCAGCGGCCATCAGCGCCCGCCATCGGCTATTGGCACCCCACCAACGCGCAGTTAGCAAGGAGGCGCCCAAAGTCAGAGGAAGTCGAGCGAAGAAGACAGTCGAAGCCCGCAAGCGCGCCGCCCCCGTGCGCACGCACTAGAAGCATCCCGTCATTCCACCGTTTAAGTCACTTTGGCGGAGCAGTCTGTTGCCCGCCGGCAGTTATAGTCATCCTCTCTCCCCGCAAGTTGTAACGAGAGCGGCCTGTCGCCCCGATTCACCCAACATACTGTAATCACCCTGATCTAGTGGATTTTGACTGGCAGCGAACCGGTCACGTGATTTTTCACCCGGTTGAAGGGTTTTCCACGCTAAAACTCCTTCTGTACATTTCCCCTCTTCAACTGACTGTGTGCGCGCTCGACCGCTCCGCAAGCTAAGGCGGTCCAAGTTAGTCCGGAGCGCCGAGTTTGGCCGCAACAGTCCTCGGGTTTTCACGCCTCATTTCTCCGAATTTGAGTCGGGATGTTACATTTACTTTAACATTATGCATCTTTGTTCTTTATAATTACATTGTCACTGTCAATATTTCATTTTAATGTAGTTTGCAGTGAAAACGCAAGAGTTTCAAAATTGTGTTCCCTAGCGTAGAGAAAATTCTAGTACCGCCACTGTGTGTCGTGAATTATTTGTTTGAGTCAGGAAGTTTTTTGTCATTTCCGTCGGGATGGAAGAGACAATATCATCGGGTGTAGGAAAATAACGTCAGGATAGACGAGACGATATCATCGTGTAGGTCTCAACGATATCGTCGGGTGCGGGTCCATATCGTCGTGTTATCTTTATTTTATCGTTGAGATGTCTCGATGCCAAATCTTTTGTTGTGATAGAAAGTTAAATTATACATTTCTTTTATAAGACTAATATTATTCTTAAACTAAACGATAGAATATGTATATTATTTATTTAGGAACTCTTGTATTTGTTTCTTTTCCAAATTCTTGGAATTTGATGGTCAGTTGGTGTGAATGAGAAATATGTCACCACCACGGTACATATTTATGATTTGTTTTATGTTGGACTGTGGGTGTTAGTGGATTGTGTCACCGCCACAATGTCTGTTTATGAATAATTACACATGGTTATTTTATTATGGATAAGCCTAAAATTTTTAAACCGAAACCATAAAAATCCGGAACACTGCACCGCACCGCACTGTTTTCAAACCACACCGAACAATCTGATTGTGGTGTGGTTTTGGTTAATGGAAAACCGCATAGTTTGCTGTGCGGTGCGGTTCGATATTTGGCCTTTTGCCTTGACAAAACGGAATAAACCGCACCGCATTGATTATAAAATTTTTTTATATATCTTACATTAATTTATATATCTTATATTAATATTGTTGGGGATGAACCCCATTTTATAGGAAATAAGGGGTGCACATAGCCACACCCCCATGATCTTCACCCAAAAGGAGTGGGATCATGAGTTTGACCGCGCACGCGATCACCAAACCCGATCCCCCGCACGTCAATCCCACTCCGCATGATGAGGAAAGCACCACACCTCGACGACGGCGAGCGGCCGGCCTCCTCCCTGGACGCTGGCCGCCCGCCCCCGTTTATGCGGCCGACGGGGGCGGCCGTCCAAGCCGCCCTCCTCCGCCGTCCGAGCGGCTGAGGCGAGCGGCCGGCCCCCTCGCTCGGCCGCCGGTGCGGCCAAGGGGGGCCGACCGAGCCGCCCCCCCCTCCTTGGCCCCCGGCAACCAAAGGAGAGGCCACCCAAGCCTCCCCCTTGCCCGGTCGCCCGTGCGGCCAAGGGGGGAGGCCGATCGAGCCGCCCCCCGCCTTGGCCGTCGTTGGCCAAAGGGGCGGCCGCCCCGGCTGCCCCCTCGCCCAGCCGCCCGTGCGGCCAAGAGGGACGACCGACCAGGTCGCCCCCTCCTTGGTCGTCGGTGGCCAAAGGGGCGGCTGCCCCAGCCCCCCCCCTCGCCCGGCCGCCCGTGTGGCCAAGAGGGACGGCCGACAAGGTCGCCCCCCTCCTTGGCCGCCGGTGGCCAAAGGGGCGGCCGCCCTGACCGCCCCTCGCCTTGGCCGTCGGTGGATAAGGGGGCGGCCGCTCCCTCCCAGCTCGGCCGCCGTCGGCGGCCCTCCCTCGCCGTAAAACTTGGCGGCAAGTTCGTCGGCCGCCCGTGGAGGCCCTCTCCCGCCGTCCAATTAGGGGGGAGCGTCCTCGGCCGTTCGATCCGCGCGTAACCACCCACTAATCACCAGGTTAGTGGGGGGATTTAATAAATATTTTATTATTTTATTAATGACGGTCTCCAAATAGCGGGATATGCACATCCAAAACTATAGTAAAAAATATTTATGATGGTGGTTACGGTGTGCGGATAGCCGCATAACCACCGTAAACACCTCCCGGAGCCTATAAAATGAGCTTCACGCTACCTCATTTCTCATTTTTTCTGATCTTTTCTCTTCAGAGTCTTCTTCTTCCTCAGGTCGAAGCTCAGTCAATTTCCTCCTACGAGCCACCTCCGAGCCACCTTCGAGCCACAAGCGGGTCAAGTCGCAACCATCCGGCGAAGCCGAATCGTCCAAGTTTCAAGCGGCCCTAGCAACTGCAAGACCAAGTGCGCCGCCTCCCATCCAGAATCAGCAAGTCGTTATCCGAATACCATCGTCACAAAACGCAATCTGTAACAACTCTCGGCGCGACGGTCTGTCATCCGCTGCGTGCAAAGTGCTCTCATCCCATAATTGTAACGAGAGGTGACCTGTCACCCTCGACTTCACAAATCAGCTGTAACCCCCAAGGAATAGTGGATTTTGACCGGCACAGGTCCGGTCACGTGATTTTTTTACCCAATTGAGAGGTTTTTCCACTTTAAAACTGCATGTGTACAATCATCATACTCTTTTGATTATGTCCCGAGAATTAAGATGGTCCAAGAATTATGGTCCGACCGAGACGTCGAGTTGATCCGCAACAAATATACTAATTATTCAAGTTACCGTGGAGGTTGCCATACTTATAGAAGGGTTCAAGTTACTGTGGAGGTTGCCATACTTATAGAAGGGCTTGAACGTTAATTTCCTATGTCGTCTGTGTTAATTAAAAGGGGTAGAAAGTATAACTAATTATTCAA
This sequence comes from Platanthera zijinensis, assembly GCA_039513925.1. Lineage (NCBI taxonomy): Eukaryota > Viridiplantae > Streptophyta > Magnoliopsida > Asparagales > Orchidaceae > Platanthera > Platanthera zijinensis. The sequence goes on from CM077096.1 coordinate 21,061,023, forward strand.
GTTATATCCAGTACAACACTGAATGAGAATGAATGGTAAAGATTTTATGATTATAAACCTTAAATTATGATAGTTGATAGTCTTCTAAAAGTTGTTTTTAGCCCACACAATTATAAGTTTTAAGAGTAAAATTACTACAATTAATTATCTACATCATTTTAAATGAAAAATTCAGCTCCTACTTTAATTGTCAACATTATAACCAGAGATTTAGTAGAGGTATGGTATTAGGGCGTTGCTAATACTCATTTAGATGGCATGCTTCTGCTTTGTGGTAGAAGAGACACATTTGAAGCTATATAAGCTTTTTCTTATTTCAGTCATTTGTTTATCTTTATGTATTTATAGAGTAACTTCATAAATATTTGGATTTCTGAGCAGAAGTGAGCCGTACTTTAAACTCATTTTTTGTGAACACATTTTTTTTTATTTGGTTGGGTTGCGGTGGATATCACTTTTCTCCACCTACTGATTACAATTTTAGTAGATGACTTCCTATCCCTCGTTCTTTGATAAGCACGCAAAAATTGAAACCGCACCGTAAAAACCGACTTCAAACCGCACCAATACCAAATATCATATCACGGTTTGGATGCGGTGTGGTTTTGCAAAGTCCAAAACCGACTCTCTTCGGTACGGGTGTGGTTGCGGTTTGAGCTCAAATCGCACCAGTTACACCCCTAATTATAGACTGTTGGTTTGTGGTTGAAAGAGTCACCATCACAGTGCCTTTTGTGATATTATGGTCTAATGATTTGTATTGAAAAGAAAGTCACCGCTTCAGTACCGATTTATGTATGATATTAATGATGCACTTTATCGAGTTGACCTGTCTCAGTAATTCCTTTTTATTTATATAAATTTTAAAAAAACACCTTTATTGCACTTGGTGCAAGACTTTCTTTTTGTTAACCTTTATTAGATTAATTATAGCTGTTGTTTATATGGATAATAACTGTGTAAAAACTAAATTTGTTTGAAAATAAACCTCATTTACTGAATGATTTTCTTTGATTTATTCAATTTTTAGCTGCCACTTGCAGACTGTTTTTTCTTTTGAATGTCTCAAGTTCGGAGCAATAGTGGCTTTTGCTGATAGAGTTTGTGACTCCAGGCTTTGTTGTTGCAGCTGTTTTCCCCTCACCGTTGTTAGGTAGTTGATGCATCTCTTCTAGTTCAAACTTGTGCATTTGCTTCAATGAGTTTGTGTCAGGTTGTTAACACTCATAGCTTATACTTTTAAATAGTAGATCACTTGCTGGCTTAATTTTCTGCTACTGCTGCTTACCAGTTTTCTTTATAAATGTTCATTGAGAATATTTTATGTTCATTGAGAATATTAGATATTTTAAATATATAAAAGTTGTATTGTGTCTTAGATTTATGTCATCTCTTTTAACTTAATGTCATCCTACTTTAAAGATCATAAATTTCGTTTTGCTTATACTAAATTTATATCAATAGAATGTTAGTTGAGTTCTCATGATCATGTAGGGTAAAACGAAGAAAAATTATGTGTTTTTCTCGTTGCGTATATATTTTTTTACTTGTGCACTAGTTGATCCATTGAACCGAGTGACACTGTCAATAAAACTTTAAATTTAAATAATATTTCTAAACATAAAATATGTCTTTTATAAAAATAAGTAAAAAGGCAGAATTGTCTAAGCATCTACAGTTGTCCCCTACACGGTGTGGTTTCACGACGCGTATTTTCTCTTACATTGATGTTATATAATATTGAGAAAATGCGGGTTGTGACAGCGGTTCTAGAAACGAGACTACACCGGCCGATCCTGATCTTGAGGTGTTGGGGTTTTGCCCCCCCCCCCCAGGCTCCTCCTTCGCGTCATCGTCATTAGAGGCGATGAATAATATGGTGAGTAGAACCTTCCTTCTAATTTGTTATTTTGTCGTTTTGTGTAAATCTAATTTGTTTCTTTCTATTGTAGATTGAGGCTTATGTCAATATAGCGCTCACGTGGAATGACCACTATGTGAGCACGAAGGACGAATATTTGACACTTCAAGGGAGACTCTGAGGAGCGGAGGATTCACTTACTTATCTGAGAGCAAGACATGATCGTGACATATCTCGCTTTCAACAGATTAAGTCGGGATTGAAGGTGGACCTTGAGGAGTCTCAGGCGGCATTTCGGACAGAGAGGTTTTTGGTAGATAAGACCTTACGGCTTCTGGCCGAGAGTGCACGTGGGGATGTGACTTGTCTGGAAGCTAAGCTGGGAGATTCCAAGGTTGAAGTTTTCATCGGGAGATTCCAAGGCTGAAGTTTTCATCGCAAGAGCTGACTGTGGAGCTAAAGGCGGGTGGATTTGCTGAGTATATGGATTCTCTGGATTATGCCCGCGATTGTTGCTTGATTGTTGAGGAGGTTCGGGAGGATGTCTGGACTAGGGAGGTGGAGCCACAGATTGAGGATGTGTGAGAGGTTGCTCTCCGGCGCGGAATGTCGAAGGATCTCTCGATGGTTGCCTGGAGGCTTGGATGCGACGATTCCGGTCTTGGATTTGATAATCTTTCCAAGGACGAAGGTTCGAGCTCTGATTCTAACGTTGATGTAGTAGGCGGGTAGTCACCTTTTCTCTTTTGGGCGTTGATGTAGAAAGAATTCTCTAGTGCAAGTTGTTCGTCAACTCCCGCAGGATTAGTCCAAGAACCATAATCTTGCCACCTTTTTTAGAGTTGATATTAGAGTTGCCACTATCCTCGTCTAGCCCGGGAGGTGTCGGCCGCCAGGGAGCGACGAGCGACGGAGGCCGGCCATTTTGGCCGGCCGCGGGCGGTTTGTGGGCGTGGTGGGATCTTGTGTGTGGATCGCGCAGAGATCTGGCGCACCGATCGCGCGCGCGATAGTTACTCCCATGATTCTCCAACTAAATTAGTGGCGGTGATGGAGGGCTGACTAAATGCACACCGGGTTTTCTACAAATGATACCTGGCCTCATCAATAATATATGATCACAATGAGTATTAAAACGTACAAAATAAAACAGTTATATTGCTTTTAAAAAATATTAATACATAGTCATGTTCCGAAATCCATCTATATAAGAGTAACTCTAATATGTAATGAATATTGTAAATGGTACGGTCTGTTAGTTATCGTCACATTAGCTAGTGCGCGCGTTCGGGATAGTGAAACATGAGAATATTTTGGAGAGAGAAGCTTCGAAAGTGTGTTCTAGAGAGCAAAGTGTCAGGAGTCTGTTTTAGAGTGTGGAGAGCAATGCGCAAGGGCTCTTTCTGGAAAACAGAACCCGCATGCACATTCTGGAGATCGGAACACCGTGGGCACTTTCTGGAGTGCAGAGTGCGGTAAACACATTTTGGAGTGCAAAACGATGGACACATTTTAGAGTTCAGAGTGCAGGGATTTGTTTGGGAGAGCGGAACTCCATGATCACATTCTGTAGAGAAGAGCTCGTGGGTGTCTTTGGAGTGCGACCTCCTTGACTGCAAAATGAAAGTTCTCGGAACTCAACAAAATTTTCATAGAAACTTCGTCTCTTCGTTACAAGTCCGTTGGTGGTGGCAATTTTTTGATCAGAGGTCCAAAGCTCCAACAATCGACGATGGAATGTGCTTTTTTGGAATGGTTGCCCCGTCAAAACTCTACCTAAATATTTGATTGAATACTGTATTTTATTTGATTTTTTTAAAATCAATTCTATGCTATTTTAGGACTGATGTTTCATCAAACAGTTGAAAAGGTTTGAGTTTTCAGGTTGTCGAATAGTAGTCATAGGAGCGACAACAGTGATGGCTTCCTAACCCACAAACCAAGGGTTAGGGCTCAGTGCCCTAGTCCTTGATAGGGATGATCGATTCAGGCTGGCCCCTCAATGAAGTGCTTCTACATGCAGTTGAGGGGTCAAACATACTCGAAAGCTCATATTTTTAAACATCACGGGTGGAAGTCCCAACACATGCATACTAATGCTTGAAAGTTTTGGTTTGTGATTGATTATATAGTCACTTCTTCAAATATGCAAATGACATTCATAAGCAAGAAATAGTAAATAAAATAAATGTGAAAATAAGAAACTAAAGTTACTAGAAAGGAGGCAATGGATTTATAGTGATTTTTCGGACACATTCACTCTTCCATCACTGTGGGAAATCACTACTTCACCGAAGCCAGAATCTTCATAATAGACTCTTGGAACTAATACAATGGAATTTGTTAGTAAGCAGCTTCTTTCAACCAAACTATAACTTTTAGAAAGGCTTTTAGACTGGCATCAGATGATGGAGCTGATGACTTTCCCACAATATTGAATCTTTGATGAAGCTTGAGATTCTTTACTTGAATGTTGATGTGGATACTTAGAGATACAACAAATCTTTTCCTTCATTAAAGCACCCAAGCTTTTATTGCACTTTTCTCTTCCTTGGGTTGAGATAGAGCTTCAAGAACCCTTCAAACAATTTTCTAACTTTTGTAAGTTTCTTTGTGTGCCTTGCATAATAATTTTGTATTCTTCTTCCATCGCATATGTAGGAAAACTAAACTATTTCCCACTAGGGTATATAACGTTTATCAATGATTGTTCATTGACACTATTCACTCCAATGACACTCTTCAATTTGTTGATTTTGCTCTTCATCCTTCATGTTCATGGCGTATTATTCAACAAATACTATTCAATCGTTGAATATTATTCGGCAAATAAACAATTCATTCGAAGAAGTCATCATTTTACGGGGTTTTATTGTTCTCAATTTACGGTTAACCAAAAAATATTTCGCCGATTATTAGTAGCCGAATAGTCGCTTACTATTCCAAAATCATTGTTCATACATGATATTATTCATTCGTTGATAAGACATTACTCTTCAGAGGTCACTGTAGCAAATCAATGTTCACCGTGTAGTAGCAATTCAAGTTAAACCATCATTTGTTAAAGATTACCTAACGAACTTCATCTATTTGAACATAAAAAGGATAAAATTTCTCAGATGGGCGTTAACAAATGACTATTTAACCCTCATATTCATGACCGCCACCACCATGCCAAACGGAGCCTTTGTTAGACGATTTTAACGTTCATTTATGCTGATTTTCATGTTCACTTATGTAGATGGTTCAATGTAGAAGCATCTACATAAATTGCAAATATAAAACTTACTTTTTGGCACGGTGGAAGTTACTGTAACAAACATCTTATTTTTGATGTAGAAGTTGCTGCACATTCCACCAAATATAAAACTTAAGTTATCATAGTTGCAAATGATTTTATACAATCAAATCAATGGGAATTTTCCTTATATTATTTACAGCAGATAATTGAGGGCTTATTCAAAGGCCTATTGATGAGTCTTGAAGGGAAGATCAAAAAGGAAGCAAGGGGAATTATAAAACAAAATAGAGTTGTACGCCGGCAAGGAGGTTATTAGGTTCTTAAAATGATATTAGTTCTCTTTCTCTAATTAAAAGAGTTACAAAAATCTTAAATCCTAAACCCTAATCAAGGACAAAAAACACGAAACTACATGGATAACATTCTAAATTTGATGAGGACAAAGAGTATCTTTGGGGGGGGGGGGGGGGGGCGTGAATTTAGAACAAACAAAATGACAAACTTGTAAGTGAAAGAATGTATAGAAATGCACTGAATCACACATCAACAACAACAACATAACACTCAAGCTTTTATCCCACTATAGCGGGGTCGGCTGTATGGATCATTTGTCGCCATTATGCCCAATCTTTTGTCATAATCTCACTAATGCCTAAGTATATCATGTCTTTCTTTATAGTTTCATTCGAAGTCTTTATTGCTTTACCCCTCCCTTGTCTGACATGCCTAGTGACTAGACTCTCACAACGCCTAACAGGTACCTATAATGGTCTCCTTTGTACGTGTCCAAACCATCTTAGACGAGCTTCTCACATCTTCTCTGAAATTGGTGCTACTCTTGTCTTATCCCTGATATTTTCATTCATAATTTTATCCAATCTCGTGTGTCCACACATCCATGCACCTAAGCATTCTCCATCTCCGCAACTCCCATTTTTTGCTCATGTACACAATTCACCAACCAACACTCAGAACCATAGAGCATCACGGGTTTAATTGCAGTACAGTAAAACTTGCCCTCAAATTTTAGTGGTACTTTACAATCACAATTAAAAAAATTATATTCTAAAAGCTCTCATTCGAATCCTCGCATGACCAACATAAACCTCCATTCAAGCAATCAAGCCATACACACACATAATTCTCCAAAACAAAGACAACAAAGCGTAGGTTAAGAATAATAAAAAACAGGCTAATTTTTGAATACGTCAAACGCATGAAGAATCATGTGAAAATGAATTTTTCTTCATATTGATTTTTTGGGTCACCAAAAAAATCATGAAATATCGATCCTTGCATTTTTGTGATCATTTTAAGTAGTCATATGTATATACTTCGATTTGAAAATACATATGCAAAAAACAATTTTACAACTGCATTTTCCTACTTTTACAACTGAATTTTACATTGAAAATGCAGTACACTTGCAACTATATTTCACGTTGCAATTGTATTTTACACTGAAAATACAGATTCCGCAAGATCCTTTATATGCGTTACATATACAGAATTATTGTTCTAAAAAAGACAAGGCAATCCCTGAATCAAAACTTCTTCTATACTATATATATTAGCAGCGTTTCTATACTGTAAAAACAATACAATTTTGCAGTGTTAATAAAAACAAAAAAGAATGACAATTAATTTTTTTTTTTTTTAAAAAAATCAGCCTTTATTTTATTTTAGTATATTAGCATAAATTTGTGCCTGCTTTACAAATGATCAGAAACAGTGTGCCAAAGCTTCTTAGAAGACGGAAAATCTGTGCCAATTTCCCACCGTGTTTAGCTCATCAGAGTATGGCTTCTCATTACTAGATGCCGATAGTTCAGGGCCACGCCCATACCCGGCTATCGGCCCGCTGTAGTCTCCACTGTACTCGGGGCTGGCAAGTGCTACCTTTCTGATTCTCCTCATGTTGGAGGAATACAAATCGGATTCGTAGTCGGAGCCTGAGCTGAAAAGCACGCTCTGCCCAGGTCTCATCCCCTCGTTCAAGTCCTCCAGCGATGTGTCTCCTTCCAAGGCATGAACAATCTACAATTAAAGCACATCAGTTTGAACCATCTTTTGCAATCCCTACAGTTGAACAGAATGCGGAGGATTATGATGATAATGTCGCTCGAAACATCCGGATGATGATCAAAGTGGAATTACCTATCCGTTGCCCCTAGGTGGGTATAAATAGACAAACCCTAGGAGTATCTGCGGGTATCGGATGCCCGTGTATTCGAACCTACCAGTTAAACCTCCGAACCCGTTAATTGTCCAAATATACATTAACGTATGATACTTTTTAAAGATCGGGGAGAAATTTTCCACCTTTGGAGGAGAACACTGGTAAAACGACGGTTGTTTCTATCTATATGGACCGGAAAAGTAACAAAATTATAGCATAGTAATAGATAAATTGCAATAGAAAATACAATGGAGAGGTTTGAAACGATTATGGAAGAAGAGATTGAAAGGGAGGTATCAGCAAAGCATTGGGTGAAAAACTACTTGAACGATTTTTTTTTTGCATTAAATATATAAATGTTGACTCAGCCAAACCGATATAAATCATTAAATGGCCCATTTAATGCAACTCAATAATCAACGAGCTCTTTGTACACATAATGTTGAATGGGATCAAGTATATGTTGGGAGGAAGAGGCCTCTTGAAAACTATTTTTTCCCAACAACAAACAAACTATGCAGTTTGATTTGATCAAAGGAATATTTTATTATTTCATCTAAGGGATAAAGAATTTACAGTCGCACGAGTTACAGACGGCGCTCCACGACCGATGCGCGCATATTTTCACAGGAGACGATGATCCGCTGCCCGGACGGGCGATCAGAGCCCGTGGTTGCGTCCGGATGGTCGATCCGAGTTGAGTTTATATATGGCTTTTTATATTGGGTGCTGATATCCGCACCGCAGTTTTGACTAGATCTACAACTTTAGTGTTGAACACTTTTATTAAAAATACATGCACAAATTCTATTTCCAAAAGCCGCAAAATCTGAACATATTTTCAAAGTTATCATTTAGGTGTATAAATACAGCAAAAGGCGCCAAACCTGCACAGTTGCCATTAAGGGTGTATAAATTAAGCTGGCGGCTGAAGAAAGATGCGCATTGGGGGGTTTCGCATATTTGGAACCGCCGGTCACTTTCTCCCGGAGCGACTCCTGGAGCTCCCTTCGCTGGTGCGACGCCGGCGTCCCGCTCCTCCCGCCTCCGCCTCCCTCTCCGGTAAGCCCTCTATCCCCTTCTTCTTTCCCGTCCAGCCCGCCATCTACCCTAGCCGCTACAGCAGCCCCCAATCTCCGCCAGTCTCCTCCCCATCGACCGTCACCCAGCCCGCCCCTTCGTTTGCAACGGCTTCCCCTTCATCGATCTGCTCGATCTGCCGTCCGCCTCTCTTCCATCACTGTTCATCTTCGTTGACCCCTCCTTTTCCCGTTCAGCCCGTCGGACTCAACCGCCGGCCTATTTCCGCGCTCCTCCTCTAATTTCCCCACTCCCCAACGACTTCAACCCAGCCAGAACCTCCTCCCAGTCCCCTTTCCATCCACGTCCTCTCGTCAGCCACCATTCAACCACCACCCACTCCAGCAACCTCCTATTCCATTCTCCTTCCTCTTCCGTCGTGGAACCACTTCAAACAGTTACCCTTCTGCCTTGCTTAAGCGAGATCTAGGATTTCTTCAAAATATGGCAGTTAGAATGAGAACTCGGCAGAGCCTTATACCAGTAAGATATTTTTTTCCATGCTTTGTCCTAGTAATCAGATGGCCTGGGCACGAGGTGATCAGTCCATTCAAGCTGCATTTTGACTAAGTAATTTGCACAGAAGCAATACTATCCTTAGTATTTTCATATATAATCATTTAAAGAACCAATTATTGCACCATTTTGTTTGTATCATCTTGGTTGATATTTGCATATTCTGCCGAACTATCATCAAAATATTATTTTACATTTATTTTTATTTGAGTTGTGAGAGATCATTAGAGGCACCTGTTTGATAGGCGTTGTGAGAGTCTAGTCACTAGCCATGTTAAACGAGGGAGGGGTAGGCCAATAAAGACTTGAAATGAAACTATAAGGAAAGACATGATGTAGTGAGATTATGACAAAAGATAGGGCACAATGGCGACAACGGATCCATATAGGCGACCCCACTATAGTGGGATAAAGGCTTGAGTGTTGTTGTATTTTTATTTGAGTTGTTTAAAATTCAGTGATATATATAAAAACATCACTTGTATTGAGTTGTTAATCCTTGCCTCAAAATCTGACCTGTTAAGCAATCATCTTTAAGTTATGTTTGGGACGATTGTAGCATGAGCGGCAGTGACATGAAACTGTGGTAATAAACACAATAGCGGCGGCACCTACGTACGTTCCAAACAATTTTTGGGGAATGTGGGTTCATGAATGCTAAAACTCAATCACCACTGCATGACTGTGACAAGGTTTTGTCCTAAAATGTCATTTTGGGAAAACAATGTTCATAACCACAACTATCAAAATGCTAGCTCCATTTCTAAAATTGTGTTCACAACCACCACCCTCCCACTGCTCTTCCAAACAGGGCCCAAGTCAAACCCTTAACATTAATTTTTTTCCAGACAGCTCAAGCACTTGGAGATTCATGGATGACATTTAATCAGGAAGAGAAGATCAGAATATAAAGAAGATAAAATTTAGGGTCCATTCTTTAAGATATACCTTCATCCAACAGAGTAAGGAGTGTATACCTGGCTCATCTTAGGGCGCCGCTTAGCAGAATGACGAACACAAGCAGCAGCACACACAATCGTTCGTGCCATCTCCACGGGGTCGTAGTTACCATCGAGCCGATGATCTGCCACTTCATCATAGTTTCCATCAGCCAGGGCTTGTGAAAGGACCGGCCTTGCCTGTTGGAAGTAGATTTTCAGTTCAATTTTTTTCCATTACAAATATAATTCTAAAATGAATTCTTGAAGAAATAGACTGACCCAGTCCACTAAACTGTCTTCCATGAATGCATGTGAGCTGCCTACAGGGCGCCGTCCAGTTATCAGCTCTAGAAGCATCACTCCATAAGAGAATACATCAGATTTCTCAGTTAGTTTGCCGCTGGACGCATACTCTGGAGCTAGATACCTGAAAAACTATTGAATCAGCACATTATTTCTTTTAGGTTTTATGGTTTAGTTTAGATGTGGATGTTCTAGCTTACCCAAAGGTTCCCATGACTCTTGTGGAGACGTGTGTGTGATTGTCAGATGAAAGTTTAGCCAATCCAAAATCAGCAACCTGAAGTCATGCACTTTAGTTGGCATCCCATCATTTTAATGAGAAGTCAAGGATTTTTGTGAGCTAGAACAATGATCACCGGCGGGTTGTCGATAGAAATGCAAGTATTATCAATTGAAGTAAATAGAAAATGCTGCGATGCAGGATCATAATATGATATTTTATATGAATTAAATGTATTTTTATTTTCATAAGTGTTTTGTTTATGAAATTTCATGTATTTTGACTCATTAACGAGTCATATGTTACGTGTGACGCATGACGGGTCTATAGGTGGATGCGATCGAGCAATGCCCCTACCCTAAATGCAAAGTAAATGAGCACGCGATTAATATAATGGACCGATGACGAACCTTAGAGCCTTGAAATGAAAATGCGGATGAATGCAAGCACACAAGCAACACACAATCTAATGAACAAAAAACTCACAAGATAAACCCTAATGCAAATGTTGCATCTCAATCATGTAAGTATGTCCGACGAGCCATTAATCAAACAATATTAATTTTAAAATTTTCGCACTTTTAATCTCAATTAAGCATAAACATTCAAGTTTAGTAATTAGACAACAATTGCAAAATTAATTGAGAGTGCACTAAAATTAAAATGTAAAACAAATGAGTGTTGCACGTCAATAAAGAGAGATGATAGTCAAATTAACCAAGGTCAAATATTACTAGCAATACGAGATATATGTACCATGTGAAGAAATAAACACTAGAAGTAAAAAAACTCACCAAGTATTTGATGTCAGTGGTGTTGGGGAAGCTTCGATAGTCTAATGGTGTCGGTGGCTGCCCGAGAGTGGCGATAATGTTGTGTGGGGGTTGTTGGAGAGGGATGGTGTCTGTTTGGTGGATGGGATGGGATGGGGTGTTGCGTGGAGGTCCCTTTAAGGTCGTATTGGAGTGGAGGAGGTCGAGTATGTCTTGGGGTGGGTTGGAAGAGAAGCGATATGTAGCGAGGATGGGTTGGTAAGCAGTGATTTGCAGTGAGGAGGTGCTGGGGAGGTGGAGGAAGCCTGCGGGTAGATGGAAAAGGGGGAGGGAGGGCTGGTCGGCCCTGTAATGGGTTTAGAGAGTTGGGGAGGGACACAAGGATGGCTGGTCGGAGCTTCAATAGTGGGAGGCGTACGATGGAAGGGTGCTGGAAGAAGTCTGAAGGAGGGGAAGAGGAGGCAGCTGAGTGTTGAGGGCTCGCTGGAGGTTTTGGGGGCAAGAGGAGGTGGCTGTGGCTGCGCTGGTGGTAAGGAGAGGCATCAAGTGGTAGTTGGAATGAAGAGGAAGGGCTTCAAAGGGCTAGATAGGGGCTGAAAATGGTTCAGTTGGCAAGAACGGCGGTGTACGGTGGCAGACGGGTGGAGTTGGCACCCTGAGGCGGTAGAGGCTCCTAACATTGGCACTGGGAGGGGCGGGGAGGCGTCGACACCTCCAGCGTGAGACCGAGGGTCTGTCAAAACCCTACATGCTCCATCCTCTTGATTTCGGTTGTTGATCGTATATAAGGGGAGGAGAGGTCAAGTTAAATTATTTGACGGTCACGATCGTCCGACAGATAATTTAACTTAATTCTCAAAATAAAAGTAAAAATTAAATAAATAAACACATAAAAATATGAAAAATCGAGTCAGTCGCAATCACAGTCTCCGATCGTCCATTTGATGATCCAAAAATATCAAATCCACAAATATTTGAATGGTCGCATATCGATCTACATCAATCCCCCCGGTTTAGAAGCATTCATCTCCAGTGAATGGTGATTATATGCTCCCAAAGCAAGTCAAACAAAACTCTTTGTCACTCCAGGTAGATACTGTCTTCGCATAAGGCCATCATGTCATTGAAGTAGCCAAGAGTCCCACGCACCAAGTAAACAACCATAAAGATGAAGGGCAGGGAAACAATGGTGACGAGTTGAGCTATAGTGGAGGCTGGGGTATAGAAGAGGCTATAGTGATGGTGGAAACTGAACTAAAAGGAAAGGCTGGAGATCCAGAACTAGGCCGCTCCACATCTAGAGTCAAATCCTCAACATTGAGTATCGGATGAACACCCGTATTCGCGGTAATATTAAACTCAAAAAAATTTGACTCTGACTCCCTCATGACAGTGTATAGACCTATTCTCCTAGCACTTAGATTCATAGTTGTCCACTTGTCCCCAATGTGAACTTCTTAAATAATATGCAAATCATCACCCAACCATCTTCTTTGAATATTTGTTTTCTTATGTGATTATGTTACCCTCATGCATACACCGGAGCGACTACTCCTCGGCAGGACCACCAGAGCGCGGAATTGGAAACCGTCGTGATTATTTCTCATAATTAAATGGTATTAATTAATTGATTAATATTAATTACTTAGCATCAATTAGATTAATTAATTACTTTAATATTATTGTATTTTCTTTTTATGTTTTCCCTCACTCATATATGTAATGGGGGAGGAGTTTATGTGTTTAGACATCCTGGAATGGATTAGGGTTTTGGACTCTCTTTGGAGAGAATGATTATGAGAGGACCCAACCTCCTTATTCATGGACGGAGCTTGCTCCAGATTTGTTTTCGTGCCTTCAAATTAATGCAATCTTGTTTTTGTTCGCTTCAAATCGTGCATCTTCGCTATTGTTTCTAACAATGGTCCGACCTACCGCCCTCGTCTCCTCGTTTGATGCCGTCGGGGATAGTGTCACAATGGACAACCGCCTCGACCCCATCGTCCTCTCTATTTTCGCACACCTCGATCGGCGAACAGATGAACTAGCCAACCTCCTCGCCTCGCAACGTTGTCTTGACGCCAAAATCGAACGGCTCCTCGCATTAGAAGGACAGGCAGCCGTGTTTCCCCCTCAGGGTTCGCTGCTCTCTTGGTGTCCGGTCACTGGTTCCACTGTCAACCTGGACGTACAAGCTCTAGGTGTCACCCCAACCGCAGCCACGGGGTCCTCTATCCTTCCTGTTGACGGGCATGGACGATCCCCCCATTCGCAGCCACCTCCAACGAGCCTTCCATGCCTTTCATGGCCAACCCACATGAACTCCCAGAGCTTGTCGCTAGTCTTCATGACCACCCATCGACTGCAACTAAAGCAACCAGAGAACAAGATCTACCGTCGATGGTCGCGGACAGGCCGTTCGAGCCCTCGACAAAACAACCTCCTTGGTCGGATCTACCTTCCGACCGGTCTCTCCGACCAGACGACGAACTCCAAGGGGTCGCGCGTCGGGCTCAACACTCCATCGCCGTCACACCCGCCATCTTCCTCGGCTGCATCGACGCGTCTCGCACGCTCTTCCACCAGAACGTCCCGACTTTCCTCGCTGATGCCCCAACACCTGTTCCCTTCGTCTCTTATCCCCGCCCAACACGCGGTTTCCTTCTCCTCGAGCCATGTAAACCCCTTTCCCATGCCCTTTCTCATCTCAAGCCCCCTTCACGCGCTTTGGATGGGTCTTGCAGAGCAGTGGGGCCCACTTTTGAATTTTTTTCCTCTTTCTATTTTTTCCCTTATAATTTCTCATCTAATCATATTTTCTTACCACAACCGCTGCCCCCACTAAACGCCAAATGTCATCATTCCTCACCCTCGACTTTTCCTATCCTTTCTATTTATTTTTCTCCCCACCGTACCCCCTAAGTCTATCTTTTCACCAGCTACCACCCCACTTATCCTCGCACTTTAACACCACCTTTAATATTTCTTTACCATCTTTTCCCCTCCCTTCCGCACCCCGGCTATAAATTATATGTCCCTCCCGTTCTTAAAGATCCCAACAAACGATTAATACTCGACCTTGCGGGCAAGGTCGCTTTTCAAAGGCGATGAAATGTTACCCTCATGCATACATCAGAGCGACTACTTGTTACTCTCATGCATACACCGGAGCGACTACTACTCGGCCGGACCACCATAGCACGGATTTGGAAACTGCCGTGATTATTTCTCATAATTAAATGGTATTAATTAATTGATTAATAATTTAATATTAATTACTTAATATTAATGAGATTATTTAATTACTTTAATATTATTGTATTCCCTTTTATGTTTTCCCTCCCTCATCTATATAAGGGGGAGGAGTTTATGTGTTTAGGCATCCTGGAATGTATTAGAGTTTAGGGCTCTCTTTGGAGAGAATGATTATAGGAGTACCCAGCCTCCTTAATCATGGACAGAGCTTGCTCCGGATTTGTTTTCGTGCCTTCAAATTAATGCAATCTTGTTCTTGTTTGCTTCTGATCGTGCATCTTCGCTCTTATTTATAACAGATTACCGACACAAGTTTTTAAATGTCCATTATTTAATATATTTTACGTCGAAATATGGCACGCAAATCATGTAACAGATGTAAATAAATGATGACCGACACAATAAACTGAACAAATGCATACACTATATAGCGGTGGAAGTCCCTAAGGATGAGTAGTTTATAAATATCTCCCGAGGGATGCAAATCATCAGGAGACTCGCCGGTGGCCGATAGAAAAAATAGTTATAGAAGGAATCTCTCGAAGGAGTGTTGAAGATAACGACATAAGAATATAAATCAGGTGGTTCACCCGGTGACACCGCACGTATGTAAATTCATCATGAACGTGATGATCTAAAAGGACATGTGAGACAATGACACGATGATGTAACATTGGGGTTGATTGAATGTCTCCTAAAAGGAAGAACTCGATAAGTGGCTCTCCAAAAGTCTCAACGGGGACTCATCAAAGAATTTAGTCATAGCATGATGACCCTTGAGGTGCGTGTCATCGATAATAGTAGTGTACTCGTATCAAGAGGGGAAGAAACATCTACTACAAAGTCAATACTACGCTCTCAACCCTCACTAGGGATATGACTCGCCACGACAATATGGGGAGGTTCAGGTGAACATGCATGCAAGGACGAGCCTATGAACAAAGAGGGGGTAGGGAAAGAACACATCACGATAGGATCACTAGATTGCTTAGGCTCACACTTAGTCGGGGTCACAAGAAATGAGTCAGAATCAAATGACAGATCACTCATCGAACTATGTACTGCAATAGGATGAGAGAAATCAATCATGTATCATTTTTATCGTGTCTAACAGGATCAGGGTAGGCAAAGTGGTGGTCTAAGATCAGTAGGGACTCGTAATGGGGAGGTCACAATGGGAATCCCTTCGGCTAACAGAAACGGATCTCAAGGACTGCTCATAATGAAGGGTAAGATGGTATGTTCACTCGAGAGATTCTGAGCAGTGATAGGTCAACTCAACACGTATCTCAGATCGAAGTTTAGACCAAAATTGCAGTCATAGCTGACTCCTCGCGGATGTCGCTCCTCACTCCTAACTCATCAAAATGAGCTGGATACTCAGCGTCGGACATGGATCTTTGCTGATGGGTGAATAAATGCTCGAATAGGCGACTCCAATAGGTTGTAGACAAATACCTCTGACGCAACCTGCGCTTCATCTCCACCCAACTAGTGCTACTGTGAAGATGATCTCGCTCGCGGGTCCTCTTAATGCTAAACCAATATGCCCTCACATGATCTAGCAGTCTAAGTTTCGTAAATTTTACGCGTCGCTCACATAATAATTCTAAATGATCGAGGTAATATTTTATGTCCACAAGTCAATAACTAAAGGACTCAGGATTCGATGAGTCGTCAAAAGATGGGGCAACTACACTAAAATTACACTCAAGATCTCTCTCGAATTGATAATCCTCATTGTAATCATCCCCAAGAAAATTAAGTCGTGTTGAAGAACCAACAAGGTCCGCTCATGTTCAAAGGAGACAACGATAATCAACGTGGTGATCATCTCTAGCATAGCAGGATCGTGTCGACTGATCCACATGATCTCTAGAAGGGGGGTTGCAACTGAGAGTAACTGTCGTGATAATATGAAGATCTCTTAAGTGAAGCTCTACTGAGTCGAGTGAAAATGGACTCGGTTCTCTCAAATAACGATGAGGGGTAGCGACGAGAATATGCCATGTGATAGAACCTATAGACTCTACTACAGTACTACTGCGTATTAAAATAGAACCAGAACGTATCTCTGATACCAATCCAACACAGGGCGGGTCTATAGGTGGACGTGATCGAGCGATGCCCCAATCCTACATGCAATGTAAATGAGCACGTGATGAATAAAATGGACTGATGACAAACCTTAAAACCTTAAAATGAAAATGTGGATTAATGCAATCACACAAATACGTAATCCAATGAACAAAAAACTCACAAAATAAACTCTAATGCAAATGTCAGATGTCAATCATGCAAGTATGTCCAACAAACAATTAATTAAACGATATTCATTTTAAAATTCTAGCGCTTTTAATCTCAATTAAGCACAAACATTCAAGTGTAATAATTAGGTAACAATTACGAATTAATTGAGAGTGCACTGACATTGAAATGAAAAGTGAATGAGTGTTGCAAGTCAATAAAGAGAGATGATAGTCAAATTAATCTAAGCCAAATATTACTAGCAATGCGAGATATTCGTATAATGTGAAAAAATGAACACAAAGTAAAAAAACTCACCAAGTATTTGATGTCGGTGGTGGTGGGGAAGCTCCGATGGTGTCAGTGACTGTCCGGGAGTGACGATAATACTGTGTTGTCGGAGAGGGATGGTGGATGTTTGGTCGATGGGGTGGGATGGGGGTGTTGCGTGAAAGCCCCTTTAAGGTGGTATTGGAGTGGAGGAGGTTGGATATGGCTTGGAGTGGGATGGAATGGGCTGGGAGAGCAGCGATTTGTAGCGGGGATGGGTTGAGAAGCAGTGATTTGCAACGAGTAGGTGATGGGGAGCTGGAGGAAGGCTATGGGTGGATGGGAAAAGGGGAAGGTAGGGATGGTCGGCCTTATAATGGGCTAGGAAGTTGGGGAGGGACACAAGGATGGCTGGTCATAGCTTCAACAGTGGGATGCAGACGCTAGAAGGGTGCTGGAAGACGACTAGAGGAGGGGAAGAGGCGGCAACTAGATGAAGAGGGCTCACTGGAGGTGCTGGAGGCAAGGGGAGGCATCTAGTGGTAGTGGGAATGAAGAGGAAGGGCTTCGACGGGCTGGATGCGGGCTGGAAGTGGATCAGTTGGCAGGAATGGCGGTGGACAGTGGCTGACGGCGGGAGACGACACCCCGGAGGCGGTAGAGTCTCCTGACATCGTCATCGGGTGGGGGGGGGGAGACATCGGATCCTCCCACGAGAGAGCGAGCGGATGTCAAACCCCTAAATGCTCCATCCCCATGATTTTGGTTGTTAATCGTATATAAGGGAGAGGGGGTTAAGGTTAAGATTATTTGATGGCCACAATCGACCGACAAATAATTTAATCCAATTCTAAAAAAACATAAAATATGGTCACAATCGAGCGATCATAGTCTCCGCTCGTCCATCTGATGATCCAAATATATCAAATCCACAAATATATGAATGGTCATGTATCGATCTCCATCAATGCGTCTTGTAATCTGACATTTAATTATGGTCAATGTCATGTA
This sequence comes from Platanthera zijinensis, assembly GCA_039513925.1. Lineage (NCBI taxonomy): Eukaryota > Viridiplantae > Streptophyta > Magnoliopsida > Asparagales > Orchidaceae > Platanthera > Platanthera zijinensis. Next base: position 21,078,920 of record CM077096.1, read on the forward strand.
ATGTGTCATAGAATGTGTCATGATTGAATATATGTAGTTGAGTTTATGTGAACCTAAATCATTTTCTCTGAACCAAATTTCACTAAAATATCTTTAAATTGACTATTTTTTACCAGGGGAGGTGTTGGAACCACCCGCATCCCATTCCATCCCAAACCCCAAGATGATGGGAGGGGCGTGGACCACGTCAACCAACACGCCCCCACAGAGGATTAAACCTAGCTCTAATACCATATTAGAACCATCTGTACCCGATTCCATCCCAAAACCCTGAGGTGATAGGAGGGGCGGGGGACAAATATGCATAAGCAGAAGCTGGTGGGCAGGCGATGTGGGACAAACCTCAGACCGCGTCAGGCCGGGGAAAATTCGGATATAAATCGGTCCCACACGACACGCTGCACGCTAGAATCCTATCAACCAACATCGCTCAAGCTTACCCAAAGGTTACCTGAGAAAAAAGATAGCTAAACAATATAAAGAAAAAAATAATGTCACATGACCCGTGAGAGTCTACTCGCACCGATCAAGGAATCACCAGTGATAGTTGAGACCGTTTATATCGAGCGGGCCATCGATCTAGATATCTTAATATTTTATTTGTAATTTTTGAATTTTATTTGTAATTTTATTTGTGTTTAGGCGGTTGCAATGATCGGAGTATCATGATTGCTTATCGTTCCTCCCTAATTTGCAAATAGAAGTAGAAGGCTTACTTTCATGCCATTAAAAGTTGAGTGAAGAATCTCCCAGTTTGATCATTTGGTGCCGAAGCCAGAATCTCAGTGTGACCCCAATTCCATCCCCAAAACCCCGCAACTTAGTTCCAACATGCCCCTGCATCGGTTCAAATCTAGATTTTATACCATGTTGGAACCACCTGCACCCAATTCCATCCCAAACCCCCAAAGGCGATATGAGGAAGGAAGGGGATAATTAAGCACAAGCGGAAGCCGATGGTGTGGGACAAACCTTAGACTGTGCCAGGCCGGGGATAATCCACATATAAACTGGTCCCACACAATATGATGGACTCGCTAGAATCATGTCAACCAACACGTCCCTTTAATAGGTCAAATCTAGCTCTGATACCATGTTAGAACCACCCGCACCCGATTACATCCCAAAACCCCGAGGTAAAAATAAGAGTGGGCCAAATGAGCACAAGTGGAAGTCGGTGGGCAGGGAATGTGGGACAAACCTCAGACCGCGCCAGGTCGGACATAATTCGGATATAAAACGGCCTCAAATGACACAGTGGATTGGCTGGGGACTAGCTAGCAACACGCCCCCCACACCGCAACAACCTAGCTATAATACCATGTTGGAACCACCTGCACCCGATTCCATCCCAAAATCCCGAGGTGATAGGAAAAGGGGCGTGGACAAATAAATACAGAGGAAGCCGGTGAGCAAGCGATGTGGGACAAACCCCGGACCGCGCCAAGCCGGGGATAATTAGGATATAAACTAGTTCCACACGACACGCTGGAATCACGTCAACCAACACGCCCCCGCAATGAGTCAAACCTAGCTCTGATACCATGTTGGAACCATTCACACCTAATTCCATCCCAAAACTCCGAGGTGATAGGAGGAGGGGAGGGGCCAAATAAGCACAAGCAGAAGTCGTGGGAAGGCGAGGTGGGATAAGCCTCAGACTGCACCAGGCTGGGGATGATCCAGATATAAACTGGTCTCACATGTGACACGACGGGTTGGATAAGCTGAAATCACGTCAACCAACATGCCCCCACAGCGGGTCAAACCTAGCTCTGATACAATGTTGGAACCCACCTGCACTAGATTCCATCCCCAAAGCCCGAGGTGATAGTAGAAGCAGGGGTCAGATGGGCACAAGCGGAAGCCGGTGGGCACAAGCGGAAGCCGGTGGGCAGGGGATGTAGGACAATCCTTAGACCGCGCTAGGCCAAGGATAATCTAGATATAAACCGGTCCCATAAGCGGATACGTTGGAATCACGTCAGCCAACAAGCACAATGGTTATACTCGAGGTGGTTCTTTCAGTTACAGTGCATAATAAAACTATACCTACAGTACATTAATAAAACTATACCTATTTTCAAGAACAACTTCTACCTCTTCTATCCACCGTAAAGAGAACAAGAATTCTAACATACATAATAAAGTGATATAACCAGTTCAGGTAACTTACCAGGGCTTCAAACTCAAAATTTAGTAGGATGTTGGCAGATTTGATATCCCGATGGATAATTCGTGGATGACCTTCATACGTAATAACATAGAATTCATGAATAACTTACCACACTATTTTGTAAATGAAATGAAAAAATAAATAAAGGATGAACTCAATTTAAAACACACAATACTTTCAAAACTTACAATCTTCATGCAAGTAGGCAATGCCCTTGGCCGATCCAATCGCAATCTTGAGTCTGGTTGACCAACTCATGACAGGAAGACCCTTCCCTGAATACCACATACACCTCCACTTAAGGGATCACACAAATATCACTCCTACAATGTATATAAAAAAATTCACCATGGAGGTGGTACTCAAGAGTCTTGTTGGGAACGAAATCGTATACAAGAATTCTTTGTGATCCTGATATGCAGTATCCGACGATGGACAGTAAATGACGGTGGTGAACACGACTGATGATATCAACCTCGGCATCAAACTCTCGCTCTCCTTGCCCACTCCCTGATTTGAGAGACTTGACGGCAATCTCCTTCCCATTCGGCAACAACCCTTTGTGCACATACCCGAAGCCTCCCTGTCCCAAGAGGTTGCTCTGAGAGAAATTATTGGTGGCAGTTGCGAGTTCCTCATATGTGAAAGTACTGTGGTTGAATCCCATAACTAGAGTAGGGGATTGAGGTGGAAGAGAAGGACCTTGTTGGCTAGAGAAGAGTGAGCCCATCTCAGTGCTGCTCATCAAAGTGCTTGGTGGCTGACCATGCATCACGCCATTAGGTGGTTGAACTTTCACAGCATGTTCTCTCCCTTGTTGCCTATTGTTCCACTTTTGGGGTACTGCATTGTATAATAAACATTGTCTGATATCAGAAGCAGGTAAGCCTTCACAGTAGTAGTTTTACAGACGGGGATAATTTTTGTCTAAAGAAGTTGTAGAAAGTGAAAATTAAAATTTCAAAGGTCAATTTTGTTCTTGTTTATTTATCAAATATGAATTTAGATAATCTTGCACCTTTCAATTTTCTACTTTCTTCCTTTATCTTGATTCTACATTGGTATGGAGATCTATTTATCTAAACTTCTTCAGTTCAATCATGAAAAGCTCAAATGCAGAATCATGAAAGGTTAGGATATCAGAAGGTACGCATAAAAATGGCCATTTTTAAAGATTGCTTGAGTAATATTCTCCATTAATGGTATGATGAAAGTGGAAACTGTCTTGAAAAAATTTCCCATCATTAAAAAAAATAACCAGCTTAGTATCATCAGATGATTTTAGAGGACATACCATTACAACATCGAAAAAAAGATATATTGCCTTACATCCCTGCTTATTAGTTTTCCTTGAACAATTTAGATATCAACTTTCAACAAGTAGAATGTATCCCAGCTTTGGATTTTTCTTCTCTCTCACTATTTGAAATTTTATAATGAGGAAGATAATATAATTGGCGATTCCTTCATACAATTTTCATGTTTTAAAAAATTTACTTGGGGGCCAATTTGATTCTTGAAATTAAAAATATTTATTTTATATATGATGTTAGAGAATACTAGGAAAAATAATGTATTGACCCATTAACTCGGCCCATGTAGGATTTTAAACAGTCCCACATTATTTGTATCGCTAGATCTTACTCTCCTCTCTCCTATATATTTGTACTCATACCTGTTTTTTGATATTCAAGAAGTATATACAAGGTTTGGACCTTTCTCTACATGGTATTAGAGGGAAACAGTCTAGCCTGTTTTTCTCTAACCGCCCAGTCCTCCTGTTAACCGGGTGGCCTGTTTTACTGCCTAACCGCACTATTTTGCGGCTTCTTTCTTTTCTAACCGCCTCATTCTCTCCTGTGGATCCACCTCCTCTTTCTCTTCTACGCTTTTTTATAGTCTTCATCTCTCTAGCACGTGGACCCCACTCTCGTGTGGCTAGATTTTCTTAACCGCCACGGGCTGCTCTCTACCCGCTGCGGCTTCCCCTCTTCCCGCGGTTAGATCTAATCGTCTGGCCTCAAGTTCTACTCAATGCGATCTGTCTCTATCCGCTGCGACCACCTTTCTCTTCTTGTTTGCACGACCTCTTCTCGGTCTTATCGCTGCAGCCTCTTTCCTTGCCGCGCGGTCTCCTTGTCGCAAGGAATCTTATCGCTCTTGTCGCAAGGAGTTCTTTCCCGCTGCAACATGTCTCTGGCCTCAAGTTCTCTCTTTGTCGCGCGGTCTCCTTCTTCCCGCGGTTATCTTGGTAAGGTCTGCCCCTAACCGCACGGTCTCGCTTGACTTGTCTGTTCGCGCGGATTGCTTCTACCGATCTTGTTGCGGTTTGCTTCTAACCGCACGGTCTCATGCCGTTCGCCGTTTTTTGATCTTGGTACGGTCTGCTTCTAACCGCCGCGGCTTGTTTCTATCCGCTGGTCGTGGTCTTTCTTGCCGCTGGTGCGTTGTCACTGTGACCGCTGAAGACTGTTTCTTACCGCGCTGGTCGTGATCTTTCTTGCCGCTGGTGCGTTGTCACCGTAACCGCTGCGGACTGTCTCATAGTCGCTGCTTGTGCCCGCTGCAGACTGTTTCTTGCAAGATGTTCAGCTGTCCTTCGGGCTCTGTGGTGTCTATTTTCGATGGTGGTACCTCCTGCCTTGCTCATAGCTCATCCTGGATTTTGGATTCCGGGGCCTCTCGCCACATTACCTCACGAAAACCACCACAATATTTGAACTCTGTGCATCCCAAGTTCATCACTGTTGCTAGTGGGGACACCATTCCCATTTTTGGCGCGGCAGATATTCACCTTACTCCCTCCATCACTCTTCGCTCTGCCCTTCATGTTCCGGGCTCTCCTTTCAACCTTCTCTCTATTGGTCGTCTCACTACTGATCTTGATTGTGATGCAATTTTTTCTTCCAACTTGTGTGTTGTGTTGGATCGCAAGACGCACACTACCATCGGAAAAGGACATCTGTCGAATGGTATCTATATCCTTGACCCCTCTCCTCCAACGGTGTTGTCCTCTATTAGCTTTGTTGATTGACATCGACGTCTTGGTCACGCTCCTCTAAACATACTCAGAAAATCTCTCCCCGAAGTGTCCCTCCAAGAGTTCACGTGTGAGTCTTGTATCTATGAGAAACATCATCGGTCTACACTCTCCACACATACTACTCGGAGTCCTGCTCCCTTTGATCTAGTACACTCCGATATGTGGGGATCCTACAAAATTGCTAGTGTTTTTGGATATCGTTACTTTGTTACATTTGTAGATGACTACTCTCGGGTGACCTGACTGTATCTCCTTCGTGACCGCTCTGAATTACCTAATGTATTTCGTATTTTTTCTTTGAAACTCACAGCTAGTTTTCCACTACAATTAAAACCCTCCGCACCGATAATACCTGTGAATACACTAGTCATGCCTTTGCACACCTATGTGCTGAGTTCGGGATAATCCATCAAACCTCCTGTGCCTATACCCTCAACAAAATTGCGTTGTTGAACGCAAGAATCGTCACTTGCTTGAGGTCACCGCTCTCTTATGATTCAAATGAATGTTCCCAAACAATATTGGGATTTTGCGGTTTCTACCGCCTGCACTCTTATTAACCGCATGTCTTCCTTTATTCTCAATTTTACGGTTCCCTTCAATATTCTGTTTCCCTCCAAACCTCCTTTCTCCATCACCCCTCGTGTGTTTGGCTGTGTGTGCTTTGTTCATCATCTTGGCCAGTCTACTGACAAACTTGCTCCACGTGCCACTGAATATATGTTTGTGGGTTAGTCTCGGACTCAGAAGGACTACGTTTGCTTTTCTTCCAAGGATCGCAAGATTGTTACTTCTACTGATGTCACCTTCCTCGAAGATCAACCATATTACTCTCAACCAGCTGATTCTTCACTTCCGACACCTCTTCCGCGGCCTGCTATCCCTATTCATTCAAACCTTCCACCTCTCCTTCCCACACCAATCCCGCCTAAACCACCTATCATCCCTGTGCACACTCGACGTCCTTCTTCGTCTATTACCCTACGGGAGATGCCCTCCTCTAATGATGTTTTACAGCCTGCGGATTCGGCAACAGGTTCCACTGCCCACCCGATGACAAATTATGTCTCTTTACACCGCCTCTATCCGGAACTCCGACAACATGCGCTTTCTTTATCCTCTATTTCCACCCATAATTCTGTGCAGGAGGCTCTCCAACATCCCGGGTGGCGGGTGGCTATGAACGAGGAAATGTCTGCTCTTTGGGCAAACCACACGTGGGATTTGGTCTCATTTCCTCTTGGACAATCTTGTGTGGGATGTAAGTGGGTGTTTGCCGTCAAACAGGGTCCGGATGGGATAATTCACCGTCTGAAAGCTCGTCTCGTAGCTCGCGGTTTCTCTCAACAACAAGGTCTGGATTATGATGAGACTTTTTCTCCAGTCGCTAAACTCAATACTGTTCGTGTGTTGATCTCCCTTGCTGTTCACCGCCACTGGGCATTGCACCAACTGGATGTCAAAAATTCTTTTCTTAATTGCGATTTACCGGAGACCGTTTATATGCAGCAACCTCCCGGGTTTGAGACCATGAGGAAGTCTCTTCTCTGTTGTCTGAAGAAGTCTCTTTGTGGTCTCAAACAATCTCCTCGGGCATGGTTTGATAAATTTAGTAAGACCGTTAGTGCTGTTGGGTTCACTCGGAGCTCGGCTGACTTCTCTCTATTCACTCGTCATCGTCCAACAGACACAATGATTCTGTTAGTATATGTGGATAATATTTTGATTACAGGAGACGATCTTCTAGGAATACAGATGATCAAAAACAAAAAACCTGGTAAGCCTTCGATATTTTCGTGGTCTCAAAGTGGCTCGGAGACCTGATGGGCTTGTGTTATCTCAGAGAAAGTATTGTCTTGACTTACTTCATGATGCGAGCTATTCTGGATGCAAGCCTGTTGATACTTTCATGGATATCAATCACAAGCTTTGTGTTCATGCCTCAGACTCTGATTTGCTCCTTCCGAATCCAGAGTATTATCGTCGTTTTGTGGAAAAACTGATATATCTCACTGTTACGAGACCTGATATATCATTTACTGTTGGAGTTGTCAGTCGATTCATGCATGATCCATATCTCTCATCTTCAGGCAGTCGAGCGTATTATTCGATACTTGAAGACTGCTTATGGACAAGGACTTGTATACAAGCCCTCTTCGTCTCCTTTATCTTTGATTGCATACTCTGATGTTGATTATGCTGGCTCGTTGGATGACCGTCATTCCACAAGTGGATACTGCACTTACTTTGGAGGATATCTTATTACATGGCGCAGCAAGAAACAGTCCGTGGTTGCTCGCTCATCTGTTGAGGCTGAGTATCGATCGATGACAACAGTTGTGTCTGAGCTCACATGACTTGAGGGTCTCCTTGATGATCTAGGAGTCAAGCTCTCCTCACCTGCCACTTTACTTTGCGACAGTCAAGATGCTATACACATTGCCAAGAATCCGGTCTTCCATGAACGGACAAAACATATTGAAGTTGGTTGTCATTTCATTCAAGAGAAGGTTCAGTTGAAGAAGATAGAGTTAACACATGTTCCTGTTGCTCAACAAGTTGTTGACATCCTCACCAAGGCTTTACCACAACGTCTCTACTATCAGTTCTTGTCCAAGTTTGGTGCCTACGACTTGTACGCTCCTGTACAACCCCGTATTCGCGGAGTGAGGACCCCAAGCAAGGCATAAGGCATGCAAGTAAAGTTCAAGCTTTGAAGCTCAGCTGCGAGATCGGCCCGGGGCCAGGTTCTCGCCCTACCTCGTGGCTAGGCGGGGTCAGGCGGGGCGAGACCGGCTCGGGGCCAGGTTCTCGCCCCACCTCGCGGCTAGGCGGGGTCAGGCGGGGCGAGACCGGCCCGGGGCCAGGTTCTCGCCCCACCTCGCGGCCAGGCGAGGGCAGGCGGAGCGAGACCGGCCCGGGGCCGGGTTCTCGCCCTACCTCGCGGCTAGGCGGGGTCAGGCGGGGCGAGACCGGCCCGGGGCCAGGTTCTCGCCCCACCTCGCGGCTAGGCGGGGTCAGGCGGGGCGAGACTGGCCCGGGGCCAGGTTCTCGCCCCACCTCGCGGCCAGGCGAGGGCAGGCGGGGCGAGACCGGCCCGGGGCCGGGTTCTCGCCCCTGCCTCGCGGCCAGGCGAGGGCACGCGGGGCGAGACCGGCCCGGGGCCGGGTTCTCGCCCCTGCCTCGCGGCCAGGCGAGGGCAGGCGGGGCGAGACCGGCCCGAGGCCGGGTTCTCGCCCCTGCCTCGCGGCCAGGCGAGGGCAGGCGGGGCGAGACAGGCCCGGGGCCGGGTTCTCGCCCCTGCCTCGCGGCCAAGCTAGGGCAGGCGGGGCGAGACCGGCCTGGGGCCGGGTTCTCGCCCCTGCCTCGCGGCCAGGCGAGGGCAGGCGAGGGCAGGCGGGGCGAGACCGGCCCGGGGCCGGGTTCTCGCCCCTGCCTCGCGGCTAGGCGAGGGCAGGCGGGGCGAGACCGGCCCGGGGCCAGGTTCTCGCCCCTGCCTCGCGGCCTTGCGGTCAGGCCGGGCGAGACCGACCAGGGGGGGTGGGTGGCCGGAGGGCGTGACCTCTCATGCGTTTACCGTTTTAACCCCGAGGTGGATTTTCCCTTTTTGCCCCCCGATGTGGAGATTTTCTATTAGCTGGGGGCATTTTTGCCCCAGGGACATTTTAATCATTTTACCCCCAGGACTTGAAAAAACTATAAATAGACCCTTGAGGGTGCCTTGGAAGGGGACTTGTCATTCTTTCCTTAGCCACCAAAATCTCTCTGGCTTTCCTCCAAGGCACCTAGCTCAAGCATTGGCTAGGGAGGGGGAGACCTCAAAGGTCTTCTGGGTGTGAGGTGGGACCTCCACGCTAGAGCCGAGGGTCAGTTCATAGCTTCCTAAGTCTTCGGTCCGTGACGTTCTTCCAAGCATAGTAGGTGTGAGGTCACCCCTTTCCCCAATGGTCGAACTCCACAGAAGTCAATTTTGGCTTCGGTCATTCTTGGCTTCAACAGTTTTGGTGCGGTGAGCGTGGAGAGTGACCAACACAGAAAATCTCGGGTGAGTGTCATGGTTGGAGATCAGGGAGGTAGTGATGACCTCGGTGGTCTCCCCAACCTAGGATCCTTCGTCGGAAGGGAAGAGTTCATGGCTTCCATCTCAGGCATCATGGATATGTTGAGAAGCATTGCCCCTCGGGCTGACAGCTCAACCCCCACCCCCAGGGACTAGCTCCCAGGGGTCTAGGCGAGCTAACCCAGAGTGGGCTCGGCGAGCTGGCTCATAGGGGGCAAGGCGAGATCACCCCAGCAGGGGGAGAAGCAAGTGTGCCAGATAGGAGACCTGGGAAGGAAAGGATGGTAGAGGGGGTCGAGCGAGACCTCCCAGGCCGGGAGCTGTTCCCTAGCCCAGCGAGAGCTAGCCCTCCAGGCGGGCAGGTCGCGCGAGTGGAAGTGGCGAGAGCTCCCCTAAGGGGGTCACCCTTTAGTGAGTTGATCATCTCAGCTCCCGTTCCCGAGGGGTTCAGAGAGCCAGACATGGCTTACTATACCGGGAAGGATGACCCCGTCCAGCATCTGCAGTGGTTCGAGGATGCCGTCTCCATCAGGCCGACGACGGACGCCTTCAAGTGCCGTCTATTTGCGATCACTTTGAAAGAGAAGGCGAGGGACTGGTTCCATCAACTCCCCCTAAGGTCCATCTTCGGGTTTGAAGACTTGAGCCGGAGCTTTCAGCTTCGCTTCTCCACCTCCAAGAAGAGGAAGAAAGGTCCTGAGTCCCTCTTCCTGATAAAGCAAAGGGCCGAGGAGTCGCTGGCCCACTATGTTGACAGGTTCCAGGAGGAGGTCCTTGACATCCAAGAGGTGCCAGGGTATGCCTTCCAGATGGCGTTCACGGTGGGGTTGCGCGAAGGGTTCTTTAAGATGAGCTTGACCCGGAAGACCCCTCTTTCCTTCGAGGAGCTGATGGAAAGGGCGGCGGAGGAGATAGCCATGGAGGCGGCCAACCCGGCCTTTGTAAAGAAGTTGGCAAAGTTGACAGAGGTGGAGTCAAAGGAGCAGGGTGGCTCGAGGCATCATGAAGGGAGAAGGAGAGAGGAGCATAGAGCTCAAGGGTTCCAGAGACAGGAGGATCCGGAGCCAGGCTGGAGGCAGCAGGGAGGACCTGCCCATGGTCCAGGAAGAGCTCTCATCCAGGATGGAGGGAACCATCATGGGGGCCATGAGAGGTTCAACTTCCAGAGGCAAGCCCCAAGACAACTCCTGCCCCCACCCCAGCAAGCGATGGCGATTGGCCGAAGGGATAGGAGGAATCGCAAGGGGAGAGGGGGAGGCAGGGTAGAGTTGCCGTACTGTGACTTCCACCAGTTGGAAGGTCACGCCACGGCTACCTGCCTCGAGTTCCTGGAGGTGAGAGGGGCGAGAGGTCCTGCCCAGCAACCGCCGCCGGAGCGGATTGAAGTTCTACCCCAAGGAGGGGGTGAAGATGTGTGCGAGGACCGGGTCGATATAGGACCCCGAGGTGGTATAGCTATGATCCACGTGGGGGTGAGGATCTAAGCCGCTCGGAAGGCAAGTCTCCATGTGATGTATCGACGGAGCGTTGCCTCGACATCCCAGACCCCTCCCCCGGAGGAAAGGGTCACCTTCTCGTCAAAGGACATGCCAGAGCATGAGGATCCCTTCTGCGACGCCCTGGTCATCCAGGCAGCCGTCGAAGGCTTCACCGTCTCCCGGATCTTGGTTGATAATGGAAGCTCGGTCAACGTCATTTTCAAAAAGGCGTTCGAGGGGATGAAGGTGGAGCCAAGGAGGGTAGTGGCGTCGGATGGACCTCTGTTTGGATTCTCAGGGGAGAGGAAGGAGGTGGAAGGTGGAGTCGGACTCCAGGTAAAGCTAGGAGGGACCTCAAGGAACTGCAGGTTCGTCATTGTCGACGCTCCAAGCAGCTACAATGCCATCTTCGGAAGGCCCCTCATCAGCGCCTTTCGGTGCGTGCCCTCATCCTTCCATCAATGTCTCAAGTTCAACTCAGATGGGATCCAGGTCAGGATCAAGGGAGACTCCAGGATGGCGAGACAATGCTACGTTACGACAGTCAACACCATCTCTTGGTTGGCTAAGGCGGAGGAGATGGAGGAGATCATGGAGAGCCTGAGCAGGATTGAGGTGTCCAGTGGGATAGAACCTGATGGCGACCACCATTCCCAGGCCCCCTGAAGAAGCCTCGTCTCGACGGAGTCATGTATCTTGTTTTTCTTTATGTTGTAATGAGTCCAACCTCCGACCGGTAGGGTTGGGAGGGGCATGTAACCCAACTATTTTCCCCTTTTGATGATGTTGAATTTTGGCAGAGTTCAGGTGACATGCCCCGTCCTTAATTCCCTTAGCTCCGAGATGATTCCGCTGTCAGGCTCTCACTAGCTAGTGGGTTCAGGTTGATCTCTCGTGGGAGCCAAGTCCTTTTGCTCCGAGATGATTCCGCTGCCAGGCTCTCACTAGCTGGTGGGTTCAGGTTGATATCTCGTGGGAGCCAAGTCCTTTTGCTCCGAGATGATTCCGCTGCCAGGCTCTCACTAGCTGGTGGGTTCAGGTTGATCTCTCGTGGGAGCCAAGTCCTTTTGCTCCGAGATGATTCCGCTGTCAGGCTCTCACTAGCTGGCGGGTTCAGGTTGATCTCTCGTGGAGGTGATCCTTTTACCCTGAGGGGGTCTCGCCACCCAGGCTCTCATCAGCTGGCAGGGCAGGTTGACCCCCCCAGGAGGTTAGATCTTTTTGCCCTGAGGGGGTCTCGCCACCCAGGCTCTCATCAGCTGACATGGCAGGTTGACCCCCCCAGGAGGTTAGATCTTTTTGCCCTGAGGGGGTCTCGCCACCCAGGCTCTCATCGGCTGGCATGGCAGGTTGACCCCCCCAGGAGGTTAGATCCTTTTACCCTGAGGGGGTCTCGCCACCCAGGCTCTCATCAGCTGGCAGGGCAGGTTGACCCCCCCAGGAGGTTAGATCTTTTTACCCTGAGGGGGTCTCGCCACCCAGGCTCTCGTCAGCTGGCATGGCAGGTTGACCCCCCCAGGAGGTTAGATCTTTTTGCCCTGAGGGGGTCTCCCCACCCAGGCTCTCATCGGCTGGCATGGCAGGTTGACCCCCCCAGGAGGTTAGATCCTTTTACCCAGAGGAGGTCTCGCCACCCAGGCTCTCATCAGCTGGCAGGGCAGGTTGACCCCCCCAGGAGGTTAGATCTTTTTACCCTGAGGGGGTCTCGCCACCCAGGCTCTCGTCAGCTGGCATGGCAGGTTGACCCCCCCAGGAGGTTAGATCTTTTTGCCCTGAGGGGGTCTCGCCACCCAGGCTCTCATCGGCTGGCATGGCAGGTTGACCCCCCCAGGAGGTTAGATCCTTTTACCCTGAGGGGGTCTCGCCACCCAGGCTCTCATCAGCTGGCATGGCAGGTTGACCCCCCCAGGAGGTTAGATCTTTTTATCCTGAGGGGGTCTCGCCACCCAAGCTCTCATCAGCTGGCATGGCAGGTTGACCCCCCCCCAGGAGGTTAAGCGTTTTTACCCTGAGGGGGTCTCGCCACCCAGGCTCTCATCAGCTTGCATGGCAGGTTGACCCCCCCAGGAGGTTAGATCTTTTTATCCTGAGGGAGTCTCGCCACCCAGGCTCTCATCAGCTGACATGGCAGGTTGACCCCTCGGAAGAGGCCTCAGTCTTTCGATACCGCGAGAGCAAGCTTCACTCAGCGAATACGTTGGGTTGGATGTTTCTTTCCGAGCTTGTACCAACCTCGAAAAGAGCGGGGATTGTGTACAACCCCGTATTCGCGGAGTGAGGACCCCAAACAAGGCATAAGGCATGCAAGTAAAGTTCAAGCTTTGGAGCTCAGCTGCGAGACCGGCCCGGGGCCAGGTTCTCGCCCTACCTCGCGGCTAGGCGGGGTCAGGCGGGGCGAGACCGGCTCGGGGCCAGGTTCTCGCCCCACCTCGCGGCTAGGCGGGGTCAGGCGGGGCGAGACCGGCCCGGGGCCAGGTTCTCGCCCCACCTCGCGGCCAGGCGAGGGCAGGCGGGGCGAGACCGGCCCGGGGCCGGGTTCTCGCCTCGCCCCACCTCACGGCTAGGCGGGGTCAGGCGGGGCGAGACCGGCCCCGGGCCAGGTTCTCGCCCCACCTCGCGGCTAGGCGGGGTCAGGCGGGGCGAGACCGGCCCGGGGCCAGGTTCTCGCCCCTGCCTCGCGGCCAGGCGAGGGCAGGCGGAGCGAGACCGGCCCGGGGCCGGGTTCTCGCCCCTGCCTCGCGGCCAGGCAAGGGCAGGCGGGGCGAGACCGGCCCGGGGCCGGGTTCTCGCCCCTGCCTCGCGGCCAGGCGAGGGCAGGCGGGGCGAGACCGGCCCGGGGTCGGGTTCTCGCCCCTGCCTCGCGGCCAGGCGAGGGCAGGCGGGGCGAGACCGGCCCGGGGCCGGGTTCTCGCCCCTGCCTCGCGGTTAGGCGAGGGAAGGCGAGGGCAGGCGGGGTGAGACCGGCCCGGGGCCGGGTTCTCGCCCCTGCCTCGCGGCTAGGCGAGGGCAGGCGGGGCGAGACCGGCCCGGGGCCAGGTTCTCGCCCCTGCCACGCGGCCTTGCGGTCAGGCCGGGCGAGACCGACCAGGGGGGGGGGGTGGCCGGAGGGCGTGACCTCTCATGCGTTTACCGTTTTAACCCCGAGGTGGATTTTCCCTTTTTGCTCCCCGGTGTGGAGGTTTTCTATTGGCTGGGGGCATTTTTGCCCCAGGGGCATTTTGGTCATTTTACCCACAGGACTTGGAAAAACTATAAATAGACCCTTGAGGGTGTCTTGGAAGGGGACTTGTCATTCTTTCCTTAGCCACCAAAATCTCTCTGGCTTTCCTCCAAGGCACCTAGCTCAAGCATTGGCTAGGGAGGGGGAGACCTCAAAGGTCTTCTGGGTGTGAGCTGGGACCTCCACGCTAGAGCCGAGGGTCAGTTCATAGCTTCCTAAGTCTTCGGTCCGTGACGTTCTTCCGAGCATAGTAGGTGTGAGGTCACCCCTTTCCCCAAGGGTCGAACTCCACAGAAGTCAATTTTGGCTTCGGTCATTCTTGGCTTCAACAGCTCCAGCTTGCGGGGGAGTAGGATTTTGTCTTCAGTCACACATTATTTGTATAGCTAGATCTTACTCTTCTCTCTCCTATATATTTGTACTCATACTTGTTTTTTGGTATTCAAGAAGTATATACAGGGTTTGGACCTTTCTCTACAAATGATTTCATTAGCTAAATCCACTTCTAATTGGCTATTCCTTCATACAATTTAAACGTTTGAAAAAATTTACTTGGGGGCCATTTAGCTTCTTGAAATTTAAAAAATATATATTTTATAAAATGGTTTCATTTGCTAAATCCACTTTTTAGTTGCATGTAGATAGGCCCCAACAAAACCTGCTCAAATCTCTCTAAGAAATCAAAAGAGAAATCATTCTTTATAAAACATGATTCTATTTACAAGCAACCAAATGCCCTTGTAAGATTTTTCTGATTAAAAAAACAAAACAATTCCATAGTAACATAGGCTTGATATAGTGAACCAACCAACCTTTACGCCCAGAAGGATCTGAATAGTTCTGCACCGAGTTGCTTGACTTCTTTCTCTTGCAGCACCATATGCAAATAAACAGCATCGCAACAAGAAATAACCCCACACATACCGCAACTCCGATGACAAGCACCACATCAACATGGTGATTGGACTTGGTATCTGATGAGTTCATTGATGTTGTTGACTGAGATGGGGGGGCATCTTGAGCAGCCGGTAGAGATTGGGTGGAGAATATGTTAGCTGGTGTTGGCGGCGAAGAAGAATTGGAAGATGGAAAGGGAAAGGCGAGAGGTGGAGGAGGTGGAGATGCTATTGAAAATGAAGATTCTTCAGCCATCACAGGGGGAAATGGTTCTGTTGACCAAGTGGAAGAACGTGATGAATTGTTTGATGGTAATGAGCTCGAGGACGAGGAGTTTTGAACAGTCACAAAGGCCGAGGAAGAAGCCATTCTTCAGAAATGGATTCCCTCGGTCTCCGCAACTGCTCTCCAAGGAAATACAACCAAGGTACTACAAACAAAAATATACAAACTTCAGTATTCTATAATCTTCATTGCACAATTAAACATTAGAAAGAAGAATGTTTACTGGCCAAAGTACATTTTTTTCAAATTTATGAGTAAAAAGAAGCAGACAAAATATAAATATAAGAATTCCAGGAGCTAATAATAAGTTTATGCCCACATCAGAAGGTAACCGAGGGCCAATACACGTCCTTATCACCAAGTAGTTATAATAGAGCAAGCAAATAGGACAATTGGACATTGGTGTTTTACATATTTTTACTCCCACTATGCCACAGAACATCCATGTTTTAGTTAAAATTGTGATGAGCTATATCAGTTAACCGGCAGCTTTCAGATTGGATCTAAAATGCTATAGTTTACTGCTAATGAGGTTGCTATGATTCTTTGCACGCCTAACCTAGGGTTGAAAGTTGAAGACGATCCAAAGCCGTTCTTCGGACAACTAAAGAAAAACTCGAAGAACACTATTGCTGTCATTTCAATTGTCGACTACAAGACTAAAGAGAAGGACTTGAAACATCTCATTTTATATTTGTTATGCCAATATTTTTTTCCACGAAGCTACAATAAAATTCCAGAGGTTGTTATTATTCCAGAGCTTTATATTTGCAATGCAACAAAATTCCAAAGCTTTACATTTCATATTTAATTTGAATTTAATGCCAGCATCCCGTAAATCCTGACCGCCATCTCTAACCGGAGCCCGACCACAAATTTTTTTTCCTTTAATAAGGATTGGTTTGGCTTGCTCCTTGAATCTCTTGCCATATATTCCGATTCATTTTCTCCAAAATGAATTTTGGCTTTTGCTTTTTTGGTGGGCATTATTTCATATTGCTTTCCGAGCGATTTAATTCCCTATAATGCCTTCCCAAATAATAATTTCTTTTGGTAACTTAATTTGTCTCCAATTAAATTTTTGCATTCTAAAATAAAATATGCTTATCCATTTTGCCCTAACTACTCTAAATTGTCGGACCACTTATTCAAAGTCTCAATGGGTGATCAAACTGACAAGTCGAAACTCAACAAAACAATAGTCTGCAGAAAAATAAAATAACAGAAAGTAAAAACCACGTGATGATATCACGCATCCTCGGATGATCGACAATAAATGCATCAGATGACCTGAAGAGGATTAATAAGGAGAAATGAGAACCAGAAATTTGAGTTTGGATTAATAAGGAGAAATGAGAACCAGAAATTTGAGTTTGGATTAATAAGGAGAAATGAGAACCAGAAATTTGAGTTTTAATTTTGAAAAGGAAAGGCAAGGGGGTTGCAGGACGATCGATCTGACAGAAATGCACTCTTTCGATGATCCCACCATGGCCAAAGCATTATCATCATAATAATAATTTATATTCCATAGCTCCTAAGAGATCAATATTCCCAAGTAGTATCCCACCGGAAGGCTTCCGCCGACGAGGAAGAAGGATTGAATAGAAGCTTCAATGGATTGAGAGAACCGCGGGAAGCATCCATGTCCGGCGGAAGCAAAAAGAGGACGCGAACTGCGCGTCTGGAGCGCGAACGCGGGACCCTAAAAGCGATTACTGACGAAATTATGAATATGTATGGATTTAAAGAAAGGCGAAAATGTACCTCGGATTTTGTTCAATGGTTCCTTGTTAGAGAGACGAAGGGTTCTCAGAGTTAGGCGAGAAAGAGAAGGAACGAGGGAGAGGAAAGAGCGTGTGAGGCTCTCCGTTCCTGATACACCGGCGATTGCCCTTCTTAGCTTCATCGTGTTCAATTTCAGCTATTTTTAACAAGGAAGATCATTGATTTAAAAATGAATTAATATTCCTACATCCATTAAACAATATATGATTAACTAATAAAAAAAATCAAGCAAAAAAAATAAAAATAAACAGAGAGAGAAAAAAAATGTTAAAAGAAGAACGAGATTGAAAAAAAATGATCACAAAAAAAAGAATAACGTAGTTGAGTACAAAAAACAAAATTTGGGTACGAAGAATAACGCAATTGATCACTAATTTAAGTTAAATTATTTGTGTTAGACATTTAATATATATATATATAACACACGAGCATCTTCGCACGGGCTACGTCCGTCCTCGATGCTCTCGGGCAGGCTTCGCCGCATCCATGCGGGCTTCGCCCGCCTCCGCCCGGGTTTCGCTCGTGTTCGATGCATCGCTGCAGGCTGTGCCTGCAACATATACATATGAGTACTTAAAATGTCCGTAAAAAAAAATATTAATATTCCAATTTTATTTTATAAAAAAAATGCTCATTTTTATTTAAAAATCAATACCTCTCTACCTCTCTCTCCCTCTCTCTCCCCCTATCCTATGTAGCCATGTAGGGATAGGAGACCTAATAATATTCTCTCTCATCGTTCAAATTAAAGTTTTTTGAATGACTATGATGAAAGGTTTGACATATATTAGATGGTGTAGATTAATTTTGGAAAGTTCAAATTACATTTTTAATGTAGTTATATATATATATATATATATATATATATATATATATATATATATATATGCTTAGTTTTATCTATAAAATCAATTTATTAAAAATATTTGGGTACAAATCACACAGTTGAGTACAATTATAATTCTATGATCTATGATTTAAAGTGAGTTACAAAAAACCAAATATGAGGTCGAATTATCAATTTCCTTAAAAAATGATCATTGAGCGATCTCAAATGCTGCAACGACCTCAATCGCCCAGGTGGAGCAATCACCTCAAGCAATCGCTCAACTATGATCACTCAGATATGGCTTTGAGGGTCCGTTGGCACAGCCGTAATTAACGTGAACATTGTGGTCACGAATCATAATTTGTGAAAATCTGTTCTCACCTAAGAAACTCCACCCACTTTAATATTCACTATTTATTAGGCTGTTTCTCAAGCCAGTTTTTTTCTGTATATGCTTAGTTGATCCTTTAAAAAAAAAGAATAACGCAGTTGAGTTCAAAAAACAAAATTTAGGTACGAATAAGGCAGTTGATCACTAATCTAAATTAAATTATTTGTGTTAAACATTTAATATATATATATATATATGCTTAGTTTTATCTATAAAATCAATTTATTAAAAAAATTTATGTACGAATAAAACAGTTGAGTACAATTATAATTTTATGATCGATGAATAAAAGTGAGTTACAAATAACCAAATATGATGTTGGATTATCATCACTGAGCGATCTCAAATGCTGCAGCGACCTCAATCGCCCAGGTGGAGCAATCACTTCAAGCAATCGCTCAGCTATGATCACTCAGATATGACTTTGAGAGTCCATTGGCACAGCTGTAATTATCGTGAACATTGTGATTAAGAATCATAATTTGTGAAAATCTGTTCTCACAGCTTGGTTGTTTCGTCTTCGCCGTGAGAGAAGTTCAATCTCGTTTTTGTTGTTAGTGTTTGAAGAGAGGTCGAGGTACTTTCTTTCTTGAAGAGATCTTGTTTCACCGTGAGGCTTATGAGGAGGGATTCGATCAGCATGTCGAGAAGTTCAATCTCGTTTTGTGTGCTCGAACTCGTGATTTTTCTCTTCTTCAAGTTGAGGTTTCCCACATATATCTATGTTTTTGTGGTTGTTTACATTATTAACATCTTTATTGTTGCGTGCCCGATTTGTCGGTGGGTCAATTCCCATCACTAGCTTCTTCTTCCCTCTTGCTCTCCCTCTCTTCCTACCTCCCTATCATTATTTTCTCTCTTTGTATTTTTGTCTTTCATATGCCATAAGATAAAATGAGGTGCATGTCAAGTAAAATTAAAAATATATTGGGGGTGATATATGAGCAAAACAAATTGACATCATATAACACTCAAATAGTATCACTGTAAATCATCAAAGAATTTTTATATTGCATTATTAAACGCTCAAGCGAACAAATAATGGTCTGTTTGGCGCGGCATTAATTTTTTCTTGGGTGAGTTATGAAAAAAATGTCACATTTTTAAAGTGGTCATGATCGCCACAAAAAAAAAAAAAACTAATTTTGAAACTGCTTCTCCCCTTTAAATAGGGTTCGACATTCCACTTAGCCCACACAGACGTATCATTGTCAGCGACCTGAAGAGATTTGAAGAAGATCCAATGACCTAAATCATGATATTTACAATCAAAACGACACAGATTTCCTCATCTGAACCCATCTCGTCGACATGTATCACGCGTCTCGTCAAAATGGACCTCATCTCGTCGAAATGAACCTTGTAACGTGGACATGGTCCAGCTTATCACGTCGACATGCTTCAGCCTGTCTCGCCGAAGTAGTTGTTTCTCGCCTGCAAGTTCCCTCTTCTCATCGACAAGAATCTTGTCTAGTCGACACACTACAACTTATAGTCAACATTCCTTCAGACTTCTAGTCGACAAGGCTCCAGCTTCTCGTCGGCATGCACCGTAGCTCTCGTCGATATGCAGCAAAATTTTGCTCCGTGTACAAGTCACCAAGACTCATCTTTAAGAGTTGGACCCCAACAACTAGAAGGAGAACCAGAGAGCACATGAGAGTCTATGCACTAACACTAGTAAATATCATGACATAAGAAGAGATGACCCCGACCATGATAATACTTCTAATGCTTGCGGCCTCTCGAGGGCAGACGCACAGAGGGACTATAATCGTGCACTCGGATCAGCGGGAGTGACGTCACAACGAGGATCCTGTTGAGATCACACGGGGCCGTCTCTTTTATAATAACATTTTCTATGATCGATTATTTATTTTATATGATATCATGATAAATTTTAAATCTAATAATATAAATATTATTGTGATCTAATATTATAAATTTTAAATATTAGACTATAAATAATTTAATTTTAAATATCATACTGTTAATATTTACTGTTCAACACCGCAATGATTAAACATGACAGTGGATATGACTGCCACCAAGAAAAAAAAATAATTTTGAACATAAAAGTGAAGTTCCTTAGGCGAGGTCGGGCGCTGAAGAACAACGGCTCATAATTGCATTCGCAACCGCCGCCTTGCCAAATAGACCTTTAATCTACCACATTTCTCGACCCTAAGTTTAGGCTCATGTGATTGAGCCTATAATATGGTCCGTCATTTGAAGCAAATTAGAATTAGATTCGAAGACCGAATCTAAATCTTAATCCAAATTCAAATTCAAATTCGAATGCAAGATTTCGGGATGAATTCGAATTCAAATATACAAACCAATTTGAATTTGAATCTTTACATTCTATGCCACATCTAGATTCAATTTAAGAGTTAATCGATTCAGTTCGTAAACACCCCTAATCTGCACGTAAGCTCCAGATGAAATAATATAGCATACAATTCAAAAAAAAAAGAACATAGAAATCAAAATGTTCATGTTTATGTCTACATACCATGTAAATTATTCAAAGACAATTAATCCTACTTACCACTTAAATATTAAAAAAATACAAATGATCTTCACTTTATATAACAAATTTGTACCCAGATATTGAAAAAATAATGGGCTAACAGGAATAAATTATGGCCCAATCTCATCTCTACAGCTCTACAAAATAATTGCAACCGTCAACCATTTTTCCAGATGGAGAATCCAAGAACAGTTAGCAGCCAAATTCCATTTGCAATCCATAATGAGAGGAAGAGTAACATCCTACCGCATGGCTACGAGCAATATACGTCTGAGGGACTCCTTGAATCTGCACCCTTGATCTTGCTTCAGGCTTATACTCTCATCAATTGAGTCGGAGCTCGAAGAAATTTGGATTGACTCAAGAGCCCGAAGAATCTCCTCGAAAATTCCTCCTTGTTTCCTTTGTATCCGCAATCATTCGGCTGAGGTCTTGGACAACCTCAGACATCGGCGGCCTGAACTCCGGCTCTTGCTGAAGAATAATAAACTAAAACTTAGCTCCTTGTGCATGCTCAAAGAAGAAGAGACAGAATTCAAATATGCTTGGATGTGTGCAGTAAAAAGCATAGCCATAAGCATGAGTGTGGTAGATATGAGATCATCGAGGTCCTTTTGAAGACTAGTATCGTCTGGCATGTACAAAGATTAGTATCGTCTAGCGTGTACGAAGATTAGTATCATCTAGCGTGTACGAAGATTAATATCGTCTAGCGTGTACGAAGATTAGTATCGTCTAGCGTGTACAGAGATTACTATCGTCTATCTTGCAGGAAGATTAGTATCGTCTAGCATGCAGGAAGATTAGTATCGTCTAGCATGCAGGAAGATTAGTATCGTCTAGCATGCGCGAAGATTAGTATCGTCTAGCATGCGCGAAGATTAGTATCGTCTAGCATGCGCGAAGATTAGTATCGTCTAGCATGCGCGAAGATTAGTATCGTCTAGCATGCGCGAAGATTATTATCGTGTAGCATGCGCGAAGATTAGTATCGTAGAGCATGCGCGAAGATTAGTATCGTCGAGCATGCGCGAAGATTAGTATCGTCGAGCATGCGCGCAGATTAGTATCGTCGAGCATGCGCGGAGATTAGTATCGTCGAGCATGCGCGGAGATTAGTATCGCCGAGCATGCGCGGAGATTAGTATCGCCAAGCATGCGCGGAGATTAGTATCGCCGAGCATGCGCGGAGATTAGTATCGCCGAGCATGCGCGGAGATTAGTATCGCCGAGCATGCGCGGAGATTAGTATCGCCGAGCATGCGCGGAGATTAGTATCGCCGAGCATGCGCGCAAATTAGTATCGTCTAGCATGCGCGAAGATTAGTATCGTCGAACATGCGCGAAGATTAGTATCGTCGAGCATGCGCGAAGATTAGTATCGTCGAGCATGCGCGAAGATTAGTATCGTCGAGCATGCGCGAAGATTAGTATCGTCGAGCATGCGCGAAGATTAGTATCGCCTAGCATGCGCGAAGATTAGTATCGCCTAGCATGCGCGAAGATTAGTATCGCCTAGCATGCGCGAAGATTAGTATCGCCTAGCATGCGCGAAGATTAGTATCGCCTAGCATGCACGAAGATTAGTATCGCCTAGCATGCACGAAGATTAGTATCGCCTAGCATGCACGAAGATTAGTATCGCCTAGCAATAGTGGCGGAACTAGGATTTAAATCTGACCCGGGCACCATAGCAATAATATTAATTTATGATAACTTTTAATTCAAAATTCAGAGGAAATATTGCAAATGACAGTAATAAAAATGAAATCTAGAAAATAATGCGCTTAACATTGTTAACAAAATCATAACATTTCACAAATTTCTAAATTTTTAACTGATTATAATAGATAATATAGTAAAGCTAAACATTATATAATGAATTTTTTTTGAAAGTAAAGTGTTAAAAGAAAACTTACAAATAAAAAAACACTTTTTTTGGGCAAAGATAATAATAATTGCAAATCTAAAGTATGCATATGATTTCTGGTATACAGTAATCACAATTGCATTAATAACATTTAAATCCACCAAATATGGTTGGCATATGGCAATAATAATAATAATAACAACAAATTACATTTTTCATTGTACATAATATTTTTTCTTAAGATAACATTAAATCCCTTAATCAAGCATAAAATTTTGATGGATACAATATATATATGAATAAAAATTTCATTTAACCATACTACTATGAGTACTATCTGTCCCAAGCTGGATTCCGGAAAGCAGCAATAAACCCTAACTGGATTCCGGAAGAAGCAAAAATACCTCCCATAAATGATTAATGGCACTGGGAATGGGGAGAAAAGCCGAAAAGGTAAACCCTAACTGGATTCCGGAAGCCACTTAACCACAACAATGAGTAATGGAACATCGTGTGAATATTTTCAGTGCAAATTTTGAATTACCCTAAATTGGTGAGAATGGGGAGAAAAGAAAAACCCTAACCGGAGCTCTGGACGACTTGCAAAGCAGCAAAAGGATGAAATCCAAATCAGAAACTGTGGCCAGATCAGATCCACAGCTATATCAAACACCCAGGATTTCGGAAGTCATTCAACAAATCGCCAACTGCTATAGCAAACACCCAGGTTCATCTGTTTAGCCATTGAACAAATAGAGGATGGTCGACGGCTACAAGGAGCAGACTACGCCGAATTTGCACTTTCGCAGCCTCGCAGGCAGAGGTCGGGCATTAGGGCAGTGGGCCAGCGGCGGTGGCAGAGAGCGCGAGAGGGAGAAAAGATAAAATTTCGGAATAAAACCTACAGGCCCAGGTCCCCGCACCTAAATCTCGCGAAAACACACCCGGGCACGTGCCCGGGTGTGTCTGAGCATGGGTCCGCCCCTGCCTAGCATGCACGAAGATTAGTATCGCCTAGCATGCACGAAGATTAGTATCGCCTAGCATGCACGAAGATTAATATCGTCTAGCATGCACGAAGATTATTATCGTCTAGCATGCACGAAGATTAGTATCGTCTAGCATGCACGAAGATTAGAATCGTCTAGCATGCACGAAGATTAGAATCGTCTAGCATGCACGAAGATTAGTATCGTTATGACCATTCACCGGGCACCTACATTGAGGAAGATGTCCATCGGCAAATTGTTCTCTTTTTGCTGGAACAAGGATGACATTGTGGTGGAGACCAGCCCCGATCACGTCGCCGAAAAATGCCCGACGTCGCACCCAATGGGACTTCTACCATCCCTGAGTTATTGCATTTTGCGATTTATTTTAGTTTCTTATTTTATTTTATTTTTGCAAATTAAATTGTACGTGCCTGCGAGCGTAGTCTTGGTTGGGAGTTTATATTATTCTCCAATTGGCATGGCCGACTCTTCCTCTACCAGCAGTTTCTGTTAATACCCTATAAAAGGCAGAGGTGATGAATAGATCCGGGGTGAATGAAGAAAAAAAATCGAGATTGCTATTGCTGTGGCTTGCTTTCTGTAAGAGTTAGATGAAGTTTAAAGATTGATACCTTGTTGTTTGTCTCGAGTCCTGTAGCCTGTTAGAGAGTTGTAGAGTTGAAGTTTGATTGAAAGTGTTAATGATTTCAGTTTGAGGAGTTCTCTAGCGGTAGGAGTTGATGGTTGATTAATGTTAAAGATTGATTTGCTTGCCCTAGATTTCATGTAGGAGCTTAGTTGTGGTTGTGGAATATTAGGTTTGATGAATGTGGGAGGTTGATTGACATTGCTAGCAATTGTCCTCGGTTGGAGAAGATAATGAATAGTGAAAATTAAATGTTGCTGTAGGAATTAGTTGAGAGTTGAGGTGTAGTGTTGGATCATATTGTCGCTTCCTGTTTCGAATGTTGTTGGTGATGAACAGTTAGATTGTTAGCTTGCTGCTCGCCCGTGAACGGTGGAGGGTCAAAATTGCTGCTTAGGTTTAGCCACTATTGAATTAAGTTAGATAAGCATTAAGTGTTAGCTCCCTGAATAGTGAATTGTTTGCTTTGAGATTTTGTGGATCCACCTTGAGTGATTTGAGATTTCGTGAAGCCTCTCGAGAGAGAGAGAGAGTGAATTTTAGGTTGTTTAGTTTGTGGCTTCCTTACACTGTTGAGTGTTTGAGATTTCGTGGAACCACTTTTGTGTGAGAGTGAGTGAAATTTCTCTTGGGTGCTCGTGTGCGATAGCGGCCGACCTCGGAGCGGAAGATCGAAGGTGACGAGGAATTTCTCGCGTGATCGCCGTCGACTTCGAATACGGAAAGAAGCCTCTTTCCGTGGGTAACTTGCTTCTATCCCTCCTGTGTGTGTCAACATTTTCTCTTAGGATAAATAGCTTCTTGTTGGATTTCTGCTCGAATCTTGTCAGCGAACGCTACGTCGAAAACTCCCAAACGGAAACGTATTTGGAGTTCACGATTTCCGTTTTGCTACGACAAGTCCTTCCCGGATTTAGAAATTGAACCACATTTTAAGAAAATTTAATTTTGAAACAAAATAGTCAATTCGTGTTTTTTTCCCAAAAAGTTGTTTAAGTTCTCAAAGTATTTGCAATGCACTCTCAAAATCTTTTAAAAATTAATTTGACCATCGCATGCATTTAGGGTTTCCTAGAAAAAACCGACAGGCGCGCAAACCCTACGCGCCGTCCTACATTAATTTGGTATTAGAGGGAGGTTCCAAAATTTTTCTAAGTTTCGAGATCTGCCCCGCGTAGAATAGGAACCCGCATAGCATTTTATTTAAAAAAGGATTTTTTTTTCTTATTGTATTATCATACATTTGCATTTTTTTGTCTGTTTGCATGCATCTGCGTAGTGGTAGGTTAGTGAGTATGAGTTCACAACACCACAACTAACCACCTGAACACCCCCACGAGTAAAACTTGGAGATACGCCGAGTTGAACATGGTCAACTGAGTCGGGAAAACGAAGGGAATGAAACACCTCCGTGGTTTTTACCTTTTGCCCACCAAATGGCGACATTAACCGAAAGTGTCTACCAAATGAGAGAAGAATTCGAAAACCTTAGTGTTATGGTGAATAGTTTAGAAATACACCCTCGAGCGTCAATGTCACCTCAAATTTGAGATGAGTATTTTGTCCGTCCACATTACGAGATTCCCCATCACTACGTGGAAAGGTCTACCGTTAGAAGAAATCCTTTATTTGAGGATCATGACTTCACTTACACCCACTCTCATAGTACCCCATATCAAAGATCTGTGTGATACTTCGATGATTATCCTCGATCACAGTACATCACTGCCAGAGAACGTGATGATCCACCGATACGATCTCATTATGCTAGAGACGACCAGTACGATGACTATCGTCGTTTTTATCCTCGTACTCAAGTGGATCCTATTGGTCTTTTGACACCATATTATGAGGATAGGGTTCAGTATGACGTCCGTTATCGATATTACACGTCACCTTTATTTGAGGAACCTGAGTATGTATATGTGCAACCACCACCATAGATTTCAAGCCGAGGAGCAGCGAGAGCGTGATCGACGAGATTGGCTGCAGAGGAGTTACGAGACCGTGCTCAAGCAAAGGAGGTTGCAAGGTCATTCCAATTCTCAAGCAGAGAAGCTGCGAGAGCGAGCGGAAGTGGCTTCGGTGGAGGAGCTGCGAGAACTTGGGCAGTCGAGCTGCGAGCGGCGAGATCACAGGTGTCTGGAGTTCCTATAAAAGAGCGGGTTGGCGGGATGTAAGGAAGGTGTCGACAGGCAACATAGACGCGTGAGTACCCCTGGATAGGAGGGGCGAGTACCCCAATAGAGAAATGGTCAATCGGCAAGAGTCCTCTGATGTGGATCGTGTGTCTCTGATACTACGCAGAAATCCAGAATACAAAAAGAAAAGAGTTTATTTCTTCTCTATTACATACATCAATACAAGGATTTGTACAACATATATATAGGAAGGAGGAGTGGTAACTAAAATACAACCCAAGATGTGTGACTAAACTACATGTCAATAATGGGCCTTTACATGGGCTTTTTACATGGACTAGGCCAAATCTTCTACACAGTAAATTTACACCTCATGAAACACTCGACAGGAATACATGAAAAATGATTATAATCAAGGTTGTCAGGATCGAGATCCAAGATAAGATTATTTTGAGGTAGGATCGGATTAGATAGTATGTTCGGATCGAGGATCGCTTTACAAAATTAGGATCGATTTACAACATCTGGATCGTAGGATCGTAAGATCCTATGTTCCGGATCGCGATCCTGACAACCTTGATTATAATATAAAACCAACCAAATAGTTAGAATATGCAAATAATGATGACAATAAACATGTAAAATCTGACCTGAATACAGCGGCTGATAATGTCTGCAAAATGGGATAGTGATTTCTCGGAATATTTCCCATCAATAGAAGGATCCAACATTCTTGATAAAGCATTTATGTCATGAAGCTGAGAGCTAGCCCATCTAACTAAATGCTGCTCCGTTCTGTTCCGTGAGCTGCGACAGAAAACAAGAAAGACAATCACAACAACAAAAAATTTACAAGTACAACCAGGCTGCTAATCCGGCAACTTACCTGTCATACGGTTCACGGCCTGTAAGGAGTTCTAACATGACAACCCCGAAACTGTAAACATCGCTCCGATCACTATAGGCTCCAGATTCATGAACTTCCGGGGCTTCATAGTTCAACAAGGCATGCAGTCGTCGCGACAGCTGGTAAAATGTGAGATAGTCGGTACTGTATATTGTGTTAAGGATAATTGATTTTAACTCAGACTAAAGATGCAAAAATTACTCAGCATAGATTTGAAATTCTTCAAGTTTCTACGGCACTATGATTGTCATCAGTTTGTGATTGTAGATGGCATTTATTGATTTAGAAAAAAAACAGCAAATCACTCATCAGTCAAATCTAAAGGTAAATGTTTTTAAAATTCCAAAAGCTTTGAAAATTTATGGTATTGTTTTAATTTTTATGTATTCTTCTTTAAAAAAACAGAGTGTGCGGGAAAATATCAAGCCAATTTTACTATAGAAATATTAACTGGCGCACTAGGATGAAAATCGTTTTGATACATCACTAGAAGATCCGCAAGCATTTAATTCCAAATTAAGTTGAGAGAGTAGCTAAAAGTGCACAAGAAGCAATCCCCTCAATATTATACTTCAATAAGATTTACCATGTAACAAAGATCATGAAGTTAAATATCCAAATCTTCACACAAACATAAAACCCACCACCACTTCCAGGCCATTCCATAGAATGATAAGTTCACAGAATCACAAAGATTCAATCCACTCAGACATACACTTCAGACAAATGTTCTCCAACACAAAACAACAACACTCGAGCCTTTATCCCACTATAGTGGGGTCGGCTATATGGATCCTTTGTCGCCATTGTGCTCTATCTTTTGTCATGATCTCACTAATGCCTAAGTACATCATGTCTTTCCTTATAGTTTCATTCCAAGTCTTTATTGGTCTACCCCTCCCTCGTTTAACATGCCTAGTGACTAGACTCTCATAACGCCTAACAGTTGCCTCTAATGATCTCCTTTGTACGTGTCCAAACCATCTTAGTCGAACTTCTCGCATCTACTCTGCAATTGATGCTACTCTTGTTTTATCCCTGATACATTCATTCCTAATTTTGCTCATGTACACAATTCACTACACAACACTCAGAACCAGAGAGCATCGTGAGTCTAATTGCAGTACAATAAAACTTGCCCTTAAGTTTTAGTGGTACTTTACGATCACATAAGATCCCTGACGCGCCTCTCCACTTCAACCAACCCGCTTGGATTCTGTGTCACATCTTTATCAATACCTCCGTCTTTTCGAACTATTGATTTAAGATATTTAAAAGACTCACGACGAGAAATATCTTAATCACCCAACTTAATAACAAAGTCCTTCTTGTACTGCTAAATTTAAGCTTCATATGCTTCGTCTTTGCCCCCTCAACCTAAAACCCTTCTTTTCTAAAGTATCTCGCTAAGATTCAAGTTTTGCGTTTACACTCTCGTGCGTCTCATAAACCAAAATGATATCATCCGCAAACAATAAACACCAAAGTATTGCTTGTTGGATATGTCTGGTGAGCTCATCTAAGATAAGGGTAAAGAGATAAGGTCTTAAAGATTAACCTTGATGTAAGCTAACAGTGATAGGGAATGTCTGTGTTAATCCTCCATATGTCCTCAACCTTGTCACTGAATTTGTATAAATATCTTTGATTATGTCAATATATGATACATTGACGCCTTTCTTTTCTAAAACTCTCCATAATATCTCTCTAGA
The DNA here is from genome assembly GCA_039513925.1 of Platanthera zijinensis. Taxonomy (NCBI): domain Eukaryota; kingdom Viridiplantae; phylum Streptophyta; class Magnoliopsida; order Asparagales; family Orchidaceae; genus Platanthera; species Platanthera zijinensis. The sequence continues at coordinate 21,107,888 of CM077096.1, forward strand.
AACTCTATCATAAAGCCTTCTCAAGATCAATAAACAACATATGCAAATCTTGTTTTTTTTCTCGATAGTTGTCATTGAGTCTCCTCAAGAGATGTATAGCTTCCATGGTCGACCTCCCTGGCATGAATCCAAATTGATTGTGCGAGATGTTAGTCTCACATCTTTCTCTTCTTTCTATTCTCCGAGATGTTAGCTCTCACTTTGTCTTGCACTTCTTTTTTCCACCACCAAGATTCTTTATTTGGGGACGCACGACCTATTAATACTCCAAGTACGTTCTTTTCGCTTATCCTTAAATGTGAAGACATAACTTCTTATGAGACATTAAGACCAACATAACGGTCATCAACTAGTTCCATAACTGTTGCCTGAAAAGCAACCTATTTTTCCATCTTCAAGTTTCACTACCGAATTTTTTGCAGCATTTTTGTTTTTGTCTTAAATTTATTATATTTAATTTGTACATCTAATACCACTAATCTATGTTGTGTTGTCAAACTTTCTCCTGGTATGACTTTGCAATCCTTACAAATATTCTCCAACACAAGATTAAAAAAATAGGAAACAACACAATTTCATTCCATAATTAAGAACAAAAAGGAGGATCTGTCGAGCTCGAGCAAATATTTTTCCTTTGGAAGTATTGATAACACCAACACAAGCCCAAACACATCCTCAAATCATTCCACAAATCAACAATGTCATAGAAATACTGATTACCACCTTAATCCATGAAAGATACATCACAAGAGAGTGAACACAATTAAAAAAGCTCAAACTAAATATCCGGACAGCATTTAGAAGAACCTGGGAGAATCCTTATGTTTGATGGAGGACAGGAGCAGATACAAAAAAGATTAGAACCTGGACTAACAGGCCAAGGAACGACGCTGACAACATTGTCTACAGCTGTTGTGCCCCTTCTTGCACTCATATGCAATCCATAGTGTCATCTTCCTTCATTCCTTGCCAAAGAGTGTGTTACGGGATAACCCCATAGAATGTCAGTAGAATCGCTGGAGGATTGGCTACAGGCGGAAATGACGGAGGGCGAGGATATTATAAAGCCGAAACCGCGATCATAATCTATATTGGCTGGAAGAAAAGGCAGTTGTTGATGCTTCCATAGTTATAATCATCTAAGGAAGGGGAGGCTTTGGTGGATAATGGAATGTGAATTAGCGAAGGAAGGGGAGGCTTGATAGAAAGCGGAACGTGATCGAGGATTGACGTTGATACCAAGTTGTTATAAGCTAACACAGTAGAACATCTGTAGAGTCGTCAGAAGAGTCGTCGAAGGCCGGAATGACAGAGGTGAAGGATACTATGGAGCCAAAACCGTGGCTTATTACGCAGGGTGTGCGAGAGAGATAGAGAGGGAGAGCTACAAAAATCTCTTACAAGAGACAAGGAAAACAGATTAATTCCTGCATACAATATCACTAGCCAATAAGATTACTTGAATTTTACACAAGTACCAAAATACCTTACATGAAATAAAGTAAAACATTCATAATAACTCTAATCATCGACGCCTAATAATAACAATATAACAATAGTTTGGGTGTAGCACCCCTTCCCAGTTTTACAATAATCAGCCGTCCGGCCGAATCAGCGATATAAAGAGAACTAGGAAACAGTATCAAAACTAGTACACAACAGGTATAAAGAAGAAACTACTAAAAAATTTAAAACTTACAGCGGAAGTTATTAAAGTAAACTAAGAGAAACCACATACCTAAATATTGGATTCACAGAGCCGCTAAACATGAATTAAGATGAAAATACAGTAAACTTGAAGTAACATAACAAGTCTGATACATGATATTTCAAACATTAACCAAATACAATATCCAAGGTTACAGGTGTATACTGAATGGGAGAAAACTGAAAAGGGAAAACAACTACAAACTGACACCACAAGGGCGCTCATCCTAGGGGTAGTTTTTCACCTGGGTCACCTGTAAAAACATTGTTCACGAGCAGTCAGAGTAAGAAAAAATAACTCCTCCTAGTGACACTAAAAACTTTTTCTTAAATGATGAATGTATGCCCTTTGAAAAATAATTTTGTTCCTAAAATCTTTATGCTAAATGATATACATACATTTACAATGCTTCCTGGTCAACAGACCTATTCGTTCTACGTTCATGAACTTTCATTACATTTACCCAAGCTCCGACATTCACTAACTAGTGCGCTGTCTCACGTCAGGTCTATGCTTGAGTTCTAGGTGGCTTCTATCCTGCACTTCTACTTTAAAGACTCCAGGCAAAGTAGCTCCTAACGCGCAACTAAAATCTGACGACCCGAGATCATCGGACGAACTAAATTGTTCTGGTGTCGCGCGGACACGGTCTCAAATCTACAAACTATCTCAAAGGGGAGTCAACTCCAAAGACTCTACAACTCATGGGATTTCATATGCCCCATGAGAAAGGTAGTGCGCCTCTACCTAGTACGAGAAGACATGTGTGTGCTTACTGACCTTTTCGGTCTAATGCTACCCTGATTGAGACTTCTCTTAAGTGTACTACTGAGCGACACTTGTTTTTCTTGTGGTCGACTAAAAGAGACATTCACACCCTAACTTAGATAAATTCTCACACTTGCGTAAACGTGTAAGGTTTCGTACCTAACGCAAGTATATGTGATCTGACTATTAGGGTCTTGGAAAAGGGATTACCCTACAACTAATTCTGCGACCGTTTTCCTACCGCAACAGTTTTATGTGCATGATTATGATACTCGTACGAAACTTGCACAAGCGTATATAAAATAATTTTCTTGTTACGTCTAACTAAGATTAGATTTCCTTACAATAGTGGTGCGGCTCTCGCACACTCGGCACGACAACATTTCCTCTTCCGAAGGAAATCTGACTACCGCGGACTTCCAGAGCCTTACCTCGAGGCCACCAAAAATCTGCAATCTAAGCCACACCTAAATTACGTATTCTTCCCTTTAGGGTTATCGGTAAGAAAATCTCAAAAATGGTTAGGGTAAACACAAAAAGGACCAAAATAATGTATTACCTCTACGTAAGAGCGACTAAGGCTCACAACGAGCCCAACACCAGATTCGCGGTGGATCTAGAACTCCAAACCCTAACTAGGGCAAGAGGAAAATGTGAAAAACGTTAGGATCAACTTCCAATAGAAGGATTTCCACGAAGAATGAAGACTAGAGAGGAACAAAACTCACCGGAACCAAAACGAACTTCGGCACTCTTGATTCCACCGGTTAGGGTTGAAACAAGTTTCCCACGGCAATGGAAGGAAGGAGAGCACTCACCGGCGCCCGTAGAGGAAGGAGGAAGGGCGTGCGCTGAGAAACGGAGTGGGGGAGGGCGTCGCTAGGGCTTGCGGGAGGCGGTTGTGCGTCGTTTGCGGGAGACGGAAGGCACAAAATCGGGCGGAGGAACTTGCGGTTTCTCCCGTGGAAATGATTTACGGGACTTGCGGGTTAAAGGCTTGCGGCTTTTATTCGGTAGGATGCGGTTTTTAGTAACCACTGGGAAATACTAAAGGGTGAGAATTGCTATTGACACCCCAAAAAGGGCTACGCTTCGCAACTTAAAATAAAATGTGACACACGTCTTTACGACTGATATAAATCACTAATTAACAAACGCGATTTTTTTTTAGCCATACTAACATTGTACCTCGACGACGCGCTGCCTCGATCAAAATCCTTCGCGACTTGACCCTACAATTAAAATAAATTTTTTTGTCAGTTTACGGATGTTACAAATCTCCCCTCCTAATAAAGATTTTTGTCCTCGAAAATTGTAACCATGCCTGAATCAAAGAGGAACGTATAATCTGCATTGCTCATAAGCTCATCCTCTCGTTCCCAAGTATACTCTGGACAACCACAGTTCATCCAAAGGACTTTGACCACGTGAATCTCTTTATTCCTGAGCTTCTGTATCCTTGAATCCACGATTCTGACAGGTCTAATCCCAATACTAAGATCTGTCTCGATTGGTGCTTCCTCGGTACTAATAATCTGACTGGGATCTCTGACTGCTCTCCTCAGATAGGAGACGTGGAATACATCATGAACATCACTCATTTCCTCAGGTAAGGCCAACCTATATGCAACCTCACCAACTCGTTCCAGTACCTCAAAAGGACCAACGAATCTGGTACTCAATTCTTCATCCGCTTTATTCTAGAGACTCCTCTGACTGGTCTAACCTTCAGATAAACGTAGTCTCCAACACTGAACTCTACTGACCTGTGCTTCTGATCATGATACTTGGTCTGGCGATCCTGAGCTGTCTACATACGCTCTTGAATAAGCTTGATTCTGTCAGTAGTCTTATCAATCCACGATTCCCTGATGGTAGATCTTTCTTCACTTTCAGCCCAACACAACGGTATCCGACAACATCTACAATAGAGGGCCTTGAACAGTGACATCCCAATACTAGTCTGAAAACTGTTATTGTTGAAACCAAAAACTTGGTCTCTGTGGAGTTCGGGGTCCCAAAAGAGGGGTGACCTCACACCTACTACACTCGGGAGAACGTCACGGACCAAAGACTTGGGAAATTAGGAACAGACCCTCGGCTCTAGCGTGGAGGTCCAACCACACACCCGAAAGGTCACAAGAGCACTTCTCCTCCCTCACCAATGGCTGAGCCGGGTACCTTGGAGAGCTCTCTCAACTCAACCAAGAAGAAGAAACCAAGGGAGGAGGAAGCCAAAAACTCCTCTCCAAAGGTACCCAAGTGGGTCTATTTATAGTTTTTCCAAGCCTGGGGGCCGAAATGTCGAAAATACCCCTAAGGCAAAAAGGCCTCGAGCCAATAGAAAACCTCCACACCGGGAGGTAAAGAGGTAATTCCACCCCGGGGGCAAAATGGTAAAAACACGGAACAAAGAGGTCCAGGGGGGAATGGAGGCTAAGCCATCCCCCCCACCTGACCGCAGGCCGCTCTCGCCCGCGCGAGCAGACCGCTCGGGGCGAGAGCCTGGCCGCAGGCCGCTCTCGCCCGCGCGAGCAGGCCGCTCGGGGCGAGAGCCTGGTCGCAGGCCGCTCTCGCTCGCGCGAGCAGGCCGCTCGGGGCGAGAGCCTGGTCGCAGGCCGCTCTCGCCCGCGCGAGCAGGCCGCTCGGGGCGAGAGCCCGGCCGCAGGCCGCTCTCGCCCGCGCGAGCAGGCTGCTCAGGGCGAGAGCCCGACCGCAGGCCGCTTTCGCCCGCGCGAGCAGGCCGCGCGGGACGAGAGCCCGACCACAGGCCGCCCCGACCTCACGCCTATCAAGCTGGGGCGGGTGCCGACCAACTTGTCGCACCCGCCCCCCAAAAAGAAGCCATTGGGGGGAGGCAGATTTTTCCTCTCCCTACTAGTATATTTCCAAGGCCAAGCAAAAATTGGCCACCAAGAGTGCAAAATCTCTCAAAAGCTTAAAAAACATAAAGCTGGTCTTGCGCCTGCCGAGGGGACCCTACTCTACGAATACGGGGTGGTACACAATCCCCGCTTTTTTCGAGGTTGACACAAGCTCGGAAAGAAACATCCAACCCAACGTATTCGCTGAGTGGCCTTCATGAGGACGAAAATACTCGGTCTCTCCGAGGGGTCAACCTGTCATGCCAGCTAATGAAAGCCTGGGCGACGAGACGGCCTCGGGGTGAAAACACTTGGGCATCCACGAGAGGTACCACCGGCCCTGTCAGCTAGTGGGAGTCTGGCAGCGGGACCGTTATCGGAGTGAAGGACTTGGGCTTCCACGAGAGGTACCACCGGACCTGCCAGCTAAGGGGAGCCTGGCAGCGGGACCGTCATCGGAGCAAAGGACTTAGGCTTCCACGATAGGTACCACCGGAGCTGCCAGCTAGTGGGAGCCTGGCAGCTGGACCGTCATCGGAGCGAAGGACTTGGGCTTCCACGAGAGGTACCACCGGACCTGCCAGCTAGTGGGAGCCTGGCAGCGGGACCGTCATCGGAGCGAAGGAGCTTGGGCTTCCACGAGAGGTACCAACGACCCTGCCAGCTAGTGGGAGTCTGGCAGCGGGACCGTCATCGGAGCAAAAGAGCTTGGGCTTCCACGAGAGGTACCACCGGACCTGCTAGCTAGTGGGAGCCTGACAGCGGGACCGTCATCGGAGCAAAGGACTTGGGCTTCCACGAGAGGTACCACCGGACCTGCCAGTTAGTGGGAGCCTGGCAGCGGGACCGTCATCGGAGCGAAGGACTTGAGCTTCCACGAGAGGTACCACCGGACCTGCCAGCTAGTGGGAGCCTGACAGCGGGACCGTCATCGGAGCAAGGGACTTGGGCTTCCACGAGAGGTACCACCGGACCTGCCAGCTAGTGGGAGCCTGGCAGCGGGACCGTCATCGGAGCGAAGGACTTGGGCTTCCACGAGAGGTACCACCGGACCTGCCAGCTAGTGGGAGTCTGACAGCAGGACCGTCATCGGAGCAAAGGACTTGGACTTCCACGAGAGGTACCACCGGACCTGTTAGCTAGTGGGAGCCTGGCAGCGGACCGTCATCGGAGCAAAGGACTTGGGCTTCCACGAGAAGTACCATCGGACCTGCCAGCTAGTGGGAGCCTGACAGCGGGACCGTCATCGGAGCAAAGGACTTGGGCTTCCACGAGAGGTACCACCGGACTTGCCAGCTAGTGGGAGTCTGGCAGCGGGACCGTCATCGGAGCAAAGGACTTGGGCTTCCACGAGAGGTACCACCGGACCTGCCAGCTAGTGGGAGCCTTACAGCGGGACCGTCATCGGAGCAAAGGACTTGGGCTTCCACGAGAGGTACCACCGGACCTGCCAACTAGTGGGATCCTGGCAGCGGGACCGTCATCGGAGCAAAGGACTTGGGCTTCCACGAGAGGTACCACCGGACCTGCCAGCTAGTGGGAGCCTGGCAGCGGGACCGTTATCAGAGCAAAGGACTTGGGCTTCCACGAGAGGTACCACCGGACCTGCCAGCTAGTGGGAGCCTGGCAGCGGGACCGTCATCGGAGCAAAGGACTTGGGCTCCCCGAGGTACCCTCGACCCATCCAGCTAGTGAGAGTCTGGCATGAGGAGATCCACTTGGGGGGTGAGACTGGGCATGTCACCTGAGCTTCATCAATTCCAACATCCTCAAAGGGGAAAACATGATGGGTTACATGACCACCCCGACTCAACTGGTCGGGGGCTGAACTCATTACAACATAAGAAAAGATACAAGACACTGCCGAGGCGAGGCTTCTTCAGGGGGTCTTGGTATGCTGGTCGTCATCCTTCCCCTCGGATACCTCAATCTTGCTCAGGCTCTCCATGATCTTCTCCATCTCCTCTGCCTTGGCCAACCAAGAGATGGTGTTGACGGTCGTGACATAACATTACCTTGCCATCCTGGAGTCTCCCTTGACTCTGACCTGGATCCCTCCTGAGCTGAACTTGAGCCACTGGTGGAAAGAAGACGGCACGCAACGGAAGGCGCTGATGAGGGGCCTTCCGAAAATGGCGTTGTAGCTGCTCGAAGAGTCAATAAAGACGAACCGGCAGTTCCTTGAAGCCCCCCCCCCCAATTTCACTTGGAGTCATACTCCACCTTCAACCTCCTTCCTCTCCCCTGAAAATTCGAGCAGGGGTCCGTTTGAGGCCAACACGCTCCTTGGCTCCACCTTTATCTCTTCAAACGCCTTCTTGAAAATGAGGTTGACGGAGCTCCCGTTATCAACCAACATCCAGGAGACGGTGTAGCCCTCGATGGCTGTCTGGATGACCAGCGCATCGCAGAACGGATCCTCATGATCCAGCATGTCCTTCATCTAGAAGGTGATCTTCTCCTCCTGGGGCGGGGTCTGGGACATCAAAGCGACGCTCCGACGGTACATGACATGGAGGCTCGCCTTCCGAGTGGCCTCAATCCCCACTCCACCGTGGATCACTGTTATGCCACCTCGGGGTCCGACGTCGACCCGATCCTCGCATATGTCAACCTCCCTCACTCGGGGTGGAACCTCTTCAACCTGCGCCGGTGGCTGAGGCTTGGCAGGGCCTCTCGCCCCCCTCACTTCCAGGAATTCGGGGCAGGTAGCCGTGGCGTGACCCTCTGCCTGGTGGAAGTCACAGTACGGCAACGCTCCTCTTTCCCTCCTTCGGCGGGGCCGGCGGTCTCTCCTGTTGCCTCTTCCTCCTTCACCTATTGACAAGGCCTGTTGTGGTGGGGGTAAGAGCTGTCTTGGGGCTTGCCTCTGGAAGTTGAACCTCCCTTGGCCCCCGTGAAAGTTCCCCCACCCTGGATGAGAGCTCTTCCTGGATCCTGGGCAGGTCCTCCCTGCTGCCTCTAGCCTGGTTTCGGACCCTCCTGTCCCTGGAACCCCTGAGCTCTCTGCTCTTCTCTCCGTCTTCCTTCCTGATGCCTTGAGCCACCTTGCTCCTTTGGCTCCGACTCTGTTAACTTCGCCAACTTCTTAACAAATGTCGGGTCAGCCTCCATGGCTATCTCCCCTGTCGCCCTTTCCATCAGCTCCTCGAAGGAAAGGGGGGCCTTTCGGGTCAGGCTCATCTTGAAGAACCTCTCGCGCAACCCCACTGTGAACGTCATCTGGAGGGCATACCCCGACATCTCCTGGATATCCAGGATCTCCTCCTGGAACCTGTCAACATAGTGGGCCAGCGACTCCTCGGCCCTCTGCCTTATCAGAAAGATGGACTCGGGACTCCTCTTTTTCTTCTTGGAGGTAGAGAAGCGAAGCTGGAAGTTCTGGCTCAAGTCCTCGAACCCATAGATCGACCTCGGAGGGAGTTGATGAAACAAGTCCCTTGCCTTCTCCTTCAACGTGATCGCAAAGAGGCGACACTTGAAGGCATCCATCATCGGCCTGATGGAGACGGCATCCTCGAACCACTGCAGGTGCTGGACGGTGTCATCCTTCCTGGTATAGTAAGACATGTCTGGCTCTCTGAACCCCTCGGGAACGGGAGCTGAGATGATCAGCTCACTGAAGGGTGACCCTCTGAGGGGTGGTCTCGCAACCTCTACTCGCGCGACCTGCTCGCCTGGAGGGCTAGCACTCGCCGGGCTGGGGAACAGCTCCTGGTCGGGGAGGTCTCGCTCGACCCCCTCTCCCATCCTTTCCTTCCCAGGTCGCCTACCTGGTACACTTCATTCTCCCCCTGCTGGGGTCATCTCGCATGTGCCCCTGGGAGGCAGCTCGCCGAGATCGCTCTGGGTCAGCTCGCCGAGACCCCTGGGAGCAAGTCCCTGGGGGGTGGGGGTTGAGCTGTCAGCCCGAGGGGCAATGATTCTAAGCATCTCCATGATGCCTTGGATGGAAGCCATAAACTCCTTCCTTCCTACGAAGGGTTCGGGGTTGGGGAGCTCGCCGAGATCATCACTACCTCCCTGATCTCCGGCCATGACACTCTTCCGAGATCTTCTGTGCTGGTCACTCTCCACGCTGACCGCACCAAAATGTTGAAACCAAAAACTTGGTCGTTGTGGAGTTCGGGGTCCCAAAAGAGAGGTGACCTCACAGCTACTACACTCGGGGGAACGTCACGGACCAAAGACTTGGGAAACTAGGAACAGACCCTCGGCTCTAGCGTGGAGGTCCCACCACACACCCGGAAGGTCACAAGAGCACTTCCCCTCCCTCACCAATGGATGAGCCGGGTACCTTGGAGAGCTCTCTCAACTCAACCAAGAAGAAGAAACCAAGGGAGGAGGAAGTCAAAAACTTCTCCTCTCCAAAGGTACCCAAGGGGGTCTATTTATAGTTTTTCCAAGCCTGGGGGCCGAAATGTCAAAAATACCCCTAAAGCAAAAAAGGTCTGGAGTCAATAGAAAACCTCCACACCGGGGGGTAAAGAGGTAATTCCACCCCGGGGGCAAAATGGTAAAAACACGGCCCAAAGAGGTCCAGGGGGAATGGAGGCTAAGTCATCCCCCCCACCTGGTCGCAGGCCGCTCTAGCGCGCGCGAGCAGGCCGCTCGGGGCGAGAGCCTGGCCGCAAGCCGCTCTCGCCCGCGCGAGCAGGCCGCTCGGGGCGAGAGCCTGGCTGCAGGCCGCTCTCGCCCGCGGGAGCAGGCCGCTCGGGGCGAGAGCCCAGCCGCAGACCGCTCTCGCCCGCGCGAGCAGGGCGTTCGGGGCGAGAGCCCGGCCGCAGGCCGCTCTCGCCCACACGAGCGGGCTGCTCGGGACGAGAGTCCGGCCGCAGGCCTCCCCGACCTCACGCATATCAAGCCGGGGCGGGTGCCGGCCAACTTGTCGCACCCGCCCCCAAAAAATGGGTCACTGGGGGGAGGCAGATTTTTCCTCCCCCTACTAGTATATTTCCAAGGCCAAGCCAAAATTGGCACCAAGAGTGCAAAATCTCTCAAAAGCTTAAAAAACATAAAGCTGGTCCTGCGCCTGCCGAGAGGACCCTACTCAGTGAATACGGGGTTGTACAGTTATTGTAGGAGAACTCCACAAGGGTGACATATTTCTCCCACTTCTCTCCAAAGTCCAGTACGCACACCCATAGCAAATATTCTAGAGTACTATTTGTGCGCTCACTCTGTCGATCTGTCTGGGGATGGAAAGCGATACTGAAATGTAACCTGGTGCCCAACCGCTCCTGAACGTATCTCCACTCCTTGGAGGTAAACCTGTCATTTCGGTCTGAAACAATAGTCTTGGGAACACCGTGAAGTCGAACAATCTTGTCTATGTATAACTGTGCTAGTTTCAGACCTTGATCCTTCTTCTTAAGAGAAATGAAATGGGCGACCTTAGAGAGCCGATCAACTATAACCCATAAGGAATCATTCCCACTCTGCGATCTTGGAAGACCATGGATGAAGTCCATGGATATGTCCTCAAAAGTCCACTTGGGAATGAGAAGTGACTGCAACTTGTCTCCAGGCCTTTGGGACTTGACCTTAACTAGCTTGCAAGTTTCGCACTTCCCTACATAACCAGCAACATCACCTTTCAAGTCTGGCCACCAGACTACCTTCTTGAGATCTGCATACATCTTCGTGCTGTTAGGATGTATAGAATATCTGGAATTATGAGCCTCAAATAGGATGTCTTCGCGAAGGTGACTAACATCGGAGAATTCCTGCACCACTGGTACCTCTAACAAGTCAGTCTTAGCCTCCGCGTTCATCAGTACTACGAAGGTTTCACAACCCTTACTGATGCACCTTCTAGCTTGGACTGAGGAGATGATCATCTTCACTACTCCTTTCAAACCCTGAAAGGAAAACACAGTCTAGTTGGGGCCCTCAAACTGTATCTACTTCGCCCTACAGTCAATCCTGGCGTTGACTGCCGAAAGCCAGTACATTCCAAAGATCAGGTAAAAACCTGCAATAGGTAGCTGCAAAGCTTCTACGATAATCTCGGTATCACCAAACTGCATCGGTACCCTGCACTTATCTCTGGTCTGCAGAAGGGATCCATTCGGCATCATGACTTCCATCGGTACTATCTTTGGAAAGACTTTTAGATTTAGCTTACACACTAGAGATTCTGCAATGAACGAGTGCGAGACGCCCGTATCAAACAGAATCTTGGAGGGTAAATTACGAATCATAAGGATGCTTACATGAATGATTTACAAAAGATGAAGAGAGTATCACTACGGATGATTAAATAAACTTGTTAAGCAAATTAAACACATACCCGTCACTACATCCTCCTGATCTTTTGTCTCATGCTGACCAAGCTCATAAGCTCTGGGCTGCACTAAATCTCAACCCTGTTATGGTCTCCCGTCAGTGATTATCAACGTCTTGCCCTTGTCTACTCTGCTTGAGCCACCAACCTCGAACTTCGACTGCAGGAACGAATTACATTTATCATCTACAATAATAACATAAATGTAATGAATACAACTAGGCTTTGATTACCTGATTCGCACCAACTTCCTGACAGTAGCGAGCTATGTGTCCAGGTTGTCGGCACTTGTAACACCCGCCTGCGCTGGCCAAACACTCTCCGGGATGACGACGCTGACACTTGGGACAAGGGAGGTAGTCCTTGCTCCTGTCTCCAGACTGACCATTCTTCTTAGCATCAGGCTTCTGTTTCTTGTTCCAGTTGTTCCCTCGGTCATTCCTGCTCTGCAGCGGCTGAGGCGAATCCTGAGACCGCTTCGTGCGAAAACTACTTCGCTTCTGAACCTTCTGTTGATCAGCCTCCAGCCCGCGAGCCGTATCCACTAAACTCCTGTAGTCAGCGTTGACCATGGTCATCAACGGCTGCCTCAAAGAGTCACACAAGTCATCCACAAAGCGGCTGCACTTCTCAGCCTGATCTCCCTACATCACGGCCGCATATCGAGCCAGATGGATAAGCTCTCGCTCGTACTAAGTAACGGTCTTGTCCCCCTGATAGTGCCAAAGATATTTCTCCTGGAAACCTTGTCGTGCGGAAGGAGGCACGAACCAATTTATAAGGGCCCTAGAAAACTCGCCCCGCGCAAACATATCCGACGTACAGCCTGGCCAAAAAAGCATGGTCATACCATTTATAAAGAACGTATCACTTCCTAAAATAAGAGGAAATTTTTTATGACGATTTACCTGCAGGGTCAACTGCCCGGTATTTGTCCCACCAGACCTTTGCCTCACTCCGGAGAAGGAAAACTGTCAGAGGAACCTTCTTGTTCTCCGGGCACTTCATAACGTTCAACAGATCTCTGGTGTTTGCTATCCAGTCGTCAGTGTCCATCGGGGTTTCATCCCCACTGTAATTTGACGGTTGGAGTTCTCTAAAGTTCCTCAAATAATGCTCCAGAGTCATCTCCACGGGTGTTGGTGCAGGGGCTGGTACTTGTACTGGAGCTGGAAACCCTGCAGCCAGTCCTCTCTGAAACTCCATCAAGGCAACAGTGACCGCCTTGGCAATCTGAGACGTTATGTCAGTGCCCTCTGGAGCTGCTGGAACTGGTGGTACCTGTGGCACAGCAGCGTCTCCCATGGTCGCGTTATGAGCAGGGTCTTGACGTGAAGATTCACCCGATTCACTGACTCGTTGTGCCTGATAGAATACATAAAAGAAAATGATTATTTCATGCATCTGGGAAATCTGGCTTAGCAATTAATTTCATACTCTTGCGAAAAACTAGTGCTTAGACGCAACTTAAATGCTCTACTAACAAGTATTTACTCTTACACACTCTTATGACTCTGTGAATCTTTCTAGTGTCCGGGGATCATAAACCTCCCTCTGATACCAATTTGTAGCACCCCTTCCCATTTTTAGAATAATCAGCCGTCCGGCCGGGTCAGCGATATAAAGAGAATTAGGAAACAATATCAAAACTAGTACACAGCAAGTATAAAGAAGAAACTACTAAAAAATTAAAAACTTACAATGCAAGCTATGAAAGTAAACTAAGGGTAACCACATACCTGTATATTGGATTCAAAGAGCCGTTAAACATGAATTAAGATGAAAATATTGTAAACTTGAAGTAATATAACAAGTCTGATACATGATATTTCAAACATTAACCAAATACAATATCCAAGGTTACAGGTGTATACTGAATGGGAGAAAACTGAAAAGGGAAAAAAACTACAAACTGACACCACAAGAACATTCATCCTAGGCGTAGTTTCCCACCTGGGTCACCTGTAAAAATATTGTCCACGAGGGGTCAGATTAAGGAAAAATAACTCTTCCTAGTGACACTAAATTTTTTTTCTTAAATGATGAATGTATGCCCTTTGAAAAATAGTTTTGTTCATGCATGTATTTACAATGCTTCCTGGTCAACAGACCTACTCGTTCTACGTTCATGAACTTTCATTACATTTACCCAAGCCCTGACATTCACTAACTAGTGCGCTGTCTCACGTCAGGTCTATGCTTGAGTTCTAGGTGGCTTCTATCCTGCACTTCCACTTCAAAGACTCCAGGCAGAGTAGCTCCTAACGCGCAACTAAAATCTGACGACCCGAGACCATCTGACGAACTTAATTGTTCTGGTGTCGCGCGGACACGGTCTCGAATCTACAAACTGTCTTAAAGGGGAGTCAACTCCAAAGACTCTACAACTCATGGGATTTCATATGCCCCATGAGAAAGGTAGTGTGCATCTACCTAGCACGAGAAGACTTGTGTGTGCTTACTGACCCTTTTGGTCTAATGCTATCCTGCTTGAGACTTCTCTTAAGTGTACTACTGAGCGACACTTGCTTTTCTTGTGATCGATTAGAAGGGACGTTCACGCCCTAACTTAGATAAATTCTCACACTTGCGTAAACGTGTAAGGTTTCGTACCCAACATTAGTATATGTGATCTGGCTATTAGGGTCTTGGAAAAGGGATTACCCTACAACTAATTCCGCGACCGTTTTCCTACCGAAAAACTTTTATGTGCATGATTATGATGCTCGTACGAAACTTACACAAGCGTATATAAAATAATTTTCTTATTACGTCTAACTAAGAGGGATTAGATTTCCTTACAGTGGTAGTGCGGCGCTCGTACACTCGGCGCGGCGATATTTGCTCTTTCGAAGGAAATCTAACTACCGCGGACTTCCAGAGCCTTGCCTCGAGACCACCAAAAATCTACAATCCAAGCCACACCTAAATTACGCATTCTTCCCTTTAGGGTTATCGAGAAGGAAATCTCAAAAATGGTTAGGGTAAACACAAAAAGGACCAAAATAGTGTATTACCTCTACGTGAGAGCGACTAAGGCTCACAACGCTCCCAACACCAGATTCGCGGTGGATCTAGAACTCCAAACCCTAACTAGGGCAAGAGGAAAATGCGAAAAACGTTAGGATCAACTTCCAATAGAAGGATTTCCACGAAGAATGAAGACTAGAGAGGAACAAAACTCACCGGAACCAAAACGAACTTCGGCACTCTTGATTCCACCGGTTAGGGTTGAAACTGGTTCTCCCACGGCAATGGAAGGAAGGAGAGCACTCACCGGCGGCCGTAAGGAAGGAGGAAGGGCGTGCGCTGAGAAACAGAGTGGGGGAGGGCGCCGCTAGGGCTTGCGGGAGGCGGTTGTGCGTCGTTTGCGGGAAACGGAAAGCACAGAATCGAGCGGAGGAACTTGCGGTTTCTCCCGTGAAAATGATTTACGGGACTTGCGGGTTAAAGGCTTGCGGCTTTTATTCGGTAGGGTGCGGTTTTTAGTAACCGTTGGGAAATACTAAAGGGTGAGAATTGCTATTGGCACCCCAAAAAGGGCTATGCTTCGCAACTTAAAATAAAATGTGTCACACGTCTTTACGACTAATATAAATCACTAATTAACAAACGCGATTTTTTTTAGCCATACTAACATTGTACCTCGACGAGGCGCTGCCTCGATCAAAATCCGTCGCGACTTGACCCTACAATTAAAATAAATTTGTGTCAGTTTACCGATGTTACATTGGGATCATAGCATTAGTATGCGACCGTGTTACGAGCCAAGCCTTTGATGTTGTCGGAGGTGATGGTGGAGGCAGAGATACAAGGGGAGTCGAGCTCTACCTGCGGAGAATGCGAGGGGAGAGGAAGAAGGGGACCGGTGCTCTACCCTAACCCAAGAAATATGAGGGAGAAAAACACTAGAGAGGAAAAGTTCATATTTCATTCATGATTCAAACAATGACCCAAGGGGTCGATTTAAAGGCTTACAAGTGGCATGAATGTAAATACCCTAAAATAAAAGTAAATGCATGAACTGAACCATAACTATGACTCGACTCGAACACTCGAAATAACATACATAAAGACATTGAAATGAAATATATGTAGCCGGCGACAGATGGTGGGGACCGATAACATTCTACCCGCCCTTCAAATCGAGCTTGTTCTCAAGCTCGAACAAAGCTCAAATGAGTGGGTCATCGGGCTCCTTGATTTCTCCCCAGAACAGCTCCTAATAGTGTGTAACTGTGCAGCGATTGCAACGAGTGGTGGGCCGATAGAGTTCTAACAGGTGGCACAAGACACTGCAAGGATCTGACGTGACTGAGGCGCGCGTAGACAGAAGCTCTGGAGTCGGGGGGAGTGCTTGATGAATACAGACAAACGAGGGCAGCAAAGGACCGCGCTGATTGCGAGCAACGGTGATCAGAGGAGGCGGTGTCGACTTGGTCGGCCAATCATAGTTGTTGATTGGGATGCCCTACTCTTCTTATTATTATAAATAGAGGTGTTAGGCGTTGAATGAAGGCATTGCAGAATTTTGGAGACTCTTCTTCCCGGATTCCAGCGATCACCCCTCAATGTCGACGTCATGGAGCCCTAGGTGACGATTCCTAGGTTTGTTTTCTTCCCTCTATCCTTCTCCTAACCCTTGCCATCATTTTCCACCCCTCAAACGTCATTTCCCCCCGCTGCAGCCCCCTAATCCTCTCCCCTAAGCCTCTGGCCTGCTGTCTCCTATTTTCCTGCAGCCGCCAGCCTACAGGTCACCCCCTTCTTCACCTACACCACCCCCCCAGCCCCCCATCAACCCGTCGACCTCCATGTGGCCACTCCCCATAGCCGACCACTCCTCCTTTTCCAAAAGCCTCCACCGCCACCCCATATAGCAACTCCAGCAACCACCCCTTTCCCACTCTAACTTCCATTTACCGCCGGCCCCCTCTTCGTGGAACCACCTCCAAACAGCCATAATTCTCTAAATCAATTCAAATCTGAGAATTTCAGCTCCGATCCGTTATTTTCACTGCTCATATATCCCTTTTTGCCTGGATCCTCTCCCAAACATCGGATCCACCCATCCCTTCCCTGTATCTACTCCATCGTGCCCGGATCTATTTATTTTCGACCCGATCTCGCCATCCACCCCCGAGGACAGCCACCACCATCATTTCCACACCACCGGTTCTCCCTTCGATCGCCGATCTACGCGTCCGGATCCATAATCTCCAGTGCCTCGGTCAGCCCGCTACTTTGGTGAGCCCTTGTTGTATTGAACTATTTGAATTTTCATTATTATTGGATTGCCTTTTGTGCTTGGGTTGGATTAGCGCTTGGGGAAATTTGTTACGACACACTAATAATTTGCAATAAGGGTTTATTCACTGCGCGTTTGGCTTTGGCCCTCCGAGCGGAGGAAGTTCATTATTAAATTGCGAAAATTGAATGTTTGTTTTGTCCTTTAATTAAATGTGTGGTGTTAACATTTTCATTGCTCAAGTTAGTCGTCGCCGTCTCCGACAGTTGTGTTGCATTTAGATTCGGATTAGCATGTCACACTCACATTCCCACCTAGAGTCCTAGGTTTTGTGCACCCCGTAGCCTACCCTACATCAGAAGGGGTCTTTTGGTGGCAGTGGAATGGGAAGAGGTAGCTCTGATACCAAGGTGTTATAGGCCTAGCACGTGATGTCGTTGGAGGTGGCGGTGGAGGCGGAGATACGAGAGGAGCCAAACTCTATCCACAGAGAATGCGAGAGGAGAGGAATAAAGGGACTGGTGCTTAATCTACACCTTAGAAATATGAGGAGAAAAGCACTAGAGAGAGGGAAAAAACATTTATATTTCATTAATGACTCAAGCAATGACCCAAGGGGTCTATTTAAAGGCTTACAAGTGGTACGGGGGTAAATACCCTAAAATAAAAGTAGATGTGTGAAAGGAACCTTAATCTACGACTCGACTCGAACACTCAAAATAACATACATAAAGACACTTAAATGAAATGTGTAACCGGTGACAAATGGTGAGGACCCAAAATAGACTATAACACAGAAGTGTGGGACCATAAATGAGTGTTCCCTTCGCATTGATTCCCTCTTTTGATGCCCCAAACGCCCTCAATCCAGATTCTTATATAATTTAGTGCACACAAGTTTGCATCACATTTAGACCTAATATGAACAGTAATGTCCCTGACCAAGATATGGTACAACTTTCATACTCCTGACCAAGATATAATGATGTGCCCAGCTAAAATAAATGAATTAATGAAATATAATATTCAAGATGTATATGTAGCATCTAGGTTATATTCATGTACAAAACACACTCCACGTCCACAATAAGCCACACAGAAGGAAAGAACGGAACCCCTAAAACATCATTTTTTTTCTTAGAGCATGAAACATTTCCCAATGACCATTACACAAGCAAAGAACCTCAAAAAAATTTCTGCTGCATTTTACCTGGGTTACAGAATCTGAAGACATTAGAGATGCCAAGCCACAATCTGTAATACGAACTGCTAGTTCATCATTCACAAGAATATTTCCTAGTTCAAAATCCTGATGAACAATGGGTGGCTGAAACTCGTGGAGATATCTGCAAAAAAGATAATGGCATGGTCTTCAGTCTATGAAGATGCCGAAGTACAAAATTAATGCTAAAATTTCCTTCAAAGATAAGAATTTCATTTACTCAAGAGCTTTTGCTGCGTCAAAGGCCATTTTCAGACGAGCATTCCATGACAGCTTCCCTTTTAGTTCATCATCGCCATGTAGTATATTATGCAAGTTCCTCTTACTGAAGTAGTTATAGACTAGCAAGCGTAGTCCATGTTCCGCACAATAACCAACAAGCTCGAGAATGTTTGGATGTCGAAGCTCGGATATACTCAGAACGAGTTCAAGAAAATCATCCACGGGTATTTTGGAGTTCGCATTGTCCAGTTTCATAACAGCCAGTAGCTATCATTCAAAACATGAGTCGTCAATCATCATGAACTTTCAATAGAGAAATAAGCATTTTCTGAAACAAGGAAAATTAAATACATTTCCCTCATTAAGTAAATGATCTTGGTATTACTGTTGGACAGAATACACCTAGAAAAAGAGCATCAAAAAACAAAACTTTCAGATCATTTGCGATGAATTGATGAGTTATATTCTTGCCCCGCAGAAGATGAGATTGTTGAAGTACTAAAAGTTAAATTTGAATGTTTACTTTGCCTTCCTCATCCATGTTAGAAACAAAATCTGTAGTAGCTTCAATGGTAGTTCATTAACAGATGCCTTGCAATTTACTATAGAGCGTGTTATGGCAACTGTTTGAATGAGAAGACTAACTAAAAGTGAGTTCTTTACCTTTCCATTGGCACACTCTCCCAAATACACCTTTCCTAATCGGCCATCTTTAATCAGATTTTCTTCTTGAAAACTGTTTGTGTATTGTTGTAGTGATGCGACCGAATAAGATGTAACTCCTGAAGGGGCATTTGAAGCGACATGAGGCTGGGTACCGGTGCATTTTTCAGGATCAATAGGATTGACAATGATTTTGCCAACACGAGGTGGCGGTGGCGGAGGTGGAGGTGGCGGAGGCATTGTAAGTATTTCAGAATCGATTCTGTCGATATCAAACTTCTTTTGTTTCTCCAAATCCTCTTTTTGAGCTGCCAAAAAATAAGAAAAAATGTTTGTGATGTAGCTCAAAAAGATGGTAGAATTAAAAGTAGATGGGAAGAGAGACATCACTTACTATGAAGAGAAGTTGCATGATAAAAGTGAGAATTCAATCACCCAAAACTAGGAAGACAGGATTACTTATAATATTCAGAAAATCACTCACCAAACAAAGTCACTCGCCCTTGTATTTGGAGAATCAGCTACTCAAAGAAGAAAACTTTCTCACTATCACATCCTTCGGCTCTACTAATTTTTTACCATCTCTAAGCTTTTATAGAATCAATTACAAACTCTTTGATAATCAATGAAGTTTTTTTATTTCTTGTGTGTGCGCACGCACATGTGTATTGGGGGCTGACAGAAAATATTACTAAATGAGGTGGTTGGTAAATTGTGATTTGGAAATACAGTTAGCATCAACTTGATATTTCATCAGCTAGTTGGTAGACAAATACAGAATGGGCATGGAATATCTATAAATAGAAAAAAATATTACCTGCAACAGTCATGTCAATTTTATGTTCTTGGTTTGGTTCCACAGAAGCCTGTCTTGAAGCTGTTAAAATGTTAGCCCGAGTAACTACACCAGCGACAGAATGAAAAGAGAAAATGCGTGCACATTAATAAAAATGGCGCGAATAATACATTTCTTGATGAGCTCGTTTTGTCGTGAGGACTGCTCATTGCTTTTAGGTGCCTCAGAAGTCCGAGGCGCTCTCCATTGTGGCCTTGCGGAAAATTCATCACGCTCTGAACTTCTCTCTTGTAGCTTAGACAAGCAAAATATAACTGCAAGGACTACGATGATGAATGAAACCACCCCTGCAAGAACATATCCGACAATTTTAACGGTTGAGGTGCTTTTACTCTTTCCAGAATCAATACTTTTTGGTGCGGAAGGTCCCTCAGATAAGTTCCTCGGTAAACTCCGAGGGGAAGGTGCCCCAAAGAAAGGTAATGGTGGTGGAGGAATCAGTGGTGATGATGATGGAGAGTCTGTGGTATTGAATGGGTTACCATCCTTTCTGCATACCATTTAATGGTTAAACATAAAAAAATCAAGCTCGGAACTCAGATTCTGGGTTAGAAGGCATACGTTGACAGGAGGCACTTACTTGAATTTTGGAATGCTGAGCAAATTTTCGGGAACAGGTCCAGAGAACAGATTATCCTCAATATTCCTGTAATAAATCAAGAAGCGCAATCCATTTAGCAAGGAAGAGTGGCAATCGAGCATAACAGACACAAACAGATAACTTCCGAAGCAGGACGGGTGTGCATGCGCCCTAATAGGAGTCTAATTGATGAAAACAGGCGTAGGATGTAGGCAATTTAAAACAATGATGAAATACATATGTGATGGACTGACAAAAAATTGCAGCAAAATTATAAAATTAATATGGGCAACACAAGATTGAGATTTGGCTTTAAAGCAACGAACAAGTTCTAGCAACAATTAAAGTTAAAAAAAAAAAAAAAAAAGGCAGCCCGGGGCA
The DNA here is from genome assembly GCA_039513925.1 of Platanthera zijinensis. NCBI lineage: Eukaryota > Viridiplantae > Streptophyta > Magnoliopsida > Asparagales > Orchidaceae > Platanthera > Platanthera zijinensis. Next base: position 21,128,686 of record CM077096.1, read on the forward strand.
CAAAGCATCCCCGCGCAGCGAGCGTCCGTGGAAGGGACCCACCACAAGGGTGAAATGTAGACAAACTTTACAATGCATTTTTGCAAGAGGCTACTTCAAGGACTCAAATCCGTGACCTCAAGGTAACACGACAACACGTTAACCGGTGCGCCAAGATTACACAACAACACTCATGCCTATATCCCACTATAGTGGGGTCGGCTATATGGATCCTTTGTTGCCATTGTGCCCTATCTTTAGTCATGATCTCACTAATGCCTAAGTACATCATGTCCTTCCTTACAGTTTCATTCGAAGTCTTTATTGGTCTACCCCTCCCTTGTTTAACATGCCTAGTAACTAGATTCTCACAACGCCTAACAGGTGCCTCTAATGGTCTTCTTTGTACGTGTCCAAACAATCTTAGACGAGCTTCTCGCATCTTATCTGCAATTGGTGCTACCCCTGTCTTATCTCTAATACTTTCATTCCTAATTTTATCCAATCTCGTGTGTCCACACATCCACCTAAGCATTCTCATCTCCGCAACTCCCATTTTTTGCTCATGTACACAATTTAATGCCCAACACTCATAACCATAGAGCATCGCGAATCTAATTGCAGTACGGTAAAACTTGCCCTTAAGTTTTAGTGATACTTTACGATCACATAAGATCCCTGACGCGCCTCTCCACTTCAACCAACCCAATTGGATTCTGTGTCGCATCTTTATCAATACCTCCGTCTTTTTGAACTATCGATCCAAGATATTTAAAACACTCACTACGGGAAATATCTTGATCACCAACTTAATAATGAAGTCATCTGCCCTTCTTGTACTGCTCAACCTAAAATCCTTTTTTTCTAAAGTATCTCGTCAAGATTCAAGTTTTGTGTTTACACCCTCGCGCGTCTCATCAACCAAAATGATATCATCCGCAAACAATAAACACCAAGGTATTGCTTGTTGGATATGTCTAGTGAGCTCATCTAAGATAAGGGTAAAGAGATAAGGGCTTAAAGTTGAACCCTGATGTAAGCTAACGGTGATAGGAAATTCCTGTGTTAATCCTCCAAATGTCCTCACCCTTGTCACTGAATTTGTATACATATCTTTGATTGTGTCAATATATGATATATTTACACCCTTTTTTTCTAAGACTCTCCATAAAATCTCTCTTGGAACTTTATCATAAGCCTTCTCAAGATCAATAAACAACATATGCAAATCTTGTTTTCTTTCTCGATAGTTGTCAATGAATCCTCAAGAGATGTATAGCTTCCATGGTCGACCTCCCTGACATGAATCCAAATTGACTTCTTTCTATTACTCGTTCTCATAGTTTCATGGTATGACTCATCAATTTAATTCTTATGTAATTAACACAATTTTGTATATCTCACTTATTCTTATACAAAGGTACCAAAATATTTTCTCTTCATTGGTCTGACATCCTCTTTGACTTCAGTATCTTATTGAAAAAACATATAAGCCACAAAATTCCTTATTTTCCTAAACATTTCCATACTTTGAAAGGTATATCGTCTGACCCAACTGACTTTCCATTTTTTATCTTATTTAGAGCATCTTTTACCTCTAATACTTGAGTTTTACGATAAAACGTTATGTTTTTATATTTCTCTGATTTACTTAACTTTTTCAAATTCAATTCATTATCATTTGTTTCATTATAGAGTTGATAAAAATATCTTTTTTCATCGCTCTTTAATATCCACATCAACCGTCAAAATTGTATTTGTCTCATCCTTTATGAATTTAACTTGACTTAAATCTCTCGTCTTTCTTTCTCTAGCTCGAGCAATTTTATATATGTTACGCTCTCCATCTTTGATATTTAGTCGCTTATAAAATTATTCATAAGCTTGACTTATTGTTTTACTTACTGCCTGTTTAGCTTCTTTTTTGGCGACTTTATATCTGGCTAAGTTTTCATCACTCCTACAAGCGTAAAGTGATTTATAGCTGACCCTCTTTGCCTTCAATTTGTCTTGCACTTCCTCTTTCCACCAACAAGATTCTTTATTTGGGGGTGCACGACTTTTTGATACTCTAAGTACGTTCTTTTCACTTATCCTTAAATGTGAAGATATAATTTCTCATGAGATATTAAAATCAACATAAGGGTCATCAACTAGTTCATGCCTTTTATAGTTGGCTAGCTAGCTATAGTTAGGTTTATTTTTTCCACCTTATTTTATCACTTAGCTATAGTTAGCTACTCTAATTTTTTTTGCAAATTCACTTAGCTTTAGTTAGCTTCTTTAAAATATTTTTGCAAATCCACTTAGTTATGGTTAGCTAATTTTTTTTCTATTGCAATTTCACTTAGCTACAATTAGATACTAACGTTTTTTTAAACCAGTCCACTAAGATAAAAAAATGGAAAGCAACAACAGTAGTATTTGTTAACATAAAAAATGGAATGCATTAATTCCTTATATATTATTAGAACGGAGTAAAATCAACAAATGACAACATGTAATGCATTTCTCATAATATCAATGAAGTTCTTAAAATTAATTTCAGTGAACTATCAGGAATGAAATCAACAGTGGAGTAGTGTTTAATTGCATATTATATCGGAAATGGAAAGCATGCGCATGTAATGAATAAGGAGAAAGACGCATCATCTCATCCTCTACAAGATAACCCCCTCCTACATTGAGGACTTCAAACAAAACATGAAGTTTAACACATTCACCAAAACATACACATTTCTATGAAAACAAAATAAGATGATAAGATACATCACCATTTTTGACTAAAATAACTTCATGTTGACTTGATTAACTTCAAAAAATTAACAGCAGAGTAAAATATCACAAATTTGAGCAAGAGGAAGATCAAATGTCCAAAATCAAAAGTCCAATATAACACATTCATTGTGTTTACACATCTTCCTCGCTACCGTCATCTTCCAATTCAAGAATTGATTCTTTGCCCTCCGCATCAGATCCCACAAAGCAATCATCATCGTCATCACCGTTGTCTCCCTCGTCCGGCATTGGGGGTCGATCTGGAAGAAGCGTCTCCCATATGCCACCAACGTCATTAACAACACCCGGATCCGTGGGTATGAGATGTTTGTTCAACTTATTGAACATAGCAACCTCTACTAAACCTGGGCACATAATATATTGTTTTTAGACCTTTCAAAGAAGATAAAATGAAACAAAGAAGAGAAGTAATTTCTCACAGGCGATCCGGAGGAAAGAAGAAGGCCGGCCTAGGGTTTGGGAGCTACAACACAAGCTTCACAGCGAGCAACCCGACAACTCCAAACTCTGGACAGGGAAGATGGTGGTGGCTGGAGCGTCGGCAAGCGGTGGACGAGTGGATGAACTGTCCGGAAATGGATGGAGAAATGTACGCCAGCCCTTGGAAAGGTCCCCAGTGGCGGCGCCAGAACAGGACAGGGAGGGAGACCTCGTCGGCGCTTCCGTCGAAGAAGAACGCCGGTCGAATCTCTGGCGAGCAAGGGCGTACAGGAGATCGGGATTGCTGGACAGGAACCGAACTGGAACGATAAGGATTTCGTTCAGAAGAATTTTCAGCCGCCTGGAATTAGGAAGGGGTTTGCTTTTATAGGGGAGGGGTTTAGGTCAAAATGGCTATTGGCAGACATTTTAAATAAGAGAGAAGCTTGTTTATATATATATTTTTAGGAGAAATAGGCCTTGAAAGAGGGTTGATTTTAAAACATAAAAATGCATCAGTTTAAGATCCGACGGCTGAGGAAATATGATGACAAAATCAAACGGTTAAATTTTTTTAACTCATGTTATTAGCAGATCTTTTTAAATTTAAAATGAAATTAAAATAAAATAAAATTAAGCTAGCTAAAGCTAGCTATTTTATGAAAAATCTTAATTTTTACTTGGTTATAGTTAGCTATTTTAAATTTTTTTAAAAAATGTTACTTAGCTATAGTTAGCTGATTAAAAAAATTTTGTAATGTCCACTTAGCCTCGACTAGCTGGCCATAGCTAGCTGTCCGCGCTGTACCACTTAGTTAGCTGTCTGAGGTCTGAACTAGTTGTTTCATAATTGCCTTCTTGAAAACAACCTGCTTTTCCATCTTCAAGTTCCACCACTAAATTTTTTGCAACATTTGTGTTTGTCTTAAATTTATTATATTTAATTTGTACATATAACATCATTAACATATGTTGTGTTGTCAAACTTTCTTCTGGTATGACTTTGCAATCCCGACAAATCATTTTATCCATTTTGCGAGTCATGAAATAATCAATTTGTGATTTATTTAGTCCGTTTTTAAACGTAATTAAATGTTTTTCCCTGTTTATGAAAAGTGTATTTGATACAATAAGTTCATGTGTTATGACAAAGTCTAAAATGGTTCGTCTTTCTTCATTCCTTTCTCCATATTTATATCCTCCATGAACGACTGTGTAATCTATATTTTTCTTCCCTATATGTCCATTTAAGTCTCCTCCCATGAAAATCTTCTCTCTTTGTGAGATTTCTCTGACAAGATTTTCATGGGAGGAGACTTAAATGGACATATAGGGAAGGAAAATGTAAATTACTTGGACTAAATGTTTGGCGAATAAATCCTTAAGTAATTTCATGGAAAATGAGCAAACTATTACGAAGTAAAATCCCAAATCGTACGCAATTCAACAAGTGTTCATCACAAAGGAAAATAACATCCAAATTTAAAACTTACAAAATCATTCAAGGCAAAAATTGGAGATTCGCAGCAGTTTTAGGATTGTACAGCAGAGTTGGTCCAATTTATCCCCTGAAATAAATATTTCCTGCAATAATTAAGGCTTCTGGAGGCCTGGAATGAAGCAAAACCTGCAGCCCGTTAAAACAGGGAGCCCGAGAGTGCAACAGGAGAGGCTGGCAGCGCTGTTCGGCAGAATCCTAGGGCTGAGCAGCTGGACCAACACAGGAATTATGAAGGGGGTCTGCCAACTGTTGATCTGGAGGACGGGAATGAAGCAAAACTTGCAACCACAGATGCTGGAATTGAGTGCTGCATTGGCCGCAAGATGCGGCTGAATGGGAGCAGGAATTCTACTCTGGTAATGCCGTCCAAGACTGAGAAGGAATCCCAGTTAATAATCTGATGGTGGAAAACCTTGGGAACAGTCCTGGGAGCATTTGATCGGCCTGTGGAGGGCAATTTTCTGGATCTGAATGGTGGCAGGCTATAATATGAGGGGAAAGGCTGCCGGCAGAACAGAAATTTAAAAGAGCAGCCTTGGTTTGGCCTAGGGGAGGAGTGACCGTCAATAACTGTCTAGGTAGTGGGTGGTTACAGCAGTTAAAAGCAGATTTTTTTGTAGTTTCCGGTGGTGGTTACGTGCGGTTATGGAAAGTTATTTGTGTAGAGGATGGAGGAATGGTGTGGAGATGGTTGGCTGGCCCTTGTAGGGGGTGGTTTTCCGGAGGTTCGGAGAGAGAGAGAGAGGAAAGAGGGTGGCCAGTGGATGCAAGGGAAGGGTTAGGACTAGGCTTCGCACCTAGGTTCCACGGTGTGGCACCATATTGGGATCACAAAATTAGGAAATCTCATTAAAATTCTGCAATGCCTTGAATTGAACTCCAAATCTCATATTTAGAGGCAAAGGGGAAAGCAATGGACAATTATGACTGCTTGGCGTAAAATACAATTAAAAGGTAAATAAATAATGTATGGAAAATACGAAAATACATAGGAGATGTTCTGTCGACACTCCGAACGCGACTACAGACATGGATCGTCCATATGACGATTCTAACTCATTCCATGAATGTAAATCTGAACGGGCTCCGATACGGCTTAGCCCGCACGAGAACTTTGATTCCCATCAATTCCCCACGGCTTGAAATCATTCATCTCCGTTGAATGAAGATGAACATACTCTTGACAAAGTCCAAGGACAAATAAATCAAACTCCTCTGATAAAATCAAATATCATCAATAATCCGACGCTCCTTCAAATAGACCAAGTATCGTACAATGCATCCGTCATGTAACTGGGTGGTAGGTTGAGGCTCAGTGGTAGAACAAGGGAATGGACACAAATACTTGTGAGGTACATAATATGGAGTCAAATTCTTAATGTTGAACACAGGATGAATTCCCACACTCTTAGGATTATTTAACTCGTAAGCATTTGACACAATCTTCTGCATTGCTTTATAGGAACTCGATCGCCTGACATTTAAATTTATCATAGTTCCTAGAGGAACCTCTCGGCTCTAATTATCACCATCACTTGCTCACATGTTTTAAAATTCCTCTCTCTTGTGAAGATCTGTGTAAACCTTATAATTTTAATTACTTATTGCAATTTTACATCGGACTAATTCATACAATCCATGCAAAACATACAATAGATATGAATCATGCAAAACAGAAGAGTCATGCACTATAAGTAAATGATCATGCAACAAATGTAAAATATGAACAAAAGACAAGACCAACTTCTTACACTGGGATTCTTTGGTGCTACAAAGAACTCCTAAGATGAGTACATGGTCGGGAGGCACGGTAGGTTGAGTATAAAAAAATTCATCGCAGGTTCGATGAACATTCAAATAAACACAATAGTAATAAAATGCAACAATATAGTATATTGAATGTCTCTAAAAGTGTTGATAAAATGAATAAGAGCATTGAGTCATCGAGTGCACTTTCAAACTCGACCGGCATACTAACAACAGATGCAACCCCAATGAGTGGTGGCTTGACAGGTGGCTCTTTAGGAGTGTATAAATACTTGTCGAGAAAGCAATGAAAAGCCACACACTTACATGAGGTATCAACACCAAAGTATGAATCCATGACATGTAAAATATAAGGGATGTGACTTATTAGGAGACTGACCAAGCGATCTATAGGAACCGCTTTAGAGAACACATTAGGTGATTCACCGGGGGGGGTATAATGAAATTCGTTGCAAATGCGGCGAGTACCAACATAAGTTTTTGAAATATCAGGAGTGACTTCAAGAGTAAGAGGGGTAAACATTAAATACGCAACACAAGGTTCGAGGATCTCAGGGGTGGGATGATAAGGACATAAGACTTGAAGAGACGTCAAGAATCCTGTTATCATAAACGGATCACTCATCGAAACCTCATCCTTATCAATAATGGGTGCGGAAAATAGACACTCATTCCTAACTTTAGTACTTTATTCGCATCGCTCTCAAAAATAATCTCATCGGACAAGACATTGTCTTCCTCATCCAACACCATCGATTTAGGAGTAGGCACATGCTCACCACTGAGGGGTAGACCCCTCATAAGGCATTGGATTAATATTTGTCCCATATCCTTGGCAATAACGCACTGAATTTCATCAGAATGGGAGAACCCAACCCGTATTCGTCGAGGTGGGACCCGACCCAGTGGAGAGCATCCATACCTATGAAGAGTAGTTGTTGACCTAAAGGGGCGAGGCCAATAAAATCGAGTGAGGAGATCCAAGAACTCACCTATATTACTGATGAGCTCGCCGATCCGAAGAGCCAAACTCATTCAAAGTACATTGTCGAGCTCACCGCGTTTGAGCTTATCTCGCCAGCGAGCTCGTTTCTCAGCCAGCTTTGGCTCGGCAGCGATCTCCTCACGAGCTTATCGACGAGCCCCTCGTGCTTGAGCTTGCCTCATAAGCGAGCTCTTCTCTCATCAGACCATGGCTAGCCAACGAGCTCGACAAAAAGGGCTCGGTATAAGGCGAGCTCACCAAAGATGACCCCAAACAGCTCGCCAGGTGCCAGGTATCCAGCATCTCAAAAGGAAGAGCGGCTATTCCTAGTCTGTGTACCCCTCCCTCCCTTGGATTATCTATAAACCCCCAAAGCAAATTTTGAAGCCATGTTGAATCCCCCCAAGGTTTCTAAAAGGCCTCTATGTGCCTCTCTTTTGTCAAGCTCAACTCTGATTTAGTAGGGAAAGTTCTTATATACTTTCGGGCATATGGCAGGGCGTACTTGTTGTAGCTCACGAGGTCATGTTTATAGGAAATCGGGAAAAAGCTCTTGCTCTCCATCTCCTTCTAATTTAAATTCATCTATTACCACCACTAGACAAGTAGCCATTTGTCACTCTCGGTCCGAACTTTTGGAACTAAGATTTTCTTGGTTCCAACACTTTGGGGCAGTGAGTGTGGACCATGATCAAAGGAAGAACCTCTAGTAGAAGGTCCAATATCGAACAAAGATGAAAGGGAGTTGGAGATTGGCAATTCACGAGCTTCGAGCGAGTTTGTCACCAAGGACAACCTCGCAGAGTTCAAGGAAGGGATGATGGAGACACTGTGGGCTCTCCTAACACCGACTGTCGAGCTCGCAGCAACCTCGTTACAAGTCGTCACCCCGGCTGGGGGTGTCGGACCATCACGACAACCTGGTAAATAAGTCGTTGCCTCGCCCGAAGAGGAGTGAACTATTTGACTGAAGCAAATGTATCACCCTGCGAGCTCTTCGCTTTCGCGAGAACGATGGAGCTCGCCAGAGGACAACTCGCCAAAACGGGACGACAAACCCATTTTGCGAGGAGATTGTGATCGCGCCAGTCCCCGAGGATTTTCACAAGTCTGTGCTCAACAACTACATCTGAAAGGATGGCTTCATACAGCACCTGCAATGGTTTGAAGACGTCATCTCGATTCAGGCTATGACTGATGTCTTCATATGCAGGCTTTTTAAAATCACCTTCAAGGGGAAGGGGAGAGATTGATTCCACCAGATACCTGCAGGTTCCATCTACCTCTTCGAGGACCTGCGCAAAGGTTTGCAACATCGAAGAAGAGAAAGAGGGACCGACCACGCTTTTTCACCTCAATCAAGAGCTCAACGAGTCGTTGGGGCACTACATCGACCGTTTCCAAAAGGAAGCCCTGCAGATTCAGGAGGTGGATGGCTACACCCTCCATCTAGCGCTCACCTTCGGCCTGCGGGAAGGATTATTAAGGAAAGATCTAGAACGGGATCCCCCCGTCTTGTTCGAAGAAATGATTGACCGCATAAGGCGATACGTCCAGGCAAAAGGCAACAACAAAAACTTCCTAGCCTCGCTCACGAGACTTTCGAAGCAGGATGAGACAAAGAATTTGGGAGGAAGCCGAAAGCCAGAGGAATCCCACAGGCAGAGTGGAAAGTTCAGAAGGTCGAGAGCTATTTCGGAGCGGAGAGAACCGGGGAGAAGGTTCCAAGCCCCAACGAATAAACATCCTTGGAGGCCGATGGAAGGAGGTCATTGTCCATTCAGACCCGGTCCATGTTGCTCCCCGAGCATTTAATTTGTTTCAACGCGCTAGAGAGACGGCATGAGTCCAGGAGGCTCATCAGGTCTCCGCTTTGGGAGGCAATGGCGATTAATCGCCATGCCCAGTATCAGCGAAGGAAAGCTCCGGATCGGGAGCACCAAGGAGGGAAAGTGGTTCCCTATTGCGCCTTATACTAAGTGAAAGGGCACGCCACTTCAGCGTGTCAGGAGTTCTTAGAAATGAGAAGGACAGTCGGAGTAGACGGGAGAGCCCCATGGATGGAGCGAGATGACCAACAACAAGAAGCAGCGATCGGGGGCATGCAAACCCCAGCCCCCGCTCGAGGAAGGTGTGAAAAACAAGTTGATGTCGAAACTCGAGGAGGAAGTAACTCCATCCATGAAGGAGTGGGAGTGGAGGCCTCCCGCAAGGGTATCTTTCATAACATCTACAGGAGGAGCATTGCGTCAACATCTCAAAGCCCACCTCCGATTGGAGAGATCACGTTCTCGGCGAAAGCATGCCGGAGAATGAGAATTTGTTGCCCTTGTTGTCAAAGCAATGATCGAGAACTTAACTTTTGCTCGAATATTGGTGGATAACGACAATTCGGTCAACATCGTTTTCAAAAAGGCATTTGACGTTATGGCAGTGGAAGCTAGAAGGGTGAAGGCCTCAGATGGCCCGTTGTTCGGCTTCTCCGGAGAGCGAAAGGAGGTTGAAGGAGGAGTGGAGATGCTGGCGACCCTCAGAGGCACCTTGAAAAACTGCTGATTCGTCGGCGTAGATGCTTTGAGCAGCTACAATGTTATTTTTGGGAGGCCACTCATCGGCACCTTCCAATCAGGAAGGGGTGCAGATCCGGATCAGGAGTGATCCGAAAGTAGCCCGGGAATGTTATCTCACCATTGGCACCTCAGATCCCATCGGATCCTTCAACTAGTGTGTTGAGAGATGAGTGTATCACTGAGATCATTACACATGAGTATGTCCCCTTTACAGACGGTCATGTGTGTTGCTACCTAGTTCGCTGGTGCGGACGACCCTTCACCGATGACACCTGGATGCTACCAGCAGAGCTTGATCGATTCGCCCCTGAACTTCGACTTCAGTACGACCGTCTCCATTCATAGGAGATGGAAGCTTTTCAGTCCGGAGGAATTGATTGGCGAGGATACTTTCCCGACGACGACTCTTGGACATCCTCTAGTGGACCTCATCTAGTCTTATCTGGCATAAATCGAGAGAATTTTGATCCTTATTCATCGAGAGAAGAATTCTTTCAAGTCGGGGAGAATGATGCGGTTTGGCGACTTACCTTATATGGCGTGCCCGGATCGATGATCCGACTCTGAGGATGCGTCTGAATTCGCGCTACGAATCAATTTCATATATAGCTTTGTATTTTTCGGTTATTACTTCATGTAGTTTTGGTCTGCTAATCATAGTCGTTGATTCTGGGTGCCCTAATTTCAGATTATTATAAATATGATACTTAGGTTGCTGTATTTTCACTGTTGAATGTTTGGAGAAAAGAATTCCTTCATTCTGGTGATCCCCTCCATGGTGTCGACTCTGTGGAGCCCCCTTGGCGACGACTCCTTGGTTAAGTGTGTATTTCATTTTATTTTCCCTCCATCTACATCCCCCTCACAACCCAGTCCAGCTGCCGCCCACCAACAGAAACCGTCCAGCCGCCCGTCAACCACCTATCCAACCACTTCCATCCCCCCAGGCCCCAGTCGCCTACCAGCAGGTTGTCTGACCACCTCCAGTCCTCCTGTCGCCAACCAACAGGCAGTTCGGCCACCTTCAGTCCTCTTGTCGCCTACCAGCAAGCCGCCGCCCTCCTTCTGCCCAGTCCACCCGCACCCTCCCATCCCTGTCCAGCAGACCGCCACCCCTCAACCACCAGGTCGCCGAACCTAGCTCCCCCTAGAACCCATGTAAGAGCACCCTCCCTCCCTATCCAACCCTATCGCCACCTCCCACCTCTCTTCCCCGCTGGAATTCAGTTGGATCTGAGCCAATCCAGCCCAAAACCAATCATCTTCCTTTGCTTACTGCCACCATCCCAACCACGTGAAACCACCTCAAAACAGCCACCCCCAACAGTTTTTACACATATTCAGGTATACCAGCCCAGATCCAATCCCTATCCTTCCTAATTCAGCCCTCCCAACCCCAACCAGTCTTCCCCTTACCCGATCTAGTACAACCAACCACCGGAATCCCACTTTGAGCCCTTCAATGTTCAGATCTTTGTATTTACAACAACCTGTATTTTTGTGTCATGTTATTGTATTGGTATTTGGTTGTAAATTATTGATATGGTTTGGTTGTTTGATGCTTGTTTGAGAGTATAGTTTATTATGTTATTTGCTCCTTGATAATCTCTAATTGCAGGAACAACCGATTCGTCGCGCACACTTACTTAGGCCCTCCAAGCGGAGAAAAGACTAAACTTTGTTTTGCCCTAATAAATTATTGTCTTGCTGTGAAATATTTGTGTGAGATTTAATTATTTATTATCTAATTTGAATTCACACTGTCGGATTTGCATAGCATGTAGGGTTACGACAACCGTTTATCTGCCACCTATAGACTCGTCCTGCGTCAGAATGGGAGTCACCATATCACCTTGAATCAATCCAAGTTCTTATTTGTGGTGCATAGCTTTTTGAGAGGACAAAAACTTGGAGTCATTTGGTGAATGGTGGTACGTCACTTTGTAATGCAACACTTTTTACATGACCCTTTATAAAATTCCATATAACCAATCATCTCTACCGCGCATCACATCAGCAAAGGAGTTCTTTGACGTTTTTTTTATATCATAAGAAAGGCACAAGATTGAATGAAGTTCATAGCTGACTGCAAACTCGCAGAGAAGCAGTTTACATAAGGCACAAGCTCTAACCCTATCACTAGGTGCGTTTGAAAAATCAGACATGCCAGAAACAGTCTCTTTCCCACTGTGAAAAGGGTGGTATCAATCACATGTCGTATCCAATTACAGTCAGCTATGAACTCATCGACTGAATTCTGTCACAATGTATTCACCATACTCTTGAATCCACAATGTATTCAACATATCAAAACTTAAGTCATCGACTGAATTCTGTCATACCCCAAGTCCCCAACTTACTCGAAATGGTTACAAATGATGCCAGCATCCTCCTAGAGACAAACTAAATACTCGACAAATGTTTTGCACAAAAGCATGACAAGACCATTACATGGTCTTAATCAAATGGATTGATGCTCCTCCCAAAGACGCTACCTGGACAATTCTATACAACAAAATTTTTTGCACTTCTGCCCTTGAGGACAAGGTTTATGTCAAGGGGATGGCATGATGCAATCCTAAGGTGCAGATGCTTCTAATTCCACGGATACCCCTTTATCTTTCCAGGGCAATGTTGTTATTTTATATTATGTATGAAACTTAAATAGTTTGTTATATAAAACCATGCGTATGCTTTTTGTTATTGAACTAGTTTTTCCCTTCCCATTTTTTTTGTCTCAATTGCAATTCCCGGGCCTCTTCCTCTAGGAGACTCCTTGATCACTTCAATCATCATTTAGGTTTGATTCTGTAAGCTCGCGGGAAATATTTTCAGGCTGCACCATTCATTTAGCGTAGCATACCATATCGAAATATGTGTGATAATTCATGCTAACGACAATCCATGAAGACGAAGTTGCTTAACTAAGGGTATGTTTGGGGTGGTGGAGAAGAACGCCTAAAATCATGAGCGCCAGATAGCAATCACTGTCAGACCCTGCAATAGGAATTACCGAATTTATAGCTAGCGCATTTGGCAAAAAAACGATCATGGGGTACCCAAACGCCTGTGATGCTGCGTCGGCGCTCCACCAGTTCTGCGATGTGGCAAACTCCACACAAATGTTATATTATATTGAGGGTTGCAACTTGCAAGAGCTTAACTCCATTTACCAAAAACATTTCAATAGTATCATAACAATAACAAAATGTTTATTACAGAACAAAAGTATGGGATGGAAAGTACAAATCTTTGAGGGGAAGATCTTGCAGAACTTCAAGGTTCCCAGATAGCTGATTGTTTTGTATGTGCCTGCAAAATCAAGCACCGTATAAAAATGGAAGAGACAAGTTAAAAATAAGGAAATGAGTTGTTTCTTAAACTGAAAAACTGACAGTGTGGTCAGTGATGACAAAGCCGCCATGGAAGAAGGCAGATGGCCACTTATGTTATTGGAAGAGAGATCCCTACAATATCAGAATCATTACAATGTTAGACAAAGATGAAATTAAAAGAAGAACCTGAACAGAAAAATTGAAGGGGCCTACAGATTTATCAACCCAGTGAGAGTTTGGAATGCATCTGGTAATTCTCCATTTAAATTATTCGCATTAACTGACCTATAGTATACAAAAAGGGAGAGTGAGAAATAAGTGAAACTTAAACAGAAAAAGTAAAGGTGGGGAGAAAGGAAAATATAACTTACATGTCTGAAAGAAATAATAATTTTGACAAAGAATTGGGGATGCTTCCTGTAAATTGGTTGGCTGAAAGAAAACTGGCAATATCATCAAATACAAAATTCATATTAAATTAATATAAAAGGGTTGCACAAACATCAGTTAACAGCTATATTCGAAATAATGATTCTATTTTTGAACGCATACAATCCTCGCAAGGTAAGTGGTAAATTTTCTGGTATGGTTCCGCCAATAAAGTTATTACTGAAATCTCTGTTGCAAGAAAGAAAGAACGGAAGAGATTAATTAAAGAATAAAAAACAACATTATTTGTTCAATTTCTAATCAAAATATCAATGCGTGGGAAACCATAAAAAATAACATCCATCTTCAGAGTAATAAATGAGAAATCACATCAAAATAATAATCAGCGTGAGTGAAGAGAGCATTTTGCACCCTGTCTTACATTGTCACTATGGATGAAAATTTTCCCAATTGATCACCTAGTTGACCACCTAAATTTGCACCATTCATAATTCTGCAGAAGACAATTTTATTATATTCTAGAAAATTATTCAAAGAAGAAAATAAATACATGGCAAAAATGAAAAACAGTAAAATATTGTACATTGATGTAATATTTGGACCAACGCACAGAATACCCTGCCAGGCCTCTAAGCATGGATCTCCACCATTTGGGACCCATCCAGGAAGAAGCGGTGAGCCCAATGCCACATATAAGCTATTTATAGCAAAAACTGGGAAGGATTGAGTATTAGAGAATATTATCACAACACAAAAGCAATGTCTTAACCTGCAAAAATATTAAATTTGTTGAAATTTGGTGTGCAAATAGTACAATTGGTGTGCAGTTAGCAGCCTCCCTCCTTTTGGGATTAGTCCCACATCTCATATTCTAGTTTTGAGTCTCCTTGTGTGTGTATAAATAGGGGAGAGTTGTATTTAATTTAGAGTGTGAATAATAAAAAGTTTTATTCCTTTGTTTCAACTTGGTATTAGAGTCAAGTTCGGAAGCTCCCTAAAGGGATTTTTTTCCGGACAGATCTTCTGCCAGAGAGGGCTAGTTTCCTTTCTTGGCTTCAACAGCATTAACATCGCGCAACGGAGTCCGGCCTGTTTTATCACATTCCTTTGTTGTGCGCTAACTGTGGCGTGAGCGAGGAAGAGAAACAGTGTGCGAGGACCCATCGTGTGCGTCTGCAAAGAAGAAGAGTAATATGACTCAAGCTCTCTGAACGTGACATCCATGTTGATGAATAACCTTCTCTCCACCAAACTCCAACATGCATACCCCTTTTGGGTGCCTAACTACCCAACAAAAACACACTTTAGGACCCTCGGATCAAATTTTCCCACATTTGATCTTTTGTCATGCACAAAACACACACAACCAAAGGTCTTGAGGGGAAGATTATTTTCACTCTTCCCTCACAGTATCCCAATTGGAAACTTCTGACCCAATACTTGTGATGGCGTTCGATTGATTAAATAGGTTGTTGTTAGCAGAGCTTGTCCCAATAAGTACTTAGGCACCTTCATTGTTATCATCATACTCTGAGTTACTTCCAGAAGGTGTTTATTCTTTCGTTCCGCTACTCCATTCTGCTCTGTCATGTATGGACAAGTAGTTTGATGTTGGATTCCATGTGAGGGCAAGTACACCTCAAACACCCAACTGGTGTACTCTATCCTATTGTCAGACCGCAACACCTTTACGACTGCACTGTATTGAGTTTGAACTCCTTTATGAAAAACCTTGAAGCAATCAAACACACTGATGTAGGTGTTCTTTTCACCAATTGCCAAACACCTTTACAAGTTTGAAGTCTGACAATGGATATTCAGATACATTCGTGTGTTTGATTGCTTCAAAATTTTTCATAAAGGAGTTCAAACTCAACACGGTGTAGTCGTAAAGGTGTTGAGGTCTGAAAATGAAACAGAGTACACCAACAGGGCGTTTGAGGAGTACTTGTCCTCGCAGGGAATCCAACATCAAACTACTTGTTCATACACCCCAGAGCAGAATAGAGTAACGGAATGAAAAAAAACAAACATCTTATGGAAGTAACTCGGAGTATGATGATAACAATGAAGGTGTCTAAATACTTATGGGGGCAAGTTGTGTTAACAGCAGCCTATTTAATCAATCGGACGTCCTCGCAAGTATTAGATCAGAAGTCTCTGATTGAGATACCGCGAGGGATGAGTGAAGATAATCTTCCCCTCAAGACTTTTGGTTGTGTGTGTTTTGTGCATGACAAAAAACCAAATGTGGAAAAATTGGATCTGAGGGCCCTAAAGTATGTTTTTGTTGGGTATTCAGCTACTCAAAAGGGGTATGTATGTTGGAGTTCGGTGGAGAGAAGGTTATTCATCAGCACGGATGTCACGTTCAGAGAGCTTGAGTCATATTACTCTTCTTCCAGTGACTTGCCTCACCCAGAACCACTCGGTGTAGAAAACATGACGCAAGAAGGGGAGGATCGCTGTGGTGGTGAAAGGCGGATAGTGAGTATCCCGTTGACACCTATGTCAATGGAACCAAAGTCAGCTGAGGTGCCGATTCTTAAGGAGAGAAAATTTGGTTATGATGGACCTCAGACTCAGGGGGAGTTAAGAGTGTATACGAGAAGAAGGCATGTTGGAACACCCTATTACTAATTTGGGTCAGGATCACTATGTCTATAGGATTATTGCATTGACCTTGTTGTATAGAGTAAAGGTCAACTTGTTAAGGTCTAAGGCTTAGGACTTAGCTTTGAAGCTTTCCCCAAGACCTCCTAGTTCAGATGAGAAGCCCAGATGAAGAGTTCAACTTGTCGTCGAGCTCAGATCGACGAAGCGTCGAACCCAGTTCGACTATCTCTGAGCTCAGGTCGACGAGGCGTCGAATTCAGTTCGACGATAGTTGAGCTCAGATCGACGATTATCTTTTGAGATCGACGATTTCTGGAATTCTGTCAGTTTGCTAAGGATTTCAAATGTCTTCAAGTCAGAGCATTTATTGAAGAAGATTTTTAGCCGTTATATTAAATCTGGAGCAAGTTTCAAGAAAACAAAGAAGGAATGTTATTTAGGTTTTTCCTCCAGAGACAGTTGACATTTAAGGAAAGCATTTATGATTTGTCTAACGACTATCTAGAAGATTTGAAGACTGGATTTCATATTATGATTCAGAGAAGAAGAATTATATAAGAAAAAAGAAGAAGATCAATAACATAGAGAGGAGAGCAAGCTTCTATTCTTTCTGATTCCTTCTGATTCAAAGTTTCTCAAGTCTTCATCATTCATACTCCAGACAACACACATTTCAGTTCTTGCTGAAATCATCTTTTGTTGGAGCATTCTTTTCATTGAAGATCTATCAACCTTGCAAAGCTTCTATTCCTGAACTCTTGCTAATCTAAGGGGGAGCTTTGACAACATCAACATCCACTTGTGCTTCTCTCTGATTGTTGACAGAGAAGACAACCTAACCTTTTTCTTTTTCTTTCCTGTAAAAGGGTTCTTTAAACTCCCTTCAAAAGTTTTGTTTTGGTTTCTGAGACCTGATCAAAACTCAGTAGTGGCAAGACACCTGATCAAAAAATTTGATTTGGTTTTTGAGCACCTGATCAAAAGCTCATTGGTGCCCAGGACACCTGATCAACTCATTCTGCAGTGGATTCCTACCAAGGGTGGTAGAAGAGTGGATGTACCCAGGTTTTGGGGAACCACTATAGTTCCTTATGTCTTCTGGTTGCTTGTTATTTTGTTAGCTGTGTGCTGTGGATTTGCTTCTTGTATTTGTTTTATTCTGATTACTGTTAAGCACTCTACACTAAGTAAATTAAGTCTTCCACTGCTAAAGTAATTTTTAAATTTGCAGAATTATTTTAAAACACTCTATTCACCCCCCTCTAGAGTGAAGGGTTGATCTTACACTCACTTTCAAGGCAGTCGAGCGAAACTACAATGTCTATATTGCTATCTGTGTTAGGTCTCTTGTATCTGTCTACTCTGATCATTGAGACACATGCACCATCCACCACGAGTTCAGACATCTCAGGTAAGATAACCCCTCATCTCTCTACTCTCATTCCCTTGCCGGTAAGACGAAGTTCCTGCAAGAATGCAGGAGTCTCACCTGATCGATATGGCTTTCCGCATGATATTACCCAATTTGTTTCCTACTCTCATATATCCCTTGCACATGAAACATTAATTACATCTTTGGACATTGTTTTTATTCCTAAGTATTGACAGGTTACTAAGAAGGATCCTCGATAAAAAGCTACAATGCTAGAAGAACTTGGCCCATTAAAGAAAAACAAGACCTGGAACCTTTTGTCACTACCTCGAGGGAAAAAGACAATTGGGTGCAAGTGAGTGTTCACTGTGAAGCAAAACCCAAAGGGTCAAATTGAGCTTTATAAGGCTAGATTGGTAGCAAAAGGTTACGGTCAGACTTATGACATCGACTACGATAAGACCTTTGCACCCGTCTTCAAAATGAGCACGGTGCGGACACTAATATCCTTGGCGGCAAATGGGGGATGGAAGCTACACCAGCTCGACGTAAAGAACGCATTTCTTCATGGGGATCTATTGGAAGAGGTATACATGGAGGTGTCACCAGGCTTTGACACGAAACAAACAGTAGGCAAAGTGTGTAGACTTAAAAAATCCTTGTATGGGCTGAAGCAATCTTCTCGAGCCTGGTTTGACAGATTTAGGAAGGCGATGATTAATATGGGTTATCAATAGACCAACGTTAATCATGTCATGTTCTTTAAACGGAATGGAGATCACACTACGATACTTGTGGTGTATGTGGACGATATGATTATTACGGACGATATGATTATTACAAACGATGACGAGAAGAAAATTGCTCAGTTAAAATAAGGTTGGGCAAAGAGCTTGAAGTAAAGGATTTGGGGCAGCTAAAATACTTCCTTGGGATAGAAGTAGCTCGTGGTTCAGAAAGAATCGTTCTATCTCAACGTAAATATGTGTTATATCTGCTCAAAGAGACAGACATGCTGGGGTAGAGGCCTGCAGTTGCTCTTATTGATCAGAAAACCAAGCTCAACGTTGAGGCAGGAGAGCCAACTGATAAAGAGAGGTATCAGAGACGTGTAGGTTGCCTGATCTATTTGAGTCACACCCGTCCCGACATATCTTTTGTTGTGAGCGTAGTAGCCTGTTATATGCACGATCCCAGGGAGGGCACTTGGATGCAGTGAATCAGATTCTTAGATACTTAAAGAGTGCGCCAAGAAAGGGATTGATCTTCCGAAAGAATGGACATCTAAATATCGAAGACTATTGCAACTCTGACTAGGCTAGCTGTGCAGATGACAGGAGATACACATCAGGATATTGCATGTTTGTATGGGACAACCTTGTATCCTGGAAAAGCAAGAAGCAGACTGTAGTTGCGAGATCTACAGCCGGGACAGAATACAGGGTCATGGCCTTAAGTGTAGGGGAGTTGCTATGGCTGAAAGTCCTGCTGAGCGAACTCAAAATAGATCAAGGCGGACAGATGACATTGTGGTGTGATAGTAAGTCAGTCATCAGCATTGCAAACAATCTCGTCCAACATGATAGAACCAAGTATATAGAGATCAATAGGTTCTTCATCAAAGAAAAGCTGGATGGTGGGATACTGAAGCTTGGGCACGTTGCTACAAAGGAACAAGTGGTTGATTGTTAACCAAGGGACTTGGCTCATTGAATTTATGTAGATTGGGTGACAAGATAGACTTAGTGGATATATTTCGCCCACCTTGTGGGGGAGTGTTGGAATTTGGTGTGCAAATAGTACAATTAGTGTGCAGTTAGCGACCTCCCTCTTTTTGGAATTAGTTTCACATCTCAAATTCTAGTTTTGAGACTCCCTTGTGTGTCTATAAATAGAGGAGAGTGTATTGATTTAGAGTGTGAATAATAAAAGGTTAGTTTCAACTAAACTTAACAGAAAGAAAATTAATTAAAAAAATGTTAAAGTTCAGACGCTTAACAACCAAATATATGGAAAATGAAATCATGGGAAAAAAATGGGTACGTGGTACTTTTAACTACGATTTTTATGATAGTCCCAACCATCCATTCAAGGAAACCATATAATATTAAATTAGTAATTAGAAAATCTGAAGTGCACCAAGTCGGTTAAGAGAAAGACTTGCTAAAATCTGTCAACTAAATGTTATTCGGTTTAGAAAAAACTAATAAAAACAGCCTAAAGTTTTGTTAAATCAACCCTATGATCAACAACAACACAATAATAGCAAATGTAGCAACACAGGGATGAGAGAACAGACCTCAGAAGTTTAAAACAGCCTACAATTTCTAGACAACAAATTTCAATAAAACTGGAAAGAAAACAATCCAATAGTATGGTAGATTCAACCAGGGACGGATCTAAGGGGGGCAAATTGGGGCCCGCACCGCCCCCCCCCCCCCCCCCCCCCAAGATTTTTGCAAAATAATTAGTTGGATTTCTCTCGTCAAGGCAATGAATTTTGACTATTTATACATCAAAAAGGATGTCAGACAAATAGAGAGAAAGTATCTTGGTACCTTTGTATAAGAATAAATGAGATATACAAAATTGTGTTAATTACAGAGGAATTAAATTGATGAGTCATACCATGAAACTATAGGAACGAGTAATAGAAAGAAGATTAAGACGAAAGACTAATATCTCGAAGAATCAATTTGGATTCATATCAGGGAGGCGACCATGGAAGCTATACATCTCGAGGACTCATTAACAACTATCGAGAAAGAAAACAAGATTTGCATATGTTGTTTATTGATCTTGAGAAGGCTTATAATAGAGCTCCAAGAGAGATCTTATGGAGATTCTTAGAAAAAAAAGGTGTAAATATATCATATATTGACACAATCAAAGATATGTATACAAATTTAGTGACAAGGGTGAGGACATCTAGAGGATTAACACGGGAATTCTCTATCATTGTTGTTTACATCAAGGTTCAGCTTTAAGCCATTATCTCTTTACCCTTATTATCTTAGATGAGCTCACCGGACATATCCAACAAGCAATACCTTGGTGTTTATTTCTTGCGGATGATATCGTCTTGGTTGATGAGACGCGCGAGGGTGTAAACTCAAAACTTGAATCTTGACGAGATACTTTAGAAAAGAAGGGTTTTAGGTTGAGCAGGGCAAAGACGGAGTATATGGAGCTTAAATTTAACAATACAAGAAGGACAGATAACTTCGTTATTAAGTTGGGTGATCAAGATATTTCCCGTAGTGAGTGTTTTAAATATCTTGGATCGATAGTTCAAAAAGACGGAGGTATTGATAAAGATGTGACACATAGAATCCAAGCGGGTTGATTGAAGTGGAGAGGCGCGTCAGGGATCTTATGTGATCGTATAGTACCACTAAAACTTAAGGGAAAGTTTTACCGTACTGCAATTAGACCTGCGATGCTCTATGGTTCTGAGTGTTGGGCAGTGAATTGTGTACATGAGCACAAAATGGGAGTTGCGGAGATGAGAATGCTTACGTGGATGTGTGGACACACTAGATTGGATAAAATTAGGAATGGAAGTATCAGGGATAAGACAGAGGTAGCACCAATTGCAGAGAAGATGCGAGAAGCTCATCTAAGATGGTTTGGACACGTACAAAGGAGACCATTAGAGGCACCTGTTAGACGTTGTGAGAGTCTAGTCACTAGGCATGTTAAACGAGGGAGGGGTAGACCAATAAAAACTTGGAATGAAACTGTAAGGAAAGACATGATGTACTTAGGCATTACAAAGATTATGACAAAAGATAAGGCACAATGGAGACAAAGGATCCATAAAGCCGACCCCACTATAGTGGGATAAAGGCTTGATTGTTGTGTTGTTGTGATATGGGCCTTCCCCTTCGATCTAGTGAGCGGTGGCGGCGCTATTGTTGCAAGGCGGAGGCGGAGGCAGCGAGCAGCGTCGTCGGGATAACGTATCGCGGAAGGGAGCGCTGAGGGCTTTTGGCTAGGGCAAACTCACGGGTTATTCCCATGGGTTTAGAGAGAGAGAGATAGGAAGGAGAGAGATTAAGAGAGAGAAAGGGATTTTTCTTCTAAATTCTTGCTCTCTTCAAATGTCTAACCACACCACATAAATAGGTTCAAAACATGCCCCCCATTTGGGCTTACGACAATGGGTGAAATATGCTAAAATTAAATACGCAGAAATAAAGATACACGGCGCGAAACCCGCCACATAACATCACCGCCCCCGTTCGAAGATAGCTTGTCCTCAAGCTGGATCGAAGGGCATTGGGGCCCCGACATCACCCGTCGTGTCCTCCTGGAGGGGGTCATCAACTTCCAGCCAAAATAGGCGTTTGCATCTGTGTCCCGGCGTGAACGGATCATCACAATTGTAGCATAGGCCCTTCTCGCGTCGTTCGGTCATCTTGGTGCGGGACAGACGGCGGCGAACAGTAGGCCGCAGAGGAGCGTCCTGGAATGGAGTCGCGTCAGGCAAGCGGACAAGAGAGGAAGCTCCCGAAAAACCTCAACGTCCCAAGGGTGGACGGTCCAAGAGCAGGCGTTGTTCACAAGCCCTGGCGAGGCTCATAGCCATGTTGAGATTAGGTGGTAGGAGGAATTCCGCATCCCAACGTAAGCGCTCGTGGAGGCCGGCCGTGAAGAGCGGAACCTGTTGCTCCGGTAAGACGGACGTCGCGCGAGACAGAAGAATCTGAAATTTTTCCAAGTAGGTGTCGGTGGAACCGTCTTGTTTGAGGTTCGCGAGATCGCCGAGTGGGTTGCCGTGTAGAGCCGGGCCGAACCGAAGGGTGCAGGCCGCGCTGAAATCTGCCCATGAAATGTTGGGATGTTCCCGCAGAAGCTGAGTGAACCATAATTGTGCGGGGCCGAGTAAATGGAAGGATGTGATGCCCACGCGTTCTTCATCTGGTGTACGGTGGTTTGCGAAAAAAATATCGCAACGTGTAAGCCACGGAAGAGGGTCGTCGCGGCCCTCGTAAATGGGAAAGTCCATCCGAATAGTACGTGCGTAGGTGGGATAGTCCGCGCCTGGTTGAGCGGCGGAGTCCACTCTGCTTGCCGAAGGGTGGTCGGTTGTATTCAGCGACGGAGGGGACGACATGCCTTGTAGGGCATCAAAACGGGCGTTGAGGGCGTCCATCTTGGCGTTCTAAGTTGCGAACATTAGTGGAAGAGAGCCATGAGATCAGCGAGGGAGGGAGGAGCATCTGCCATTGGAGAAAGGGCCGAGCAGGCGGCCGGTGGTGTTGGAAGGAGACCGGCGGAAGCAAAAAGGCGCGGAACTGTAGGAGCGGGGCCGGAAAACTGTTCCCGGTTGCTGGAGGGACGGGCGGCGTGATCGGCGGCCGATGCGGGCGAAGCGAGCGCGTGTGGGTGTGGCCGAGCAGAGGCGATGTCGGAGAAGACGGTGGGTGCCTCTGATACCAAGTTGATATGGGCCTTCCCCTTCGATCTAGTGAGCGGTGGCGGCGCTATTGTTGCAAGGCGGAGGCAGCGAGCAGCGTCGTCGGGATAACGTATCGCGGAAGGGAGCGCTGCGGGCTTTTGGCTAGTGCAAACTCACGGGTTATTCCCATGGTTTTAGAGAGAGAGAGATGGGAAGGGGAGAGATTAAGAGAGAGAAAGGAATTTTTCTTCTAAATTCTTGCTCTCTTCAAATGTCTAACCACACCACATAAATAGGTTCAAAACATGCCACCCATTTGGGCTTACGACAATGGGTGAAATATGTTAAAATTAAATACGCAGAAATAAAGATACAGGCGCGAAACCCGCCACATAACATGTTGTATACGTCAAAAACGGTGGCCGGATGAGCGAGAAATGGCTCTGATAAGATGGAGACGTTCAAATTTTTTGTTGTTGAAGGAAGTTGATGTCCGTCCCCCTTGTTAAAATTTCTAGAACCGCCACTGGATTCAACCCTGGATCAGTACAACATTCACAAGACTTCAAATAAGTAAATGGTCTTCGTGAAACACGAAATAGACGAATTTCCGCATAGTTAAAAGGAGAAAACTTTCACAAAAAATTGAAATTAAAGCTACAAATGCTGCCTTAAAAATTGAGTCCATTTTTAATCACTAATGTTGCACAAAATAGCCCTAAACATGTCATTCGACCACCATAGCTTTAACCCAAAAATCAGTAGGTCAAAATACACCTCTAATAATTGATAGAACACACAAACAGTATCAAATCAGCACTGAACCCATGGTAGGATTGGGCCTAAGTATAATACTTTATCAATTCAACTTCAATAGAAAGTGGTAACTGGTAAGTCATTAATTGATCACAAAATATGGAACCATTGAATTGAAAGCAAAAAAACAGCAAACTACTATCAACAGTCACAGAAGGATCTCCAAAACTTCAATACAAAAGTTTTTATGGCAAACACTTCTGTATCACATGCCACAAAAAAGTGCACGCAAACACTTTTGGACAACAAACAGAAATGCAGCATCCGAAAATGCATCGCATCCACTTAAAATCATCAAAACAGTAATTCAATAGATCAGGACAGCAAAAATAAACACAAGAGAGAAACTAGATTGAATGGAGATATTACTCGTCAATTGAGAAAGATAAGGCTATGGCCGCCACGCCCAAGGAGAAGAGCTCGCACCTCACTTAGATGAATGTCAAACAATAAGAGAAGGAAGCCCACAATGCAGTCTACTGACATCTCTTGGAATCCACAGTAAAAACTGCTCGACCCTGGGTCATGAAAAGATAAAATGCAATTTGCAAATAGTCACACTCCACAACTGTTATGGAGGAACTGGTCTCACTAGATGTGGACAGGAACACACGAACTTGACATGTTTACAACAAGCAAACAGAGGCGGGAGCATGGAACTGCAATTCATCATCTCTTTATTTAGCATTGTCTTAATTAACTGCATTGTCTCTATTTATTGTTTTGCACCTAGATGTGTGGGGAAATGTACTCTAAACTTAGTAAACTCTCATCTTGGATGATCACCATTGAAAAGCTTAAGTTGTTGGAACTAGAAAGCTGCTTCAACAGAGTTCTTACCAAAGGGCTAACCTGAGGTTACTGATCATGCGGTCTAACACCACGAGCCCAATGGCAAGAGAGATGATTTATGAGGGCAGAAGGTTGGACTGCCAATAAATAAGACTCACAAACTGCAGCGAGGGGTTCCATCCATACACCTGGAAGTATATAAGAAATTCCCTCCTAAAACCAAGACAATGATAGACACAAGGAAAGCATGATCTCAACAAATGAGGAACGTTGGTGGTGGGGGGGTGGGGGGGGGGGGGGGGGGGGGGGAGTCTGTCTTTCTTGTGTGCCCTAGGATCTTATTTATAGGTAATCCAGAAAAAGGGTTTGTGGTATGCGATTATCCGTCCCCACAAAATACTGGATGTTTCGCGTTATAGTACTTTGGGCGAGATAGTTGAAGTCGCCTGAAATAACCTTGAGAACTATGCCCTGGTGGTGCAAGCTCATTGGCGAGATCTAAGGGGTCTCGCTTATGGACCTCGCCTAAACGATCTCGGGAGGATCTCACCAACGAACCTTGCTAGCGATCGGGAGGATCTCGCTGGCTTAGAATGACCATGCAAACTCGGCCTTGGTTGTTCTCTACGTATCTTTGGTGATAATATTCTTCTTGGTCAGCAGTCAATTTCTTACTGACGTGATCTATAATTCGGCTTTTCCTTTCTCGGCGAAAATGGGTTGTACACAATCTTCGATCTTTGCGAGCTCATTTAGAGCTAGAAAAGAAACGTCCAACCCTTATTCGGTAAGCTGCATCTTCTGAGTTGACTATGTGAGTTGACAGGACGCGAGTTTTTTGTCTTTATAAATGGTGGGTCCTCTGCAGCGATGACCTTACTGGCCAGATGTAGTCCAAGTCGACAGAAGTAGCTGCGAAGTCTGCTTCTTTCCTAACCACCCTCAAATTGCTCCCCTCTCGCCATGATAAAAAGCGCGAGAAGAAGAGAAAAGTGAGAAAGGCAGAAATGGAGAACCGCCACCTCGCCAACTGTTGAACCAGCTCATGGCGATGGTGGTCCAACGACAAAAGGAGGCGAGCCACCTAAAAGGCGCGAGCCGACCACCCCAGAGCAAGTTAAAAAGGTAATAGGCGAGTCGGTGATATTTCTGGCGCAACTTGAATTGATGTCATTGTTGATCTCGTCATCGCATTGCCAGGCCTTGGATCTATCCAGCTTCGAGTCCTATAAGGACCTTTCCACTAAAAACTACCACAAGGGTACCCCTGTTGCAAGGGACTCTGTGGTGACTCCGCCCAACGAACTCGGAGCTCAGACTCCTGTTGAGCTCGACTTGTCGGGTAGACACTTTTCTTCAAAGACTGCAAATCCCAATGGTTGTCCTTTCTAACTTGATGATTCCACACAGGCTTACAGCACCTGCTGCCAAGCCGATTGAAGTCGCCCCATTGGGCGAGCATCTGGCAGAACAATCTCTACCGTGAACAAATGTGGTGGATGAAACTCTGTTCAAGGAAGACGACGAGCGGTCTCATCCTCGGAGAGAACTCGTCGTTGGATCCTCCTTGTTGGACCCTTTGTCGCGGCAAGTCGGTTGTCCGGGGAAAATTTAGATCCTTCTCTTGTCGTGACGCATACGGGCGTCATGACCACAGTAAGAAATTTCCTACCGATGAGATTCCTTCGGAGACGGCAACATTGCGGTCTCCTCCTCCTAATCCCCCCTGCACGGGGCTTTTCGGATCGAAGTGTCCAATGCTCCTCTGTCGCGAGCTCCTGACGTGGCGACTCCATCAGACGGTTCGCCCCGCGGGTAGCCTTCCCGCAGGAAGGCGCCTTAAGTACTGTCCACAAATCATGGGGCGGGGCAGCCCAGCTGAAAGTGTGGAATATGAATTAAGAATTACTCTGAATTACTCTAAAGAGCGTGAATAGATAATTAAAATTTATTTTACACGAAAATCAACGTAAGTTGAATTCTCGTACTATGAAAATCGACTTCTTCTTTTAGCACACTCGACAACGTGGCATCGTCGGGGAAATAATTCATGGCACTAAAACAATAAGCATCACTAGATCCCAACCTATGAAAACAACCATTCACTATAATACCACTTGTTAAGAAGTGTGAATCATAGGAGGGTCGAATGTCAAATTAAACTCAATAGCATCGCATGCTTTAACAATAAATTCATCCATCTAATCGTCTTACAATATGTACTCCTAACCTAATAAAGTAATATCAGTAACAATTAACATACCAAGTCAATCATATGTGCATTGCCATGTGGACTCATAAAAATAGAACATTTGCATTCACAATTAGAGTACCATAGTATGAATATATATATATATATATATATGTTTGATTATTGATTCCATAATCAACCTCAGTAAAAACATGAAGAAATACATATCACTCCTTCCAGGCAATGTGACATACCATCTTGATCGGCTGTGAAGCTCTGTGACAGTGGCAGAGACATAATCACCATCAAAACCATAACAGGAACAGGATATTTCCTAAAGAGCGTTCTGCATAATCCTCTTATCATAGCGCTCGGAGATAAACACCCAGGCAACTTGTTCTGTCACAGCAACAAAGTGTTACTTATGAATAGAGAGAAGAAAGTCACAATTACATGGAGAATACATAGATACACAATAACAAAAACATGAGTATATCTTTGAAATTTGTGTTTAAAAATTCATATAAAACTTCAAGTTCAACCTCCTAAAATCCGCATGTAGAATCTGTTCATGTTTTTAGATAACCTTCGAGAAACAATACATCTAAACAAGAAAAACTTCAGTAGTTAGCCCCTCCAAATCATGTAACTTCAGCATAAAAGAATCAAATCACGCATCCCATCACACTTTCATTAGAAGGGGGAATAAAAGAAAAAATCCAATATCTTCTCTTCTTTGTAGCAGAAGCATTTCCTCGAAAAAGTTCAATCCAGGTACAAATATCCGTGGCTAGCTCAATTGCCTAAACCCTAACTTATTGTCGTTAGCTCCTCCAAATCATGTAACTTCAGCATAAAAGAATCAAATCACGCATCCCATCACACTTTCATTAGAAGGGGGAATAAAAGAAAAAATCCAATATCTTCTCTTCTTTGTAGCAGAAGCATTTCCTCGAAAAAGTTCAATCCAGGTACAAATATCCGTGGCTAGCTCAATGGCCTAAACCCTAACTTATTGTCGCGCCAACGGCACGCAGCTCTGGGCTTAAACTGCAATTCGTCCCCCCAAAAAATAAGTTACGGCAACTAAGCTTTTCAGCTAGGAAAACGTAACCGAGATCATGCCAGCAAAACCTAGCAGATCCATCTGATCAATGCGGCGATCGAAGCTCACCTTCAAAACTGGTAAGCTTGATTTCGCTGATAAAATTCTGCCAGAATCTCTACAAAGACCGACGGTGGGAAGAGAGAGAGAGAGTGAGAGAGAGAGGGAGAGAGAGAAGAGAAGAAATGCAGTAGAGAAAAAGACGGGCTTACTTTCTTCCACCCTGTGACAGTCGAATCTTGAAACTGGGGAGAGGGGTGACGGCTGTGAAATGTGTAAAGCTCTATAAAGCTCGTCTTTCTTTTTATTTCCCTTCTTTTTCATCTAATATCAAAAGTGGGCCCAGTGAAAACCGCCAAGTTTTTCTTCTTTAACAATTTTTAGTTGCTTGTCCTCGTAATCTATTAATAACAAATAATAATCTAATTTATGGGGATTGATGAGGATGAACGTAGGGAGCAATTTTTAGGACCGGGCCCGGTCTTCAGATTTGAAGACGGGCTATTGCTGCCGAGTGGACTCTCTACGGTCAAGTTGGACTTCATGTGATCAGTTTTGTAATCTTACGGTCAGATTATGCGAACATTGCGATCGCACTATAGAAGAAGTCCGCGTGGCAGTCCTCACTCCTCCCAATCCCGCTCTAGGCGCTCCGAATCCCGCTCCAGGCTCTCCTCACTCCTCCCGATCTCGAGCATTCGAGAGTGCGACTTAGGGCTATTTTTCCGAATCCCGCTTCGGCGATCCTCAGACCTCCCGATCCCGAGCAGGCTGGCACGCGCCCAACCATGTTTTTTGGCAAAACCGCTCTAGTGGCTTCTTCATTTCTTCCCTCGAGCGTTGGGCGCCTTATTTTTTTTAAAAAAATACGGGAATAGAGAGCGGTTTATAGATAAACCGCTCGGTTTATGCATAAACCGCTCGGTTTATGCATAAACCGCTCGGTTTATGCATAAACCGCTCGGTTTATGCTCGGTTTATGCATAAATCGTTGTCTATTATACTCTGAACCCTAGAATAGACAACGGTTTATATATATATATATATATATATATATATATATATATATATATATCGATGTTTATTCTATCCTGAACCTTAGAATAGATAGCAGTTTATATATAAACCGCTGTCTATTTTAGGATTCAGGGTATAATTGACCGAGCTGAGAAAAAATTCAAGTCCTGCCCCTGGGTATAAGTCATAGGGTATTTCATTGTCTCTTTTTCATTTTCTCTCCTTTAGATTGTTTGAGTTTCTTCCTTACTCCTCTCTTCGCTGTATTAATGTTTTCCTTTATTCTTGACGATGGTCGTGTTGGCTTGTTAGGTGTTGGACGTACTCCAACAACAGATAGTTGGAATTTTTCCGCAGCCAAATAATTTGGAAGTTTGGGGCATTGGGCATCAACCATTAAGTATGGACACTCATGTAAAATTTTGTCTCTTAATCTCTTATAGTTTTATGCTCTTTAATAGTGCTTGTTTTTTTTATATAATTTTTATTTTTCAGAATAAAAAAGTATTTTAAAAAGAAATTAATATCGGATGAGCAACATAATTTTGATGTTCAAAGTAGATAAGTTATTTCAAATTCTTGTGTTGATGTTTCAGAGCAGAAAAAATGTATAATTATTAGTGAATCAAGTCAATTCAAACATCTTAAAAGAAATTGTGAACAATTTAATTCGAATGAGTTAATTAATTGCATATCATGAATTAAGACAAATGATTTCTGATTATCATGTGAACAATATCAATTAATGTTATTAGATTTTTGTTGAACCGAGATCTATCTTTTCGAGGTCATGGTAAATCCGCGACATCTAATAATTAGGGAAATTTTCTTGAGCTTTTAGAATGGTTGGGAGAGCACAATGAAGATATTACAAATGTAATCTTAAAAAATGCTCCAAAAAATAATAAATTAACATCACCTCAGATTCAAAAAGATATAGTAAGTGTTAATGCTTGTGAGATTAGAGAGGTTGTAGTTTCAGAAATTGGTGATGACCTATTTTCAATATTAGTTGATGAATCTCATGACATATCAATTAAAGAACAAATGACGGTTATTTTTCATTATATGGACAAGACCGGAAGTATTATTGAGTGTTTTTTTGTTATTGTTCAAGTCACTGATACAATAGCTTTATCCTTAAAAGCAGTAATAGATATGTTATTCTCTACTCATAGTTTGACACTTTCAAGACTACGTGGGCAAGGGTATGATGGAGCAAGTAATATGTAGGGAGAATTTAGAGGTCTTAAAAGTTTGATATTAAGAGAAAATAAATCTGTGTATCGTGTACATTGTTTTGCTCATCAATTACAGATAGCACTTGTAGCTGTAGCAAATAATGACTGTCAAATTTCTATGTTTTTTACTCTGGTTAGCAGTATTTTTAATATTGTTGGAGCTTCATGTCAAAGACAAAATAAACTTAGAGAGAAGGAGATTCCTAAAATTACTATAGCGCTGGATAATGGAAAAATTCATACTGGTCAAGGTTTAAATTAAGAAACAAGTATCAAAAGAGTTGGAGATATTTGTTGGTGATCACATTATATTTCTGTAGTGAGTCTAATACTTATGTTTTATTCAGTTATTGATGTGCTAGATGACATAAGATTAGATGAGTTAGATTTCAGAAAAAGATCAGAGACATCTGATATTTTAATTTTTATTCAAACATATGAATTCACATTCAATCTACATCTAATAAAACATATTTTAGGAATGACGAATGAATTATCACAAACGTTACAAAAGAGGGATCAGAATATAGTAAATGTTATGCACTTAGTCAATGTTTCTAAAAAATGACTGCAAAAATTTCGAGATGATGGTTGATTTGATCAAAGAAGTTATAATATTTTGTATGATTCATAAGATAGAAATAATAAAAATGAAGAAAAACTTTAAAGTTTTGGGAAGATCAAGACGAAAAGTAGAAGAAAGAATTAATCTGTATCATTATCGTGTTGAAATTTTTTATGCAGTTATTGATTTGTAATTGAATGAATTAAACCATCGATTTAATGATGTCAACACAGAGCTACTGATTTGTATGGTTGTTTAGATCCAAGTGAAAAATTTGCAGCGTTTGATATATAAAAATTGATGGGTCTTGTCAAATTCAATCCATCAGACTTCTCTCAAATGCAGCTTATAACTATTTAAAGTTAGCTTGAAACTTACATTTTAGATACATCATCTCGAGCTAAATTTTTGAATCTTACGGGAGTTAGCGATCCAGCGAAACAATTTGTTAAGTTCAAATTGGATATGACATATCCTCAAGTATTCAAGTTGATTAAATTGATATTATTATTGTTAGTTGCAATAGCTACAGTGGAAAGAGCATTCTCCAAAATGAAGATTATCAAGTCACATTTAAGCAACCGAATGAGTGATGTATGGTTTAATGACAGCTTATTGACCTACATTGAGAGAGACAAATTCAAATTAGTTGAAAATGAGTCAATCAGCGATTTAAAGTAATGAAAACACGTCGAAAACCATTATAATTAATTGTAAGTGAATGTTAGTTTTTATT
Source organism: Platanthera zijinensis (assembly GCA_039513925.1). Taxonomy (NCBI): domain Eukaryota; kingdom Viridiplantae; phylum Streptophyta; class Magnoliopsida; order Asparagales; family Orchidaceae; genus Platanthera; species Platanthera zijinensis. The sequence continues at coordinate 21,160,287 of CM077096.1, forward strand.
ATGCATTAATATTTATTTTTTTTAATACCTTTTTAAAACATTAATCCCCCCCCCCCGAGATACAATCCCCGCTTCACCACTGTCCAAGCATATTTGAATTCAATCTCTTCTTCTTTGAGCATGCACAAGGAGCTAAAAGCTTTAGGCTCCGTTTGGGAGCCTTAGTTTACTATTTTTCAGCAAGAGTCGGAGTTCAGGCCGCCGATGTCCGAGGTTGTCAAAGACCTCAGCGGAATGATAGCGGATACAAAGGAAACAAGGAGGAATTTTCGAGGAGATTCTTCGGGCTCTTGAGTCGATCCAAATTTCTTCGAGCTCGGACTCACTTGATGAGAGAATAAGCCTGAAGCAAGATCAAGGGTCCAGATTGAAGGAGTCCCTCGATCAGACGTATATTGCTCGTAGCCATGCGGTAGGATGTTGCCCTTCCTTCATTTTGGATTGCAAATGGAATTTGGCTGCTAACTGTTCTTGGATTCTCCATCTGGAAATGGTTGATGGTTGCAATTATTTTGTAGAGCTAGTAAAGATGACATTGGGCCATAATTTATTTCGGTTAGCCCATTATTTTTTCAATATCTGGGTACAAATTTATTATATAAAGTGAAGATCATTTGTATTTTTTAATATTTAAGATGGTAAGTAGGATTAATCCTGCCTTTGAATAATTTACATGATATGTAGACATAAACATGAAGAACATTTTAATTTCTATATTCTTTTTTTTTTTGAATTGTATGTTGTATTATTTCATCTCGAGCTTACACGCAGATTAGGGGTGTTTGCGAACCGAATCGATTAACTCTTAAATCGAATCTAGATGTGTCATAGAATGCAAAGATTTAGATTCAAATTGGTTTGTATATTTGAATTCGAATTCGTCCCGAAATCTTGCATTCGGATTTGGATTCGGATTTAGATACGGTCTTTGATTTGAATTCTAATTTGCTTCAAATGAAGGACCATATTATAGGCTCAATCACACGAGCCTAAACTTAGGGTCGAGAAATGTGGTAGATTAAGGGTCTGTTTGGCAGGGCGGCAGCAATTGCGATCGCAATTATGAACTGTTGTTCTTCAGCGCCCGACTGCGCAGAGTGCGGCCGCGCGGTATGGCTGCGCCCGGGCCCCGCGCGCAGGCTGCGCGGAACACGATCGCGTGCGTGCTGGCCGGGCGCGCCCGCGCGGCCTTTTCGTGCGCGCGCATGAGTTCAGTTTCTTCCTTATGGTTTCCGGGGCTTGCGGCATCGATGCGCGTAATTGGTCCGGTCGAGGCCATGCATTACTCGGTCTAAGTCGTGCTGGTTTGACTTAGAAATTTCAGGAGACCCCACAATATCAATTATGTTATTATTTTTTTTAATTTAATTTAATTTAATTTATTGTTTATTTTAATATTATCCCTAAAATTTATAGTGTGTTATTTAATGTATGGATGATCATATTGTAGTATTAAATATACCGACCACTGGTTGTGAAGTCTTAGCTAGACTGGTGGTTCAATGTGTGTGTCTCCACCTGTGTCTTTATCGGATGAGTATTCTGACCACTGGAACAATAGACCTATGTGGGCGTCACAATCAGACGAGTATTATGAAGTCCTTAAAATAGCGGACCTATGCATGTGTTTCTGTTAGTTGAGCATATTCGATCACTGGATGTGAAGTCTTTAGACTATTGGACCCATGTCAGTGTTTCCATTAGATGAGCATTCTGAACACTAGATGGGAAGTCTTTAGACTAGTGTGGCTATGTGGGTGTCTTCATCATATGCGCATTTTGATCACTAGATGCATGTTGTGAAAGATTCAAGCCCGAAAGAACCCAAAATGAACATATGAATTAAATGATAAGTCTTTAGACTAGAGGAACTACATGCATTCTAACGACTAAAATAGATTGTCATGGGGCATGAGAGGTGGTTTTTTTCATTATTGATGAGCGCACGTCATTGTACTCATAAGACACAATAAACCATATGAGCCTCATCAGAGGACGATGACCCATTCTTCCGGGTATGGAAATGGTTACATATGAGTCTGTGACAGAGCATCTCAATTGCCACGTGAGATTGAAATCACAGAATGTGTCTAGTAAGCAATGAAACGTATAACTAAGATGAATGCGAACACCAGACCCCTCGAGTTTAAGTAAAATCTCACACCTCAAAAATCTTCGGTCTTAAATAAGATTAAAAATATTAATTATAACATAAAGTACGATAAATTACGAAAATAGTGGTTTATGTTAGGTCTTATTTCACGCTAAGACATGCATGAATTCCCTGTTAAGAAACATGATCCCTACATTCAGTGGTTACGTGCATAGATTTGTGTACTCGTTTACTTTTATAGTTTAATACGATTGCGGACAAAATTGACGCTCCGGCCGGACCAGAAAAACTTGGACCGTCGTTGTTCACGAAGCGATCGAGCGTGCACATAGTTAATGAAAGAGAAAAGGTACACACATTGTTTTTACCGTGGAAAAACTCATTAACTGGGTAAAAAACCACGTGGTCGGATCTATGCCGACCAAAATCCATTATCAACCTGGGGTTACAGTTTTCTTGGAAAATCAAATGCGACAGACCACTCTTTGTTACACTTTGAGGTTGAGAGAGTGAGAAGACGAGAAAGATTCACGGCGGGCAACAGACTGCGCCACGCGAGAGGATTTGTAGTATAATTGCGAATGTAAAGACTCTCGACGTAGTAGAGATTTCCTCCTCGTCGCACACTTGGGGATTTCGGAGAATTTTCGATGGAGCGGCAACACTTAGGAGAATTCTGGTGGCAAAGTGGTGGCTTAAAGGTGGCTCGTAGGAGGAATCCGGCAGAGCTTCGACCAGAGGAGGAAGAAAACATGAGAGCCACAAATGAGAAATGAAGAGACATATGAGTCTTTTTATAGCCTCCAAGAGGTGGTTACGGTAGTTATCCGGCTATCCGCAGACTAACCACCGCGATATTACAATTATGAGCATAGTTTTAAGGGAATATTAATCACGTATTTGATTTTACTAAATACAACCCCTCTCACTAAAAATATGATCCCCCCACTACGACACTACCAGAGGTGATTACGCGGGTGGTTACCCACACACCGGGCGGCCCAAAAATGATCGAACAGCGGGAATGGTGCTCATGGCGGGTAAGGGAGGTGGCTGACCACTTCTTGACAGGCGGCCGGCCCTAACAAAGCCTGCGACCCTCCCCGTGTGGCGCGGGGGCGGCGCACCGGGCGCGGCCCGACGTCCAGCCACCGAGCACGGTGTCGGCCTCGAGGTCCGGCACCGGCCGACATCAAGACGCGGCCGGCCGAAGCCGGGCTGAGAAAGGGGGGGGGGGGTCGGCCGATCCCTTCCTGTCAAGGGGCGGGGCGCGGCCGGCCGCGCCCGACACCTCCCGCGGCCGCGCGGCGGGGGAGGCACCCCGCCGACCATGGAGGCCGTCGGGTGCGCCGCGCCCTGCGGCGGCGGGCACGCTGTCGGAAGGCGCGGCCCCTGCCTGACCGGAGATCTGGGCCAGCCCGCCGGCGGCGGAAGAGAGGGGACGGCCCCGGCGGCCGGCCCTCGAGTGACTCGGGGAAGGCCGCCCCGTGTGCGCCGATCACGCGTGTGGTTGTTCTCCCATGATCTCCATACAGTTGGTGGGATCATGTGGGAGTGATTTATACGCACCCCAGGATGTCATATAGATGGGGGGGGGGGGGGGCTTAGCCCCATCAAATATCAGTAGAAGAAAGTATTTTTCATACTCGCTAGTGTGTTGATCCCGTCTTCGAACTTCTATATTCAGGAAACACATGTCATATTAGAAGTCGCCGTTAAAATGAACTTGCGATTGCTGCTGACTTCATGATTTGATCTCAGTTTTCATATTTGTTTGCACTAACTTTTTTGATGGTTCTGTGTTTCAAAACTTGAGGTATATATTATTCTAATCATATCTTTAGCCTTTTGTTTTCATGGACCGGGCTTTTAAAATGTCCCTAAGGCTCCGTTTGGGGGGGCTTAATCATGGTCAGGTTACAACCGCATGAACCGGACCTTAATCATGGTCAGGTTCATGCAGTCGTAACCGTTTGACCGGTGAAAATAAGTCCTCCCAAACGGAGCCTAAATTAACTAGGTAAAGGTGTCAAAGTTATCAAACATCATTTAAATTTTATTCATTAAATTTTATAAATAAATATTTTTTGTGCACGTGTAAAAGATCCCAGCCACACGCTAGGTCGCGTTAATCACCCAAGTATTCAAGAATGGAATAATAACTGTGTACGGGTAGCACTCCTTTCTTTGAGAGCCTGTGAAATTTAAGCCGTTGGTCTCGCATATCCAACGTCGATGATCTTGCCGAAAAAAAAACAGGAAAAAAACACAAATTTTGAAGCTCAATTGGACGCTAAGATCACTACCCACTCTCTTCTGGGAACGAGTCGTGTTTCCAAAAATTATTTTCGAGAATGTGACAGTTAGCAAACATATTTTTTTAAAAAAATCATTCCAAGTGGAATATTCACTGACGTCATTAATGGTGATATGAGCATGATTGATTCTAAATGAAGATTACTTGAGGCAGCGACATAAATATCCCAATCAATTTAATAACAAATTTAATGTCGACTGTCGAGAGCCGTGCCAATTTAATAATCAATTTGTAGTCAATAATTCAATATAAATGAAAAAAAAATACATTTGAATATAAGGTAATATTAAATTGGTATTAAAATTTTTAAATTGTATTATCTTCATGTGATTTTTATATACAATATAAAAATGTGATCATAAAATATATAATTTCAATACAAACAAAATATGTGTTGAAAATTGTGAAGTGAAAGTGGCAGATTTTGTGACTTGGAAATTCTATCCGCGCGGTCTGTGCGGCCTGGATAGGCGGATAGGCAGGTCGGCAATAAGGCAGCGGTTAGCTGATGGTCAGGCAACCAGGACGATCTGTCCGCGCGGACTGCGCGGACAGGACTGGCAGTTAATCAAGTCTGCAGATGTGCTGGAAGTGGCGGCTTTGGCGGTCTGTTCGCGCGGTCTGTGCGAACAGAGGAGGTGGCCAGCCAGACCGGTTTTTGCTCAGGCAGCAGGATGTTCCCAGATGGTAACCGAGCGAATAGGTTTTCTATCTGCGGTGTCCGGCAAGGTGCGGACTGGACTGGAGCTCGGCAGACCGACATGACAGATGCCTTGGTCTAGCTCTTGTGGTGCGGCTGGTGATAGCCGCAAGGTTCGCCAGTTAGGGCGGATTGATGCTGGAGTTCTCCGAGCTTGGCGAATTGGTACCAGTGTCCGCCAGTAAGTGCGGACTGGCCCTGGTGGTCAGTGGTGTGGACTTTGTTGGTTCTGAACCAAGTCCATGGTTGGCTCAGTCCGAGGATATCGCGCAGTAGTGCGTAGAGTGCTTCTCAGTCCGCAAAACTCGGCAGGTGTTGCCCTGTGGGTTGGCTGCTTACTTGGTGAATGTTCACTGGAGAAGTGTCTGCCTCGGCGCACGGACTTGAGCCTTGTCCGCTGAGTCCGGCAGCTGTCAGCTTGATGCCTTGCTGCGGACTCGGAGTTATGTGGACTGATGCTGTGTCCGCAAGGCGGGAGGACTTCGTTCATTGTCCGCCGAGTTCGGCATTTGGCTTGGTGCCTTGGCTGCGAACTTGGGGGGAGCGGACTGTGCGGTCTCTACCCCTCCATCACGTCAAGTGTAGAGCAAATGACCAGTAAGTGAGCCCGCGAACCATTGCTGCGGACTGGATATTGGTATCTGCCCGGGTTAATGGAGTTGACCGGTTTGTGTTGTGCAGGTTGTGCGGATAGCGCTGGAAAGTCAGGTCATGGCTCTGATTGCGGTCAGGGACAGTGCGGACTCTGTGATTAAGCAACCGGCGGTAAATAGCAGGTCGCGGACAGCGACTAGGCGGTCTTCTCTTTAGCAACTTGTTCCGGAGTTCAATAAGTCGTTCAGGCGACCTGTTCAATTCGGCAGCAGCAGATCGTGCGGTCAGGCAGCTAGGCAGCTTGCAGATCGGCGAGTAGAGCTTGCATTGGAATAACGGTCTATCCGCTCAGTTAGTTCGCGGTTTTGCAGACTAGGCGGTCTGTGGGGACTCCATAGTGAAGTAGTGGAATCAGCGGTTACCCTTGAGTCCGCGCGGATAGATTTGCCTTTTATTTTTTTCTGCTTGGTACATTGACGAAATCATGTCTCGCCATGTATGTCTCGTCTTGTAAGAAGATTGTTGTGATCAATAAAGATTCTTATTACTGCATGTGTCTCTGGTTGTGTTTTAGCATTCTAAGTTGAGATAACCCATGCTCATTTCAAGATCCGAAAAATTCAACATGATATCAGAGGGAGTTTGGGATGGATAAGCAGTGATCAACTAGAAGTTGATATTGCTCTTGTGAAGAGGAAACCGGTGTTGGACCATGGAAGCAGGATTAACAAGAGATCTTGGTATTGTTCTCCTAACTCATACGAACTTCAAGAAGTGGATGTCTTGTGTGGAGAGCTTTCTTCTGGGTGAGGACCTGTGGGAGGTGGTTTGCGAAGCAGAAAGGCAAAGAATAACTACTGTCACTTGCAATGCTGAAGCAATGAGAGCTTGAGAGGAGAGAAACGCAAAAGCAGAAGGGATCCTCAAGCAGTTGATCTCATCGGAGCTCTTGCACCACATCAACGGATGTCGGTCAGCTGCGGAGATGTGGATTTCTCTTGTTGAGTTGTTCAACAAGGAAGGGAAGGAGGCTGCGGAGGATGGTCCTTCTACTTCATATCAACAAGAGAGGAGTGATTCTCCTAGGCGTGATGAGAAGAGGAAGGAATGGCCAAGGTGCTATAAGTGCAAGCAGCTAGGTCACATCAGGAAGGAGTGTAAGGTTATCCTTCACTTTGCGAACGTTGCTCATTTTGGGAGTAATGGGAAGAACTTAGTTGAGATGTCAACAAGTTCTGATCGGATGAAGACCATTGATAGTGCAACTATCTGCCATAAAAGACTTGGGCATGTTGGGATGGACAAGCTAAAAGCAATGACGGTGAAAAGTCTTGTAGGAGGCTTGCCTAACTTGTTATCCTTCGGAGACGGTCATGGTTGCACAGAATGTCAACCCGGAGAAGCTGATCGCTTCAAGGTTGATAAGGCACAGACAAGGTGCAAAAGGCCATTAGAGATTATCCATGGGAGGTTGCTGGGGCCGACTGTCACTGCCAGTCTTGGAGGCAGCAGGTATATGCTGTTATTAGTTGATGACTACTCAATGTATGCTTGGGTATACTTCATGAAGGAGAAGTCGAACATATTTCGCTTGTTTGTGGAGTTCAAGAAGCTTGTGGAGGGTCAGCTTGGCTTGCGGATCAAGAAGTTGAGAGCAGGAATCAGAGGTGGTTTCGGTTCTGCCGAGTTCTTTAACTTCTGCAGGAAGCATGACATTCGAAGAGAGCTCTCTTGTGGAGATACTTCGCAACAAGGTTGTGTTGCAGATCAGATGATCCGTTTGTTGACGGAGACCTGCAAGTGTTGGTTTCGATGCAAAGGCGTTCCTAAGGCTTTTTGGGCAGAAGGGATGGCCTGCGCGGTGCATGTCATCAATCAGATGCCTCTAGACCCGATCAATGTGAAGACTCTATATGAGCTGATGTTTGGGGTAAAGCCCAGTGTGAAGCACTTTCGAGTGTTTGGTTCTACCTGCTATGTACAATCTCCTGGTGCTCTCAAGACGAAGCTAGTCTTCGTTGGGTATGATGAGTGGAAGCGGAGATGGAGGTGCATGGATCCAGTAACGAAGTTCATCGTGTCGAGATACGTTATCTTCGATGTGATGACGTCATACTGGGATAGCTCACATATTGAGCTAGAAGTGAGCAGGTTAGATAATGGGCATGAGGAGGCTGCTACAAAGGTACAGTTGAATCTGCCTGAGTCAACAAGAGCTTCAGGTTGTTCTAGCTCTAGGGCAGAGTCATCAGGTTCAGGAAGCAGGGGGAGCGATACTCCAGAAGCGATGCTTCAGGTGCTTCTAGTTCCAAGGCGGTGGCTTCTTATTCAGATAGCAAGGGGAGCGATGCTCCAGGTTTGCCCGGGATTGGAGCTGGTTCAGGAGTTGCAGCGGAGGTGGTTAGCCATGATCAAGGTCTTCGGAGATCAAAGAGGATCACCAACCCACCAGCTCGATACAGTGAAGGAAACTCGGCGAGCTTCATCTCATGTTTCCTTGCAGGCCCTCAGATCGAGCAAGGATCTTCTAGCTGTGAAAACACCGCTGGAGTCAAGGAGGTGGTTGACACCAAGGTTGAGGATGTGACTATTCTCAAGGGAGACAAGGCTTGGGACCTTTTGGGAGATGCTAGAGGGATCCCTTATGGTCCAGGATATGTAAGACGAGGACTATGTCTTGGACATCTTCTCGGAGGCACTATAAGAGGGACCAGGTGCATGGTTACGGGAACTGCTGGGGTTGCTTGCCACTTCTCACTTCAAGGGAGAGTGTTGAAAATTGTGAAGTGAAAGTGACAGATTGCGCGACTTGGGAATTCTATCCGCACGGTCTGTGCGGCCTGGATAGACGGATAGGCAGGTCGGTAATAAGGCAACGGTTAGCTGATGGTTAGGCAATCAGGACGATCTGTCCGCGCGGACTGCGCGGACAGTACTGGCAGTTAATCAAGTCTGCTGATGTGTTGGAAGTGGCGGTCTTGACGGTCTGTTCGCGCGGTCTATGCGAACAGAGGAGGCGGCCAGCCAGACTGGTTTTTGCTTAGGCAGTAAGATGTTCCCAGATGGTAACCGAGCAAATAGGTTTTCTATCCGCGGTGTCCGGTAAGGTGCAGAATGGACTGGAGCTCGGCAGACCGGCATGGCAGATGCCTTGGTCTAGCTCTTGTGGTGCGGCTGGTGATAACCGCAATGTTCGCTGGTTAGGGTGGATTGATGCTAGAGTTCGCCAAGCTTGGCGGACTGGTACCAGTGTCCGCCAGTAAGTGCGGACTGGCCCTGGTGGCTAGTGGTGTGGACTTTGTTGGTTCTGAACAAAGTCCATGGTTGGCTCAGTCCGGGGATATCGCGCAGTAGTGCGCAGAGTGCTTCTCAGTCTGCCAAGCTCGACATGTGTTGCCTTGTGGGTTGGCTGCTTACTTGGTGAATTTTCACTGGAGAAGTGTTCGCCCCGGCGCGCGGACTTGAGCCTTGTCCGCTGAGTCCGACAGCTGTCAGCTTGATGCCTAGCTGCGGACTCGGAGTTATGCGGACTGATGTTGTGTCCGCAAAGCGGGTGGACTGCATTCATTGTCCGCCGAGTTCGGCATTTGGCTTGGTGCCTTGGCTGCGAACTTGGGGGGAGCGGACTGTGTGGTCTCCGCGGGATGGCGGACAGGCAATGTTGATGTAGAGTCTTGCGGGATGTCGACCATGTCTGGCGGCATTTGGCGACAAGGCGGACTGGGAAGTCAGTCCGGCCTTGGTGATGCTGAGGCGAGCTGGCTATCGCACAAGGCCGCGGCGGACTAAGCAGACTGCTTGGTGTTTGTCGCGGGATGGTGGCGGTGATCCTATTAACTAGGGCGCTGACCACACTTCTCATCGTGCCTATAAATAGGACCCCTCCATCACGTCAAGTGCAGAGCGAATGAACAGTAAGTGAGCCCGCGAAGCATTGCTGCGGACTGGATATTGGTATCCGCCCGGGTTAATGGAGTTGACCGGTTTGTGCTGTGCAGGTTGTGCGGTTAGCGCTGGAAAGCCAGGTCATGGCTCTGATTGCGGTCAGGAACAGTGCGAACTCTGCGGTTAAGAAACCGGCGATAAATAGCAGGTCGCGGACAGCAACTAGGCGGTCTTCTCTTTGACAACTTGTTTCGGGGTTCAATAAGTCGTTCAGGCGACCTGTTCTGTTTGGCAGCAGCAGATCGTGCGGTCAGGCAGCTAGGCGGCTTGCTGATCGGCGAGTAGAGCTTGCATTGGAATAACGGTCTGTCCGCTCGGTTAGTTCGCGGTTTGGCGGACTAGGCGGTCTATGCGGACTCCGTAGTGAAGTAGTGGAATCGACGGTTACCCTTGAGTCCGCGCGGTTAGATTTGCCTTTTATTTTTGTTCTTCTTGGTACATTGACGAAATCATGTCTCACCATGTATGTCTCGCCTTGTAAGAAGATTGTTGTGATCAATAAAGATTCTTGTTACTGCATGTGTCTCTGGTTGTGTTTTAGCATTCTAAGTTGAGATAACCCTTGCTTATTCCAAAATCCGGAAAATTCAACAATATGATCGTAAAATACACATAGTATAGACGCCAAAAAATCAGATCATATATTATATTTGAGCCCGAATAAATGATCTCGTGAAGAACATTTTTAAAAGCGCAAAGAAGTAAACCTCGCATCACATTTTAAGAATGAATAGATATCGCCATCACAGTGGCCTAGAATCTTGAGATTGGCCCGGACTAAATATTTTTCCCAAGTGGACTGCCTTGCGTCGAGTAAATTGTAGGTGCGTTGCTTCCATGGAAATCACCGTGCCGGCACATCATTTAAAGTATATATATGATCGTATATTTCAACGTCATATTTTCAGCACGATTTTTGAAACGTCTTATATGACTGATTGTATCTCCCACGGAGTGAAAAAAAAAGGACGCTGCTATCCGTACCGCAGTTTTGGCTATTCGCACCGCACTTTCTTCTAATTTTTCGTGCCTTTTGGAAATACGCCTTATACATGCATTTTTAGGAAAAGTGCTCAACACGAAAGTTGTAGATCTCGACGAGATCTACAATTTTCGTGTTGAGCACTTTTCCTAAAAATGCATGTACAAGACGTTTTCCAAAAAGCACGAAAAATTAGGAGAAAATACGGTGCGAATAGTCAAAACTGCGGTACGAGTAGCAGCGCCCAAAAAAAACATCTAAATGAAGCTCCTCTAATTCCATCCATTGTCTCGACTTATTGTATTATTATAATATTTATTATTTATTATTATGATTATCTTATTATTTTGTCTTTTCCGTCTGCCACCATTTCATCGCTGATGCGTCTCTGTAACCTTTCACGTGCTTCAAATAATACCGCATAAAGACGTACAATAATGGGCAGGCAGTGTAGCAAAATGGACGATGGATTGAAATTCTCTACATAGTTGATTAATTTTGACTACACGTTAAAGATTGAGGCCAAATGGTGACATCCTATCAGTATTTCAGCCCTAGTGCATCGTTTAAATTTATAATCATCTATCTCGAGGTAGTTGTGATTGTGAGGCACTACAAAAAAATGTTGATTTAGTAAGAAAAATTAGGAAGACTAGATAATCTTTCATAATTAATATCAAATTTATAAGGAAAAATATTTTTATTTTAGTTATAAAAATAGCAAGAAATTTTTTTATTGCAAAAATACCAATAATTTTTTTTGACACATTTTTTGATGTTAAAATAACAATAAAATTTTTTTGGCAAAACTTTTATTGCAAAACAGGAACTAATTTTCTTTTGCAAGATATTTATTGAGGTGAAAAATTGTTTTCTTCAAAAATATTTATCTCGTACAACCCCGTGTTCGTCGAGTGGGTCCACCAGGTTAGGCGAGCGCCAGAACAATCAGTCCGCATAAGCGCAGGGGGCGGGAGAACCCAGATGGCCGGCTCGCTCCCGCCAAGAAGGCGAGCGAGCTGTGCGAGCCAGCTCATCCAGCTCGCGCTCGCCACTGGTGCCCGTCGGCTCGCCTCCGTATATGGGGCAGGCGAGCCACAGCAGCCCGGCTCGCGTTCGCCTAGAAAGAGAAGGCGAGCTGCGGGAGCGAGGCCGCGTCTGCCCAGTGGAGTGGCGAGTTGACTCCGTGTTCATTGTCCTTGAGTAAAGCGAGATCCTTCCAGAGCAGCATTCACCCATGTTTCGGGTGCCGCGGAGGCGAGTGCCTGACTTATCCAATACTCGCTCCTTTAGGCGAGTGGCGTCTTCAATGAGTCATTCGCTCAGTGGGGTCCAGAGGCAAAATTACCTGGTTGCCTTTGCAGGGGCTGCATATAACTGTTTAGAACAGCAGAGTTTTGTTATTGACAGACCACTTTTGGCTGCATATAACTATTATAAACAGCGGAGGTGCGTTGTTGCCAGACCAACTTAAAAAAACTACAAATAGACCCAAGGGAGTACCTCAGAAGGCATGCTTACTGATGCTCTAATCTTCTTGCGTTTTTTGAGGTATCCTTAGCTCAGCACTTAGGTAAGGAGGGTAAGCGCTCTAAGATCTTTCGGGTGTGTGGTGAGACCTCCGTGCTGGAGCCATGAGTCTATCTGTTTCTTGTGTTAAGTCTTTGGTCGTTTAGCTTGTGAGAGAGAAATAAGTGTGCGATCACCCCTTCCCCAAGGGTCGAACTCCACTGAGACCGATTCTTCGGTTTCAACATATCTCTCTTAGTCTTAGGATTCGTTTGGGGCGGTGGTGGCCAGTAGCAGAGGGCTGGGACCAGAGATGGGTGTGGGGTTTGAAGACAGAGCGGTCCGCGGGTTTTTACGTTTTGTTGTGGGAGCAAATGCCGCTGCCTTCTTACAAATAATAATATTTTTATTTTTTTCCCCTCTCTTAAAACATAATTGTTGTCTATATATATTTATAAAATAGTATTGATGTGTCCCGCCTAAAAGCGCTAGCCGCACCCCATGAGCGGGGTGCGGATATCCGAGAACCCCCACTAGCGGCGTAACCGCCCGAGCCGTAAACGCCACTGTCATCGTGTATTATGTAATTGTTTTGTTCATCAGTTACAACTAGCACTTGTAGATGTAGCAAATAATGACTGTCAAATTTCTATGCTCTTTACTCTTGTTAGCACTATTTATAATATTGTTAGAGTTTCAAGCCAAAGACGAGATAAACTTAGAGAGAAGGAGATTCCTAGAATTACTATAGCGCTAGATAATGGAGAAATTCATATTGGTCAATGTTTAAATCAAGAAACAAGTAGCAAAAGAGCTGGAGATATTCGTTGGGGATCACATTATACTTCTTTAGTGAGTTTGATACTTATGATTTCTTTAGTTGTTGATGTGCTAGATGATATAATATTAGATGAGTCAGATTTCAAGAAAAGATCAGAGACATCTGATATTTTAACTTTTGTTCAAACATATGAATTCACATTCAATCTACATCTAATGAAGCATATTTTAAAAATGACGAATGAATTATCACATACGTTATAAAGAGGGATCAGAATATAATAAATGATATGCACTTAGTCAGTGTTTCTAAAAAACAACTGCATAAATTTAGAGATGATGGTTGGTTTGATTTGATAAAAAAGTTACATTACTTTGTGAGATTCATAAGATAGAACTAATAAAAATGGAGAAAAACTTTAAAGTTTTGGGAAGATCAAGGAGAAAAATAGAAGAAAGAGCTAATCTTCATAATTTTCGTGTTGAAGTTTTTTTATGCAGCTTGATGGGATCCACCTTAATTTATAGGAAAAAGGAGACCCTCATGATCCCCATGAATGGAGATCATGGGCGGGCCCCCCTAACCCCCATGATCCTTCATGGAGATCATGGGAGTGGGCCCCCTCTCTCCCCACCATTAGGGGAGGGAACCGCCCCCGGCGGTTCCCCTCCGGCTATGGCCGGCCGACCACGGTTATGGCCGGCCGCGGCCACGGCCGGCCGCGGCCACGGCCGGCCGCGGCCACGGCCGGCCTCGGCCACGGCCGGCCTCGGCCACGGCCGGCCTCGGCCACGGCCGCCCTCGGCCACGGCCGGCCTCGGCCACGGCCGGCCTCGGCCACGGCCGCCCTCGGCCACGGCCGCCCTCGGCCACGGCCGCCCTCGGCCACGGCCGCCCTCGGCCACGGCCGCCCTCGGCCACGGCCGCCCTCGGCCACGGCCGCCCTCGGCCACGGCCGCCCTCGGCCACGGCCGCCCTCGGCCACGGCCGCCCTCGGCCACGGCCGCCCTCGGCCACGGCCGCCCTCGGCCACGGCCGCCCTCGGCCACGGCCGCCCTCGGCCACGGCCGCCCTCGGCCACGGCCGCCCTCGGCCACGGCCGCCCTCGGCCACGGCCGCCCGGCCACGGCCGCCCCGCCACGGCCGCCCGGCCACGGCCGCCCCGGCACGGCCGCCCGGCCACGGCCGCCCCGACCATGGTCGCCCGGCCATGGCCGGCGATGGCCATGACCGCCCCGGCCATGGCCGGCCGTGGCCATGGCCGCCCCGGCCATGGCCGCCCCGGCCATGGCCGCCCGGCCATGGCCGGCGATGGCCATGGCCGCCCCGGCCATGGCCGGCCGTGGCCATGGCCGCCCCGGCCATGGCCGCCCCGGCCATGGCCGCCCGGCCATGGCCGCCCGGCCATGGCCGGCGATGGTCATGGCCGCCCCGGCCATGGCCGGCCGTGGCCATGGCCGCCCCGGCCATGGCCGGCCGTGACCTTGGCCGCCGCCGGCCTCCCTCGCCGGCCGCCCGGCTGGCGCCGCCGTCATGACGGCCCGCCTTCAGGGGAAGCCCTCCCCGCCGTCCGATCGAGGGAGAGGCCCCACCGGCCGTCCGATCGGGGCAAAACCACCCACTAACCCACTATGTTAGTGGTGGGGCCCGCCATAACTTCCCCCTGGAGCCTCTAAAAGGACCCCAGGGGCTCCTCATTTCCTAACTTTCTCCTCCTACGCTTCTTCTTCTTCTTCTTCCTCAGGTGGGAGCTTTCCCGTTCTTCTCCGCCGGCGGCCACCCCTCGTCGCCAACCACCAGCGGCCGCCTCTCGCCGCCGACCACCGGCCGCCGCCCGAGGCCTCCAGCGGCCCCCAGTGGCTATCAGCTCCTGCCAACAGCTACCAGAACCCATCATCGGCTATTTGCACCCCACCAGAGCTCAGTTACTAAGGAAACACTCCAAGGACCGAGAAAGACGCACAAAGGAAGCAGTGACAACCTCTGGACACGCGTCGCCTCTGAGCGCACGCAACTGAAGCATCCCGCGCATTCCACCATCCAAGTTCCGTTGGCGAGGCAGTCTGTTGCCCACCGACGAGCGCATATACTCTCTCTCTCCTCAAGGTTGTAACGGGAGCGGCCTGTCGCCCCGATTTCCCCCGTCAAATTGTAACCTCCAGCAATCTAGTGGATTTTGATCGGCACCGACCCGGTCACGTGGTTTTTCACCCGGTTGAAGGGTTTTCCACGTTAAAACCTCCTGTGTCCGTCCCCCATTTTTCAATTGACTGTGTGCGCGCTCGACCGCTCCGCGAGCTAAGGCGGTCCAAGAATATCCGGTCCGACCGGAGCATCGAGTTAGTCCACAACACAGCTATTGATTTGCAACAGAATGAATTAAACCATCGGTTTAATGAAGTCAACACAGAGCTACTGATTTGTATGACTTGTTTAGATCCAAGTGAAAAATTTATAACGTTTGATATACAGAAGTTGATATGTCTTGTCAAATTTTATCCAACAGACTTCTCTCAAATGCAGCTTATAACTCTTCAAAGTCAGGTTGAAACTTACATTTTAGATGCATCATCCCGAACTGAATTTTTGAATCTTACGGGAGTTAGCGATCTAGCAAAACAATTTGTTAAGTTCAAGTTAGATATGACATATACTCAAGTATTCAAGTTGATTAAATTGACATTATTATTATCAATTGCAACAACTACAGTGAAAAGAGCATTCTCCAAAATGAAGATTATCAAGTCACGTTTATGCAACCGAATGAGTGATGAATGGTTTAATGACAACTTATTGACCTACATTGAGAGAGACAAATTCAAATTAGTTGAAAATGGGTCAATCATTCAGCAATTTCAAGCAATGAAAACACGTCGAATGCAATTATGATTGATTGTAAGTGAACGTTAATTTTTATTATGCATTAATATATATTTTTTATGATACATTTTTTTAACATTAATTTACACCTCCCTAAGATAAATTCCTGCCTCCGTCACTGATTGAGTGTTTGTGCACCCGATCCGACTTCAACCTAAGACAATCAAATTCTACGGACCAGAAAAAAACCGAGTGACCAACAACAGAACATCATATAAATATTTCAACACTTGGAACACAGAGATATGGAGCAATGTCGGAAACTGCAGTCACTGCACGCACAACACTTGGAGCCATAAATAGTGGCTAATATTTCAATTAATAATATTAATTTAACAAACTATATAAAAATATTAAATTTCATATTTCATTTCGTTAATTTTTTTTTGCACGTTAATTGAACATATTAATAATTTGCCTTTCTAATTTGATTTAGTACCCTGCTCCATACATGGGTTTTAATTTATATAGTTTCCTTAGCATCCATTACCACACAAAAACCTTCAGTGCATCACATTGCCACCAGAAATCATGCAGGACATCAATTCATATACCAGAGAAAGAAAAACTCTCTCCACAGCAAAATCGCACCGTCGAACATTCGTGCACCTGAAGAGCATTTTACGCTCGTAACAATTTCTCTGCCAATGAAAAATGAAGGTAAGAGCACAAGCACGAACTTCATGCATGTAGCCAGTGTTCACAATACTACATAATAATACATCTATGCACAAAAAATAATAAATAGCAAGGCGCCGCCCCCCTCCCCCTCCCCCCCCCATTCAGCTCCAAAGAGCAAAATGAGAGTAAATACACAAAGAGTGTAATAACAATTAGGATTTGTTTGTTTGAACGGAATGAGGCTTCAGAATTGGAATTTAAGTCCAATCTCAATGAAAATGAGACTATAAATCTAATTCTAGGGTCCTAATTAATTCCATCTAAACAAATGGACCCTTAAGGAATTACACTGTTTTCACTCCAAGGGTTTATTCATCTACTAAAACATAGATGGAACTTGTCCATGATGACTCTGATCACACCATTTTTAACTCGGAAGATGTTCTAATCGATGTCATCAATCAAATCGCCATAAATCCTGCTGATCTTATCTGGCCCTTTCCATTTCTGGGTGTGTCTTTGAATTGGCCTTGGATTGATCATCGTGTTTGATCTTTGTGCAGGAACTCCAATGTGATATGGATCGGCGGTGATAGAAGAAATGGCGGCGGTTGCCACCTTTATCGATGCGTCTGGGGCTGTCGATGAAGTGTCGTTGGTTTCCATTTTCGCGAATCTCCCTCTATGGCTATGGAGTTCTGCAACCATACATGTAAGAATGAAGCGAAATCCACTAGCTTCAATTATAGCATATGAGCAGGAACTGTGAAGAATATATGCATATTGTATGTTAGTGGATGCCTAATTAGTACACCATACACTTGATTTGTAATTTCAGTAGGGTTTATATAAATAATCATAGGGAAGATAAAGAGATTGATAGGTATACTGGATTTATTATTTCAAAAATGAGGACATAATGATGATGAAATTTCTAGAGTTAGCACTAGGCTCTGATTGGCATGTGGTCACGGCCATGAACATAGTCAAACAAAGAACAGCTAACCGCCCTCGCCTAGTGCGCTACCCAGTCGGCTCAATCGCGTGGGATGTGTAGGAATCTGACACTCCAAAATTGCCCAATATCCTACCAAATAGCATGCGGAATTGGAGTAAGAGGCAGTGAGGCTGGCATCGTGCCCTCCAGCAAATCCACTGTCGCCGCTGGGTCGCATTCCACAATCAGCTCCCTTGCACCCCGACCCTGCCCTTCAAAAACTCCCAGGTGAATAGTTGCAAGCTAACCATAGATAATTCAGGCGGGGCATCCAACGCAGCGGAAGCAGTCCAGATAATAATATCTTCTTCCTCCAGATAGACCGCACCCAACCCAATTGGGCCATTGCCCATCTCCCAAGACGCATCAACCTGTATGACAACACCTGGCTGCGAATGAGCGGCTTGGGGTCTAGGGCCTTGTCTACATAGGAGATTAAACTCCCGAGCCAACCACCTCGCCTTCCTTGCAACCTGCTCGATGTCGAACGCCACATCCTCATACACGAGTTCACATTTGGCTTTCCAGATGGCCCAAGCACCATACGCCACAGCGGACTTCAGAAGCCTCTGGCGTTCCTCCTTGGTGCTTCTTCGGAGGGCAGCCCACAAGTCTACCTCCATTGCCATTATGTGTTGTGTCCAAGCTGAAGGGTCCCCTCTTCAGCTTAAGGGGAGTGTTGGAATTATCGAGTCAATGTCGGTCTTGTAGTGTCTTTATGTGTATGAGGTTTAGTCTCACACCGTCTATCGGTGTTATGTGTCTTATTATAACTCCTCTATAATGCCCCTATGTGGATGAATAATAGCATCAAACATTTCTATTTTATTTCTTCCAACATTAAGGAAATGTGTCTTATTAGAATATTGTATCTTATGAGAATTAATGTGTCTTTGTGGGATAAAATGTAAAATGTGTGATGAATGGTCTGAAAAGACAACTCATATGATCTATTAGAACAACATGGGTTTGAATCAGTATGCCAGGATACGAAATTCTTAGACGGCGGTTGAGGTGAAACTGCCTCGACCCAAAAGAGGAGTCCAGATATCATTCCCCACTCAAATACTTTACTACACATGTTATGAATTGGTAGTTACATTTCATAAATATTACTGATTAAATTCATTACAGTCTTACAGGTGACCATGTCAGGTGTACGGGTAAACGGAATGTGAAAAATGGTAATCTCCACGGATTGAGGCATATTGTTACATGAGGTATAGATGATAATTCTTTACATTTAGTTATGATCTAACATAAACTTAGGATGCTCTCTTATACAAATCTGATACGTTGTGGTTAAGGTGTATAGCCCAAAGACTAATAAGAATAATATAAATGAATGACACTAAGGCTTCGTTTGGGGGGACTTATTTTTACCGGTCAAGCGGTTACGATCGGATGAGCCGGAGCTTAATTAAGTTCCGGTTCATGCGATCGTAACTGCTTGACCGGTGAAAATAAGTCCCCCCAAATGGAGCCTAAATTTATTATGATAACTGCGTAAGAACTTTGTGATGCAGGGGCAACTATGTGAAGGACTACAAGCAACGTGAGAAGCACAATTAGATAATTTGAATTCCGTAATATGCTATAATTAGATAGGTATATGATTTCTATGATGGATGACTAGAGAAGTATGTGAGCTATGCAATTTGGCCACTACGTAGTTATATTGGAGATGTAGAATACCTATCAATACTTGAAATAAAATACTTCATACCTTTAAATGATATTCGTATTTTCACTGATAATCTGCTCATTTAATGAAATATTATTGAAGGTATGCAAATAATGCTCAGGATATGAGCAAATATGACCCATATAAGAATTAATGTGAAGCTTACTGCATGAATCAGAATAATGACAAGTAAAATTTTACGGGCACGCACATAAAAATAGAATATAAGATGAATGACTCATTGTATATTAATTAATGTTCTGTCAACTAATTAAATAATTGAATGAAACCCAATGTAAATAATGTAGTGTTGAGATTAGATTATTAGTATTGTTATATTAATGTTTTCATGTGAGGTGGTTTAGTCTCATAGTGTCTGTTCACCTTTATGAGTCTCATGTAATCCTTTAAATATACCGTATATGGATGAATAATAGATAACTCAATTCCTTGCAACATAGTATCAGAGCCTTAGGGCTTCATCCCGGTTTTTCGCTTCCGCCGCATCCGCTTCCTTGTGCATCCGCCCGTCTCTTCGCACACATTCGCAGTCGCCCACCGAATCCACTTCCTCTCGCGCATCCGTCGTCGCCAGCAGTCGCAGCGCCCGTCGCCAACAGTCATAGCGCTCGTCGCCAGCAGTCGCAGCTTCCTCGAGCGCATCTGCCATTGCCAAAAGTCACAGTCGCAACACCAGCACTCCTCTGCCAACAGTCCCCGTCAGCAATCCTCTGCTAGCAGTCCTCCTCCTCAATCGCTTTTGTAGCCCTTCTCCGCCATTTTTTGCTGCCGCTCCATCACTTGGCGTCAGAAATGAGGCTCTAAACTGATGGCATTTCCGGCGTCGCTCTTTATTGGAGGCTCCTACATGACCTTGGTGTCGTTCCTCCTTCTATAAGACAACACTAGTTTTTATCTAGGTGTTTTTAGTATTCTCCCTTGGATCCTTAATTTTTATTCTTCGATCATCATGCCGAGGATTGGCGACTCTCCTACGAACTCTTCTGGTACCGGCGTTTCCACTGCAACTTTGATGTCTAGTGGCTCCACTCAGATCAGTCATAACCACAATACCCCTCAAATCACGACTATAAGTCTGGATGACTCCAATTTTCTTCCGTGGTCTCGGGCTATTACCCTTGCCTTGAAAAGCAGACGTTTGTTTAGTTATGTTCTGGGTACTACTCTGACACATATCAATGATTCTTTGTATTGGCTGCAGTGGGAGTCTGAGAATTCCCGCTTTATGTCTTGGCTAACAAACTTTATGGTTGACTTTATGGCCTATAATTACTTGTTTTTGGGGACGCAACTGATATTTGGAAGAGGGTCGATGCCACTTACTCTTGTCAGGCAATGCTGCCCAGATTTTCCAGCTGCAACGGAAGATCTTCCACTTACGTCAAGGTGATCGTCGTTGATCAAATCAGTGTTCAGATACTTGGGCGCTTTCCTCTTCCCTCTCTTCCAGAGATTTTCAGTCTTGTTCAACAAGAATTTGATAGGTGACAGATATGGACCCGTGAAACTGCTCTGGAAGGATCCGCCCTCGCTATTCAGTTTGGCAATAGAGCTCCTCTTGATTCCAGACCCAAGTTAAACGACAAAGATCATTTGCCCTGTGATTACTGCCGGAAGACCTATCATACCTGGGAAACCTGTTTTTATCTCTATTGCTTTCCCACACCCCGTGGGGGTTCTGCACCAAGTAGCGGTTGTGGTTACGGTCTCTCTCGAGATCGCTCTACTCAGCGCCCCTCTACCCACCTATCTAATGCCTCCGAGGATATCCCCTCGAAGATCTCCTCCAAGGAGATTTACTTATGGGCGTTATGGTCATCTTAAACACTTTAAAAGTGGGATAGTAGTATGATCTAAAATATTCTTGATATCCATGCAATTCAAGAATATACCAACCTAGCCTTTCAGAAGGTAACATTTGACGATTGTGTCTGTATAAGAATCCAAAGTCGAAGTTCACGGGCATATAGAATTCCCGTTCAAGAAGGTCAAGCCACAAGGACTCAATCATGGGATCACAAATTCACAACTCATATGGTCTACCTGAGAAGCCAGCCCCCATATTGAACCGGCCGGAAGCAATCCAAGAGTTACTCATTAAAGGCCGAATAACTCTCAAGGAGGACTATCTCGCCATTCATCAGAGCATTCAAGATCGGGACAACACCCAAGAGGCAATGGCAATCATGATAAAGCTTCTATCATAATTGAAAATGTTGTAAATGAAGCATCCTACCATCTCAACGAATAGTCGTAAAAATGAAGGGGAAATTTCTCCCAGGTCTAAAAGATGTAATAGTTTGGCTCATGGATGGGAGAGTTCTCCATGATCCTTACTCTTTGTGAGTTCTCCAACAATCTAATACATAATTTTTCATCTCTTAAACCTTATTGGATCTTAGTAGTAAGTAATATTAGTGTCAACAATTCATGGACAAAACATGACCCAGCATATGAATTTCCATTGCCAATGCACTGGCACATATTTGAAATTACAGATGCTAATACACTTGAGGATAAAGAAAATTAGTTACCGAAGGCGAAGAAAAGAAACAAAGATTAAGGCTGCGTTTGGTGCGGCCTATCACAGCTTATTTGCTCCGGTGAGGTTGGACAAAAACGTCATTGTATGTTTTGTATGACAAATGTTAATTACTACCATTACCAAAAAAGAAACTAGTTTGGGACATAAGATTTTGATACGACAATGACATTTTTTTCCAACCTCACCGGAGCAAATAAGTCGCGATAAGCCACGACAAACGGAGCCTAAGAGAAAATAAAGTCAAGCTGGAGGATGCTTTTATTCTTCTTCTTCCTTTTTTTCTTGTCACCCTTCTCTGAAAGAGCATCTATTTTGGGCTTTAAATGAAGGATTGCGTTTGAAGTTTTCTTCCTTGTAACTGGCACTCATGTTTTTTAGCAAGCTCTCCTTTCTTGTGTGAACATATAAAATAGAAAACAATGGGCAAATGTTATCTCCTCCATCGTATAGAGAATAGGGAATTAATTTTTACCTGCAGCGCCATGAGCAAAGTGGCACTTAGTGCCAAACGGGCAGTACCCAGTCATCTCCCACTTGTTACAAATCCTCGTCTTCCAATTGGAATGCTTCTGAATAGATCCACTGCCTCCACTTACCCGATCCTTTGACTGCTCATCGTGCAGAAAGCTACAAATATCACCATATGAGCAGCCCTCGTCGGTATAAAACTTCTTACAGTGCTTCCCCTTGTAAGATCTCTGCCCATCGAACATACCAGCAGAAGAAGTCGGGATGGGTATCTGATGTTCCTCCCCCCGGCGGTCTACCGCGGCGGCAGCAACGATTTCCGGCCAATTTGTAGGTGGCCTCCTCGGCTCCTCCATGCGATGGGCGAAGCTGCAGTTCATGAGGTAAGGGCAAGTTCCGGAACGCAGCTTGCTGCATGATTTTGTCTTGAAGAACATTGCCCCGATGGCCTTGGATTGGGGCTGTGATGGCAGCTCCCTGCCGTCGTCCTTAGTTGGATTTGAGATGAACTCCGACGAGGGGTCGTTGTTCCTCTAAAGGTTGAGCTATTCATTTTAGTGTAAGTAAGAAGTGACATTTGGGATCATATATATAGGAGAAGAGAAGGGGGAGAGCATGTTACCTAACACCTTAGAACATGTTGCCTAACACCTTAGAACATGTTACCGAACACCTAAATACAATAATAAATACATAAACTTAACACATCCCTTCAAACTCATGGTGAATCATGAACCGAGAGTTTGCTGATAAGATATCGAAATCTGGCAGAAGTGAGAGATTTGATGAGAAAGTCTGCAACTTGTTCTTCAGAGGCAATGAACGGTAGAGAAATAGTGTTTGCGAGGAACTTCTGGCGAGTGAAATGGCAATCAATCTCAATGTGTTTTGTCCATTCATGGAACACTGGATTGGAAGCAATTTGTATGGCACTGCGATTGTCACAAAATAATGGAGTGGGGTCAGATATCTGCACACCAAAGTCACAAAGTAGGCGGAGAAGCCAAACGATCTCAGCAGTGGTAGAGGCCATTGCACGATACTCGGCCTCCGTACTGGAGCGCGCAACTGAGTCTTGTTTCTTACTGCGCCAAGAGATGAGAGAGTCACCGAGGAAGATACAAAAGCCAGTAGTAGACCGTCGAGTGGCAACATCCCCCGCCCAATCAGCATCCGAGTAGGCTCGGAGGGTGAGGGGAGAAGTGGCAGAGAGAACAGGGAGCGACTGACGGAGTGCGGAGATAGCGAAGAATCCGGAGGTGCGAGTGAACAGAGAAGCGATGGTGAAATCTCCAAGAAGCCCACGTTTGGAATGGGAAATCTCCAAACCAAGAAAGTAGCGAAGGGGACCCATATCCTTCATCTGAACTGACGGCGAAGATGCTGCTGAAGAGAAGCGATGGTGGCATGGTCATCGTCGGTGATAATCATATCATCGACGTATAAGAGAAGAATGACGCAACCCTGACTAGAGGTGCGAGTGAACAGAGCATGATCCATCTAGCGTTCGATGAAGCCGGCCTTGAGGACAGCAGTGCAGAAGCGCTCAAACCAGGCACGAGGAGCCTGTTTGAGACCATAGAGGGCCCGGCGGAGGTGATAGACGTGGCCGGAGGGCATAGAGAGACCCGAGGGAGAAGCCATGTAGACAACTTTGGTAAGATCACCATGAAGAAAGGCATTGGTGACATCCATCTGATGGAGTGGCCATCCCTGAGCAGCAACCACGGCGAGTAAGGTACGCACGGTAGTCATTCGAGCCACCGGGGCAAATGTCTCATCGTAGTCGATCCCATGCTCCTGCGAGAAACCATGGGCAATGAGGCGGGTTTTGAGGCGCTCAATGGATCCGTCCGAGCGAGTCTTGATTTTGAAGATCCATTTGCAGCTGATAGGAGTGATGCCAGGAGGGCAGGGGACGAGGTCCCAGGTATGAGTTCGCTGGAAAGCCTGAAGTTCAACTGTCATGGCATGTTGCCATTCAGGATGTACAACAGCCTCTCGGTATGATTGGGGCTCCCGATGAGAGTGGAGAGCGGTGAGGAAGGCCTGAAAAGCAGGAGATAGGAGTAAGTGCTGGCGAGAGCAGATGGTGGAGACCTGGCAGAGCTGTGATCGTAGCGAGCTGGCGGGTGGCGAGGACGAGCAGGGTTGCGGCGAGGAGGAGCAGGATCCACCGGCGGAGAGACGAACGGAGCGTCGGACGGTGCTGCATCAGCTGGAGCAGGAGCGGGAGGGGGAGCTTCAGAAGGAGGAGGAGCGAAGGGAACAGGAGCAGGAGGAGTAAGAGGGAGTACTGGAGGGTGAGCAGGGAGTCTCGAGAGAACATGGGGGGTCCGGGGACGAGTGGGAATAGGAGGAAACATAGGAAGGGAGAGAGGGGGTAATATAGGTCAGCGAGGGAGGGGAGGATGTGGTGGAGGAGAAGAACATCTCATGTTCGAGGAAGGAGACATGGCGAGAGATGCGGATGCGACGGGTGACCGGGTCGTAGCACCGATAACCTTTATGATGGGGATTGAGACCAAGGTGAACGCAACAAGCAGAGCGAGCAGAGAGTTTGGTGCGTTTAGAGGCCGGAAGAAGTACAAAGCAGGTACACCCAAACGTACGGAGGGGTGTGTAGATGGGAGGACACGAGTACAAGCGTTCGTACGGGGTAACCCCGGAGAGGACCGAGGAAGGAGTGATGTTGATGAGGTGTACCGCAATGAGGACTGCTTCAGCCCAGACGGAAGCTGGAGCAGAGGAAGATAGAAGAAGGGCACGAGTAGTATCGATGATATGACGATGTTTCTGTTCGACAACCCCATTTTGTTCATGGGTGCGCGAGCAGGACTGCTGATGGAGAGTGCCATGCGATTGGGTGATACCGCGTATGGTGGAGGAGAGGAATTCCTGGGAGCAGTCGGAACGGAAAATTTTAATCTGACGCCCGAACTGAGTGTGAAGCATGGCGATGAACGTGCGGTAGACCGTGGAAATTTCAGAACGTTGCCGAAAGAGATAAACCCAAATACAGCGAGAGAAATCATCAATAAAATTAACAAAATAAAAATATCCATAATGAGAGGCAATGAAGGCTGGACCCCAGATGTCGGAATGTACTAAATCAAACGGAGCAGTCGTTTGGGAAGCACTGTGGGAGAATTGTAAGGCAACATGCTTTGCCAAACGACAACCAGTACAAGTAGAGAGGGGGAAGAGGAGACACGACCCAAAGCTCCGGAGCGGATAATACCTTGGAGTCGGTCGGGAGATAAATGACCTAAGCGTTTGTGTCACAACTCGGCATCAGAAGTAACAGAAAGAGCAAAGGGCGAAGAAGACAAGGAGGAGGGGACATGAAGATACTCCAGCTGATACAAGCCGCCAGTCCTACGGCCCTGTCCAATCTCCTGAGCCGTCCGTGAATCCAGCACAACACAAGCAGAGGAAGAAAAGAGAACTGTGAGTCCAAGATCACAAAGAGAACTAATAGAGAGAAGGTTTATGCGAAGGCGGGGAGCATGGTGGACGTTGGAGAGGGTAAGGCAACCATGGGGGCAGAGGTCGGGGTAATAGAGCCAGACTGCAGGATGGGGAGAGATCCCCCATCAGCAGTGGTGACCTCGAGGTGAGAGGGGCGGGAGTCGGAGGTGAGGTGGCAGGAGGCCCCAGAGTCGAAATACCAAGGCGCAATTGGTGGAACCCGAATAACGGAAGTACCAGAAGCAGCAGAGAGACCGTGTTTTGTGGAAGAGCCAGTAGAAGCGGCAGGGTGGAATAGCGAAGACTGTAGGAGTAGGTCCTCCAAGCGTTGCAGACGATCCGGAGCAGCAGCAGCTGCGGTGGGAGGAGGGGGACCACGACCACGGCCCCACCCAGGGTCATCACGACGACCATCAGTAAGACGGTGCATGTCAGGGCGCGGGGGCGAGTGGGGCAGACAGCTTTGACATGGTCCACCTTCTTGCAGTAGCGACAGATAACAGGACCATGATGCGGAGGAACCGCGAGAACAACGTCGGGCCCGGGAGCAAGGGTGAGGACCAGAGGAGGATGGAGGCGGGTTTCTTCATCAAGCAAAGCAATCAAGGCGTCATCCAAGCTCGGAAGAGGGACCAGATGAAGGAGATGTGCAGCAAGGAGGGCAAACTCGGGACGGAGAGCAGCAAGGAACTGATGGAGGTGGCCCTCGGAAAGGTGGCGCTGAAATTCCAATGAGCGCGCACAGCCGCAGGGAAGAGGAACCATGAAGACTGATGGACGTGAGGAGGGGACGCGCTACAGACTTTAGAAGGTAAGCATAGATGGCCTGATCGCGACGCCGCCAAAGAGAGGTGTCATCCAAAGCGGTGGTGGGGGTGGGGGAGCCGCCAGAACCAGCTGCAGCGGTAGAGGTGGGGTGAGAGAGCTTGCGGAAGCAGGAGGGCCACCGGTGATGTGATCCCACAGATCACGGGAGGAGAGGGCGGCCTCAACAGTGAGGGCCCAGTCAGGCCAGTCGCTGGCGGCGACGAGTGGAAAGGAGGTTGCCTTCAGAGGGGGTGAAATAAGCGAGGCAGCCATGAGGGCGGTCAGCGTGACTCAATCCGACGAAGCAAGGCTGGAGAGGAGCTCGCACGGAGGGGCACGAGGTCGCTGGAGCGGGTGGAGGTTGCTGGAGCTGAACGAGCAGAGAGGCGCTGGAGCGGACGGGAGATCGCGGGAGGCGAGCGGAGCGCGGGAGAGATCGCGGGAGGCGAGCGGAGGTGAGGTCGCGGGAGAGATCGCAGAGCGGAGGTCGCCGGAGGGCGTTGGAGGTTGTCGGAGGTCGCTGGAGAAGGTGTGAGCAGAAGGGGATCGCAGAAAAAAAAATATGTGAAACTTAGCTCTGAAACCATGTTAGGCTTGAGCTATTCATTTTAGTGTAAGTAAGAAGTGACCCTTGGGGTCATACATATAGGAGAAGAGAAGGGGGAGAACATGTTACCTAACACCTTAGAACATGTTACCTAACACCTTAGAACATGTTACCTAACACCTAAATACAATAATAAATACATAAACTTATCTGTTCCAATCACGGTAATCGGCCTCTGTGACCCATATTGATTGATCGACCGGTGGTGGGCTGTTAAGTTTCGAGTAAAATGGAGCAGAAGAATCTGGGATTATCTCAATTGAATGATCGGGCATGAATGATGCATCCATGATCCATGCGCAGTTACTGCTGGATAGAAAGGGATGAGAGATGAAGAAGACGGAAGATGGGGACTTGAGAGAGGAAGGGCGGAGGAGGCCGGGAGGCATGAAGAATTTTTGGGGGAATGCACCCACAAAAATCATGTGATGGACACAATGCATTCTAAATATTTAAATTTGGCGGAAAGCACCTCCGAATATCCATTTATTTGCAAAATGCACCCCTGACTAGGGTGTTTTAGTCATTTCCTTTGATTTTGGAGTTTTAGCACTCATCATTTCTACAACCTTCTCCCGATTTCCTGAAATCACTCTGCTTACGGCGCTGCTTCTCCCCGAGCGAGCTGTTTCTTCTCCCTGATCGAGCTTTTCGCTTCCCCCGAATGTCAGATCGCCAACTTCTTCCCCTCCCCTGTACTTTTCGTCTCCCCCAAAACAACAGATCACCAAAAAACATTTCATGAAGTAATTCTCGCGGGTCCAACATCATATTTTCGACCAAAAAAAAGTTTCATGAAGTAATTCTCGCGGATCCAACATTAGATTTTTGGCCAAAAAATCTCTAGAAAAAATAGCCGGGGTGTATTCCGCCAATGAAATCACAATCAGGGGTGCATTCCGCCATAGTAATTTCGGTCCAATGAAGTCAAAACATAAGTGCAAGCCCAAAATACCCCTAATAAAAGAACTGGGGGTGCATTCCGCCAATAAATGGATATTTGGGGGTGCATTCCGTCAAATTTAAATATTTGAGGTGCATTTTGCCAATCACATGATTTTCGAGGGTGCATTCCGCCAAAAAACCTGGAATGAATGGAAATATATGTCGCACTATCTCTAATCCGATGAAACTAAAATACGAACAAACACACACACTGACACACACAAATACAAAATACATAAATAAATAGAAAATATATAAATAGAGCATGGCCAATGATGTTTGGAGATTTTTGTGGGGATCTTCGAACACCAAAGAAAATATTTGACTAGATATTCAAACATCAAATGAGATCTTCAAATATCGAATTACATCTCGGAGCGGGTATTCAAACACCGAATGAGATCTTTAAGCAATTTTCGAAGAAGACTTGAGAGCTCTCTCTTGTGATGAATGAAGACTTCTCACAATTGAGGTCTCGATGCCCTTTTATTGGTTTCGACATAGACGTCTCGGTAATTGCGCCACCTCAATTTCTCAACAGTCAAATAAAAACTCTTGATCGGGGAAGCACACATTGCCAATTTTTGGAATACGAACACCTTGCCCGCCCTAGTGGTTCAGGTTGTGCAACCGACGACGGGAGGAGAGCGTGCCGACGGGAGGTGAGTGCAGCAGAATGCATTGCAAAGCATGTCGGAGTGTGCTACCCCCGGGTTCAAACAATGCATAATTCACATCAAGTTGAATTTCACACGATGCACATTGTGCCCAACAGCCTGCTTGCAATTACGCGCGGTATGTGAGCAATTACGCACGACACACATTTGATTGCTCGCAACGCGCAGTGGGCATCGTGCATAAGCATGAGCGGCACGCATAGACGTGCAACACGGGCTTCAGACACAAGCGTGCGTGCGGTTTGCGCATCTGGCTAGCTTGTGGGTGATTGTTCGGTGCGTGAGTAGCCTTTGAGAGCGTATTCTGCTCATGTTTCGACATTCGTTTGAGGAGTCAAACAAACTCAGAATTGTGCGAGTACGATCATACTGGAAATGTCTTGACGAGCCTTCCGAGGTTGCTGCAAAAATTCTCTGATTCGTCAAAACTGTTTTTGGGGAATATATCAAAAATAAAGTACAAATATTCATGGAGGAGTTTTAGGGGGAGAACTGGTTTTGTAGTCCGGCAATGCGCCGAGTCACCGACCACCGGGTTTGTAGCGGCGGTTTTGCAGCGAGCCTCCAACCATAAGAATTAATGTGCATCGCCGGGTTTGCAGCGGGGTGGCCGACGATTGCGGCCGTCCATTTCGATTGGACGGTGAGATGATGATTTTCTCTCTTAGGGAGAGAACCAGTTCTCCCCTAAACTTTCATTATATTCATATACGATGGAAAATTATTGTTCGATTAAAAGTATTAATTATGCAGACAACATGTCACTATACATAAATAAGAAACAAGTCCGACATTGTGAGTCTATATTGTGTATAGTGTGTACAATGACCCTTAAGCTAGATTTTATTTGTTTCTACATTTTTTTCTTTATTTTTGATAGGATAACGTTGCAACAGCTAAAAAGACCTATATGTTAAGGTTCCGTCTGGCACGGTGGTGATGGTCGTGAATATGAGGGCTAAATTGTCATTCGTTAGCACCCACTTAAGAAACTCCATTAACTTTTCTGTTCAAACAAATGATATTTTTTATGCGATCATTAAAGAATGACTATTTAACTCAAGCGTTTATGATCACCACCGCTCTGCCAAACTAATTGTTGAAACCAAAAACTTGGTCTCTGTGGTGTTCGGGGTCCCAAAAGAGGGATGACCTCACACCTACTACACTCGGGGAAACGTCACGGACCAAAGACTTGAGAAACTAGGAACAGACCCTCGGCTCTAGCGTGGAGGTCTCACCTGACACCCGGAAGACCTTTGAGGTCTCCCCCTCCCTAGTCAATGATGAGCTAGGTGCCTTGGAGGAAGAAAGCAAGGGGATTCAAGTGATGAAGTGATCCCCTCCAAGACACCCTCAAGGGTCTATTTATAGTTTTCTGAGAATGGTCTGCCAATAACCAACCTACGCTGCTCTGAAATTACTGAAATGCCCCCAAACTGGTTGAGCTGAGGTCGGGCGAGTTGGCGGCTAGGGGCGAGCTCGGCGGCCTGGGCGGTACTCGGCGGACTGGGGGGTACTCGGCCTGGGCAGTATTCGGCGGCCTCGGTGGTACTCGGCGGCCTAGGCGGTACTCGACGGGTTGGGGGGTACTCGGCCTGGGCGGTACTCGACGGCCTGGGGGGTACTCGGCGGCCTAGACGGTACTCGGCGGCCTGGGGGGTACTCGGCCTGGGCGGTACTCGGCGGCCTGGGGGGTACTCGGCGGCCTGGGCGGTACTCGGCGGCCTGGGCGGTACTCGGCGGCCTGGGGGGTACTCGGCGGCCTGGGGGGTACTCGGCGACCTGGGCGGTGCTCGACATCCTAGGAGGTACTCGGCGGCCTGGGCGGTCCTCGACGGATTGGGGAGTACTCGGCCTGGGCGGTACTCGGCGGCCTGGGCGGTACTCGGCGGCCTGGGCGGTACTCGGCGGCCTGGGCGGTACTCGGCGGCCTGGGCGGTACTCGGCGGGCTGGGGGGTACCCGGCCTGGGCGGTACTCGGCGGCCTGGGGGGTACTCGGCGGTCTGAGGGGTACTCGGCGGCCTGGGCGGTACTCGGCGGCCTGAGCGGTACTCGACGGGCTGGGGGGTACTCGTCCTGGGCGGTACTCGGCGGCCGGGGGGGTACTCAGCGGCCTGGGCGGTACTCGGCGGCCTGGGCGGTACTCGGCGGCCTGGGCGGCCCCCTCAAAGGGGTCGGGGGGGAGACAAATATTTCAATCCCCCTAATAGTATAAAACACAAATTCACACTAAATTGACCTCCAAGAGTGCAAAACCCTCAAAAAGCTTAAAACTGCACAGCAAGCATTGCGCCTGCCGGGGGACCCCTGTTCCGCGAATACGGGGTTGTACACAATCCCCGCTCTTTTCGAGGTTGGCACAAGCTCGGAAAGAAACATCCAACCCCACGTATTCGCTGAGTGTAGCGCTCTTGGTACCAAAAACTTGGTTTCCCCCGAGGGGTCAACCTGCTCTGCCAGCTAGTGGGAGTCTGGTCAGCGAAATCATCCCGGAGCTAAAAAGACTTAGCCTT
Organism: Platanthera zijinensis; assembly: GCA_039513925.1. Taxonomy (NCBI): domain Eukaryota; kingdom Viridiplantae; phylum Streptophyta; class Magnoliopsida; order Asparagales; family Orchidaceae; genus Platanthera; species Platanthera zijinensis. The sequence continues at coordinate 21,191,468 of CM077096.1, forward strand.
CACGAGAGATCAACCTGCCCTGTCAGCTAGTGGGAGCCTGGTCAGCGGAATCATCTTGGAGCTAAAAGGACTTAGCCTCCACGAGAGATCAACCTGCTCTGCCAGCTAGTGGGAGCCTGGTCAGCGGAATCATCCCAGAGCTAAAAGGACTTAGCCTCCACGAGAGATCAACCTGCCCTGCCAGCTAGTGGGAGCCTGGTCAGCGGAATCATCCCGGAGCTAAAAGGACTTAGCCTCCACGAGAGATCAACCTACCCTGCCAGCTAGTGGGATCTTGGTCAGCGGAATCATCCCGGAGCTAAAAGGACTTAGCCTCCACGAGAGATCAACCTGCCCTGCCAGCTAGTGGGTGTCTGGTCAGCGGAATCATCCCGGAGCTAAAAGGACTTAGCATCCACGAGAGATCAACCTGCCCTGCCAGCTAGTGGGAGTCTGGTCAGCGAAATCATCCCGAAGCTAAAAGTACTTTGCCTCCACGAGAGATCAACCTGCCCTGCCAGCTAGTGGGAGCCTGGTCAGCAGAATCATCCCGGAGCTAAAAGGACTTAGCCTCCACGAGAGATCAACCTGCCCTGCCAGCTAGTGAGAACCTGGTCAGCGGAATCATCCCGGAGCTAAAAGGACTTAGCCTCAACGAGAGATCAACCTGCCCTGCGAGCTAGTGGGAGCCCGGTCAGCGGAATCATCCCAAAGCTAAAAGGACTTAGCCTCCACGAGAGATCAACCTGCCATGCCAGCTAGTGGGAGCCTGGTTAGCGGAATAATTCCGGAGCTAAAAGGACTTAGCCTCCACGAGAGATCAACCTGCCCTGCCAGCTAGTGGGAGCCTGGCCAGCGGAATCATCCCGGAGTTAAAAAGACTTAGCCTCCACGAGAGATCAACCTGCCCTGCCAGCTTGTGGGAGCCTGGCCAGCGGAATCATCCCGGAGCTAAAATGATTTAGCCTCCACGAGAGATCAACCTGCCCTGCCAGCTAGTGGGAGTCTGGTCAGCGGAATCATCCCGGAGCTAAAATGATTTAGCCTCCACGAGAGATCAACCTGGCCTGCCAGCTAGTGGGAGCCTGGTCAGCGGAATCATCCCGGAGCTAAAAAGACTTAGCCTCCACGAGAGATCAACCTACCCTGCAAGCTAGTGAGAGCCTGGTCAGCGGAATCATCCCGGAGCTAAAAGGACTTAGCCTCCACGAGAGATCAACCTGCCCTGCCAGCTAGTGGGAGCCTGGTCAGCGGAATCATCCCGGAGCTAAAAGGACTTAGCCTCCACGAGAGATCAACCTGCCCTGCCAGCTAGTGGGAGCCTGGTCAGCGGAATCATCCCGGGGCCAAAAGGACTTAGCCTCCACGAGAGATCAACCTGCCCTGCCAGCTAGTGGGAGCCTGGTCAGCGGAATCATCCCGGGGCCAAAAAGACTTAGCCTTCACGAGAGATCAACCTGCCCTGCCAGCTAGTGGGAGCCTGGTTAGCGGAATCATCCCGGAGCTAAAACGACTTAGCCTCCACGAGAGATCAACCTGCCCTGCTAGTTAGTGGGAGCCTGGTCAGCGGAATCATCTCGGAGCTAAAAGGACTTAGCCTCCATGAGAGATCAACCTGCCCTGCCAGCTAGTGTTTGCATGGTCAGCGGAATCATCCCGGAGCTAAAAGGATTTAGCCTCCACGAGAGATCAACCTGCCCTGTCAGCTAGTGGGAGCCTGGTCAACGGAATCACTCCAGAGCTAAAAGGACTTAGCCTCCACGAGAGATCAATCTGCCCTGCCAGCTAGTGGGTGCCTGGTCAGCGGAATCAACCCGGAGCTAAAAGGACTTAACCTCCACGAGAGATCAACCTGCCCTGCCAGCTAGTGGGAGCCTGGTCAGCGGAATCATCCCGGAGCTAAAAGGACTTAGCCTCCACGAGAGATCAACCTGCCCTGCCAGCTAGTGGGAGCCTAGTCAGCGGAATCATCCCGGAGCTAAAAGGACTTAGCCTCCACGAGAGATCAATCTACCCTGCCAGCTAGTGGGAGCCTGATCAGCGGAATCATCCCGGAGCTAAAAGGACTTAGCCTCCACGAGAGATCAACCTTCCCTGCCATCTAGTGGGAGCCTGGTCAGCGGAATCATCCCTGAGCTAAAAATACTTAACCTCCACGAGAGATCAACCTGCCCTGCCAGCTAGTGGGAGCCTGGTCAGCGGAATCATCCCCGGGCCAAAAGGACTTAGCCTCCACGAGAGATCAACCTGCCCTGCCAGCTAGTGGGAGTCTGGTCAACGGAATCATCTCGGGGCCAAAATGACTTTATCACAAATGTTTTCCGACGGTCTTTTTCATTAATCATAGGTGATACAGTGCAAACAAAGTTCATTACAAGAGATGATCTACTCCGCGTACCTCCCTCTTTCCTCGTGCATCAAAGGATTCCTCCCCGGGTGCCCATATCAACCCTGTCCTCACACCTTTCCCCTGCTGTCTCGGGTTGGACTTCTTCAATCCGTACCGGATCTTGCGATTGTTGAGGCTGTGGTGCCGGAGCTCTTGTCTTTCTCAACTTCTGGAACTCGAAGCAAGTAGCTGTTGCATGGCCCTCCTCCTGGTGGAACTCACGGTAGGGTGACTCTACTCTGACTCTGACTCTTCCCGCGCGGTTCCTCCTCTCCCTTCGACCGATCGTCATCGCTTGCTGCGGTGGGGGTAGGAGCTGCCTAGAGGCTTGCCTTTGGAAGTTGTATCTTCCTTGGCCTCCCTGAAAGTCCCCCCCGCCCTGGATGAGAGCTCTTCCTGGACCCTGGGCATGTCCTCCCTGCTGCCCCCAACCTAGCTCTGGACCCTCCCATTCTTGGAACCCCTGAGCTCTCTGCTCCTCTATCCTTCTTCCTTCCTGATGTCTCGTGCCACCTTGCTCTTTTGACTCTACCTCCGTCAACTTTGCCAACCTCTTGACAAATGCCGGATTGGCCGCCTCTATGGCCATCTCCTCTTCCGCCCTTTCCATCAGCTCCTCGAAGAAAAGGGGGGCCTTCCGAGTCAAGCTCATCTTGAAGAAGCCCTCCTTCAGCCCGACAGTGAAGGCCATCTGGAGAGCATACCCCGACATCTCCTGGATATCCAGGATCTCCTCTTGGAACATGTCAACGTAGTGGACCAGCGACTCCTCGGCCCTCTGCCTTATCAAAAAGATGGACTCAGGACTCTTCTTCCTCTTCTTGGAGGTGGAGAAGCGGAGCTGGAAGCTTCGGCTCAAGTTCTCGAACCCATAGATCTACCTCGGGGGGAGTTGATGAAACCAGTCCCTTGCCTTCTCCTTCAACGTGATCGCAAAGAGGCGACACTTGAAGACATCCGTCATCGGCCTGATGGAGACAGCATCCTCGAACCACTGCAGGTGCTAGACGGGGTCATCCTTCCCGGTATAGTAAGCCATGTCTGGCTCTCTGAACCCCTCAGGAACGGAAGCTGAGATGATCAGCTCGCTGAAAGGTGACCCCCTGAGGGGTGCTCTCGCCACCTCTACTCGCGCGACCTGCTCGCCTGGAGGGCTAGCACTCGCCGGGCTGGGGAACAGCTCCTGGCCGAGGAGGTCTCGCTCGACCCCCTCTCCCATCCTCTCCCTCCCAGGTCGCCTACCTGGTGCACTTCCTTCTCCCCCTGCTGGGGTCATCTCGCCTGTGCCCCTGGGAGGCAGCTCGCCGAGAGGGGGAGCTAACTCCTGGGGGGTTGGAGTGGAGCTGCCACCCCGAGGGGCCAAACTTCGCAGCATCCCTATGATGCCTTGGATGAATGCCATGAACTCCTCCCTTCCTACGAAGGGTCCGGGGTTGGGGAGCTCGCCGAGATCATCACTACCTCCCTGATCTCCAGCCATGACACTCCCGAGATCTTCTGTGCTGGTCACTCTCCATGCTCACCGCACCAAAATGTTGAAACCAAAAACTTGGTCTCTGTGGAGTTCGGGGTCCCAAAAGAGGGGTGACCTCACACCTACTACACTCGGGGGAACGTCACAGACCAAAGACTTGAGAAACTAGGAACAGACCCTCGGCTCTAGCGTGGAGGTCTCACCTCACACCCGGAAGACCTTTGAGGTCTCCCCCTCCCTAGCCAATGCTGAGCTAGGTGCCTTGGAGGAAGAAAGCAAGGGGATTCAAGTGATGAAGAAGTGATCCCCTCCAAGGCACCCTCAAGGGTCTATTTATAGTTTTCTGAGAATGACCTGCCAATAACCAACCTACGTTGCTCTGAAATTACTGAAATGCCCCCAAATTGGTCGAGCTGAGGTCGGGCGAGTTGGCGGCTAGGGGCGAGCTCGGCGGCCTGGGTGGTACTCGACGAACTGGGGGGTACTCGGCCTGGGCGGTACTCGGCGGCCTGGGTGGTACTCGGCGGCCTGGGCGGTACCCGGCGGGCTGGACGGTACTCGGCCTGGGCGGTACTCGGCGGCCTGGGGGGTACTCGGCGGCCTGGGCGGTACTTGGCGGCCTGGGCGGTACCCGGCGGGCTGGGCGGTACTCGGCCTGGGCGGTACTCGGCGGCCTGGGGGGTACTCGGCGGCCTGGGCGGTACTCGGCGGCCTGGGAGGTACTCGGCGGCCTGGGCGGTACTCGGCGGCCTGGGCGGTACTCGGCTTGGGCGGTACTCGGCGGCCTGGGGTGTACTCGACGGCCTGGGCGGTACTCGGCGGCCAGGGCGGTACTCGGCGGCCTGGGCGGTACTCGGCTTGGGCGGTACTCGGCGGCCTGGGGTGTACTCGGCGGCCTGGGCGGTACTCGGCGGCCTGGGCGGTACTCGACTTGGGCGGTACTCGGCGGCCTGGGGTGTACTCGGCGGCCTGGGCGGTACTCGGCGGCCTGGGCGGTACTCGGCGGCCTGGGCGGTACTCAGCGGCCTGGGCGGTACTCGGCGGCCTGGGCGGTACTCGGCGGCCTGGGCGGTACTCGGCGGCCTGGGCGTACTCGGCGGGCTGGGGGTACTCGGCGGGCTGGGCGGTACTCGGCGGCCTGGGCGGTACTCGGTGGCCTGGGGGGGTACTCGGCGGCCTGGGCGGTACTCGGCGGGATGGGGGGTACCTGGCCTGGGCGGTACTCGGCGGCCTGGGGGGTACTCGACGGCCTGGGCGGTGCTCGGTGGCCTGGGCGGTACTCGGCGGCCTGGGCGGTACTCGACGGGCTGGGGGGTACTCGGCCTAGGCGGTACTCGGCGGCCTGGGCGGTACTCGACGGTCTGGGTGGCCCCCTCAAAGGAGCCGGAGGGAGACAAATATTTCAATCCCCCTAATAGTATAAAACACAAATTCACACTAAATTTGTCTTCAAGAGTGCAAAACCCTCAAAAAGCTTAAAGCTGCACAACAAGCCTTGCGCCTGCCGGGGGACCCCCACTCCGCGAATACGGGGTTGTACACTAATGTCTCATTTTCCATTCCAATTAGTTGTCTTCAAAAAGATCGGGCCCGGGAGCCCGCCCGAGACTGTCTAGGAAAAGGCCCAGCTAGGTTTGACTTGGGAAAAGCCTGGCCCGGGCCAAGGCCGGGCTTCGGGGCCTTTGAGGGTCCCATATCAGCTGGTTGCCTGGCCCGATGCCCGTGCCGGGCCCGATTGGACAATGCGCCCGACATCTTAAAGCGAGGGACTGATAGGCCCTCTAGGCCGGCCCGGGCCGGGCCTGAGCTAGGCCGGCCTAATTTTGGATTAGGCGAGATTTTAATAGGAAATCCAAACCCGACCTGATCCAGTTCAAATCGGTGCCCGGGCCAAATCCTATTTGCAAAAAAGCTTAGATCCGATCGGCCCGATCCCAAATGTCATTTTTGTATTTAATCTCACAGGAGCACCCTCCCTCCATCAATTTCCTCGGCTCGCATTCCCAAAGTATTTATTTTTAATTTATTTTTATTTATAAAAGGAAGGCGAGGAGGCGGGGAGCGCGGTATTCTTCTCGCTTTTCTTTGCTTCCTTTTCGCCTTTGATTATTTCCTGTTCGCATTTGACGTTCGGATTGCTAGGATCGGCGGATCGACTGTGGAAAACTAGGGTTTCGTAAAAATGGCGAAAGGTTTATCGAGCAGGTCCCCATAAAGGCGGAGTGCAGTGTTTTCCCTCTCTGGTTATTATTTTTCTGCCGTATCGTTATATCCTAGCTTCAGCGATGGAGGAGGACGTGATGGAGAACTCGGATGGGTTCTTTGGCGATATGGAAATTGAGGGGAATTACCCTGAAAATTTCTCAATAAGCTTTGAGAGCCTCTACAAGATTCTAGACGAGGAACCGGCTCCGCAAATCTCCAATTCCTCGGTGAGCATGGTTTAGGCATGTCTGCCTCCTTACTTTTTTGTTTGTTTTGTTATTTTGGGCGATTTAGGGTCGGATGGTTTCAGGTTATAGGGATTGTGATATCCATGAACTTGATGGAGCAGGTTTCGTTCAATCTGCAGTCACAAATTGCGGTGTAATTATTTTAGAGCAATCAAAACACTGCATGCTTTATTTTGTGTTTATCAGGAGAGAGGCAAGGGGCTATTTTTCAATAGGAACTTCAAAATCCTTTTGAACTTCGTAAAATTTCCCAAGCCTTATGCCCGCCATTCCCATTGGAAGCCCTTGGGCTGGGAAAGAGTACAGAAAGCGAACTCCCTGCTGAATTATATTTTCTCAATGCAGAAGTTGATTTTTATTTCACGGCTGATGTCGTTGTTTGAGTTTTTTTTATTAACTTGTTTTCCAAGCAAAAACATAGTATCCTGACACCGTTTCTTATATGAAATGAAGGCTCTATTTGTTTGGGCGTTTTGCTGCTCCGTTTTGGGCAAACGTAGCCGGAAGGAGGGTAAACAAATGAACCTCTGGCGGCGTTTGCTCCGTTTCCACCCTCCCGCCTTGAGAAACACCCCAAAAAGCTCCGTTTGGAGCAGCCACCTCCCCCCTCCGATTCGAACACTCCGTTTCCACCCGCCGGATCGACCCGCCACCGCCGAACCAAATGAAGCCGAAGTTCAAGAATTTTAGAGGGAGTTGAAGTGTCCGTAGATTGGTTTGGAATTTCAACTTCTATTTGCCGGTAAGATTAGAGGCCTCCTCATAGATAGAGTAGAAACTTATTTTTATTTACCTTAAAATATAAACAGTGGCTGAAACGGTGGATCTTGACGTGATTGATCTAAGTTAGAGGGAGTGTGGAGAAATCTCAAACTTGTATATACTATCTCAATAATCAAATACAAGGTATGAATAGGGGTGCAAGTTGAGTTGAGCCGGCTCGAAAGCTCGATGAGCCGGCTCGAAAAAAGCTCGACTCGAGCTCGAGCTCGACGAGCTCGAGCGCGATTACGAGTCGAGCTCGAGCTCATCTAATGTTGTTCATGAGCTCGCGAGCCGGCTCGCGAGCTTTTTATTTATACATTTAAAAAAAAAGAAAAAAAAAATAAAAAAATATGAAAATAAAGCTTATGAGCTAAAAAACTCGCGAGCAGCTCGAGCTCGAGCTCGCGAGCTCGAAACTCGAGCTCGAGCTCGATAAGTTGGTCTTGAGCTCGAGCTCGAGCTAGGATAATTGAGCTCGTCGAGCTCAAGCTCGAAATGAAAAGCTCGAGCTCGAGCTTGGAAAAATTTCCAAGCTCGACTCGAGCTCGACTCGTTTGCACCCCTAGGTATGAATGCACATTTATAGAAGGGAGAAAAAGAGAAGAGATCCCTATACATAATGTGAGACTAAAGAGGAGAAAAGAAGAAAACTAAATAAATGGGCTCCAACATGAGCCTCTTTACATGGGCTTTTCCAACACTCCCCGCAAGTTGGAGCCTACAGGTCGTAGGCACCCAGCTTGGACAGGAATTGATAAAATAGGGTACTTGGTAGGGCCTTTGTGATGTTTAGTACCCGGAACATGCTTCAATTCTATCTTATTCATTTGAACTTTCTCCCGGATAAAGTGACAGTCCACTTCAATATGTTTCGCTCTTTCATGGAAGACCAGATTCTTTGCTATGTGTATAGCCGCTTTGCTGTCATATAACAGGATGGCAGGTGAGGGAAGTTTTACTCCTAGATCGGCGAGGAGACTTTCAAGCCATGTAAGCTCAGAGACAACTGATGCCATCGATCGTTATTCTACTTCAGCTGGGGATCGAGCAACCACAATTTGTTTCTTACTCCGCCAGATAACAAGATGACCTCTAAAATAGGTACAAAAACCACTGGTTGACCGCCGATCATCCAAGAAACCAACATAATCTGCATCAGAATACGCAACCAACATTGGAGTAGAGGATGAGGTTTTGTATACCAGCCCTTGACCCTGAGCTGTTTTGAGGTGATCTTAGGATGCGCTCAATGCCTTGAAGGTGAGATATTCGAGGGGCATGCATAAACCGGCTGACCACCCCAACAACAAAAGATATATCCGGTCTTGTGACCGTTAGGTAGATCAATTTCCCATTAAGTCGTCAACAATATTCCGGATTTTGGAGAAGAAGATCTGTATCGAAAGCATGTGCACTTAGCTTTTGATTTGCATCCATTGGAGTAGTAGTGAGTTTGCATCTAGAGTAGCCAGCATTTTGAAGGAGATCCAGACAATACTTCTGTTGGGAGAGGACAAGTCCATCCGGACGTATCGCGATCTCAAGACCAAGGAAGTATCGAAAATATCCCAGATCTTTTGTTTGAAAGACGGAGCTAAGGTGCCGTTTGACTGCCTGGATTCCCTTTGAATCGTCTCCAGTAATTAAGATATCATCAACATATACTAACAAAAGAACCGTTCCTGTTCCCCGATGACAAGTGAACATAGAGAAGTTTGCTGAACTCCGAGTAAAGCTGACTTCCCGAACTGCCTTACTGAACCTGTCGAACCATGCCCGAGAGGATTGTTTGAGACCATAGATGAACTTCTTAAGATGACAAACTCGGGACTCTTTCGTGGTCTCAAACCCGGAATGTTGCTGCATATAGACCGTTTCCCGTAGGTCGCCGTTCAGAAACGCATTCTTGATATCCAGTTGATGTAAGGGCTATTGGCGATGCACAACCACGGAGAGGAGGACACGAACAGTGTTGAACTTGGCTACTGCAGAGAGTGTTTCCTCATAATCGAGACCTTGCTGTTGGGTGAAGGCACAAGCCACCAGGCGGGCCTTCAGACGGTCAATTGTCCCATCGAGAGTATGTTTGATGACAAAGATCCATTTACACCCAACATGTGTCTGACCGGTAGGTAGAGGTATTAGGTTCCAGGTCTGGTTAGCCCAGAGAGCAGTCATTTCGTCTTTCATGGCCGGCCGCCCGCCAGCGAGGATGTTGGAGAGCCTTCTGCACAGAGTTAGGTACAAAAATCGAGGATAATGAAGTGACAAAAGTTTGAAGTTGTGGGGATAGATGATGTAAGGATACATAATTCGCCATGGGATGAGCGGTGGATTCTGGTGCCAGATCAGCAGGACGCGGAGCGTCAGAGGTCGAAGTCGACTGCATTGGGGCCACAAATCCAGGATGGCGATGAGTGTAAACATGTATAAAAGGTGGATTGGAAGTAGTGGGAGCCTGGTCAGGAATTTTTTGTGGTGGAGTGGTAACGAGATTGACAGGTCGTAGGACAGGTGGTGGTAGACGTGTTGGATCTGGAGAAGAGAAGAAAGGAAGATCCTCCCGAAAGGTAACATCAGCAGAAACAGTCATCTTGCGGGTAGCAGGAGAGTAGCATACCTAGCCTTTCTGAGTTCGTGAATAGCCAACAAAGATGTGTTTGGCCGCCCGGGGATCCAACTTGTCTGTGGATGGACCAAGAATGTGAACGTAGCAAGTACACCCAAAGATGCAGGGTATGAGAGAGAATGCCGAGATATAGGGGAACGTGAGGCTGAACGGAGTGGCATTGCAGAGTATGGGGGAAGGGAGACGTTTAATCAGATAGCAAGCCGTCGAAAGCGCAAAGTTCCAATAAACTTTGAGAACCTGCGTGTGAAGCATGAGAGAGCGAGTAACATCGAGTAGATGTCGATTCTTAAGTTTGTCGACTCCGTTTTGTTGGGGGGGGGGGGTATAAACACACGATGTTTGGTGAATGACTCTAAATTCAGAACAAAGGTTTGCAAATTCGTGGGTAGTGTGTTTGCGAGCATTATCAGTGTTAATAGTTTTGATGTTCGCGGAGAATTGCGTGCGGGTCTCAACGGATAGAGAGGAGACCTCGTGAGTAGATCGGGCGACCAAACAGCGAGCAGAAAGAGGCCGCACGGTAAACTGCGCGAGAAGACCGCACGGTCTCGGTGACAACACACCAGCATCAAGGAAAGAAGAGGCCGCGACCAAAAATGCGGAGCGGTTAGAGAGGAGAAGTCGCCTTGACTAGGGAACAGGAGAAGCCGCCTTGACTAGAGAACAGGAGAAGCCGCATGGTCTTGGTGACATCACACCAACGGCAAGAGGCCACGACCAGGATGCGGATCCCGCGGCAGGTAAAGAGGCCGCAACGCCGAAGCAGAGAAGAAACTGCGTGAGAAGTCCGCACGGTCACTGTGAGCACACTAGTGGCAAGGAAAGATGCCGCGACCTAGATGCGGAGCTCACAACGGTTAGGGAAGCCACAACGACTAAGCAGAGAAGAAACCACGTGAGAAGTCTGCACGGTCACGAGGAGCACCCCAGCGGCAAGGAAATATGCCGCGACCTAGATGCGGAGCTCGCAGCGGTTAGGGAAGCCGCAACGACTAAGAGAAGTCGCGACGAGAAGAGAGAAGAGCAGCGAGAAGGCGGGCAGAAGAAGCACGCGGTTGGGAAGTCGCAGCGACTACGAGAAGTCGCGGCGAGAAGATAGGAGAGCAGCACGAAGGGGGGAACTCCGCGGGTAGACAGAGACCGCAACGAGTAGACAAGGAAGCAGGTTGCCGGAAAGAAACCGCACGAGTAGAGGGAAAAGGGAGAAGGCCTCACCTTACAGAGAGAGAGTTATAAAAGAAGGGCCAAGAGAAGAAGAAGAAGAGGTGAATGCCACAAGAGAGAGAGAGAGAGAGAGAGAGCAGGAGGACCGGTTAGAAAAAACTTAACCTCGCGGGAAGCCGTGTTTAGAAAGGGAGTTAACCGCACAGGAAGCCGCGGTTAGAAAAGAACTTAACCGCGCGGAGGACCGGTTCCCTCTGATACCATGTGGAGAAACCTCAAACTTGTATATATCTCAATAATCAAATACAAGGTATGAATACACTTTTATAAGAGGGAGAAAGAGAGAAGAGATCCCTATATATTATGTGGGATTAAAGAGGAGAAAAGAAGAAAACTAAATAAATGAGCTCCAACATGGACCTCTTTACATGGACTTTTCCAACAGAGAGAAACAAAGATTTGCAAATTATTTTGAACGATAAAATTAGAGATCGAGAGAGAACCGTATGACTAACAAAATCTCTCAAGTGATTTGTGCATTCCAATAAAAATTGTTTTGGAGTGAGGGCGAGCAATCTCCAACTTTTAGGTCAAACTAGGGATCCTTTTATTTATCCCTTGATGCTTTTTCTTTTGTGATTGTTCAATCATTAACAAGCATATTTTCCCGTCTGTTGCCAATGTTTTCAACATGTTCTCCCGTGTTTATTTCCGCCGACCACATTGAAAAGTGTTTTATTAAAATTGTCAAAGGAGGACACATGTTTGATTTAAGAAGTAAGATTGGCCGGGCAATTAAACAATTGGCAAAGATAAATAACTCGATGATTATCTGGCGTAAGATCCAAAATATGTCAAGAATCTAGATAAATGTTATAGAGTGTTGAAAGCTAGCTTCTCACGCTTGACGCCTGCCTGTAAGTGTGCTTTCAAGGACTCATCGTCTTCTTCCTCAACAGATGGATCAAATCAGTTTAGTTATGGATGTCAAGGGATGAAAGAATGTTGTAAGAGTATATTACAGTCCCAAACTATTTTTCTGGTGGGGGTGCGGACAGTCGTCCTTTCGAGCTATGTGTCGGGGAGGCTGTTACACCCTGCATGTCATGCAAAACCCAACAGAGAAGTCAAAAACCAGATAATAAAAAATTAAATCACATGCATATAATTTTAGCAAAACAAAATAATTTCTTTAGGCAAGCATGCTTAAACTTTTCTCTGCGTGGAGGGTAAAAGCAAGAGCGCGCGACGAATCGATCCTTTCTGCAGTTAGAGATTTTAGCTGACTCCACTATAGTGGGATAAAGGCTTGAATGTTGTTGTAAGGGCGATTTTAGATAACCTGAAATTCCGTTTTAGCTATTATGAGGGTTATTAGTGCGTCCAAGATAAAAAACTCATTTTCTATATGACTTAGTTGAACGTCTTGAAATGGAATCTCAAGGAATTGTATTCCAAGTTGAACCATCTATAAACCGTGCATCCTCCAATGTCAAATACTGACCTAGCTAACTTAGGAGTCAACATTGATTAAATTAAGTATCGTGCCCTAATCTGTGGTCATTAAGAAATATCATTCTTATTTGCCTCTTATGCACACTTTACTCGACTCCATCATTTCCCCTCTATGTGAAATAAATGGCGTGTATTCTAATGAATTGGATCACTAAATTAGTCCAACACTCCAACCTATATTAATGATGTCAAATTCTTTCCTTTTAGTCTACAACGATGACATGTCTTGATCACCTAGATTGGAATAGATTCAAACATGTTAACTATACTGGAGTCTCATTGAGGAATTTTGTGTAGTTATTAGACCTTTAAGTTAATTTGAAATGAATCATAATTTGATAGAGGACTTGAATTTTGTTATTTTCTTTTAATACAGATTTCTTATCTAGTTTACAACTTGTAACTTTAAACCCATCCTTATAAATAGGGTTATCTTTTGAAAATACCTTTAGTGCCATCCTATTATGGAAAATAGCTTAGCTCATTTAGTAGATTCAACTCCCCTTAGTATCTAAGTTTTATATTTACTTGAGTATGAGACCAAGTGATATCAAAGACTATACCTTCGGAACCAGGATATTTGGTAAAGGAGTATGCATGATAGAGAACGATGGAACAGAGGTGGTATGAGGAGAGGTGTTAGAGAGAGAAGAAAGGATCTCGAGAGTAAGAGTCCCTTTATCCTTGGCAAAATAAGGGTAGATTCAGAAAAGGTGACACCATCAATGACTTATCGACGTTTGGAAATATGATCAAAATAATGATATCCCTTACAAATTGGAGAGTACTCTATGAAGATATATTTGGTGGCGTGAGTAGAGAGTTTATGGCGATCATATGTAGGAGTGTGGTTGAAAGCATTATAAAAAAATACATGCAAGGTGAAGAAAAAAGTGTACCAACCAAATATAGAAGAAAAACGTGTCTTACCTTGAAGATGAGGACAAGGTAAACGTTTAATAAGAAAAGAATAAATGAAAATTGCATGACTCAAATAGGAGCGAAGAGCATTCATCTGACACAGGAGTGTCCGAGCAACATCAAAGATTTGATTCTTTCTATCCACCATGCCATTTTGTTGAAATTCATGCATACAACTTATCTGATGAATGATGTCATTGGCCGTGCAAAAAGATTGGAACTGCCGACTTATGTATTCCTTCGCATTATCGGTCCGTATAATTTTTAACAAGAAACCGAACTTTGTGTGAATTTCATTATAAAATTGTGTGGATACAGAAAAATGTTTAGACCATTCAACATTCCTTCAAAAGATGCGTCAAAGTACATCTAGAGAAATCAACATTAAAAGTTACAAAGTACATATTTTCCACCAATAGACTTGGTGGGACTAGGATCCCAGATGTCTGAATGAACAAGATCAAAATGAGGGATTTTTTTTTATAGAGTTTAGCAGAGAAAGTGCGATGATGCTTTCCATATTGACATGCCTCACATTCTAAAGTGGAGTCGGTCTTGAAAGATGACAGAAGCTGGCAGTGGAGATGTTGCAAAGAATGACCAAGATGATGATGGCACTGCAGCAGAAAAGTGGAGAAGACAGATGCAAAGAAGGTGGGTGATCGTCACGACAATATAAACCGTTGCGTTCAGTAACAATATCAATTATCCTTTTCAAGTAATGGTCGTGAAAATAACACGTAATAAGAGAAAATTTGACAGTCTATTAGTGCATTGCAATTGCCTTGAAACAACATTAACGAATAACAAATTGCAAGGAAAATTTGGGTCGAATAGAGTGTGTCCAATTAGTGAAGAAATGCGATAGTCATAGCTCCAAATCAACAAACTGGAGGAGAGCTATCAGCCACAAAGATCTGTAGTAATCAGTTATACTTCTCGAGATGAGAGAAGACGAGAGAGTTCTTAGTCATATGATTGGTGTCGTCGAAATTGATGAGCCACTTACCCTTAACATCAACATGTACATTACCTCAAGAAGTGACATTGGAAGCAGATTGCTTGGAGACATTGATGAAGTCTCGATATTTGCCAAAGAGAACCAGTGGCCGGACTCTGAAGACGGGGTGGATGGCGAGGCAGAAGGCTCAGACGCAGTTGTACTGACATGGGCTCGAGGACAAAGGTGAGGATGCTTCACAAAGCATTTATTGACAAGATGACCAAGACGCCCACAATTTGAGCATCGAGGGCAAGGTACCCAGGACCCCCGATGCGCCCTCCATGACCAGTGTGAGCTCCACGACCATTAACATGAGCAAAAATGTCAGAGTATGGTGGAGACACAATCGGATGCCCGTGCAGAAGGTTGGTAACAACACAGATGCGAGTGACAGTTGCATCCAAGATGGGAGTGTCAGATTCTCCCAAGATCTTTTGGCCTATCATCTCATAGGAATTTGGAAGACGAAGAAGGTAACAAAATACCAGGAGGTCCTGAAATTATTTCTGCTGAGAGGTAAGGTTAGCAAAGAAGGGTCGATGCTAGAGAAGTTTTGCGCTGAGAGATTGAACTTCCTGGTATGCAGTCTCATGGGAGAGCGTAGATCGTTGGCCGAGCTAAGAGATCAGAATACAAAGTGTGGATACGAGAAGTTTTTTCATCTTGGAGTAAAGGGCAGCAAGATGATCCCACACTGCCTTCACAGTTTTGTCCTGATGGATGATGGGCAAACATGCATCATAAAGACTGCTTGTAAGCCAGATGCGAACAACATCATCACTATCGACCCAATCAACATATGTGGGAGATGTTGGATTAGTAGGAGCATTAGTTAAATGATGTCGTTTGAGTTGAGAGCGCAATAAGAAGGTGAAAGAGACACTCCAATCAGGATAATTCGGTCCAATTTGACACCTCGAGATTTTTAAAGGCACTAAAAATGATTGTAGGAGCAATGCTGGCGAGAGTAGAATAGAAGGGAGTGGTAGGTTGCCATAGTTCAAAGCAAGCAAGTTCGAGAAGCTCATTGGAAGAGCCAGCGAATTCACGAGAGCTTGCTGAAACACAAGAAAAAGTTTGCCGAAAGTGATGACGAGGTTGGAGGAAGCTCACAACGAGCACACAGAACTCGCGTGAAGAGATCACAAAGGAGAGTTCTAAATCAGCGAATTCTTGATCGCATGATGCGAGTTCAGGTCTTATCTTGATTAGCAGTCACAAAAGGCGGATGAAGAGCTGGATCGACGAGTTTGGCGACAATGGAGTTCACAACAGAGACGCAAGCAGAGCGCGTAGGTTTGACACGAACAAATGTTTACAGAACGCTCGTGAGAAACTTATGCCTCGCATGAGGTTCCCTTCAACGCATTGAAGAGGACTTGTAGAAGGCTACAGAAGCTCTCAGAGTGTAGGCAAGAGCAAGAAGCCCGATAAAATCTATAAATATCTCGTGAAGGGAGGTTATTTCAGTGAGCTCTGCTTGGTCGAGGTTTACCTAAGAGGGGCAAGCTCGGTTGCTGATCACACAAGTATTGGCGAGCTCGGAGGGTTTGAAACTATGTAGGAGGTGGTTGTCGGGACCACACATTTGTCCAAGTGGATCCTCGTCGTTGGAACCATCAGAGCACGCAGATGGAAGCCGCCGTGACAATTTTATATAATATTTTGTACTTAATTAGTAGTGATTAATTAATATGGAATAATTATTAATAATATTTATTAATTGTTTATATATTTTAAATTTCGCATTGTGTGTGACCTCCCTCATCTATATAAGAGGGAGGGGTATGGTGTTTGAGGAGCTTAGGAGTAGTAGTTTTAGGGGTTCTCATTGGAGAAAAGCTCTTTGGAGGACCTAACCTCAAGAGTTGACCAAAGCTTGCTTTTGGATTGTATCCCGTTTGTTTATCACAATGTTATTATTATTTGTTTTGAATGTTCATTGTCTTGCCTTACTATTGCTTAAAATTCTCTCCGGTAATAATGGTTCGACTTGTTGACCTTTTCCCACTTCCCTTTCAGTTGTCTGATATCAACGCCTCCCTCAATGAACACTTTGATCAAACCACAACCCAATATAATGAAAACATAGCCCTCCTTCACAACATTCAACAAAGTTGTGGAATACTTGCCGACCCCCCAGTAGCGGCACCCAGTTCCACAACAAGTGAATCCCGGTTCGACGACATCTCTCCAAACTTCTAGCCGATTTCAGCATCGCGCAAAGAGTTCTTTGACACGACTCCCAAAATTCATTGCCTTCAGCTTTTCCCCAGTCACATGGTGGTTTTGGCCACTTTCCTGCCTGAGAAGGAACACCCCTCGACGGGCCAGGAGTTGTGAAAGCTGACCCCACTTCGGGAGAACGTACAAGTGTACGACCCAGCCCAACACACACCCAAAAACATCAACCCCAGTTCCGCCCTCGCCGACAACTCACGTTCATTCCTCCAGTTGTATTCCACCCCAGCGTCCCGCATCGACTTGTCCACTAACCCACAAGATCTTCGGCTGGTTCTTCTGCACGTCGTCCTCGATGCCAAAGCCGCTCTCCTGTTTGGTTCGTCTCTCTGACCTGCTCTGTCACCCGGTCTCATCTAGCCGCACGCCCCTCTGATTCCTATCTTCCCGCCCACTCCATTCCTTTCCCTGTCATCTAGTGGGACAGTCTACCCTTTTCACCGCAGCCTGCCCTCTTACCCATCACCACTCTCCATGTTTCTATTTTCATCCTACACACCACGCTAGCTTTCTTGTCCTACTGTCCTCTTCCCATTTCTCTCCCACTTTTTTGCAACTTCATTTAATTTCACTCTTCCCTGCCTCCCTCTCCCTACCATTTTCTGTCGCCTTCTCTTAATTACGCTTATAGTCACACCCACATAACCTAAGCAAGTTAGCGCAACCAAAATCATTAAAGACCCGTACAAGATTTGTGGTAGACCTTGAGGGCAAGTTCGATTTCAAGGGCGGTATAGTGTTACACTGTTAAGCACTAACTAGGGGAAGAACTAAGAGAAGAAGAAGAAGTAGAGAGAAATTAGGGTTAGGGTTGGGAGAGAAGAGAGATTAACCTTGATAATCCTTGCATGAGCCTCCAAAAGAGAGGGGTCCGGGTATTTATACCCCCGGACCCAAGACCGGCCGACCAAGGGGGCCGGCCGGCCCCAATGGGGCTGAACCCAGCGTGGTTCAGCCCCCGCGAGCCAATATTTTCAAGAGGAGGGGGCTGAACCCATTGGTTCAGCCCCAATATTGTCATGCCCTTGCCGTTGCCGCCGTTTGTAATGTTGTCCGAATAATCTAGCCTCGTCCGGGGGCTTAACATTCCCTTCCCGATCAAAAGCCAGCTTGTCCCCAAGGTGGTAGTCAGGGTAAAGCTCCCGGAACTCCAGTAATTCGACCCAAGTATTGTGCTCCGCAGAGAGATCCTTCCATTTGACTAACAGCTCTGGACAGTACGCCGTGCCACGACGTTTCCATTTGATCAACAGTACATCTTCCGGAATCGGGCGAAGCTCGCCCCCACTAGTAGCCTCGGGTAAAACGGGAAAGATCGGAACAACATCACCCAACTTCCGCTTCAACAAGGAGACATGAAAGGTAGGATGGATCCGGGAGCTCGCGGGTAAAGCCAAGGTATACGCCACCGGACCGACCCGTCGCGTGATCCTAAATGGTCCATAGTAACGAGGTGCCAGTTTCTGATTTGTCTGCTGTGCCACCGACAACTGGCGATAAGGACGAAGTTTGAGGAAAACCTCATCCCCCACCCGGAACTCTCGCTCGGTGCGATGACGATCTGCCTGAGCCTTCATACGATCCTGTGCCGCCCGAAGATTCTCACGCAAGGTGGCGAGGGTCCGATCACGATCACGAAGCGCCCGATCAACTGCTGCAACTGCGGTACTGCCGGGCTCATAACTGCTCAAGGAAGGAGGTGGCCGCCCATAGACGACCTCAAAGGGCGTGAGTTTACTAGCCGAGTGATAAGAAGTGTTGAAGCAGTACTCCGCCCAATGTAACCAGCTAGTCCAGGTCCGCGGCTCATCCATGACAAAGCAACGAAGGTAAGTCTCGACGCCCCGATTTAATACCTCTGTCTGGCCGTCAGTCTGGGGATGGTGGGCCGTGCTGAAACGTAAGGAAGTCCCCTGCAAGCGGAAAAGCTCGGTCCAAAATCGGCCAACAAAAGTAGGATCTCGATCGGAAATGATCGCCCGGGGAATCCCATGCAATCGAACAATCTCCCGAACAAATAAGGCCGCAACCGACTCTGCTGTGTAAGGATGGCTCAGAGCAAGGAAGTGTCCATACTTGGACAACTTGTCCACCACTACCAATATCACTGTTTTACCCTTCGACTTGGGCAGCCCGTCGATGAAGTCCATAGAAATCGTATCCCAGATCTGATGCGGAATCGCCAAGGGAGTGAGTAGGCCGGCCGGAGAAGTAGTCTCATATTTCTGTCGTTGGCACACCTCACACTTCTGCACAAACTCCTGAATGTCACGGCGCATCCCCTTCCAAAATACGTTGGCCCGAGCCCGCTGAAGGGTGCGAAGAATGCCGGCGTGACCTCCTGTCGGCGACGAGTGAAACTCATGCATCATCACCGTCCGCCAAGCTGATTGAGCAGGAATGACCACTCGCCCTTGATGATACAGCCGGTCATTTTGTAAATGATAACCTGGGGCGACCGCACGACCCTGCCGCAGGTCCTCCGCAATAGCCCGTAACTCGGGATCTCGCTGCACCGCGTCCTGAATCTCATCCATTGAGTCCAACTGAGGCCCGTAAATGTGTGCCAAGGCCCCCTCGGGTAAGCGGGAGAGGGCGTCAGCCACCCGATTGTCCTTCCCGGGCCTATACTCGATCGCATAATCATATCCCAACAACCTGGTGACCCACTTTTGTTGCAGGGGGGAAGAAATCCGCTGCTCCAGAAAATGCTTCAAGCTCTGATGATCGGTCCGTATCGTAAAGCACGCCCAAGTAGGTAGGGCCGCCATAGGGCCACCGCATGAATAACCGCCAGCATCTCCTTTTCATACACTGAGAGTCCCAGAGTTCGGGGAGCCAAAGCCTTACTGTAGAAGGCGATCGGCCGCCCCTCCTGCATCAAGACCGCCCCCACTCCCACGCCAGAAGCATCTGTCTCTACGACAAACTCTTTGGTGAAATCCGGAAGTGCCAGCACTGGAGTCGTCGTCATAGCCCTCTTGAGCGCCTGGAAGGCGGTCTCTGCCTCAGCGTGCCACTCGAAAGCATCCTTTTGTAGCAGCTGTGTAAGCGGCCTAGCAATCTTCCCATAGTCCCGTACAAAGCGCCGGTAGTAACCATTGAGGCCTAAGAACCCTCTCAGCGTCCGAATGGTCAGAGGTCGTGGCCAAGAAAGCATACTCTCGATCTTCCGTGGGTCTGCCTTCACCCCGTCAACGGAAACTAGATGCCCCAAGTACTCCACCTCAGGTTGTCCAAAAGAACACTTGGACCGCTTAGCATATAGCTGATGTTGCCGGAGAGTAGAGAAGACCTGAGCCACATGATGTAGATGATCCTCCCAAGTAGCACTGTAGATCAGAATGTCGTCAAAAAAGATCAAGACGAAGCGTCGCAGGAATGGGCGAAAAATCTCATTCATATTGGACTGAAAAGTAGACGGGCCCCCCGTTAATCCATTGGCCATCACTAAGAACTCATAGTGACCGTCATGAGTCCTGAAGGCCGTCTTATGCACATCCTCCTCCTTCATCAGAATCTGATAGTAGCCGGACCGCAGATCCAGCTTCGTGAACCGAGTCGTCCCATGCAACTCATCCAACAGCTCCTCTATCACGGGAATCAGAAACTTGTCCTTCACAGTAACACTGTTCAAGGCACGGTAGTCTACGCAAAAACGCCATGATCCGTCTTTTTTCTTAACCAGAATAATCGGTGCAGAGAAGGAACTGGTACTAGGTCGTATGATACCTGCATCAAGCATCTCCTTCACACTGCGCTCAATCTCTGCCTTCTGGATGTAGGGATACCTATACGGACGGATGTTGGGCGGTTCCGCCCAAGTCTGTAGCACAATCTGATGATCGCGGAATCGTGACGGTGGAAGTGTACTCGGCTCCTGGAAGATGTCATCATACTCCTCCACTAGCGGTCGCAATTGATCCGGAACCTGTGTCGATCCTTCCTCGTCCGACCTCACCCCCAACAGAATCGCCATCAAGCTACTGGACTCCTCAAGCTGCTGCAAACTGCGAAGGGAGATCTCTTTAACCGGAGAAGATCTGAGCCCCGTCAAGCAGAACTGTCGCCCGCCCTGCAAGAACTCCATCGTCATCTGATCTCAATCAAAAGTAACCCGCCGCAACTGCTGTAACCACTGCACTCCCAGTACCATATCTGAGCCCCGGATCGGTAAGAGGTAGACGTCCGTGCACCCCACATACTCCTGCATCCGAAGCTCTACCGCCTTCAACACTCCTTGGCACTGTAACTTGCTGCCATCCGCAACCATGACCTGGAACGCTGCTCCCGTGTCAATCCCCTGCCCCACCTTCTGTGCCACATCAGGGTGAATAAAGTTGTGAGTACTCCCACTGTCTACCAGAATCATCACCCTCTCCCGCCGAATCCGTCCAGCCAACCGCATCGTAAGCGGAGGTGGATTGCATCCCTCCATGGCATGTAGGGAGACACCCAACTCCGTCAAGTCTAAGTCCCGCCCAGACTCCAATTCCTCCTCCGGGGAAACGTCCTCCTCGAGCTGCTCCTCCTGATGCAACATAAAAACCTGTACCTTCTGGCATTTGTGACCGGGCACAAACTTCTCATCACAATTAAAGCATAAGCCCTTCTCCTTCCGAGCCGCCAACTCGCTCCAAGACAACCGAGTCACTGTCGGTTTGGTACCCGTGGGTGGCTCCCGTCGTGCAGACGTGGCAGGGCCCATAGCCGGTCTACTCGTGATACGTGCCCGCTGCCTGTTGAACCTTTCCTCCTGGATACGCGCCAACGTAATGGCATGGCTCAAGGAACGTGGCATGAGTGCCTGCACCTCATCCCGAATATGCTCCTTAAGACCAGATATGAAACAGCTGTAGAGCGTCCTCTCTGGCCACTGAACCTGATTCGCCAATTTTTCGAACTCAGTACGATACTCCATAACCGACCCTTTTTGACGAAGCTTCTGAAGGAGGGCCTCAAAGTTCTCATACTCCAGTGGATCAAATCGGGCCGTAAATCCATCCACGAACTCCCCCCAAGGCGCGTACTCCCGTCCCCGCAGGAACCATTGTGTCCATTGGAAGACGTCGTCCTTCAGATGGAAGGACGCTAGCTGCACCCACTGCCCTTCAGGCACCTCCTGGTACTGGAAGAATAATTCAGCCTTTTGAATCCATTCCAAGGCGTCGCCGCCCTCGAACTCCGGAAAGTACATGCGAGTTAATCCGGGGGTCAAACGTTGTGTCCCTGGACCTCCGTCCCGCCTTGCGTGTTCCCCATGCTCAAAACCGCTGTAGCCGTGTTGCTGTCCCGCTACCCAAGGCGGAGGTTGCGGCTGGCCGCCCCACCCTGGGCCAAACCCGGCCCCTCCTGGTGGCCCAAACCCGCGTGGAGGAGGGAGGAGCCCCCCCTTTGCTGTCCCGCCATGTCGGGTTGCCGCCGGAGCCCAAATGGCTCATCCCCACCTCGGCGCCACTGTTCCGGGCCCGATCCGAGTTCGCCGAAGGCCGCTGCCGCAGATCCGGGCGGAAACTGCCCCGCCGGACCCCCATACCCCGCTGCTGATCCCGCGGGAGGCCCGTAGGCCGCCGATCCCGCACCCCCGTGCCACGCCGCGCCGGGCGGAGCCCCGCCCGAAGGCCGCACGCCCGCGAGCCCTTCCGCAAGCCGCGCGGAGGCCGAACCCGCTGGATCGGCTCCCGATCCGGCCGAATCATCGTTGGCCGGGCCTTTTCCTTTTAGTAGGGTCTTCAACTCCTCCAATCGAGCCTCCAATCGCCCCTCCAAGGCCGCCATCGAATCGGTGAGACCAACAACATTCTCCTCTAGGGTTTCAATCTGTGAGGACTCCTCTTGATTGCGGGTGTTCACCATTGAGAGAATCGAACGCCTCTGATACCAAATGTTAAGCAC
This sequence comes from Platanthera zijinensis, assembly GCA_039513925.1. Classification (NCBI taxonomy): domain Eukaryota; kingdom Viridiplantae; phylum Streptophyta; class Magnoliopsida; order Asparagales; family Orchidaceae; genus Platanthera; species Platanthera zijinensis. Next base: position 21,213,899 of record CM077096.1, read on the forward strand.
TAACTAGGGGAAGAACTAAGAGAAGAAGAAGAAGTAGAGAGAAATTAGGGTTAGGGTTGGGAGAGAAGAGAGATTAACCTTGATAATCCTTGCATGAGCCTCCAAAAGAGAGGGGTCCGGGTATTTATACCCCCGGACCCAAGACCGGCCGGCCAAGGGGGCCGGCCGGCCCCAATGGGGCTGAACCCAGCGTGGTTCAGCCCCCGCGAGCCAATATTTTCAAGAGGAGGGGGCTGAATCCATTGGTTCAGCCCCAATATTGTCATGCCCTTGCCGTTGCCGCCGTTTGTAATGTTGTCCGAATAATCTAGCCTCGTTCGGGGGCTTAACATACACTCACAAATTCACCCAAGCGGACTCTCGTTCAAACCATCAGAGTGCCCATTTGGAAGTCGCCATGATAATTTCATATAATATTTTGTAATCAATTAGTATTAATTTTTATAAACCAATGTTGATTAAATTAAATTTATGAATTAAAATATTTTATAATTTCTTATTGCCTGTGCGCTCCCTTATCTATATAAGAGGGAGAGGTATGAGTGTTTGTGGAGCTTGGGATTACTATTTGGGGCTCCCATTGGAGAAGCTCTTTGCAGGACCCAACCTCTGTGAGTTGGCCGAAGTTTGCCTTGGATTGTATCTCGTATGTTTGGTTAAATTAATGTTATTTGCTTTGAATGCCTATTCTCTAGCCTCACTATTGTTGAAAATTTTCGTCGATAATATATTCACGTGAGACCGGAAAGATTTCATGTGAAGACGAAGAATATTCACGTGGGAGGAGAGCAGTTAGGAATTATGTTATGCTCTAATATCATGTGAGAATTTGAAATATAAGTAAATATTGTTCTAAAAATCTAAACTATTACATGGGATCTCTCTTTTTTATATAGAAATATAGAATAAGGAAGGAAGAAGAAGAATGTGTACTTGAAGATGTGAGATTAAATACAAGGAGAAAAATAGAATGACCCCTATATGGTCTTTTAGTCTTGGTTTTTAATAGGGATGTTGGTAAGCAGTGGATGGAGGGGATGTAGAGGGCGGCGACGGGCTAGCACAGCGGGAATAAATGCCACAACTTGGTTCGTGGAGTTGCCACCACAATCTTGGACTTGGATTTTTCTATGATAATTCGATCAATGCCTCCCACGAGAATAAAACCCTATGGGCCCCATTGGGCGATTACCTGTACTCGAAGTGTGGTCCCCATAGAAAGGTACATCTTCATAGAATGTATCATCCTTGGATACAATTCTCTTGTGAAGGTGAGGACACTAATAAACTCCTTTTGATTCGATGCATATCCCACAAATATACAATAGCTTGGGGTCCAAGTTTGTTTTTTGTAGAACCAACAATATGGACAAAGCTTCCCACGTCCAAAGACCTTTGAAAGTAAGGAGAAAGTATCCTCATTAGGTTTCATGATATGTAGAAGGCTTCTGTCCCAATGACATGGGATGGAATACAATTAATCAAATCTACGTCAATACAATTGTCACCCACAATTACTTGTGAACATTCATCTCTTGTTGCAAAGTCCCAACAACATTCAAAATTGTATTTGTTTTCTTTCGGTTATCCCATTTTATTGAGGGGTATGTAGACATAAGCTCTGACAGATAATCTATTAATCCTCTAATCACATAATCGACCTCCATGTACTTGGAGACAAAATTCCTGCCAAGTAAGATCTTAGGGTTTTATTTTTGTTTCAAATTGAGTTTCCACAAAGGTAAATTTCTTTGAAACACTTCAAATGCTTCATGCTTACAATTTACAACCATTTAAAAAGACAATAAAAATGATCCAAACATCAGAATGAATAAGATCAAAAAATTTAGTAGTTCCAGTCATGCTATGAAAACAAGAAGTTACACAATGTTTTGTCGATTCATATCCGTCATAAATAGTTCAACAATACAAATAAAAGATTTCAACAAACAATATGGAAGTCATAATTCTCAAAGTCATGCATTCTAATCTGCGATGCCATAAGATCTCATCTTCTTTCTTCTTGGAAGTCATCACATGCAAAGCTTACTTTTTTTTCCTGTAACACCCATACTTAGTTTGACAAAAATCGATAGTCTGACCGGAACCCGTGATTAGCAGTAAACTAAGTAATAGTTTATAAATTGCTACATAGCAAGTAAAATCTAGGGTAATGAATAAAAATTTACTGCGGAAGTAGTACATGAAACTAAAGGTAAAAGAGTATCTCAAATATTGAATTCATAGAGCCAACTAGATTTGAAACGAACTACACATCTGAAATATCGAAATACTAAATATTGTTTCATACAAAGAAAATCTTAAATATTTGTTACACTGAGTTTATAAATTGAAATAGTACCATAACTGGGAAATACAATACACCTGAATGAAAGGAAAACAAATAAGGAGTACTGTGAACGCTTATCCTAGGCGTATCTCTCCACATGTGACCCATGAAAAGAAATGCCCGAAAATGGGTCAGCCCACTGAAGTGTAAGAAAAATCATTCCTCCTATTGACACTAAAAATAATTTGAAAGAAACATGTGTGCATGTTTTTAAAATAACATTTTGAACTGAGGGAAAAACGTACTATAATTTTACGCATGATCTTCCATCAAAAACACTTTTAACATAAATATTAGTTCTAGTGTAATCATAATATACATTTTCATTCAAGTTTCAAAATCGTTAAACTACAGAGATTTCTAGATTTCGGCATACACTTGAATTATATGTGTTTTGAGACTATTCTTCATCATATTCTAAGTTATGTAGTTTATTATGTGCAATCTTACGATCCGAAACTCTACTAACGAACACAAGTGTTCTAGTGTCTCACAGACACATAGTTGCATCTACTAATCTTCTAAATGAGGTGTCGTCCTCACCAAACTTGAGGTTTATACAGTCTGCTATGCCCTATGAGTAAGATAGTGCGCCTCTATCCATCACGAGAGAAAATATCGATCGTGACTCATAATTATTTTCCAGTAGATGTTGGATTGCATACTTATTCATCTGAATGACTTAGGTCGTGCCTCTTACTAGTTAATCATCTTATATACATATTCATATGGTTTAGTATTTTCTCTCACTCTGAAGAATTATGAGATTTCATGTTGTGTTTATTTTCACAAACTTCATGGAGATCTAACGGAAAGGTGAATACTTTTATTTATGATCTACTTGTATTAATTGGACGCTTGTTGATTTTATAATTTCTATCATCATTTTTAATGCATATCAATATGTACGGGTTTCTAAGGATTCCCTTAACTATGAAAGATCAATTTATGTAATACTATCTGATATGTTTTAAAAAAAAGAATAGAGTTTCATACCTCGGGTATGCGGCACTCGTAAACGCGGCGCAACGTCATGCTTTCCTCTAAATAAGATATATTATGAAAACACGCAGTATCCTTCTCTAAATAACTGCATGCTCACTTTTTCCAATATTCCTCACAAAACCTAAAGCGGGAACAGTAAGCATACATTTTACACCCCTACAATTTTTAGAGTATTCTCTAACGGGGGGGGGGGGGGTTGCAATTTCTGTTGAGAAACAATACTCGTCTAAAGTGGAAGTTGTCGATCCAATCTCAATTGTCATCTAAAAATTTCCTAATTAATCTTCATGAGACTTAGAAGTTCTAAATGGGAGGAAATAAAGATATTGATTGAAGAGGGAAATTTGCAAGCTGCTTGCACATAACCAGGATGGTTTGGACTCCATGGGGGTTGTCGAGGAAGGGAAGAGAGGAAGTCTTTGATTCCTAAGTTTTATGGAGGTGAAAACACTGAAAATCACTGGTAAAATCTTTGTAGAAATCCACTGCAGAGATCCACCTAGCATTTACCTAGCAGAAACGAAAGATGAAGCGCTCGTTTCGCTGTCTAGGGTACGGTAGGAGGCTCCCCTACTCCTGATGCCGTGATGATGTCGACTCTGATGGTGGAAGAACCCGTCGATAGTGACCTTTCTGTCGATCAACTAGAATGAGTGCAAAAAGGTATTGAGGGAACAACATAGTACACAACTGGTGTTTCTCGCGTCCTCTTTGTCAAGTTCTTTGTAGGGGGAAAGAACGGCTCTCTGTTGAGAAATAAACTCTCGAGGGTTGTGGCTCTTAGAAGAGGGAAAACGTGAAACCGTAAAAACATATAACTTCCATGCATGGGTTTGGCTGGGAAGGAAAAATTTGTCATGTCATCATTTTCTCCTATTTAATAATGATTTTGCCATTGTTCTTAAACACCTCTAAGCAAAGACGCCCTCGCAAAATAAAAATCGCGACGACACCAACATTCGTAAATATCTAGAATAAGATTTAACATGAGACAATGACTGTGAGGGGTAACCATACCTCGATCCGACGACTGCAAGTGCAAACGTTTAATCGTGATCGAACCCTGAAATTAAGTTTTATTTTAGTATTAAACTATTAATTTACGGATGTTACATTATCTTTCAGATAGATTCCTCCAGGCTCAATCAGTCCTGAAACACACAATGAGAGTGGAAAAGTAATGCTGCAATTGAGTTGTTTAGTCAAACTAACCGTTAATAGGTTGGTAGAAAATGAATGCATATATATAATTGACTCAGGAGAAATTTTTGGTGAAAGCCATGTCGTCTCATTACTAATAACAGACGTGACCCATCAAATATTTTAATTTTTCCAACTACAGGAAGCATAAAGGTAATACAAATAGACTTAACCAGTTATACAATCAAAAGCTCCCGAATCAATAATCCCTGAGGAATTTTCTTCGAAGGAAGGCTCAGCATGAACATGAGAAACCATACCTTATGATTGAGGAACCTTCTGTCACAAGGGAAGCTTCTAGTGCAAATAGTTTTTTGATCATCTCCTGAATAGATAAAATATCTTGACGAGCACTTGGATATCCACTTCATAAGATAGACGGTGCTGAATGAGCAGACTGTGGGTTAGGATACTTTCTGGCAATTTTTTTCTTGAAATTCTTGAAACAAAATGTCAGTATGCTTTCTTACATTTTTCTCTCACATGCTCTGTAGTTCCACAATGAGAACAAATCAGTTTGGCTCTTTCAAACACAGAATAATCGCGATCGACTCATACTCGACACACTTCTTGAATCATTATACCATCTTCTCTTACCAGCTGCCACAACTTATCTTTCATGTTTACTTGCACCACTGATTTTACTTATAAGGATCTTGTGAAATTCTCACATAGATAACTAGCCACAATATTTAAGTCTGGAACCACATCTCTTTCAAGGATCTGTACCATTTGTAATTCCTGCTCTGAGGGCAACCTACCAAGAAGTTCAAACACACTCCTTTAGCTTAGCCTTCTTTGATTATCTTCACACCTAGCACATGACTTATTTTTACATTAGAGTACTGATTTCTCTCTCTTCTCATTTTTGAGTGAGGCTCCCATAATAATCTTTAAATGAGGTTCCACTGTCCATGCATTTCCTCCCGGTATTCAACTGATAGATTTGAATTAGTTAACGTCTCTTCGAGTAGTTCTTATTTAGCAAGTCCAACGGATGTTTGACATTCTGACAACATGATTTGCCTAGCTTACCATACTCCATAAATTGAATAATAATAGTATATTGTCGACCTGCCACTCCTTATTGGAGTAATTGTGATGGAGTTGGTTTCTTAATGCCAGTTATGTACCCCAATTTCCGCTTATTCCCAATAAACATCCTCATCGATTGAGTTCAGAGCAAGTAATTCTTCCCATTTAGCTTAATATTGATGATCTCATGAGGGAAATCAACACTAGAGCCAAAAAAATGAGGGATCTCTTTTTATTTTTCCATTGACTTATCTTGATCCATTTTTGCATGAGGCAGCAACCCACGACATGAGGGTGAAAAAAGGCAGCAAGAGACAAGGCCAGTAACCGAAGATTCATGACAAGAAGAATCAGAACCCACCTCCAGCCGCAGGAATAAAAAGCGGTGATGGTGCACATGCTCACCATGTCGTGCTTCGTGTATAGGATGTAGGTTGGTAGAGATGTCACAGCAGTGGACTCAGGCTGAATGAGGGGAATCGAACAAGAAACCGAAGAAACAAAGCAGGCTTTGGATGCTCTTGTACTGGTCGAGAAGCCAAAAATACCGGAGATCCCGTCAACAAACTCCTGTCGACTCCAGGGATGGAGGAAGATTCCCAGGGACACGTCAAGTTCCTGTGAGTCGACACATGTCGATTCCAGCGACTGGAAGAAGACAATCCAGAGGCCTGGAAGACTATGGCGAGGACTATCGAAGCAGTCGATGCCAAATACAAGCAGACCAAAGCGGCGGAAGAGACACTGGGATGAAAACCTGAAAGGAGAGTTTATCCTTTGCAGGCAGTGCCAATGTGGTCCCTTACGATTCACGATGATGAGCGAGATCTCTTTGACTTGCTTTGATATTTTTGAAGAATGAGAAAGGGAGGTAGAGCTACCTGTTCGACATCCTGTCAATCATGAAGTTCCAGGAGCTGCACCTTGTTGAGCTACATTTTCTGGAGTCACAAATATTTCTCTGATCCCTCCTCGTATATATAAGGAACAGTATTCTCATATTTATTTGTGCACTTATATATATATTCTTTCTAATTTAAATGAAGTCATCAACCAAAAGATAATTGATGCAATGTTGGTGTTTGTCATGGCAGCTTGAGCAGGATATTTTGATCTTTCGCAAACTTGAGATCATTTTATTTTTGGCTCGATGGTGACAAAACAAGCTAAGTAGGATAACTTGTTCCTGTTATGAACTTATTTGCACTACGCTTAGCTATCTCCTTCAATAGGAAGATTTGAAATTTCTGTAGGTCTTAGTGTGGTAGATAAATGTTCACATTATAAATGGTTGTTATAGTGAATATTCCGATCTCTATGGAATATATGAAGTGTTATCCATTCCGCCATCTATGTTACTCTTTTAGCTGTACGTCAGTTTTTTTTTTTTTTTTTTAACATTGCTCTTCAGTGACAATTTTTTTTTCTATTTCATTTTGGATAGCAGGTTCTCCAATTGGCATAGTTCTGTTATATACTTTTTTAATCACCTAATGTGCTTATTGAACATGGTGACATATCATCTGTTATATATTAATCACTAGATTGATCTTTTGTAATGACCTCTGTCTTTATAGTACCAGAAGTTCACTTTTTACTCATGGATGCCTTATTATTATTTGATATTTTTTTATAATCTGTTGGATAGGTGGAACACCTGGTTATCCATTATGTTTTCTCCCTGGTGATTTTGTACTTCGTCTTATGTTATTTCATCCCACTTTTTATTTATCTTGGATACCACCGTCTTTGTCATATCATGCCTTCTTTTTTTGAAAAGAAAATTAAGTATGAAAGTGGGAAATCCTGATATTTTCTGTATCCATCTCCTTGTATCTTAGTTCTAATCGTTGTGTTGCTTGATAAACATGACTCAGGGTATCCCTGAGATGTCTCATCTAAAGAAGCTTGATTGTCAAAGGGAACCCGTGGTTTTGCATACTCAACCTGGTAACAAAGTTCACTGTGCTAATTGATTGTTTTATGGTGCATAATGGTGTCTTCATCATATCTCATTTGAACTCCTTAAATTCATTTTCATGATAGGCCCTTGATTTATTTTTTCTTGTTTCTCTCTACCGGTTCTGTTGATTTTCCAGATTTTTGGCCTTCTGAGATGGGAAATCCGAACTCTTTGAATGAATCACAGTGCGACAAACCTTTGCTTGGACATCCTTTTCAGCATAATGGGACTTGCGATTGTTTCAGTGGTCCATTCTATGATGAAACTCTGGACGAGAGAAACAATATTACTTCCCAACATATTGAATCTAATGGACTTTTCTCTTATTCAGCAGCGCAGTCCTCCAATTGGTTTAGACCGTCATCTACTGATCTTACTAATTCTCTAATAGGTTCATACGATGATTCATTTGGAAGTTTTGTAACTGATGATGCCAACTTTCATAAACTGCAAAATAACACAGCAAATTGCAGTTTTTCTCTGGGAAGTGCCGAAGAATTTGGTCTCATTTACCAGCAACATATGAATTTAACTGCTGATGCCGATCTAGATGGTTTGAATGGCAACCTTGTGAATCTGGACGGTGAAACTCCATTACAGAATAGGTTTAGCAAGTCTATTGATGACCTGGACAACATTTCATCACCATGTATGTTGCAAATGTGTGAAGCAAGTAGGTTTGTCTTTATTTATGGGTTTGATGTCTTTATTTGATTTATATTTTTGGATATCTTTATTTGATTTATATTATTGGATATCTAAATCATTACTGGTCACTTTCAGGTTTAGCACATAGTACATTGGCAGAGAGGTATGGATCCGTTAGTGAAAAGTCTTGTGGTATGAATAGAGATGCTATGCCATATTCCACAGTGAATGAAGGTATCCATACAAGTTTTGTAGCATGCAGGCAAGAGGATCTTGCTTTGCCACAGCAATATAAAGTTAGCCCTGAAATAAATTGCACCGAGGCAATTAACGATTCTCATGTTGCTAACAATATTTCTTTAGCTGTTCCTGGAGACTTCTTGGTTATTGCTGAAGATGTATTGAGGCCAAGCATGTCGGTTCAAGTCAGTGGTTTATCCAAAGATTCATCTAAGTGCACATGGCAGGAACAGTCCACTCATAGTTCTGTCCTTGATGACTTTGCTGTAGATATCAATACATCGCTCCCTTGTGGCATGTGTTTTCAGCAGTGTAGTTGTGAGGTTATGGGTGTAACGAGCGAATCTAGTACTGATTCCTCACCCTTGCCTCATAATCACAAACATTTGTCGCTTAATGGTGATCTTGCTTATATGAAGATTATTTCTGGTCATAAAATGGACTTGAAAACGAAGCGACAGAAGTCTTTCCTTAAGGAGAAAAAGCAACCTCCTATTTCAACTAAACAACAGCAGCGACAACTTTTTGAACTTTCCAGGATTGCCAGTCAAAGTAATCCCTCTAGAGTAAATTCAACCTTAGATGATGATAGTGGCCTGTTTATACTTGATGATATTAGTCATTCCGTTCCTCATGCTCTGCCATTGGCACTTGCGAATTATCTACCAGTGGCAGAGCGATGTTCTTTTAGTAACCACACAGGTTCTGGAACCATAGGAGCTAGGCCCGATGATGAGAGGTTAACTTTCCGGCTTGCTTTACAGGTTATCAGATAAAGCTCTTTGTTTAATTACTGTTTCAGTTATTAACTTTTGCTGCTAAATGAATATTGTTTTTTAGGTTTTCGTTTTTCTTCATACAACTTCGAATGAAATTCCTCAACTTATTCTCTTTTGATATGTGTGGGCAATTTAGACCGTATATTCATGCGTCAAATATAGGGTGTTTATATGTGGGAAAGTTCTAACAAAATTCTTTGCGGTCTTGTTGTTTTGGGTGCCAGAATACTTGGATTCTGGCGTACCTTTTTAGTTTTCATACATGCATTTGCTGCACATGTCCAAGTGGATGTACCAGGCATTTCCTTGATTGCGAATCTCCTTTATTTAGAATTAATTCGGCCAATTTTGTATTTGGTTTTATAAAACTTGATGATTTATTGGATACGGTGATCTTATCACTTTGTGTTTCATTTTTACATGTCATGATTTTCATGCAAAATGCATTACATTTTGTAGACAGACAATTCAATTTGCAATGGCCCCTGTGTAAATTTTGGACTAAATGAAAAGTCAGAACCTTAGAATTAAAAGGTAAATAAATAGAAAGCTATATAGGGTTTGTAGGGGTTAACAAGGGCCCTATATACAGTTTATAATTTTAAGGTAAACAAGGGCCCCATATACAGTTTATAATTTTATTGGGATTCATGTAAACATTAATTAATTGATATTTAATTGACGATCTAAGTTCTATCTAGGCAGCGTGGCTCGCCACTATCCAAGTGATTGCATCCACAATCGATATTGGCAAGGAAATTACCTTTATTAATCACTCCTAATGGCGGAGATACAATCTATTGTCCTATTATCAGCGAGAAATTCAACCTACTCTTATGGGCAAGTACAGCCAACCTACTCTTATGGTGATACCCCTAAACTATTCTTATGGGTGTGTGCACTCAATTTACCTTTACATGTGAGCACACCCAATCTACTCTTGCGGAGGACACCCAATCTATTCTGACGTGAGTACACTTGATGTAGGAAGAATATTTGAAAATTGAAGTGGGGACTCACTCACCAATGATGAAAGGAGATTCACTTACCCAAGAGACTCATTCGGGAGAAGTCATGAAAGAAAACACTAGTTCATTCATTAATAAAATTTAAAGTTCACATTACAGTTAATTAAATGCAAGATATCTTTCTAGAATAAAATCAGGACTCTTAACTACTAGTTAATTAAATTCAAAGAATTTCTTAGTATTAAAAAGTCTCTAACGGGTAATTAGTAGTTACTTCATCAATTATGGCTTCAAGAGGCTAGTCAACCTCATCTACATTAACACCAATATAAATACAAGTAAAATAAAGAACTCTCATTGCACTTACAATATGTGCTTCTCCACGAATCCAAACTTGTGCACCAATCCACGAAAGCTTTCTCTTTGCTTTGTCTTAAAGATGCAGCATTGGAGGTTTTGTGTTGTGAAGGTATTAAACTGAGAAAACAAATGATATCTAGGGCTTGTTCTGATTGATTCAACAACAAGATGCATGAAAGAAGCCATATGTATAGGTAAACTAAGTCCTAAGTTTCCTTCAACGAGTTGGTGTTAACCAGGGCAAGAAATCCTGCTTAAAAAATTATTTAAACAATTAGTTATGGTTTAGATTGAGGTCTATTGGAGTCTCAATAGTCGTGTCGGAGCCCTGATACGAGACATTGAATTGAGCTCGACCTAGTGTATTGGATATTGGATAACGCTGATCCTGCAACCCAAATGGATGCATTTAATTAGTTCCTAACCTAGGGGATAGGGGCCTCTGATACGTGCTCGTGAGTTTGAGCACGTAATAGGCTGATGGAGGATTATGTCCCGCAAGCGATTGCGATGACCCTTATTGGATCCCATCCAGGTGGCTGTGGTAGAGTGCGAGAGAGGAGGGTGGCCGGCGTTAGCGCTGGAGGAAGAGGGAGAGGTAGAGGGAGAGATAGATAGATAGATAGAGAGAGAGGGAGATCTTCAACCTTTTTCTTCTTACCCTCAAAAAGATCACAATAGGTTTAAATAAAAAGGCCTCCCAACTATGCTTAGACAAGTGGGAATAAAATAAGCTTATCATCATGAAAGCATGCCCCTCATTTGGGCTTAAAACACATGAGATAATAAAAGTCAAAAAGTCTAAGCTAGTCATCATGACAGCATGCCCCCCGACTTGGGCTTAAAACACACGAGATAAATGGATAATAAAAGTTAAAAAGTCCAAGCTAGTCATCATGAAAGCATGCTCCCCACTTGGGCTTAAAACACATGGGATAATAAAAGTCAAAAAGTCTACTCCTTGGATGACGTGATTCCCGTCATGTCGCCGTGATCCCCATCATAGTTGAGTTCTTTGTGAGTGTTATTGTTGCGTCACTGATACGTCTTGCCCCAATGCGAGTCGATGACGACACGGTTCGTAACATCATCCGCTCCTTCGAGTGGCAGCTTGTCCTCATGCTGAGAAGAGAGGGGGATGATAGGGCCTGTTGGGGGCTCTCCAATAAAGAGTTTTAAGCGAGACGCGGAAGACGTTGTGAATGCGGCTGTCGGGCAAAAGTTGGAGTTGGTAAGTGACGTCACTGATACGTTGAAGAATCTTGAGGTGGCCATGAAAACGGGGACCCAATTTGGCAGAGGGCGCTTTGGGGTGGATAGACACTTGATGGTAGGGCTGGTTTTTAAGCCAAACCCAATCCCCAATGCTGAAGGTGATGTCACGGTGCCCACGATTGTAGCGAGTCTCCATACGATGTTAGGCCTGAAGGAGGCTGGCTCGTGCGAGAGCGAGGAGTTGATCTTGTCCCATAAGCTCTTAGTCGAGGGAGGATAGGGAGGCCGACCCTTAGTTTTGTGCGGGAAGGCGCGTGGGATTACGACCGTAGATGAGACCTAACGAAGTCATTTGTAATGTCGTGGTATGTGTTGTAACAGTATGTGTTCCATGGAAGCCGCGTAGCCCAACTTTTCGGGTGATCTCCAACAAGACAGCGGAGGTACATTTCGACCATGCGGTTTACCACCTCGGTTTGCCCATCTGATTGGGAATGATAGACCGATGAGAAAGCTAATTTAGTACCACATAAGCGGAAGAGTTCCGTCCAGAAACAACTTGTAAAAACTTTGTTGCGATCGCAAACGATTGATTCCGTGAGGCCATGTGATGCAGTGGCGGGTCCACTTAAAATTGAAACAAGTAATTAATTATTATAACAAATCGACAGTGACACGTGTGGTTGGAAATAATTAATTTAAGGAAAACGAATATTTATTTTTTATTTGGCAGAGACGCGATAATTTTAAGCACAAGCAAAATAAGTCCTGCAAATCGCACAACGTATGAACTAGTAGCACAATGAAAATAAAATCCACCACAATATGAGTACATGAATAAACAACAATTAAGGAAAGACAGTTACCACAGTTCATGCACGTAAGCAGCGGCGACGACGGTTGTTGGAAGGCCTCCAAGATTGCTGCGGAGTGGAGGGGTGCGAGAGAGATTCGAGGTCGCTGGTTTAGTGGTTGGGCTAGGATAATGTCCAGGGTTCATGGAATCAGAGATCTGGGTTGTGGAAATAACGGGGAGTGGTGGAAGGAGTAGGTATGGGCTGAATTACTTGGAGACTATTGGTGGCTTGGAAGAGGTAGTGGATGGCTGTTATGGGGGTTGGGGCTGTAAAAGGAATGAGGAATCTGGACTGGTGGCAGCGGTGGTCAACAAGAAGGGTGTTGTGTTTTGTAGAAAGGCGGAAGTGGCGGGGGCTGCTAGAGGGGATTTGTGTTGGGGCCTCAGGGTAGCCGACGGGAAGGGGAGGAATTGGGAGGAGGGAGGCAGAGATGGGATGGCGAGGTAGGTGGCAGCGAGTGGATGGCTGTTATGGGGGGATGGGGCTGTAAAAGGAATGAGGAATCTGGACTGGTTGCAGCGGTGGTCAACAAGAAGGGTGTTTTGTTTTGTAGAAAGGCGGAAGTGACGGGGGCTGCTAGAGGGGATTTGTGTTGGGGCCTGGGGGTAGCCGACGGGAAGGGGAGGAATTGGGAGGAGGGAGGCAGAGATGGGATGGCAAGGTAGGTGACAGCGGGCGGTTGGCATCAGGTTAACTGGGAAGGTCGACGCGGGTTCAGCGGGAAAGGGGTAGGTTGCGGCTTGGCTTCAGGGAACGGGATGGGGAAGGAAGAATTACCAGAGAGAAGAGGGGAGGCGGAGCAGTATCCCAGCGTCGCACAAGGGAGGCGGAGGAATCGGCGTCACACCGTCCGAGACCGAGCGGTTGTCGATCTTAAGCAAACCTTCGATGCCTCTTTCCCCAAACCGCCGGGTTATATAACCCTAAATGAAAACCACCATAGTACAACTAGAAATAAAACCACCCCGATCGGATGGCTAGGATTGTGTGGACCGATCAGTGTTTAAATACCTCTTTGAATAAAACACATAAAATACGAAAGTGACTAGAAACGATCATCCAGACGCCCCCACGGGCTCCGATTGCTCGTCCGGGCAGCGGATCACCGCCTCCTGTGGGAATATACACACGTCGGTCGTGGCGCCGTCACCATGTAGGCGGAAAATCTCTGAAAAGAATGTCTGAGCAACTCATTCGGTAACTAAGGGGCGGCTTAAGGAGAGAAGGTGCGCGCCTTTGGAGAAGCGATCTATGACGACCATGGGGATGGATTTGCCGTGTGGAGTAGGGAGGCCCTTCACTAAGGCCATCGAGATATCCACTCAAATCTGAGTGGTGATTGGTAAGGGTTGAAGTAGGACGGCCAGAAGGAGATGTTCAAACTTATGTTGCTGGCATACAATGCAGCATGCGACAAAGCTGTGGATCGAGTGCCGGAGACCACGCTAAAAGAACTCGCGGCGGAGGCATTGCAAGGTTTTCTGGGCTCTTTCGTGAAATCGGTCATGAGTTTCTTCCAAGAGTTATGGAATGGGTTATGCCAGTGGATGTTGTTGATGAATGATAAAGTAGGACCGGGGGGGCTGCTCGTCGTAGCCACTGTGCGTGCAACTGTCACTTGTGGCGGAATCGGGAATGTGTTATGGCACGAACCACACGAGAGTTACGCCGCTCGCCTCTTTCCACGAATTTCATACTAGGGCACATACTCGGGTATGCTTGCACATGGGTCTGCCCCCGGTGTGAGCGCATGTGTGTTGTGATTCCCATTAGAGTTCTTATATTGATTTAAGTTTTACGTGATATATAATTATTGATGCCATGCACGTGTGTCAAAAAATTTATTTTTGAAGTGGTTGTTTTGTTAAAAGAAACTAATAATATTAAATTTACAACTAATTATTTTAAAAGATGGTGGGAGAAACATTTAATGATGATATGGTAGGGAAGAATTGCTTTTGGTGGATAGGGCATGTATAATGGAGGATGGAAGATGACCAACAAGATTAATAGATGAGACTAGTTTGGAAGACATAGAACACTCAATTGGAATGACTGAGAATGATGACTAGTAAAGCATATCTGAAGTATTTACACTGATAACAGTCTCCTTTAGTGGATTCAAAATTGAAGTTTATCTTTTTTTTCCAACTTAATCAAAATTTTCCCAAAATATTGTTGAAATCTGTTAAGTTTGTTATCTTGTGTTAGGTATGGTTGCTATAAGTTTCTTAAATTGAGTTACTCAGCAGGACCTTTCTCAACCAAAGTCTGAAGCTAGCCCCCCTGATGGTGTTTTAGCTGTTCCTCTTTTGAGACATCAGGTCTGTTTAGATATTTACCTAATTTATTTTGTATCTTAATTTCATCTTACTGGAGTTTGCGTTGTAACATCAGAGGATAGCTTTGTCATGGATGGTTCAAAAGGAGTCTTCTGGACTGAATTGCTCAGGTGGCATTCTTGCGGATGACCAGGTTACATTAAACTTGATTTTTTTTTCATTGTTGAGCAATTGCCGGTCAAAGTTGAAAATACATCTTGACTCTTAATGCTCTTAGGCTCTTAACTTACAGGGTTTAGGGAAAACCATATCAACTATTGCACTTATCCTCACGGAAAGGCCTCCATCTTCTTGTTCTGTGATAAAGAAATGTGAATTTGAACCTTTGAATTTGGATGATGAGGATGATGGTGGTGGCAGCATTGCTTTTGAGGGTAGTAGGATTGAAAAGCTCCTGGATAATGGCCCTAGCATACATGTCAAGCCAGAAAAAGTTGATTGTTCTTTTGTGCCTGTCAAGGGAAGGCCTCCTGCAGGGACTTTAGTTGTTTGCCCAACAAGTGTTCTACGACAGTGGGCAGATGAGCTTCAAAACAAGATTACACGAAAGGCAAATTTAACCTTTCTAGTATATCACGGCAGTAATAGAACTAAAGATCCATATGAGCTTGCCAAGTTTGATGTTGTAATCACAACATATGCTATTGTAAGCATGGAAGTTCCTAAGCAGCCGCTAGTTGATAAAGATGACAAGGAGAGAGGGAAGCACAGTGGGTGTAGTATGCTTGCTGGAAACTTGTCTGGCAATAAGAGGAAGGAACCTTCTAACACTAGTTCAAAAAATCCAAAGCGGAAGATCGCATTGGACAATTCAGTTCTTGAATTTGCCCCTCGTCCTCTTGCAAAAGTTGGTTGGTTTAGGGTAATACTCGATGAAGCTCAAAGCATTAAGAATCACAGGACTCAAGTTGCTAGGGCATGTTGGGGACTTCGGGCCAAGAGAAGATGGTGCTTGTCTGGGACTCCCATCCAGAATGCAGTTGATGATCTTTATAGTTATTTCCGATTCCTGAGATATGATCCTTATGCTGTTTACAAGTCATTCTGCTCCACCATAAAAATTCCAATCAGTCGAAACCCAATCAATGGATACAAAAAGCTTCAAGCAGTCCTGAAGACAGTAATGCTGCGACGCACTAAAGGTAGAAATTAAGATGGAGTATCTTCTTCTAGGACATGAAATTTGTGCATATTCGGTGGCCTGTACATATTTAGAAATGATGATTTCATTTTTACCAGCATGTTGACAATGAAATCATTTTAGAGATATTTAAAAGTTGTTTTTGCAGTTTAATACCGATTTTGATTTCTAACTTTACCTAAACAAATGATTGCACCCCGTTAAATCATCGGTTTTTAGATGTGATTTTTTAACTTCAAACAACAATATGAGCTTTCAAGGCCTATTTTTATGAATATATTCTATTGTGATGTTTGGATTTTACATCATCTCTCAAGATTTCCTTTTGCCTTTTTTATTGAAACTTCATGTTTACCTTTGACAGTAAAAATGGTTGGTTATTTTCCCTCTATTCTTTATTCTACTTTATCAGTATCATAATCCTGCAATAGCATACATTTCATTTTTTGTTAATAAAGGTTAAAGATGCTTTTATTCAACTTGTTGGTAAGATACACTGCCTTGGGTTACCATGGATGTATATTGTGGCCCATTCATTCATTACTAATAACTGGTTTCATTGCATTATGGTTTGTAACATCTTTTATGGCTGAATGTTTCGGAGTATTCACAGGAGGTACTAACGAACATGTACGAGCTCCCTGTAATGGAAAAAATAAAATTCGATGAGGATTTGGTTCATCCTGCACGTTCACGTCACGGGCATTCTGCTTGTTTATGTTTTATATACTCGCA
The DNA here is from genome assembly GCA_039513925.1 of Platanthera zijinensis. NCBI lineage: Eukaryota > Viridiplantae > Streptophyta > Magnoliopsida > Asparagales > Orchidaceae > Platanthera > Platanthera zijinensis. The sequence goes on from CM077096.1 coordinate 21,230,737, forward strand.
TATAGCTATTGAGAGTCGAGATATTCTACATAATGTTAGTATTCCAACAAAGAGTTCCATTTTAGTTCAAAAGGATTAATATGTAGAATCATAACAAGTGATTGTCGTGATTCATGCGAAACGCGCGTCAGTTTTCGTGCATCTTTCTCAACTGGTTTTACCCTGCTCCCACAGGAGGTACTACCAAACATGTACTAGCTCCTTGTAATGGAAAAATAAAATTTGATGAGGATTTGATGAATATTCACAGGAGGTACTACTGAACATGTACGAGCTCCTTGTAATGGAAAAGTAAAATTTAATGAGGATTTGGTTCATCCCACACGTCGTCAGCATTCTGCTTGTTTATGTTTTATAGACTCGTATATAGCTATTGAGAGTCGAGATATTCTACATAATGTTAGTATTCCAACAAAGAGTTCAATTTTAGTTCAAAATGATCAATATGTAGAATCATAACCAGTGATTGCCGCGATTCATGCCGAAACGCGTGTCAGTTTTTGTGCATCTTTCCCAACTGGTTTTACCCTGCCCACCCACTACTTGTAGAAGCAGAAATGTGTCTATTTTGAAGTGCTCAAACTGAAGTCGACATTACTTGAACTTGATGTGATCAATTCACTTACTGCTGAGCTGAGTTCATTTAAAAAAATTAATTTGGTTAAGTGCTAACTCAAATGCATTTCCAATTGACTCAAAATCATCCGTCTCAAAAGACTATACTGAATCTCACATTGGTTGCCAAGCTTAAATAAGCAGTCGTGGTATATATGTTTGTGCAAAAAAAAAGTTTAAGCTACATTTGTGGCTAAGGAGACTTTAAGTTTGTATTGGATGTGTGATAGAATAGAGATACTTTAATAGACAAGATGTTGAATACCATCATTACTTAGCATTATATTTTGTTAGCAATTTTAAACCACGATAACTTATTCCAAATCTAGACTGCAAGGTCTTCTCAGCGGTAGACCCTTGAGTTGTGAAGTTGTTTTAACACATTTTAGCTAAATTTGACCTTACATCTGCAATTTCTCTGTTCTTTCATTTTGTCTAGAGGTTAACATGAGCCCTCTTCATTAATTGTTTCATTCATCTTTCTTACGTTTAGTCATCTAGACTTTGACACAACATTAAGATGATTTTTGTAACTAATACACTATGTACATTTGATGCTATTATCTATGATCTTGAGTGCTCTTTTTTATGTTTTTCATAATAACATTGTGTTTATAGGTACACTTATAGATGGAAAACCAATTATTTCTTTACCTCCAAAGTCAGTTACTTTAAAAAAGGTTGATTTCTCAAATGAGGAGCTTGAGTTTTATTTGACACTGGAAGCTGAATCTCGGGAGCAATTTAAGGTGGGTATCATTATGAAGAAGTGACTCAGAAATTTGATCAAGTTTTTTTTTTATCCTGGCATTTTGAAAAATCTATATATTTATTTTAGTTTGAAATATCTGTGTGTTTGATCCTCTCACACTTTTGATCTGTTCGGATCTGAAGTTACCATTTACACATTTTGACTATTCTTCATTTATGTTTTTATTCTATCCATTCCAATGGTCTTCCTATTTTAGGTTTATGCAGCTGCTGGAACTGTTAAGCAAAATTATGTAAACATTTTGTTGATGCTTTTGCGGCTCAGGCAAGCTTGTGATCATCCTCTTCTGGTAAAATGTACTGTTTCAAATTCTGTTTGGAAGTCTTCCTTGGAGACGGCGAAGAAGCTACCAATGGATAAGCTTCTGAAGCTTCAAACCTGTCTTGAAGCTTGTCTAGCGATCTGCACCATTTGCAATGTAAGTTATTTTTATTTCTAGCTATTCTTTTTTTTTTTTTTTTTTGAGATTTTAAATTGGATGTGGATATATTAATGTATAAGCTTGAAGATTTTTTGGATCTTTAATAAATCCATTTACAACAAGTTGACGATAAAAGAAATAAAAAAAATCCAGAAAGAGTTGATGAAGCAAATCAAAATATAATGAATTTGATTTTGACTAAAAAAATTGTTTCAAACATCTTTTGGTTTAGTAGCTTCATGCCTTCATGTTGCAATATCCTACTGATGAAACATGGAGGAGTAAATCTAGTTTTAGCTTTTTAGGAGGTTATTTATGTTAGATTAAGGTGCAATTTGAAACGAGAGAAAACCAAAAATATAATTGAATGTGGATTTATCCTAGAGAACATGGTTTTATTTGCTGTTTTATTTTGCATAATAAACTAGCTGCCTTTTCTTCATATTAGATAATTCAATATATATATATATTTGTTATTTATGTTGTTTATTTTATCTTTATTATTATTATTATTATATATATATATATAAGTTTCGTTATAGATCATCAACATTTGTTGTTGTGTTCACACTTTACTCCACCTCATAATTACTTTTTAGTAAATGATCTTTTGGTATTTGATGAATATACAGATAGATGAGCACAATGTAATATCAGTCTCAACAACCAACAAATAATAACCTTGTTGATCAAAGAATGAAACACCATTAGTGAATCTAAATTGGTTGAGAAATCATCGTTTTTAATTAATATAAACAAAGAAGAGGTGGAAAAAGTCACAATATTTTCCACTGAGGAAGGTTAGGCAAAGATCGCCACTCATTCAGATATGAATCAACTCACTATGCTTGGAGAAGACAAGTGATAAGAGGAGGTTTTCCATAGAGGGAACTCTCATTAGTTAGCAGCTGTCGACACTATTCTTGCAAATACAAGGTAGATCATGAATAAGATTAAAAAATGACCTAAAGGATCCCATTTCATAAGAAACTGCCAAATGATACAATTAATCACATTTAAGCAGGACTAAGATAAGCTCGATTGTTTCTTCATGCTGGACTGACCAGTTCAAGATTTGGGAGGTGGACACGACTCCATGCATGATGCTTTCTTCCATCTAGGAATGCAAAAATTGGTAGGGTGGTTGAATTGCATAAAGAATCTCCTCATTCTCAACAATTTCGGATAGTCGCACCACAATTTCTTCTAATTTAACCTTAAAATTACTCCACAAAAAATACTAGTGGCACTGCACTAACACGCACCGCAATTTCTCCTTGTTTATGGTGCCGACGAGCTCAACCATGCCCGTGTTGATCTTGATTCAGACTTTCCCGTCGGCAACACATCTCATCTTATTGATTCCCCGCCGTTTCCTCCCTTCTTTACCCTCCACATAAAATATTCCCGCCATTCCGGCAAAGGCAAAAATTTCGTGCCGGATGGGGGGAAAAATATAAAAGAGATGCGGAGAAACATTTTAACGGTGGTACAACAACTGCGGCAGAACAATTTTTTTTGTAATTTGTAGTGTCCACAGAGATCTTGATGTGAAACAAAACATTCATCCATTATTTTGAGTACATTCTTCCCATAGATTCTGGCAAGCAAACAAAATTTACAGCCCCAAGTAACTTTACCCAGTACTTTCAGGTTCCTAAGACATAGCTCACAAATCTTTCATTGTCCTCCAATCATACAAAAAACATGAAAACACATTAAATTTTTAGCACCACTGTGATGATTCTGTAGAAAGGATCACTCGGTAGTAGGAAATGTTCAGCATATTCAAAGCAGCGTATCATACACGTCTCTCCAAAGACAAACACATGATAAATTGATAAATTTCATGGCTACTTTTGAACACCAGTCCGATTGATTGGTGAAGCATTTCCACAAACACCCTTTGCACAAGTTTGCTCCATCCTGCTTCCATATTCCAGCCAAGGTTGTCAGGATCGAGATCCTAGATGAGATCATTTTGAGGTAGGATCGGATTTGATAGTAGGTTCGGATCGAGGATCGCTTTACAAAATCAGGATCGATTTACAACATCGGGATCGTAGGATCGTAAGATCCTATGATCCGGATCGCGATCCTGACAACCTTGATTCCAGCCGAGAGTCGTGTCCTCCAATATCATCATCTGCCCACTAGTGATGGTTTCTTAATGTAGTCAGGCCTGAGTGATTTGCCGATGCAATATTTCATTAAGAGGAACACAAAGAACTCAACTTTCTATCTCCTCTAAAAGCGGCGCATTTAACAAAATTGCAATGCAATTAACAATTATGGGTGCCTTTAACCATTCAAAAAAAACTGCGGTGGCTTTAATAAAGCAATGCAACTAGCCAAAACTGTGATGCCTTTAACATCTCCCTTTTATTATGGAACATCTCCTTCCTCGGTTGAACACATACTAGATTTTTTGGAACAAATTAAAATGGCTTTGCGCTATCAACGGTTTACTTCTAGCGTATATATATTATATATGTTGAATACAACAACGCACAACAACACTCAAGCCTTTATCCCACTATAGTGGGGTCGGCTATATGGATCCTTTGTCGTCATTGTTGTATAATATATGTTGAATAATAGGAAAAAAATACTTCATATCTTTATCATCTCACAAAGGGGGTAGTTAAAGGACTTACTCAAGGCATACAAATACTAGTAGACAACGTGATATTAAACCCGTGCATACTTAAGGACTCTTAAATGGATTAAAATAATAATAGAAATATACAAACTCCAACACTTACCCTCAAACTGGAGGGAAAACCTTCATCTTGAAAACATCATAAAAAGGTAATGAAGGTAGGCGATATGAGACAAAACATCAGACGAGCCGTCGCGGAGATTCCAAACCGGGGACATAGCCACACACGACGTAGACCCGCACATGATGCAGGTCCCACACACTGCGTGGACTTGCTGGAATCATGTCAACCAACATCTACACACACATGTAGAAGAGAATAAAAGATGTGGAACTATGTATCAAACAGACAACTAGGGATAGTTGGTCGGAGATAATCTCTCGGGGATAATCCGCAAAAAGGCGGTCCCCCACGGCATAGTCCCGCATGACACAACCCGCTGAGATTAAGACAACCAACAATGATCGTACCACAACACATGTACCAATGGGAAGAAAAATTGGAGAGATTAAACAACATAAGAAATCTGTCGATAGGCCTTGTGGAACTACGCCAAAAGTTGGGAAATGCCATCAGAGTCGTCTTCGTCCCAAGCAGCACCCCCCCCACACGTGGAGCACACATGTATGATGACATGAAGACAAGACATGCTGACAACAACAATATACACAGCGAACTCTAACAATAAGCCAAAGACACTTAAAAAACACAGAAAGAGCGACCAAACCATCACGAGGCTCTTTTATTGGCGAGAGGAAAACACCTGAGTAGAGTAGCAGCGGCTGATAGCGCGGAAATGCGAGGGGCTGCGACTGGAATCGTCTGAGACATGAAGGGCAACAAACTTAGACATGCAACAATTTTGATGGAGGGTTCATAGAGTTTGGAGGTTAGTATGCAATGACTTTCTCGTCATAATCTTTCCGGGATCAACATTAGCTTCCGAAAGAATTTTTTTGAATTTCTTACTGATAACGGTCTCATCTATAAGTTCTCTTTAGCGATTTTAGCTGTACTCTCTCCAAACAAAAAAGTTTCGCGGGAGATCCCCCGCCTCTGAAAAATTGAAATCTCACACAAATTATAATTACCTACGTACAAAATTACGATGAAAGAAGTGACAAAATTGGGAAGAAATAAATTCCGATATTTGCCTTTTCATTTGTAATGGCAGAGATTGCAATCAATTAAACCTAGGTAAGACCGAGTTTGTAGGTGTCTACCTTCATGAAATTTTACCATTTTCTTCTCCCCCCTTCCAACTTCAGGGCTAGGAGTTTGGGGAAGATATGGCTTCTTGCAAACTCAATGAAGTCAGGTTGGAGAGATCACATATGAAAAAGATTCATCTTCTCACCTTATTTATCGGGTCTCCGACAATCATTTTGGTACTTCAAGAAAACAAAGGATCTTAACTAAATCCATATCTGCCAACCAAGCCTTATAAGAAATTTATCGGTGTAGAAAATGAGAAAAACATCTATTTTCAAATTATTACGTTTGGAAGGGATGGGACCTTGAGGAAATTCAGCTAAAACCTCTTCGATGGTAATCAAGAGTAATTCAAAATTCGCATTATTGAAACATGACAGACATTGAAACAACTAAAGTTACCATTCTTGAGGAATGAAAGAATTGGAAGATTCATGTTCCTCAAAGGTTAAGAGGGGAGCAACACAAGCAAGAAACAAAGAAGGAAATGAATAAAGTTTTACCTCTATTTTAGGAAGCATCAGGCATATCAAACCTCTTATCAATGAAGGTATTGACATGATCAACGACATCATAATAAAAAAGGCTCAGAACTTTAAAAAAAACATTTCAAAATGCGCAAAGCCATGTAAGTCTGTTCTTTAAATAATAATTCAGAAGGGTATTTGATTCACTACAAGTGCTTAACTAAAAAACTCATGTTACAAATTCAACTCTTCAAAAAAGAAGCAATATGACATGAATATAAATACTATAAAATGGGTAACGATTTATTTAAGTAAACTACAAATTGTTTTTTTCTTTGCTAGAATTGCAAAATAACTAAATTATCTGCCTTTCGGTAGATGCTAAACTCATTGATTTGGGTCACTTCTATAGGAGGAAAGGGGTGAGTTTCCAAGAGCAATCACAATGCCTTTAGAAGATCAGCTCGAGTGAGACTAAATAACTACCTTTTTAGAATTGATAAGTTGGTTATTGATTCATCAATGCAAATCACTTTGTTACAGTCTCCGATTTGTGAGCGAGTGCACAGTTTTGAGAGGGAGAAGCCTTGTAGAGGATCCTCTCAACCATTTCTAGACCTAGCCTTCCAATACAACGTGTGTCGAGGGCGACTGAGGGAGGAAGAGGGGAGTCTTGTTCAAACCTAGTCGTAGCTTAAATTCATGCTACAATCTAAGGCCTCCCTCATTCATATTTATATTTAGTGAAAGGGACAAGTTCCAAGATATTTCTATTATGCCCCTCACCCAAGTTACATGATATGTGGATATTTTTGGGTGTACGAAATGATAAAATTGTGAAAAATAAAGATATAATGCAAAAAGAGAAAATGCATGTTATCCGCGGTCACTAGTCGTTGCCACCTACGTTGGCTCATAACATCACCCGCCGCGTGCGGATCAAGTTTGTCCTCAAGATTGGGGTACGAGGTTCTCATCGTTTGAGCATCCTCGTCGTCATCTTCCGTGGATTGTCAACTTCTCGCCAAAAGATACACTTGTACCTATGTCTGACTGCATAGAGGTCATCACAGTTGAAACAAAGCATTTGTGCCCGTCGTTCTGCTATCTCCGCTCGTGACCGACATTTAATGGCTTGAGGGACGTTGAATTACTTGTGCTTGGGTGAGGTGGTAAAGGTACTGGATAAGGAGGAGAGGTGTCTTCCAACCGACTGCCTCGTTCCCTCCGCGGAGGCTGCCATAAGGATTGTCCATAACTAGGCATTTCTCACAACGGGCTCGACTCATGGCTGCTGAGGTCCTGCAAAGCTTGAAATTCGACATCGAGACGGAACCGATCGTATAGGCTAGCTGTGAAGATGAACACTTGATATTTTGACAGTATAGAATCCTAGAAGGGACACAAGCGAGAAACATTTGAATGCTCTCCAAGTGATCATCGGCTAGACCTGAATCACCTGATTGCTTGAGATAGATAAGGTCCCCCAACGAACTGCTATGGAGAGTTGGGTTGGTTGCATGGTGTGCAGATTGTAGGAATGTTTGAAGGCTACCCAATTTAAATTGGGGTCTCCTTCATGAGTTTAATGTACCACAATTGCGCTGAGCCCATGAGGTGGAAGGATGCTAACCATATCCGATCCTCCAATGTAGTGAGCTGGTTGGCGAAGAAATGCTCACAGCGTATGAGCCAGGTCAAGGGGTTGCTCTTGCCATCAAATAAGGGGAAATCCATTTTCACATAACGCAAAATATTCTCTCGCGAACCGATGTATGTGGGAATCGTTGGTCATGACAAACAACGACTCATCCTAATTGGAATTCGTCGCGGGGTGGTGTGATGGTTGGGGTAGTAGATGAATTGCATCAATGCAGGCAACCTGGGCAGCAAATGCGATTTGTTGTTGAGCTTGAGCAATTATCAACTATTGCATGCCTCCATAATCTGCATGAGAGTAAGATTGCCTTCGTCCCAGGTGGCTAGATGTGCTTGGGGTTATCTAGGGGTTGCAAAAGTGGAGGTCGAGAATTGGAAAGCTCAGTTTGGAGTGAGGAGCACTGGAGCGATTGCGTTAAAAGTGGAGAAGCTATAGGGCAGCTGGGAAGCCCATTGTAGGTACACGCAAGTTGTGCTACTGCTGGGATAGGATGCCCAATTTTTCCAGAATGGCTGGATGAAGTGGTCCGCATTGACGAGCTCCCTGAGGGTCGGGCGATGACGATATGTGCAGAATCAACCTCTAGAGCAGGGAGCGAACTCGTTGCGGGTGCAGGCTCAGTTGTGGTATCGATTTTTGTAGAATCGTTGTCTAGACCTGTTACGAGAAGCTGGAGCGGGATTGTGGGATGGAATGGGAATGAGCGCTAACAGGAATCTGGCGGGGGTGTGCACCGAATCTACACCAAATGGATGGAGGATAAATCACAGGAGCACAAACTGAGCTGTTTCGAGGTGTCTTCCTGCAATGGAATCGTCCTGATCAGATACCAAGGTGTCGCGGTATCCGGATTGTGAGCGAGTGCGGTCTTGAGAACGGGAAGTGATGTAGGGTAGGGGTGCAAAGTGATCAGGAACATAACAATGCATTGCTTGGTGAAAATTTGATGGGCTAACCATACATGTCTCCAGTATGTACAACTTGAAATTAAATGTATGCAACTTTGGGTAATATGTAGTAAGATTTGCAAACAAAAAATATTCAATAAACATTTAGTAAGATTCCCAAAGGTTGCACATATAGTGAGCATTGACATGTTCTAGTTCGTTTCCGATTGGAGTGCACAAACTAAAACTCTAAGCATATAAGCCAGAGAATATATATTAATTAAATTGGAAGGCAAACAATCAAGAGTTAAGCTCCACTGAGTCGCACACACATCCTCAACATACAAAAAAGGAACAATGAAACCATAACTACATACTTACGAGCGTTAGGGTTGCTTTGAGATGCTTGCTGGATGCAAGAAAAAGGCCTCTTGCTGTAGGGGCTCGGTGGGAGGCTATGGGTTCTGCGTCGATAAAGAACCGGAGGTGGAACGGATCGGGAAGGCTCATGGTGAGTTGGGGAGGTAAGGGAAATGGTCGACGGGATCAACAAGTGCTAGGCATTTTGCTGACGGGAGGGGTGAGGCTCGGGAGTGGGGAGGAGTGAATCGACGTGGCCCGACGGGGAGGGGATTGGCAAGGATGGGAAACTGCGCTAGTTTTGGTTCGATTAGGCAAGAGGCTGAGGTGAGGGTTTGTTGAAGGGTCACGACTTTACTGGTGCTGAAGGAATGAACTGAGGGGTTTTCCTAAGGAGTCATGACCAAATGGATCATCATTAACATCGTGGTGATCCAGCACCTTGGAGGAAGAAGAGCTCCAAAACATGAATGCGTCTCAAGCAACCCTAACATATATATATATATATATCTTTATCATATATATCAATATACATATCTTCAAGCACACCAAACACTTCCCCACAACCGTTTGCTCAAAAAGCATATTAAATCTCATCTTTTAGATGAAGAGAGAGAAAGAAAGATTGAAGAGAGAGAGAGGGAGAAAAGAAAAAAGAATATTAATAGGCCTCTTAAAACTACATGAGAGAGAGAGGGAGGGAGAGAGAGTGAGAGAGAAATTAAAATTTTTACGGCAAATCGTACATTTTTTTTAAAAATAAAAGTTATAATCTTGATTTATATTTTTTACGGTCGTTTTGAGTACTCATGTATATGTTGCGGGTGTAGCCCGTTTTGATGTGGGCGCAGCCCGCAACGAGACATCAAGCACGGGCGAAGCCCGTGCGAAGGCGGGCGCCCGCCTGGATGCGGCCGAAGGCCGCCCGAGAGCATCGAGCACGTGTGTAGCCCGTGCGAAGATGCTCGTATATATATATTGTTGAACCTGGAAACCACGGTTCAACGAAGAGTTCGGACCAGGGGGTGTAGCTCGCATTTACTTCTCTCAAATTAGTGCCTTAGCTGTGGACTTAGAGTTGGAAACCTTCCCCCCAGAACGACCTCAAATAGACCTCGAGCCGCAGCGAGGAGATCCCGCCACACACCCGGAAGATCTTGGATTGCTTCCCCTCCCAAACCAATGCTGGATCGAGCATCTCTAGAGAGCCAAGGGAGCTTCCGATCACCCACCCGGAGACCACGATGAATGATGAGCTGAAGCTCCTGCCAACCAAAGCTAGCCAGGGGAGAGGAGAACTCAGAAAGAGGTCTCTCCAAAAGTGCTCTTGGGGGTCTATTTATAGTTTTCTGGGGATGGTCTGCCAATACCGAGATCCCGCCTTCTGATTACTGTTAGATGCAACCCAAAGTGGCCTGCCAATAGCGAGACTCCGCTGTTTGGAGAGGCTAATGGCTGGCCAGAAATGAATTATCGGAAAAATGGAAAATGAAAATGAGTATCCACTAATGGCGAGTTGGCGCACCTCAGCCCACTCGTCTAGGCGACGAGTAATTGATGTGACTGAGCTCTCACCACTCGCTTGGCCGACGAGTACCCCATGAAGCTGGGCACTCGCCACCCTACCTCTCGACTACAGGTGAGACATCAGCTCGCAGACTCTGTTCGCCTATTACTACACTTGGACAAGCAACGAGTGCCTGATGAAACTGAGCACTTGCTCTCTGCCTTTTGTCTAGCTGGGCCCACTCGACAAATACAGGGTTGCACACACATACACACACATACACACACACACACATATATATGTATGTATCGATTTAATGTAAAAACGTGGAACTCGTTTTTAGCAAAAAATGCGGAACACATGCCTTTTGAAAATAAACCTACTTTCATGCATTTTAAGGAAAAGTGTTTAACATGAAAGTTGTAGATCTCGACGAGATCTACAACTTTCATGTTAAACAAATTTTGAGTTGAAGCCGTTTAGGCCCCAAAAAAAGTCACGCCGAATCCGGCGCCCGTACATATGTTCGGCGTGACTTTTTGGAGCCCAAATTGGGGGCCTAAACTGCTTCAAATCAAAGTGTTCAACATGAAAGTTGTAGATGCGAGATATACAACTTTCATATTAAACACTTTTCCTAAAATGCATGACAGCAGACATATTTTCAAAATGCGTGTGTTCTGCTAAAAACGGGTTTCGCATTTTTCAACCATCCCCTATATATGTATATATATATATATGGATTGGCTAAAACATCCATTATGAACGACCATGATTGCTCGTTGGATATTGGATGCCTAAACCCACAGCATATTCTAATAAAATAAAATAAGAATCCCCGCAACACAAAGTAGTGGGTCGTATGCAGTCCTGTCTCGAATCGTCAAAATGGAACTTCGATTAATGCGTACCACGGGTATATACTCTAATAGGGTCCGGTGGAACACGTTCTGGGTGGTCATCCCCACTAAGAAATCTTAGTGTGGATCCTCTCTACCCTTCCTAGACCTAGCTTTTTCAATGGCGGAGGATACAACAGGAGCTGAGCTCGACCGAGAGAGAAAGAGGGGAGCGTTGTTTAACCCTAGCCCTAACTTGAGAAGATGAGAGTGTGATAGAGGAGTGAAGATTAAGAGGAGAAATTTATAGGGTTAATTTCATGCTACCATCCACAACCCCCCACTCATATATATAGTGATAAGAATAAGTTCCAAAATATTTCTATTATACCCCTCACCCGGGCTCCTTGATGTATGAGTAAATTAATGTGCTTGAAAGGATAAAAGTGCTAGAAATAAAGCTACAATGGAAAAAGAAAAAAAATGCACGTCATCCATGATCACCCACTACGTGGGCCCATAACATGCTTCTCCAAACTTTACCCAATCACTATTAACTACGTTCCCAAACCCTGTTCTATCACCACAAATTGCCTCTTTAGACTCAATGATTCACTTACCAAGGCAAATTCCTCCGCCTGTGCCGATCTCAACGATTCTTAATTGTAGACATGGATAATCAATGAGGCTGAAAGTCCTCAAAGAAAGTCAATTCATAAAAAAGCAGTGCCACCACTTCTAAAGAGGATAGTCTTAGTGTGACACCACTACTGGAAATAGGGTTAACCGGTTCAAAGGAGCTTGAACCGGCTATTCCCCGTCAAATACCTCCGTGTCGCGCGTGTGTTAAGCGGCGCCGGTTATTAAATAAGCGAAGAAGCCGCGGTTCATACCATTTCTCTCCCGATTCCCGCACAGCACCGCAGAAGGCGAGCGGAAGCCGCACGACGCCGAAACCGCCGAGCCTCACCGGAAGCTCGTTTCTCCTCCGTTTCTTCCGATTTCTCTTCCATTTGAAAGGTAATCTCTTCCTCTCCAGTCCTTTTAATTCTTTTGTAACGATCTTTCACGGATTGAATTAGTAGAAACCCTAGGGTTTAGGGTTTTCCGAAAATAATTAGTTGTTTGCATGAGAAAAGTTTCTGTAATGGATGTTAAGCCTAAATCCGTGAATTTCAAAGGGATTTGATGAAACCCTAACTAGGTTAAGCGGATTTTGGTATTTAGGGTTGGAAAAAAAAAAAAGAAGGAAACCTAAGCCCCAAATAATTATTTGAGGCTAAGGGAGGCTAGGGCTTGCTGCCCCTTACACTAAAACAGTAAATTTAGGGCAGCAAAACCTTAAGTTGTTTAGAGGTATTTGACCTCATTAGAGAGATGTTTGACATAGTAAAGATGATATATTGTAGGCAATGGCATCACGTGGTCAAGGAAGCGGAAAGCGCAACGAAGAAAATAGGAACGAGAAAGGAAAAGGAAAAGCCACGGTGAATTCCCACCCTTTAAGTGCTTATTTCATGATTTGTATTTATGCTTATGTTATGTTTCACGTGTATGCTATTCAATATATTGCCAAATGTCACACGTGTCAACTTGTGAAGGCAGAACATCAAAAACCTGGCGGATACTTACAATCACTACCGATTCCGGAATGGAAGTGGGATGACATAACCATGGATTTTGTCATGGGGTTGCCAAGGAGTAAAGCTGGGAACAACGGTATATGGGTCATTATTGATCGATTAACAAAAGTTGCACATTTCATTCCTATGAAAAATGATAGTCCAGTACAGAAGTTAGTCGATCAGTATATTGATGTTATTATAAAATATCATGGGATTCCCCGATCCATTGTATCTGATAGAGATGGACGCTTTACATCTGATACATGGAAACTCGTGCAGAGAAAGTTAGGAACAAAACTGCTTTTCAGTACCGCCTTTCACCCACAAACAGATGGTCAATCTGAGCGAACTATTCAAATGTTGGAAGATCTATTGAGAATGGTCATACTTGATCTTAAGGGCTCATGGGAAAAGTACTTATCGCTAGTGGAATTTTCGTACAATAATAGCTACCAGTCAAGTATTCAGATGGCACCATTCGAAGCATTATATGGACGAAGGTGTCGTACCCCACTAAGTTGGGCAGAAGATGGCGAATATAAGTTATTCCCGAAGAATCAAATGGATAAAATGAATGATAAGCTTACACTTGTCCGAGAACGACTGAAAATAGCACAAGATAGACAACAGAAATATTACAATGCCAGACATCGACGAGTAGAGTTTAATGTAGGCGAGATGGTATGTCTGAAAATAAAGCCCTTCAAAGGAGTTTCACGAATTCGTCGACTTGGAAAGCTTAGTCCGAGATATGTAGGACCATTCGTCATCTCTGAAAAGATTGGACCGGTGGCTTATCGCCTAGTGTTATCTGATGCCCTTCAAAATGTTCATGATGTATTCCATGTTTCTTCATTAAGGAAATACATAGCAGATCCTGATAAAATAGTTCCTTCTGAACAGATTCAGATAAATTCGGATCTATCTAGCCCAACTGAACCATACAAGATTGTAGATTGGCAAAATAAACAGCTTCGAAACCGAGAGGTTCGATTTGTCAAAGTCTGGTGGAAAGGGCATAGTATTCATGAAGCAACGTGGGAAAAAGAAGAAGACATGAGAAATCTCTTCCCTCAGATGTTTGATGCAGAGTCAGACTGATGATTTTCGTGGACGAAAATTCAATAAGGAAGGGAGAATTGTGACACCACTAAATAATGGTGTGCTGATAGCAAGGAGTGGAAATAGGGTTAACCGGTTCAAAGGAGCTTGAACCGGCTATTCCCCGTCAAATACCTCCGTGTCGCGCGTGTGTTAAGCGGCGCCGGTTATTAAATAAGCGAAGAAGCCGCGGTTCATACCATTTCTCTCCCGATTCCCGCACAGCACCGCAGAAGGCGAGCGGAAGCCGCACGACGCCGAAACCGCCGAGCCTCACCGGAAGCTCGTTTCTCCTCCGTTTCTTCCGATTTCTCTTCCATTTGAAAGGTAATCTCTTCCTCTCCAGTCCTTTTAATTCTTTTGTAACGATCTTTCACGGATTGAATTAGTAGAAACCCTAGGGTTTAGGGTTTTCCGAAAATAATTAGTTGTTTGCATGAGAAAAGTTTCTGTAATGGATGTTAAGCCTAAATCCGTGAATTTCAAAGGGATTTGATGAAACCCTAACTAGGTTAAGCGGATTTTGGTATTTAGGGTTGGAAAAAAAAAAGAAGGAAACCTAAGCCCCAAATAATTATTTGAGGCTAAGGGAGGCTAGGGCTTGCTGCCCCTTACACTAAAACAGTAAATTTAGGGCAGCAAAACCTTAAGTTGTTTAGAGGTATTTGACCTCATTAGAGAGATGTTTGACATAGTAAAGATGATATATTGTAGGCAATGGCATCATGTGGTCAAGGAAGCGGAAAGCGCAACGAAGAAAATAGGAACGAGAAAGGAAAAGGAAAAGCCACGGTGAATTCCCACCCTTTAAGTGCTTATTTCATGATTTGTATTTATGCTTATGTTATGTTTCACGTGTATGCTATATTATGGTTATGCATTTCTTATAAGTAACAGCAATTGCAAGAATGATTGAAAGTAATTGAAAGTAAATGTCAAACAAAGTAAAAATGAAATGGGCTAAGTTAAGGGTCAACCCAATAGTGGAGGTGGGGTGAATGTCCTCCCAATGATATGAAAGGAAAGTTAACGTGCGAATATGAAAAGGCACGTTAAGAAATGTGTGCGAATATGAAAAGGCACACAAGCGCGCTATATAAATAATATGAAATGTTAATATTCCCGTAACATTGCCCAATAGAAAAAGAATGATGAAAACCAGAAAATAAAATCCGAATCCATATAAAAGCGATTTGCAACGTACCTGGGTGAGAAAAAGAATGAATGAAAGAAGAAAAGCTCAATAATAAGAAAATAATGTAAACAAGAAAAAGAAAATGATGTAAACCTATCTTTATGACGCAATTATGAGAATAAGCTATAAAATCCTTATAATTAAAACATTTTATTAAAGGGAATTCATTTTGTCTTTGACTAATATAAATGTAACTAAAACAGGTCACAGCGGAGGCTGCTCCCGTTAATCCTCCTGGCGCCCCTTCTCGTAAGGAAAAGATGTACAAGATCTGGATGGAGGTCATCACAGCTGTCTTTGGTTACATGGATGCTCACAAGGAAGCTTGCCGCGACCCTGACTGCCCCCACGATGAATTTCAGTTTTTCTTTAAGTAGTCTACTCATGTGTGATAGTATAGTTTTGATCTGAGTTACAAGTATAGTATATTATGATCAGGTTGTAAATCTTTAAATGTAACTCAGATTTTGTGATGACTCCACTTTTGTGTTATTATAGTGAGTCATCTTTTAGACATGTATGATACTATCTGACACTGTGGTATAAATAAAAGGTTTCACCTTGCTGCACTTTTATTTTTGCATGCTTAAATGCTGAATGTCAATTTCCCTTGCAACTCTATAACATTGTTACATGAAAAGAAAATTGTAGTGGTGCCTAGAATGTAGGGCCGTTACACTTAGTTAGCTGCATTATCTTCTTGGCTATTAAGCTGGGGCCTGGGAGGGATGCCATCTTGAGTCGGTAGCGACACTTGGGGGATTGTTGGTGTCTATCCTCTTGTCTTGTATCTCTGTTGAAATTGCAAAAGGGAATTGTTGCTCATCACCTAGTTGTGTAGACACCATGAGATGATGAAATTCTGTCACAGAAAGGCCTGATGTCGAGTTTGGAAGCTATTATGAATGTGACATGGAGAGAGAATGGCAGCTGTAACATCCCAAATTTGATTAGGGATGGAATGTTTTGGGGTAGTGAAGCTTATGTAAAAGTTTCTCCTTTGAGTAAGCTTAATACTTAATGCCACTGTCATAAATAACAAATAGAGGACACATTAAATGAAGACCCAAATACTTATGAATGCTGCTGATGATGTGTGCCTTTTGGTATAATTTTTCTTACTGTTAACTTTGTTTTTTTATCTGCATATGTCCATCAACTAGTTTGTATGTCTCTTGGCAGATCATATAATTATTTCTTGTCATCATTGCAGGATCCTCCTGAGGATGCTGTTGTTTCCATCTGTGGGCATGTTTTCTGCAACCAGTGCATTTGTGAGCATCTAACAGGAGATGACAACATTTGTCCCTCTGGGAACTGCGGAGATAAGCTAAGTGTTGGCTCTGTATTTTCTATGGACACCTTAAGAAGGTGTCTGTCTCAACAAACCGGGCCTGGTTTCAGCTCAGATAACTTAATTTGTGATGATAACCCCATATCGGATGCGGAACATGGGCCTAAAAATTCTCAAGAAAGAATTTACTGCTCTAGCTCTTCAAAAATAAGAGCCGCCCTTGAGATCCTTAACTCTCTCCCTCTGTCCAATTCTTCACCCTCACCGTGTGAGTCTGTGAAGCCATACAATGAATCTTCAGTCTTGCTAGAAAATTCAGTCAACAAAGTTTCATTAGGGTCTTCGTCTTTTATTAGCTCTGACCAACAGTTTATTTCTAACAATTCAAATGTCAAGCACACTGAAAAGGCTATAGTTTTCTCCCAGTGGACTAGGATGCTGGATTTATTGGAAGTTTCCTTAAAAGAATCCTGCATATTGTATAGGAGACTCGATGGAACAATGTCTGTTGCATCAAGGGAGAAAGCTATAAAAGATTTTAATGGACTTCCAGAGGTCAGCAAAAAAAATCATCCTTTTTCTTTAATTGGTGGAATTTCATTAGCAGTACGATTTCTTTGTGTACTTCACCCTTTTATCCATGCAATCATTTAATTTGTTTTCCTAACATAAAATTTTCCAGGTAACTGTCATAATTATGTCACTAAAAGCTGCAAGTTTGGGATTGAACATGGTAGCAGCTTGTCATGTTGTTCTTCTAGATCTTTGGTGGAACCCTACTACTGAAGATCAGGCAATTGATAGGGCACACCGTATAGGACAGACACGCCCTGTATCTGTTTCTCGTTTGACTGTGAAAGGCACCGTTGAAGATCGTATATTGGCTCTTCAGGTACTTTTCCTGACAGAAACCAGCATCATTTTTCAGTTCTCATAAACTACAAATATGTTTACTTAAGAAGATTTAACTATGCAAAAAATGAACACAAACGTTAACTTAAGTGGGATTGTTCTTTTCCTTTAAAAGAGAATGCTGCAATAGTTTTTGGCAATTTGAATGCAGTCATCCTTTTTGGCGAACCAAAGATAATACCAATGAGCTGCTACACATTACCAAACAAGACAGTAACGGGCGAAGTTGACGAGCAGGCGGCTGAACAGGACATTGATGCCACTGATGTAGTGTAATCATAGCAATAGTACTAGAGTAAGAAAATATGTTATCCAAGTAATATATGTCACCCATCTCATTAACAATCTTCTTCTTAATGCAAAGATGTTACCCGAGCAAAAATTTGATTGCAAACGAGCTTGAAATTAAGATATAATTCACGAGGGATATTCATGTCTAACCTCAGGAGTCTGGTTCCTTATTGTAAGTCCCTTTCCAAACGAGAGATCCCAGACCCTAATGATCAAATGATGCCTAATACTCCCAAGTCTCATTTTATAGGAAAGGGGGACTCACTTACAAATTACTCTATTACCTGATGCAACCCGGAAATCCAAGGTTTTATATTTAATAAATTGGTGATTTTGATTAATTTATGCAAAGCTCATGTCGACTCATTAAATTCAATTTAGGGTTTACATGATTCATGCGAGGATCGAGCATTCAGACAATGAATAAATATGAACTAACATTCCACGTGCACAAAAATAATATGAACACAAATATGAAATTTAACGACAAAGAAGCACTATGATAATTTAGTGCAAGAAAGCTCTAAGATTATTAACCAAATAACATTAGGGTCCGTTCGTTTGCACCGTTTTCATTTACGGTTTTCGTTTTGCTTCAAAACAAAAAATCAAGTATTTTCTTTTGGGGCAAAATGAAAACTTATGTTCGTTTGCAAAATGATTTTCAAGTCTGTTTTAAAGTAAAACAAAAACTTATGTTCGTTTGACTCATAGTTTTCAGTTTGAGCTTCACCGGAAAAAATGAAGTTGCTATTACCGACATTCTCCTCAAAATGAAGCTTCTATTACCGGCATTCTCCTCAAAATAAAGCTGCTATTTACAACTTTTCAAATAATTCCAAAATTGGAAAATGAATCTCTCCATTGATTCTTTCCCCGACAACAAAATTGAACATCAATTGAATGATGAGAAAGTAAAAAATGCGAAAAAGATGGCAAATTTTTTAGAGAACCTTTCAATTTTTCGAGAGGAGGAAGAAGATGAATAAGTTGGAGGTGACTGTAAAAAGATAGAAATGACGAATTTATGGTTTTATGGTTTATAGGTAGAATTTGAAGAAATTATGGTTTCGGATCCCGCCAGATCTTATTCTTAGTTCTCAATTTATTGCAAAGCAGCAGGATTCTCCATCCCGTTCCGACTCCTCAGCCACCGGAGGAAGATTCCATTGTCGACACCTCGCTCAGCTACTGAAGCGTAAGATTCCAACTCCGGCATCGCCTCTTCTTCCCGGTCAAACCCTTCATCCCTTTCGATTTCAGACTCCGTTCGCCTGAGCACTCCCGAAAGCTCGCCCGCCGGGGATAGCTCGCCCGCCGGGGAAGAAAGCTCAACTACTTGACGAAAGAAGGCTCACGCGCCGGGGAAGAAGGGAAGAAGAGAAAACCGTCTATTCTCAAAACCGCCCAAAACACACCTCTTCAGCTCTGTTTTGGGGCTAGACAAATTTAAAAGAAATGAAAACCGAGCGTTTTCATCTCAAAACGAAAACGGTGCAAAACATAGCCATACAAACACCTACATTGAGTCCGCGAAAACTCAAAACGAAAACGCCGGGTGAAAACGGTGCAAACGAACGGGCCCTTAAGCATTTCAGTATGCTAGCATAACACAAGCAAGTGAAATTTGGGAAGGATATCTCAGCTTCATGAATGTTGCGCCGAACTACGCAAGACAGTGACTGGAAACGCTGGATAAGTGGATATTGAGGGATTGGACTAGTAGGGATCAGATTTGGGTGCTGATAGAGAACTTGGGCTTGTTAAGACCTATGGGAAGGGGGTCAGGCAAGGGAAGCTATCGTGGTGGAATCTCTGATGGCTGGCCGGATGCGAGGAAGATGAGAGAGGGGCGCCTGTCAGAGGTGAGGAATCTGGGAGGAAGAAGAAAGAGGACTCCCTTGTCAAAGGGAAAGAATTTGGGGTTCCTGGCGGCGGGGAACGTGGAAGCTGGAGATGGCTGAGGCGGTCAATGGTACTTTGGAGTTGGGCACTAGAAACGTCGGACTAGGGCTTAGTGGAACCTTCTGAAATCGACAGGAAAGTGGATGTCGGGCTATCGAGCAAATAGGGAAGGACACCCTGTTCTCAATTATTTCCAAGCTGCTGAAAAGTGGTGGGAGGGGGTCCTTTTAATGTAAGGAAATGGAATAGGAAACAAGAGATTTAATAGGTATTGAAAATATGAGAATTTTTCACTTTACAAATTAGTGCAAATTTGATACTCTCAATAATATAATTCTAAAACTACAACATTGATCTCATTTATAATGTTTTTTTATTAAATATCTATTTTGAATTACTTAATATTTAGTCAAATCTCGCTTGTCCTAGTTATCATACTATCTAATTTGCCGGATCTTTTATTCAGTGTCTTATTGGGCAATCAACCCAATTATCTGAAACGATGAGCTTGTGTGATAAAATAACTAATGTGTACGAGCATAGACAACATGGAATAAACTTGCTCTAAAAAATATGCGTGATGCATTTGCAAGTATAAATAAAGTAACAGTGCGATGATGCAACACATGTTTTTTCAATACTCTTACAAAATGTAAATACATAATGATCAAAACAAAAGAAAATGCTATATGTCATCATCGCCACGTGTGCGTAACAATATATATATCGCCTGAAAATTTATCTTGACCCTAAGTTTGAAGCACCGCTCACCGTCTAGTAGTGGTACGCTTTTTGGTTGGCCTCCGCTGATGTACTTGGGGATTTCTTTGGAGGTGCGCAGTGATCTCAAGGGCATCAAAAATCAGGTATGCCAATCTCCTTCAAGTCATGATCGATGATGACAGGAAATGCTTTGACTGGACAATCATGAGGAGAGTAGGGTTGCTTGCAATGAAAGCACAAGCTCTTACTCCGCAATTCGTGATACTCTTGGTTGGAAAGACGGTGAGTTGGGATGGGATTGTTGTTGCATGGAGGCACGATGCGGTAGGCGGGGTAGAGGAGGTGGTGGTGTTGTAGGTTTAGGAGGATGGACAAAGTATGGTTGGTAGGGGGGACTTGGAGGGAGCGGAGGTAGAAAGAAGGTCCGCTGAGGTTGCAAAGAATTCTGCCTCTACGAGTAGGGAGAGATCCATGACTTGGTTGATGGTGGATGGATGGAGGGTGATGTGGCGGGCTCAGATATGTCGTTGTAAACCATGCATAAAATAGCCCAAGTATTAGTCGGGAGGACGACCCAGAACGCGTGTGGACAACTCGATAAATTAATCCACGTAAGAGTCGATGTTTCCCGTCTAGAGGACTCTGCATTGGCATTTGATCGCGTTACCGAAGTAGCGCTGATTGCAACTCCAAATAAGATGCCTTTGTGATAGTTACCCATGTGAGGCCGAGAGAGGACTGACTTCATAGTGGAGCGCGGACCCTTCCATGCCAATGGAGGTTGTGGAGACCTTTTGGGCCAGGGTGATCTGGTTAATGTCAAAATATTGCTTGGCGCTGACAATCCAACTCGAGGGGTCTGTCTCGTTGAATGTTGTAATGTTGATGCGAGGCGGAGGGTGTAATCATGCCAAGCAGGTTATTTCGGGGGCAGTTTACTTGGGGATCTCAAGGAAGATACTGTGTGAATTCCAAACTGCTGGCCGGGTTGGATGGTGCGGCGGTGGGAAAGGCCAGAACTCGGGCTTGCGGCAGAGAGGTGGACACACTTTATGTTGGAACAGAAGTCTGTCAGTGGACCACCAACAATAGTTTAGGTTAGCTAGAGAGAGGACGGGGTCAATGCTGGAGAATGGGAGCAACTATAGGAGCAAGATGGGCATTGTTAGAGTTGGGGGGGGGGGGAGCTGTCACACGAGGGCTGGGCAAGGTCGACGGGCCGAGCAACTGTTTGTCTGCATGCGTCGACGGAGGATCATTAACGTGGAAGAATCGGGAGGATACTCGTGTCTAATCTCAGGAGTCCGGTTCCTCCTGAAGGCTCTCTCCAAATGAGAGATCCCAAATCCTAATGATCAAAGGATGTCTAATACTCCGTAGTCTCTTCCGAATATAAGGAGGGAGTCTCACTTGCAAATTACCATAATATTCCTACAAATTAAAAATACATAATGATCAAAACAAAATAAAATATTCCATGTCATCGTCGCCGCACGTACGCAACAGAAGATCTTGAAAGTAGCAATGAGATGGAAAATATAAGTCTAAAAAATTTAACTTTTTTTGTAATAGTTCTAATCAAAAAATGGTACAAAAATATTGGAACAAAAAAAACATTCTCCGGTGTGAGATGAGAGGATGCAGTGATAACTCCTGAGTCCTGAACCATAGACTGGATCAAGTGACCCATCTGCAACAATTATTAGCGGAATCTGATTTTGTTTGTATAGACTGGTGAAGGCCTTTGAGTCTGCGGTACCTGAGGTGGAAGGCGGTGGAAGGCACCGAAGCAATTGCTGCAGAGATCCTTGCTGCAACACTAAGCGCTTCAATTTTCTCGTCCTCTAGTATGCCCTCCTTATCCGACTGGCGACAGTTTGATCAAAGCTCTCTGAAGGAGCAGTGATGCGGGCAGTTTGACTGAGAAGATAACATCCTATGAGAAGTTTCTCAAAGTGCCTTCACTGAGCGGCGGTGCCTACAAAAAGGTGGTGATGTTGAAGTTCATCTCTCCTGTGACTTCTTCTTGATATGCAGCTTTCATGAGAGAGTAAGACGGGAAAATTGCTCAGGAAAAATTGAGCAATCTGCAGAGAAGAAACTTGCGAGGCCTTCAGTTTGACTTGTTGATTGTGAGGGGGGATAGTCGGAACAGCGAAGGGAGACTGAGACTTTGTTGCGGAGCCGAGTAAGAGGGAGGGGAGGGGAGCAGAGGGATAAGAGACAAGAGGTAGAGAGGGGAGGTAGAGAGAGAGAGGGGGAATTAGGGATAGAGAAGAGAAAACATAACATTCATCCGAGATGGTTCTAATACAAGGCTTACACGTCCTCTTATAGTGATGAGGAGAGAATACAAAAGGAAATAACTTTATTTAGGAAATACAAATTACTAAAAATGACGCAAGCAAATAAAACAACAAATAACACCCATAATTGACACAAACAAATAGAGAAACAAATAACGTCTCGTAATTGATTAATTATCTCTTGCGGTAATGGCGGTCCCCTCCGATATACGCGCTCGACGCGTGTAAACTTTCCAAAGAGGCTCGTCGTCGTGTAGATCCGTAACAATGCCACCGTTTAGAAAATGTGCCTTGTCCTCAAGGCAGTAGTCAGGGAACTGACGGCGGAAATCATCCCTGGGGAGCCACGTTGCGTCTGAGTCAGGGCGCCCAGTCCAAGCCACCAGTCGTAGGGTCCCCTGGGGCGCGACATCGACGATTGAGGATCGAGGCGGGGTAGTAAGGCGCGTCTCTGGAAAGGTCGAGGTCGTCCGGAAGGCGATCCGCGGTGGTGTGCTCGCCCACCGCGCGCCGCAGCTGCGAAACATGGAAGATCGGGTGGATGCGGCTCCCGTCCGGAAGGCGAATGCGGTAGGCTACTGCTCCGATGCGTGCAAGGACCTCAAATGGCCCGAAGAAGCGGGCGGCCAATTTTGGGCATGGTCGTCGGGCCACCGAAAGCTGGCGGTATGGGTGGAGTTTGATGAAGACCTTGTCCCCTACTTCAAAAGAGAGATCCCGTCGTTTCCTGTTGGCGAAAGAGACCATCTTTTGTTGGGCCCGTCGGAGGTGGTGCTTCAAGTGATCCAAAATAGTATCCCGGTCGCGCAGAGCTGATGCCAGGATCTCCACTTGTCACTCCCCTGGAAGGTGGCGAATGATGGGCGGAGGAGAACGACCGTAAACAACCTCAAATGGGGTGATGTCGGCCGCTTGGTGGTGGGCGGTGTTGTATGAGTACTCGGCCCACCCAAGCCACTTGGCCCAGCTACGCGGCTGCTCTCCCACGAAGCAGCGGAGATATGTCTCCAAACACCGATTGAGCACCTCTGACTGGCCGTCGGTCTGGGGATGGTATGCCGTGCTCATGCGGAGACGGGTGCCCCGCAGGCGAAATAGTGTAGTCCAGAAGGAGCTCAAGAAGAGCGGGTCTCGGTCGCTGACGATTGATCGGGGAAACCCGTGAAGGCGTACGACCCCCTGAATGAAGCTGTCGACGACTGTGACTGCCGTGTAAGGATGACGGAGGGGAATGAAGTGCACATACTTCGAGAGCCGGTCTACTACGACTAAGATGCAGTCGAATCCCTGAGAGCGGGGCAGCCGAGTGATGAAGTCCATGACGACGTCGTCCCAAATGCGGTCGGGAATAAGCAGTGGCTGGAGTAGACCCCCCGGAAAAACGGCTTCGTACTTGGCCTTCTGGTAGATGAGGCAGGCAACCACGAAGGCTTTGACCTGTCGGAACATGTGAGGCCAATAAAGTGAGGCCGCCAGCCGTCGATACGTCCGATACGCCCCGGCATGTCCTCCTGTCGGGGATGCATGGAACTCAGCCAGTAATCGAGGAATGCTCGGGGAAGAGGGGGCGAGGACGAGGCGGCCTTTGAAGAGTAGGCGACCATCTACCAAGGAGAACGGTGGGTGGGCGGTGTCATCTATGATGAGGGCCGTCCGAATCTTGTTCAGTGCCTGATCTGCCTCCACTTCCTTTTGAAGGGTGTCTGCGTCCTCCCACACCGGCCGGGAGATGGCTGCAAGCATGGGGTTCCGTGAGAGAGCGTCGGCTGCACGGTTCTCCTTCCCTGGCCGGAACTCGATGCTGAAGTCATAGCCCAATAGCTTGGCCACCCACACCTGCTGAGCGGGTGTGGAAATCTTCTGCTGGAGGAGGTAGCGAAGGCTATGGTGGTCGGTGCGAACCAAGAATCGTCGGCCTAGTAGGTAGGGCCGCCAATGTTGTACCGCGGGGACGGGGCCCATGAGCTCGTTCTCGTATGCTGATCGACTGCGAATGGTGTCTGAGAATGCGCGGCTGAAATAGGCCACCGGGCGGCCGGCTTGCATGAGGACAGCCCCCACGCCGACGCCCGACGCATCGCACTCCACGAGGAAGTGTTGGGAAAAGTCCGACATAGCTAGCACTGGGGCCCGAACCAAGGCCTGTTGGAGAGCGGTGAAGGCGGTGGCGGCCGCTGCCGGCCATTCGAAGGGGCCTTCGGCCGCTTTCTTGAGAAGTTGGGTGAGGGGCCGGGCTATCGTGTCGTATCCCTGACTGAACCGCCGATAGTATCCCGTCAGGCCCAGGAATCCTCGCACATCACGGAGAGACGACGGGGCTGGCCACCGGATGACCGCCTCGATCTTGTCGCTATCCATCGCAACTCTTGCAGCGGAGATGGTATGCCCCAAGTAACACACCTCTAGAACCCCGAAAGAGCACTTCGTCGGGTGGAGTTTGAGGTGGTGATGCTGGAGAGTCGCCAATGTTTGTCGGACGTGCTGTAGGTGCTCCTGCCACGAAGAACTGTAGACCAAGATGTCATCGAAAAAAACAAGTACATGGTGGCGAAGTACCGGCCGGAATATGTCGTTCATCGTGGCCTGGAAGTTTGCTGGTGCGTTGGTCAGGCCGAAAGGCATAACCAGGAACTCGTAGTGGCCGTCATGTGTCCGGAAGGCCGTCTTGGCGACGTCGGCCGGCCGAACTCGAATCTGGTGGTAGCAAGCACGAAGGTCCAACTTGGTGAAAACGGTGGCGCCGTGGAGCTCATCCAGAAGCTCCTGGATCACCGGTATCGGGTATTTATCTGGAACAGTTGCTTTGTTGAGCTCCCGATAGTCCACACAGAAGCGCCAACTGCCATCCTTCTTTCTGACCAAGAGTACCGGGCTAGAAAAGGGGCTCACACTGGGGCGAATGAGGCCCCCTATCAGCATGTCGTGGACGAGCCTCTCTATCTCGTCCTTCTGCACGTGCTCATAACGATAAGGGCGGACTGATACCGCCGACACGCCAGGTTTAAGAGGGATGGCATGGTCGTGTGGCCGGGCTGGGGGTAATCCTGATGGTGCCGTGAAGAGGTCCGCAAACTCCGACAGGAGGTCCTGCATATCCGGAGGTGGTGCCTGGGTCGGTGGGACCACGTCCGTGATAGACCAGAGCCATGCTGAAAACTCGACGTCCGTTGTCCTCTGAATCGTACGGGAGGAGACGGGAGCACGAAGTAGGGCTGCATCCCCCACCAGGTAGCACTCCCGACCGTCCTGGAGAAACCGCATCGTCATAGTTTTCCAATTGACCCATACGTCCCCCAGTGTGCAGAGCCACGCCACTCCTAGGATAGCGTCGATTCCGTCGAGCCCGAAGATGTAGAAATCCGCCGTCACCGAGTGAGAGCCCACTAAAAGGGGAACGGAGGGGCAGCGGCCCTGGACCGCTCGCTGGCGGCCATCGCCCAAACTGACCATGAAGTCTGGCGCGGGTTCCATCGGTAGTCGGAGCTGGTGTGCCAGATGAGCGGAGAGGAAATTATGGCTCGCCCCGCTGTCCACCATGATGATAATGTGGCGATCGCCCAGTTTGCCGACCAATTTCATTGTTTGCGGCTCAGAAATGCCACCCACGGAAAAACACGGAAGCTCCAACTGATGGAAAGTCGAGACGCCTGTGCCGTCGGTGCCGTCCTCCTCTGTGATCTCTAGGTCTTCGAAATCGGCCAAGGTGATCTCTGGTTCGACATCGCTGATGATGGCCCGGAATTCCTTGACCGTGCAGACATGGGTCGGGGAGTAGGGTTGCCGACAACGGAAACACAACCCTTTGCGACGGAGCTCATCGAACTCATGGTTGGAGAACCGTTGAGGGGCGGTCGGACGAGCTGGCCGAGCAGCTGGGGCAACCTGAGGGGTTGGCGGCTCTGGTGTCGTGGTCTGCCAAGGCCGCCCCCCGGCGGGTGTCTGCCCGGAGTTGGTGTGTGTCGAGGAGCCAAATTCGCCTCTACGAGGCGAGCCATGTCCGGGGCTTCGGTCACCGTCCGGGGGTGATGCGTGCGAAGCCGGGAGCGGATGTGGGGCAAGAGGCCCTGCATGAAGAAGCCGAGGTAGTGATCCGGTGGTAAGCCTGGAACATGGGTGACGAGAGCCACGAACTCATCAATGTAGTCATCCAGTCTACCGAGTTGGCGTACCCCACACAGTCGTTCGATAGCGGAGCCCGAGTAGCGGGTGTCGTAGCGGCCTATCATTTCTTGCTTGAGTGCCGACCATGAGATGGACGGGTTGGTCTGGCGGAGCCATCGGGCCCAATGTAGGGCGGAGCCGTCGAGTCCCACGACGGCGGTAGAGACCTTGTCGTGGTCGGGAGTGTGATTGAGGTCAAAATACTGTTCCGCTTTGGCGATCCACCCCATCGGATCTACGCCGGCGAAGCTAGGGAGGTCCAAGGAAAGGGTCGGATGACCAGGGGGCGGCGGGGCCGGGGTCTCCCCGATGGGCGGAAATGGTGGCGCCCCGAGGAGGGATCCGCCGGGGCCCGAGCCCGCAGATCCGCTGGTGGACGAGGCGGCGGGCGGTTGGAGTGCATCCAACTTGGCATGAAGGGCGAGGATGGAGGCGTGCATGGAGGCGACTAGGGCTTACTGGGCTTCGACGCGGCGGAGGGCCTCAGCGGCGGGGTCCTCCTGCTGAAGATCCACAGTTGAACGAGTGTTGGGGGCCATGAGGGCGTCCGTGGAATTCGGCGGCGAACAACTGTGGCGGTACGGGACAAGGTGGGGCTGGTTCTCCGGCGGCCGGAGGCGGGCGGAGAGGGCAGGTCGGACCACTTTGTTGCGGAGCCGAGTAAGAGGGAGGGGAGCAGAGGGATAAGAGACAAGAGGTAGAGAGGGGAGGTAGAGAGAGAGGGGGGAATTAGGGATAGAGAAGAGAAAACATAACATTCATCCGAGATGGTTCTAATACAAGGCTTACACGTTCTCTTATAGTGATGAGGAGAGAATACAAAAGGAAACAACTTAATTTAGGAAATACAAATTACTAAAAATGACGCAAACAAATAAATCAACAAATAACACCCATAATTGACACAAACAAATAGAGAAACAAATAACGTCTCGTAATTGATTAATTATCTCTTGCGTTAATGGCGGTCCCCTCCGATATACGCGCTCGACGCGTGTAAACTTTCCAAAGAGGCTCGTCGTCGTGTAGATCCGTAACAGGTTTGTTGTCGCTAGCTGGATGAGGATGAGACTTTATTTTACCAGCTGGATGGGCAAGACCTTCTGTTGTTCGCCTAACCAAACATGTGAAACTTTCTGTGGCTAGCTGAACGCACAAGACCTTATGTCGTAGGTTGGACATGTGACTTTTTGTTGCAGGCTGGACTTGGTTGATTGAAGGGAGAGGTCTGTCGAGATTGACAAGGGACAGCAGAAGGGACTGTTGGCACGCAAGAGTATTCCATTAGTGGTGGCAATGGCGGCTTCAGATTTTGTTGGGATTGACGAGGGATGCATGTGCAGGCAAGAACTACGAGGGATTAACTAAGCTACCTGAGCATCAATGTTAAAACGTGAATGGAAAACAAAACTATACACACACACACACTGGAGGATTTTCAACAAAGTTCCACGGGAGATATGGGACAAGAGAGAATAAACAAAGAAGTAAATAAACCTCGATGATATGCATTTCTAATGGGCTTTTGCACGGGGCTTGTTGCAAAATGATCAATTCAAGTCAATTTGAATGGGCTTTAACATGGGGCTTGTTGCAAAATGATCAATTGAAGTCAATTTGACGGGTCTTAGGTCAGAAATTAAGAGAAACAAGAACTGAAGAAAGTGACAGGAATGAAGAGAAACAAGGAAGTTGCCCCTCTTTCTCTTCTTTAGGCCCATCCATGTAGGGTTAGCGATTTGCTAGCTCTCCTCTCTCTAGGCATATAACATCTTACGACCTATCAAACGAGTTAGAAATATTTTAATTTTTAATTTCAGTTAATTTTCATTTCTGGTATCGTTCCGGATTGTTGTGCTTGTGCAAGACATGTTCGACATAGCATGTTCTTATAATGTCATCTATATAGCTTGTATGCTTTATTGTCCTTTCGAATAGGGTTTTGGATTACGTTTTAAGAGTTTTTTTATAATATCGGATTTCCATACCTTGTAAATTAAAATGTGTTTTAAAGGTAAAAAAGCTTTACAAGTAGGCAAGCGGCGAGACATGTATATCCGAAAATAAATTTTAAAATAAAATATTAGTTGCATAGTACGATTGCTGCTAATAAGTATAACGACTCAAAGTCTGCCACAATTTAATTCTTTATTCTGAGCTGTTTTTCACAATTAAATAATGCATCAGTTTTATTATGTAATGCACAAGAGTGGTACCAAGAGAAACATATAAAATAACTTTTATTCAATAAGATCATGTACATCATGTCCAATTAGAGTACGGGACAAAAGACTCTTAAACCAGGACATATATGTACACATACAGATTGTAATAGATCTAAAAACAATGCCAACCTCGTGAGCGAAAGACTCTTAAATCTGAGTTGTTCTTCTCCTTGGTTCGGATCTTTCTCCACAACCATCCTCTTAGCAGGGCCTGATGCGCTAGCGGTCCGACCCTAAAATGAAAAATCAACATCCAGTTAGTTTAGAAAACTTATTGAGTTCATTACCTCTTCAACCACACTACATGCAAATGAGTCACTATTCAAGAATGTACATAAAGTGCGTTGAATAATCAAATACGAAACGAGCGCCGCAAAAATGTCAAAATTTCGAACATAAAAAATAAACACGCGACATCGATTCGACACTAAATGTTATTTTCATAATCGGGAAATATTCTCATATTAAATTTCAAATACATTATTTATGTCATACATACCGTTCGGGTCTTGCAATGTGTCTAATACAAGTACATGAAGATCAATAAATCTCATCGACTGATATAGGAAATAAGCTGGATTTCTTTGTGCATCAAGTAGTTTTGTTCGTAGCGATGCTGTTTACTGATCTAAATATTCGTTCGATTTTTGTTTTTAATTTAGGAGAAGAAGCGGAAGATGGTTGCGTCTGCTTTCGGAGAAGAAGGATCCGGAAGCCGGGAGTCCCGTCTAACTGTGGAGGACCTGAAGTATCTTTTCATGGTATAGCAGGTTCGATCGCTGTGACAGTGTTAGATTCCTTTGACCCTAGGTATTATTTCTGTTCTTTCGGTGGGGGCACTTTTTTGGTCGCTCTCAACGTTTCTTTCAACCTTATAAAATATAGATTTTAGTAGCCCAAATATCAGCAGCCGCTAGTTAACATGGTTGAGATACAGAATGACTCCCAACAATGTATAGCCCTTGTAGAGTGTTTTCCCCCCCACCGTTTTTTTGATCCATTTGATTGAATTAACTTTCCCATTGATTTCATATGCATAGTTGACAACCAAAGCTATAGAAGAAGAGCATTTTCAATTCATTTCTGAATATATATATATATATCTATATTAGTGTATGTTTGATGCCTTGATGGTTTTAATTCCCATTGTTTCTCCTTTTAACTCTACAATCTGTGTGTTGTTTGAAGGCCCAATGAGCTTGTTATTGCTGCCGCACAGATGAATTTTTAAATTTGATATTTAGCCTTCAAAAAGATCTGAAACTGCTTTCGATTGTGTAAAGCGAGCTCAACTTGGCAAAATAAATATCATTATAACTCGCTTTTAGGATTCGAGTACATTTTAAGAAAGTGGTCCCAAGTGCGTGCAGTCCTGTTGGCCAAAGTGTCAAAATGCTTTCAAAATTAGTTCTTATAAGTTATAAGTTGTCAAAAAGTAACAGCAGCACACACAAGTGTGCAAATTTATCCCGTGCCCGATTACTAGGCCCTTTTGTGCCCAATTAGGTTTGGGACTGGTGAAGCTTAGAATGAGCCTTAAAAGACCCCCTATTGAATCCAGGCCCCACCTGGGCTAGACCCGAGCACGGCCAGGCAGCGGGCGACTTGGTGCCTGGGCAAGGCCCGACCTAGGACCAACCCAGGGCCTAGAACGGAAAAAAAATGATAGCCACACATGCTGCTGCCAATGTATTAGTCCCCTGATATGTGCCACATGGATCTGGATTCTCTTCATTTTTGATGGAATGGTGGGGATGTAGTTGGAGATTGATGGACAAGACTCATGTGCAATACATCTAATGGTTCGTCTTTTTTTTAAAATTAAAAAAAGGTATAAAAGAAAATGATGATTTAATTTGTCAGATCATCTCACCTTTTGGATCCTAAAATGAATCCCTTTATTTCATCATAAATGGATATCTCATAGAAATAGAGAGGATCTTTATACTGGCGGCTTGAAGTCATGACTAGATGGCTAATAAATTGGATTCCCGGCTAAAGAAATGTGGGAGGGTGCTCGCGGAGTCACCCAGGATCGTCGCCCGCCGACTGTTGACTCGGTGTGCGGGAGCTCGCGTTCGGTTGGGATCTCGTGTGCGGTAGTTATCCCGCGCGATCCGGCGCGCGGATTGTGCTCACAGTGGTTATACGCGTAAATCCCATGATTCTGGTGGAGTGAGTGGGTGAACTGGCTATTTACGACCTGATTTTTCTATAAATTGGGGTCAACCCCATCATTTACCCCCCAAAGTCCATCGAAATTGGAGGCGAAGTGAGAAGTGCGTGTGGGCTTTCATCCTGTGGTTTGGACTTGGATTTCATGGTCGGAGCTTCCAAAGAGGAGCGTGGGGGAGGGTCGGAGACCGGAAAGGTATGCAAACAGAAACAGAAATAGGAGAAAACACGCGCGTAGGGCACCCACGCGGGGTGCGCACCTATGCGGGTAGGGTGCGCGCGTGCACGGCGCACTAGCGCGCTCAGTGCGCGCATGGGTGCTCACTTGCGCGCCCAGGGCGTGCGCGCGCGGGGAGTACTTGCGTGCGCGTGCTCGTTTTTTTCGGGGATCCGGGACTTGAGCTCCCTTTCTCCGGTCTTTGACTTATCCTTTTTTCACATTTTCCTCAGGCTCCACGACGGGCTGTGCAAGGTAGGCCGATGCAGATGTGTTCTACTCTTACGGCGGAGCAAGTTGCTCCTTGGAGGGGGTGATTCAACATCCCGGCTACGCTTGAAATCAGGATTCCTCATGGCGAGCAGCGAATGCAGAGTCCTCTAGTGGGCTGGATGACCTTATGTGAGTCGTCCTTACGAGCTGGTCTTCGATTCCCGCCATGCGAAGAGATTTCAGAAGTCCTGAGGCATTGTGGGAGCGTCGATGTCCCATTTCACCCCTCTAGCGATGACACGTATCATGAGCATGATTACTTTCTTCCGCGAACATGGTTCGAGATTTCTCGTTGGAGCTCTTAAAAGAATGGTGTGACGTGCGCGCTGACGGCGACGACCGTGTTGAAGTTCACAGCAACAAGACTTGGCTGATATTTGAGAGCCAGATTGATAAACATCATGGAAATACGGTGTATGGTTACATCTGTAATTGCTGGGAGTGGCCTGAGCTTTGGAGTTCTCTTCCAGATCGATGTCGTCGGATGAAAGGGCGTGAGCCTCACTCTCGTACTTGGGTTTGAGCAACCTCATGAGTTGGCGAACCAAATCTTTAGTATTTCTCTATTCGTGGAGGAAAATTGTCTATTGTTGTGCGACCTCTCTATTGACGTGGGGCGTTCTGCCGTCGTCCCGTTGGGCCGCACTCGAAAGAGGAAGTTATTGTTTGAGGGTTGTGGTGACCCGTCCTCCATTCGTCGTCCTGCTGGTATAATGAAGGGTCGTCCCGGGCTTTGCCTTATGAGGGTTTGGATGTTGAAGTTCTGTGCTCTTCCACCCCTCATGTCTCTGATCAGGGGGCTCCTGTCCAGCCTCAGTCGAAGGGGAAGCGCGTGTCTTCGTCACTCGCGGCGTTGAATAAAGCGGTAAGTCCACTTCTTGAATTTGGTTTATTTATGTTTGTATTTTGCCTTGCCTTACTTTGCCCCTTTGTTATAGATGAGCGTGCAGAAGCAGATTGCCCTTATTTGGAACGATTACTATGTTATCTTGAAGGATGAGTACCTCTCCTCCAGGAGAAGCTTCAGGGGGCGGAGCGCTCCTTTTCTGATTTGAGTGAGAGGCGTGAGCGCGATCTATCCCGTTTTCAGTAGATTGAGACGGATTTGAAGGCTAAGGTGGTGCGGTTTTAGGAGGAGCTTCAGTCTCAGAAGCCTCTGGTGGAGAAAGCACTGAGAGATGTTGCTCGCCTAGGGTATGAGGTGGGATGTCTTTCTTCGGAAGAGCATCTTGCAGCTGAAGGCAGCTGGGCTGACGGAGTACAAGAGCTCGATCGACTTCAAGCTGGAGCAATGTCGGCTGTCAGAGGAGATCCGTCATGAGGTCTGGTTGAGGGAAGTTGTGCCTGAGCTTTCCAATATCCGGGAGGTGGCATTTCGTCGGGGGATGGAGAAGACCCTTCAAATGAAGCGGGAGTGCGATGTTACTGAGCTTGGGTTTGATGACCTCTCTAAAGATGAGTGCATTGAGTTTTAAGATGAGTAGACTCCCGTTCTGTTGTTTCTTGCTTGGCTCTTATTTGTATTGTATCAGATTTGGGTTTGTTTAGTGGACTTTGTTTTTCTGATTGGTCATAACAGCTTTGTACGCTTGGTTTTTGTCCGATTGTTTCTTTGTAGTTTTCAGATTCTTTGTGTAATCTGTGATGTATGCTTTACTTTCTTTGCGGCGATGATGTTGAGTTGTTTTTCCTGAGATTGACTGTTGAAGGACGAGACCCAGAGGGTTTCACGATCTATTACCACGGCAAAGGGTGGATGCTTCGAGTCGGGTGGTGAGAGGTCGGGTATGCTGTGTTGGGGGATGTCACTGAGTGTATGCTGGTGAAGGGCGGACCTTCGAACCATGACGATCGCGAGGGGGTAGGCCTTGACGGTGTCCCGGTCTTGTGCGGAGAGAAGGACAAACCTTCGATCATCAACATTGGGAGACCGTTGGGATGTGGTCCCAAAGATGTAGTGAAGAGAGGATCTTCGAACCGGTGGCGAGCGAGGGGGCATGCCATGACAACGCCGCGACGTACTACGGAGAGAAGGGCAGACCTTCGACCGTCGGCATTGGAAGGTCACTAGGACGTGGTCCTGGAGATGCGGTGAAGAGCGAATCTTTGAACCAGTGGAGAGCGATAGGGGCATGTCCTGACAACGCCGCGACCTACTGCAGAGAGAAGGGCATACCTTCGATCGTCGGTAGTAGGAGGCTGCTGGGATGTGGTCCCGGAGATGCGGTGAAGAGCGGATCTTCGAACCTGTGGCGAGCGAGAGGGCAGGCCTTGACAACGTTGCGACCTACTACGGAGAGAAAGACAAACTTTCGATCGTCGGCAGTGGGAGGTCGATGGGACGTGGTCCGGGAGATGCGACGATGAGCGGATCTTAGAACTGGTGGAGAGTGAGGGGAGCAGGCCCTGACAACGCCATGACCTACTGCGGAGAGAAGGGCATACCTTCGATCATCGATAGTGGGAGGTCGCTGGGACGTTGTCCCTGAGAGATGACAGGGGCGAATCCTAGCGAGTGTTCTGACCTACTGTGGGGGAGAAGGGCAGACCTTCGATTCGAGGCAGTGGTAAGTTTGCAAGGAGTTGTCCCCAAGGATGCGAGGGAAAAACCCGGGATGCGTGCCTACGAGAATAAAGTCAGAAATAATCATAGCCTTTGGCAGTTATAAAAAACATAAATAGTTCGCGCACGAGTACATGCTCGCGATTTTATAGAGTTAATTGATGTCTTAGTTAAATAGGGAAAGTAAGTCAGTCGTTTTTTGTCTAAACTTAAGAACAAATTTTTGATATCGAGAGGACGGAATATAGCGGGGCGTCGCCACCCTATTCCTGCCCTGATGCTTCTTCTTCTAGGGCCCGCCTGACCCACTCGCTCGCGCTCTGGCCGTGAATGGGGCCACTCCCTGTTCGGGGTGCATCTATTGTAGGTAGCACGTCCGAGCTATTTCCTGTTTCCCCTTTGCGGCTCCGATCCCCGTGGGCGTAGAAAACTTCATTGCGAGATGGGGGAATTGACGGAATTGCCCCGAATGCAGTCTGGAGCGGGCGACCAAAGATCGTGTTGTACGACGACTCTGTCTCAACTGCCACGAACTGGACTCGGTGAGTTCCTTGCTTAGGGAATTCTCCTTGGGTGACCAGGAGGGTAATTGTTCCTGCGACTGCGACCGATCCTCCATTCAAACCGTAGATTGGGCCTGCCACCGGTTGGAGTCTTTCCCGTGAAATGCGCATTCCTCGGAGCGCGGGCATGAACAATACTTTGACTGAGCTCTCATTGTCTACTAATATGCGTTTAACACGGAAGCTCAGATCACCAATTTCAGCGGTTATAACTAGCGGATCTTGGTGCGTTACCCGTAACCCCTCTAGGTCTTCGTCCCCAAAGCTGATCTTCTCCTTCGTAGGTTTGCTCTGCTTGGGCTTGCTTTGTGCGATTGCGTTAACAGTGGTGAACGGGGACCCCGTTATGGTCTATACTGTTCCTACTACTGGCCTGCCCCCTGAGCTTTTATGTGTGCGGGTGGCTGCTCTCTCCTCTGCTTGCCAGGATTGTTCCTTGTTTGGTCTTGTAAGAACCTTCCGAGAACCCCCTGGGAAACGAGTCGTTCGATCTTATCTTTTAACGTGACACATTCTTCCGTAGAGTGTTTGGTTCCTTTGTGAAATTCACAGTATTTCGCCTGATCCCCCCCTTTCCAATGGGGACCTCTCGCGACGTTCACAGAGTTGGTTCATCTCGGATGGTGTAATATACATTGGCCCGCGAGGTATTAAGTGGCACGTATTCTTGGTATCGCATGGGGGTCGGTCCTCGCGGCAATCATGCGGGCGGGGATTCGTCTCGCGCTCTTCCTAGCGCCTTGAGACTTATTCTTCTCTCTTCCTCTTCACTCCTCCTTCGAATTGTTGGCGATGCGCCTCGATTGTTTCATCAGCCGCGATCTGTGCTTCAACTTGGTGCATAAGGTCCGGGTAACTGTGGACCGTCTCCCTCATTAAGGCGGAATAGAACCCTCCTAGTCGAAGTCCTCCAAGAAAGACCCCGCGGAGGAGTTCTGGGTTAAACCTCGAGATTTGCTTGGCCTCCGTTGTGAACCGCCAGAAGAACTCTTTGAGGGTCTCCCCCTCACTCTGTCGACTTCCGGAGAGATGAAGGGGATCCTTTGTGATACGACGGTTGGCGATGAATTGGTCTAAGAATAACTGGGTGAGCTGAGCGAAGTTCCGGACAGTTACTTCTTTGAGTGAGTAATACCACGTCCTTGCATGTCCCTTCAATATGGCGGGGAATACCTGACAGAGCAATTGATTGGCGGCACTATAAATGTGCAGAATCGCGGAGAAGTGGTTCACATGCTCCAATGGATCTTTAGTCCCATCGTACGACTCGATGTCAGTCAGTTTGAATCTTGGTGGGATCGGATATGCTAGCACTTCAGGTGCTAGAGGCGACCCGTTTCTCGTCGGGCGGTGGACTCTTATGGCTTGCCGGCTGACCTGGCCGAATTCTTCTTCAAACAGTTCTCTCACTTCCTCTCTATTCAATCCTCTCGCTAGATCATAGGGGGTCCTTGCTTGCGGGTGCTGGTGGATCTGGCCGACTTTGGCGACCCTAGCCTGGCGGGCAGGGTGTTCTGTACTAGCTTCTTGCGAGGACTCGCGGTCCTCTTCTTCCCATGCTCTCAGACTGTGAACTAGTGGTGGTCCTAAGTCTTCAGGGCTCGACACTCTCGCGGGCATCTGTGCTGCTGCCTGGGTTCTGAGAAAAGCGAGCATTTTTTGCTTGGTGCTCTTCCATACGCGTAGCCCTTCTTGCGAGGGAAGCATTCGGTGTGTCGGCAACCTCCTCTTTTTGCGGTGCGTTGACAAGGGAGGGAGATTGTCCAAGACCGGCTTGCTCCTGCCAGGCTGACCCTCGAGTCATTCGAGTGCTTCTTCCCGCTATGGCTAATCTTTGCTTCTTCAAGTAATCTGGGATCTTATTCCCACTGATGGCGCCAAGCAGTTGCGGTCCGCTCGGGGCTCCTGGTAGACCGGGCTTTCTTGACCGTCCTAGCCCGTTAACGACTGAGCGTACTAACAAATCCAGATTCACAGAAGAGTGAGAAGCAGACTTGATGCCGTGGAAAACCCGCAATCGGGGTTAAAAACCACGCGGTCAATTCAATGTCGACCTAACTTCCACTATTTGTGAGTTTACTACAAAGACTTTGGTGAAGGCGAGGGCGACAAGTCGCTCATCGTTACACACTTGTAGATGAGAGAACTCGAGATGGTTTGGGGTGTCACGGTCTCTTACTCTGCTTCCAGACTCCCTCTGTTCCTTTTGAGCCTTCCGAGCATCGTTGTCACTCGGGGAGTATCTTCTCGAGTGTCGTATTGCTCGTTGATGGAGGCTTCGTCCCTTACGTAGTCTTCGCTTGTTCGTGGGATCTTGGTCTTGCCTTGAGCAAGACTTCTTCGCTTACGTGCTCCCGATCGGAATGGCCTGCGGATTATCTTCCTGTAGAGGGGAAGGTAGAGAGACAGGAAAATGGCTGGAAGTTAGCGAATTTCAAACTGATCCAAATGAAGCAAAGAAGGGGCCTATTTATAGGATTTGCCAGGGACGGTCTGCTAATTTCGCTTGATAACTACTGATCCGGCCAATGAGAATGCTCGGTCTCGGGCACACGGATAACTACTTTTAGGAAAATGACGATCCTGCCTCTGGCCTGATTATAGTTCATAATTTCTAGTATTTGATACTGTAGACTTATAATTTTAATTTTTTAATTTCATTCTCAATTAATTAAGTTCAATTTTATTTTTGATTTGTGTTCAATTTTAATTTTATTATTTTATAAATTATATTTTATGTTTATAAATGTATGTTTATAATTTTATTATTTCTATTATATAATAACTATTAAGTACTAATATTTATCATATAATACTATAGTAATATATTTGTATAATATCATATATATTATATTATTATGTAATAAGTAATAAAAATAAATAATTTATAAATTTAGTTTGGCCGTAACATTATGATAAAATTTATTTATTTTATTTAAATGCGACCAAACAGCCTTATCTTAATAAGAATTATTATTTAATAAATAGTTTTCTTAAATATTGGAAAAGCCATGTCAGCACCCAGTTTGGGCCTGGTTTTCGGGCCTTCATAGGACTCCCTTTCTATGCGGAGGCCCAGGTCCCGCTTCGGCCCAATTTTGTCTCGGGGCCAGGGAGAAAACAGTTTGGGCCAAGGGACTTGAGCCCAACAGGTCTATTTTGCTCCCCTATCTACTGCACCATCTTGCTAATCGTTAGTGTAACACTGTAACTCATCATTTCTTAAAAAAAAAAATAAGGTGCTGTTATGTGCATGTACAAATCAAATTAAATGTAGACTAAACTAAAAAACCGTAAAAATTATTAAAAAGATCGGTGTGCACACAATTGTTTTGAGAATTATTTTAACAGCAATGTTATGTGCAAATCTGTAGCGTATAAGTGCAAACCGTCAAAAAAAAAAAAATCAAATAATAAATCTGATTAAAATAATCAAAAACCCTTATGACTAGCTGCAAACCACAGTGTTTTTTCATCTGTTCGGCCACTCCACAAAAACCGCGAGCACAGGCCTCCTCTCTTCTCATTTCCACAAGCGGAACCTCCGACGGCGAATGCTCTGGTAGCATCCCCGCTGGCCATGGAATCTTTCAGTAGCGTAGGCGGTGAAGCAGATAAACCAGACATCAATGAAATTGAACAACAACAAGAGAAATTCAATGAAATTGAAATTGAACAACGAGGGAAAATCAATTAAATTTCGATGTCATCTTAGGCTCTGTTTGGCGCCGCATTTTAGTGGCAGTGTGCCGCGAAATCCTGTGCAGCTCCGCCATACGGAAATTTGACGCCGGATTTTGCAGTCGCCGCCGCCCTCTAATCGCGCAAAATCAGCGATCTGGAGTCGCGATATTTTCTCACGACTCCAGATCGTGGAAATTCTTGATTCCGAAATCCTCCAGCGTCTTCAACCCTAACCCGCGCGGCCGCCGACCCCGAAATCGTCCAGCGCGTCCATTTCCGACGAGGAAGCTGACGATTGCTCTTCTCCACTCCGGCGAGCGTCCATCTTCTCCTATCCAGCGGCGTATCTCACCTTCTCCTCCTCCTCCAAATTCGCGATATTCTTCTTCTTCCTTCAGTTTCTGCCGGGAATTGCCTTGGGCGATCAAGCCAAGTGACCCTCCTTTTCCTCCTCTCCAGCGATCACAGTGAGGAGCATCTTCCTTCATCGTGTACAAGGCCTTCTGCCTCCTCTCAGGCTGACCTCTTTCATCCGGCTAGGTATAACCTTCTTTTCTGTTCCTGCAAAGAGAGAAGTAGCATCTATTGATTGTTATGTTTGCACTGTTATATGTGATTTTATTTTTGTGGTAGCATTCTTGTGAAGCTCTTGATGAAGGCGTTTGTATACTTGTGTTCGTGTGTGCATGTTTTGTGTTTGTGTATGTTTGTGTTAGTATGATTATATTTGTGCGTGTGTGATTTGTGTTTGTGTGTGCATTTTTTGTGTTTGTGTATGTTTGTGTGTGTGATTTGTGTTTGTGTATATTTGTGTGTATGATTGTGTTTGTGTGTGCGTGTGTGTGCATCTTTTGTGTTTGTGTATGTTTATGTGTGTGTAATTTGTGTTTGTGTATGTTTGTGTGTGTGTGTGTGTGTGTGATTTGTGTATGTGTATGTTTGTGTGTGTATGATTATCTTTGTGTGTGTGATTTGTATTTGTGTGTGTATGATTGTGTTTGTGTGTCAATGTTTATTTGTGTGTGTCATTGTTTGTTTGTGTGTATATGTATGTTTATGCATTGATTTTAATGTTTGTGTGTGTATGATTGTGTTTGTGTGTGCATTGCGTTTGTGTATGTTTGTGTGTGTGTGATTTGTGTTTGTGTATGATTATGTTTGCGTGTGTGTGATTTGTGTTTGTGTGTGTATGATTGTGCTAACTTGTTCTTTTTATGCTATTGCTGATTGTGTTTAAGTTCCAGAAAAATGAACTGTACACCGCACATCTGTTTTGCCAAACAGATTAAACAGTTTCTCCGTTTGAAACAACACTGCAAAAGCTGTTCATCCAAGCAGTTTCACAGATTCTGCCACCACTCTACAAAATAGCTAATTATTCCACCACTGCTTCTGCAGTCGCTGCACCTGTGCCAAACAGAGCCTTACTCTCTCACTTTTGTTGTGCTCTACACTTTCTTTGAATAAGTTATTTATAGTTTTTGTCTATGGAAAAACTTGTTTGGGAACATGAGGCATGAAAATCACTCTCATTGTCTTTTTATCTTCATCCTTAAAATCATCAACTTTGAGATGAAGAAAAATTGCTTGAATGTGAATTAAAAAGAAATTTTGGATGAAATGAAATTTTGTGGAAGAATTGGAAATACAAAAGTTTTGGATTAAGGCTCCGTTTGGAACAGTGGTGGCAGTCATGAACATGAGAGTAAAATTGTCGTTCGTTAACGACCATCTGAGGAACTTTATCAACTTTTATGTTCAAACGTATGAAGTTTCTAAGGTGGACATTAACGAATGATCGTTTAATCCCCGTGTTCATGACCGCCGCCTCCTCGCCAAACTTAGCCTAAAGCTTAATTTTGTACTTGTTCCATTGTTTGACATGAATTCAAGTAATTAAAATGTTTTTTTTTTATTTTTTATTCAGTTTGCACTTAACAAATTGATTTGCACATAAAATTTGGCGATTGTTATCCGCACTACAGTTTTGGTTATTCGCACATGTTTTTTTCCTAATTTTTCGCGCCTTTTGGAAATACGTCTTGTACATGCATTTTCAGGAAAAGTGTTCAACACGAAAGGTGTAGATCTCATCGAGATCTACAACTTTCGTGTTGAACACTTTTCCTGAAAATGCATGTACAGGACGTACTTTGAAAATACACCCAGATTTCGCGCCTTTTAGAAATACGTCTTGTACATGCATTTTCAGGAAAAGTGCTCAACACGAAAGTTGTAGATCTCGATGAGATCTACAACTTTGGTGTTGAGCACTTTTCCTGAAAATGCATGTACAAGACGTATTTCTAAAAGACGCGAAAAATTAGGAAAAAATATGTGTGAATAACCAAAACTGTAGTGCGGATAACAATTTATATTTTGCACATTACAACAGCTTACATGTTTATTTGCCCTTAAAATTACTCTATCTTAAAACGGAAATTTTTTGCTCCCGGAGAACCGGAACTAATGAGACGCCTACAAAGGAGGTAAGACATGCATTTATGACTTATCATATTGATCCCAGACGCCGTCGAGGACCGGATCCAAGAAAAAAATCATTTTAAAAGACCCATTGACCGAACAATTGTTACCTCCGGACCTCGAAAATAGTATCGGTGCGGGACAAATGAGGAGCCTGCAAATATGTGGAGTCCATACAATTTAAATTTGTGAAATACATTTTTGGGTGAGGGTCATCATTTGGGGGCTAATTTTCCCTGTCGACCTGTTTACAGGATAAACACGTCCCGACTCCTGACCGTGCCGATCCAAACTCAGAATAGGAAAACGGATAACTGGATAAGTGCTGCTTCTCTAGCGAGCTTGCATTTCGAAAAATGTTAATGGCGTCGGCGGTGTTTCCGTTGCCGTCGTTAATCTCCAGGCCCGGTGCCTCAGCTCTTCCGTCGATGGCGATTATAGTCAGCAAGGGACCATTCCTTCGCCCCTCTTGCAGCTTTCTCAGTAAAACGACCCTTCGTCCGCCGCCGCTCACAGGAGACCGAGCTAGGGCCAGCCGATTCTTCCGCCTCACTGCCTCTACCAAGACGAAGATCCCGCATCCACCGCTCTTGCAAGTGAGTGATTATAGCAGAAAAAAAGTTGGAGAAATGGTTCTTCCGTACATCTTTCTAGATTTGATGCTTCTCATTAGCTGGATGGATGATGGTTTGTATTCGCATTCATCTTCCTTCTCATATGTATCTCGTACTGAAAATGGAATGTTGTATTAAACAAAAAAAACGAATTCGCGTGGGAGTTGCATTGCATTTATTGGTCTTATCGTTTGAATTTGGCTGCCTTATAAAGCGACATCACTGGCCTCCCTCACCTAGTGCTTCTAATAGGTTGAATCATAATTTTCCTTGAAGTATATAGAGCAGAGAGTTGCCATGGGAAAATTGAGAGTTCATGGAGACCAAAGGGAGTAATTAGGAAGTAAAAAAAAAACAAGACTGATAAATGGCCTATGAACTTCCCTTTGATAACTTTGGTTTTCATTACAAAATTATATGTTGCTTTAGTACTGTCGCGGTTCGCTCAATGCTCTCGGTAGACCGGTTCCAGATCGGTCCGTCTTAGCCCCGGGCGATCGAGTATGCACACAGTCAAAGTAGAAACAGAGAGATTGTACACACACAACGTTAGCGTGGAAAACCCCGGAAAGGGGAAAAAACCACGTGGCCGGTCTGTGCCGGCCAAGATCCACTATTTGCCTTTGTTACAGTGCTCTTGTAGAGAGAATGCGAGGGCGACAGGCCACGCCTCGTTACAAATACTGGGGAGTTGAGAGAGCTCTCCTTGGATGACAGACCACCGCTTAGGAGTTCGTGCACTCTGACGTGCGTCTTTCTTGAGTGCTTGCTCTTCAGGCTTGCGCTCCGCAGAGTGCCTGCACTTTACCCCTCAGGCTTAGGAGGCTGCCTTAGTCGGCACTTCACTCTTTCTTCTTTGGGCGGCGCTTAGACGAGGACCTGTCAGGTTAGTGAGTGAAAGAGGAGGAGAGGAGGAGCGTAGAGAGAGAAGCTCTGGGGAATAGCAGAAATGAAGAGAGAGAGAGCGAAGAAGAGAATGAAGGAGGGATCCCCTGAAATGAACTATCAGAGGTGCTTATATAGGGTTTCCGAGGTGGTTAGGGTGGTTACGGTTGTTATGGTGGTTAATCATGGATCGGAGGGCCGTGATCGTTCGTGGTGATCGGAGGGCCGTAATGGCCCGCCGCGATCGGACGGTGGAGAGAAGTCCGGCCCACGATGGTGGTCGGAGGAGGCGTGCCGGCCGGCGGCCGCCCGAAGGAGGGGGCTGCTGGCCGCGGACGGCCGGTCCTAGGCGGCCGACCAAGGCCGCCCGACCGGAGGGGGGCGGCCGGCCGTGGCCGCCGGCCGTGAGGAGGCGGCCGGCCACGGGCGGCCGGTCGCGGGCGGTCGGTCGCAGCCGCCGGTCACAAAGGGGGCGGCGGCAACGGGCGGCCGACCGCACGGAGGGGGCCGGTCGGGGCCGCCGGCCGCAAGGGGGCGGCCGGCCGCAAGGGGGCGGCCGGCCGCAAGGGGGCGGCCGGCCGCAAGGGGGCGGCCGGCCGCAAGGGGGCGGCCGGCCGCAAGGGGGCGGCCGGCCGCAAGGGGGCGGCCGGCCGCAAGGGGGCGGCCGGCCGCAAGGGGGCGGCCGGCCGCAAGGGGGCGGCCGGCCGCAAGGGGGCGGCCGGCCGAGGCCGCCGGCCGCAAAAGGGGGGTTGCCAGCCGCGGGAGGCCGGCCGCGGCCGCCGGCCGCAAGGGGGGTGGCGGCAGGCCATGGGTGGCCGGGCGCCGCCCGCCGGCCGCCCGTAATGGTAGCGGCGGCGGCGGCGATTACGATTTGCCGCGCGGCGGTTGCGGGATCCGGTGTGCGGTGGTTTGAATCCGCCGCGCGGTAATTAAGATAATCCTCTATATATTAGGGGGTACCCATCATTTGCCCCCCAAAATTCCCTCGTATTCGAGCGAACGGAAAGCGCGAGAATTTTCTTCTTTGCGACGGTGCTTGAC
Source organism: Platanthera zijinensis (assembly GCA_039513925.1). Classification (NCBI taxonomy): domain Eukaryota; kingdom Viridiplantae; phylum Streptophyta; class Magnoliopsida; order Asparagales; family Orchidaceae; genus Platanthera; species Platanthera zijinensis. Next base: position 21,274,377 of record CM077096.1, read on the forward strand.
GGCGATGGCCGGAACGGGTGCAAACACCGAGATGGGCGGCGACGACGTCAGTACTAAGGTGAGACTCTGTCCGAGGGAAAGGTCCGGGCACCGGACCACGCCGGAGGGGAGGAGGCCCCTCGCACCACATGCACGTAGACGGTGCGTGTGGGCGCGGCGTCCGACCCCCGTGCTGCGCCCGCGCACAGGGGTGGACCCGCGCGCGGAGCCCCTGCTCGGGGGGCGCGCAGGGGGGGGGGGGAGGGGGGGGGGGGCTGATCCCGCGCACGGGGCTGATCCCGCGCGCGGGGCGTGCTGGGCTGATCCCGCGTGCGGGGCTGATCCTGCGCGCGGGGCGCGCGGGGCTGATCCCGCGCGCGGGGCGCGCGGGGCTGATCCCGCGCGCGGGGCGCGCGCGGTCCGGGTGCGCGCTCGCGCGCGGTCCGGGCGCGCACGCGCGGTCCGGGCGCGCAGACGCGCGTGCGTGCTCGTGCGCGCGCGGTCCGGGCGCGCAGGCGCGCGCGCGTGCTCGTGCGCGCACGGTCAATTCCTGCGCGCGGTGCTTTGTGCATGCGGGTGATGCGTGCGCGGGCTGATTTTGCGCGTGCTTTGTGCACGTGTGTGGCTCGAATGCGTGGGCGCAATGTGCACGTTCTTTGCAGTCCCCACTGGTGCACAATGTTTGCGTGGGTTGGAGCCGTACGTGGCACGTGCGTGTGTCTCGATCCTCGCAGTTCAGGCACGCGTTTAGGATTTAACCGTGCTCGAACTTGCTTTACTGACCTTACTTTTCTGCTTTTTCAGGTTTCCAAGCGGTGCGCGCAGAGCCGTCCTATGCGGCTGCGCTCGAGTCTCTCCATCGAGCACGTAGCTATTTGGAGGAGGCGCTTCAACTTGCCCCCGATTTGGAGGTGCGGATCCCTAGTCCCGAAGAGCGGGTGCAAAACCCTCCGCGCGGCTGGATGATCCTTTATGAGTCGTCTCTTCGGTGCAGCTTTCGCCTTCCGGCTTGCGAGGAAGTTGTCGAGATTCTGAAGTTTTGCGGCGTTCCTGTGTCGCAGTTTACCCCTCTTGGGATGACGCAGATCATGAGGTTGATCGCGTTTTTTCGCGAGCACGGATCGAGGTTTTCCTTGGATATTTTCAAAGATTGGTGTGAGGTGTGTGCCGACGGCGGGGGCCGTGTGGATGTCTTCAGCAACAAGCGGTGGCTGGATTTCGAGACCCAGGCGGATCGTTGCCATGGGAATACCTTGTTTGGATATGTCAGGAACCCAGGTGGATTTCCAGAGGTGTGGAATGTGCTTCCGGACCGTTACCGACGTCTTAGAGGACACGAGTGGGAGTTTACTCCTGTCCTTGGTTTTGTGGAGCCCCGAGAGCTGGGGAATATCTTGTTCAGCATCTCTACTTTCGTCGATGAGAAGCGTCTGCTGCTATGCGGGCTGTCTGTTGATTCGGAACGTGCTGCCGCCATTCCTCTCTCCCGTGACAGGAAGAGGAAGCTAGTGTTTAGAGGTTGTGGAGTTGAGGAGGCGGGTCCTAGCCTTCTGCCGCAACAGGATGTACTTTTAGAGGGGGCTGCCCCTTGCGGCTCTAGAGCGGGAGGCGAGCCGGATGATGCGGATCTTGAGGTCCTGGGGTCCTCTGCCGCCAGGCTTCCCCAACGCGGGTTGCGGTGCGGCAGGTGGTGAAAGGAAAGAGGGTCTCCTCTTCCTTGGAGGCGATGAACCATGCGGTACGTATGATCCCAACTTTTGAGTAGTGGCTTTTGAGGAAAGCTCTTCTGACTTGTCCCTTTTCTTTTGCAGATGGAGACTCAGACGAACATTGCGCTTACGTGGAATGACCACTACGCGAGCCTGAAGGACGGGTTTATGACCCTTCAGGGTGAGCTCCGGGAGGCCAAGAGTGCCTTTTCGGGTCTGAAGGGGTGACGAGAGCGCGATATTTCACGTCTTAGGCGGATTGGGTCCGAGCTGCGGTGCGAGCTGGAGGACGCCAGAGCTGCGCACAGTGCCGAGAAGACGGATGCGGAGGAGACTTTGCGTCTTCTAGATGAAGTTCGGGCAGAGCTGGAGCTATCCAGGGCGGAGGTGATGCGCCTTTACTCCGCGGAGCGGGAGGTTGAGCTGAAGGCGACTGGTCTGACAGAGTACCAGGACTCTGTGGATTACATGCGAGACCGGTGTCTGATCTCGGAGGAGGTCCGCGAGGAGGTGTGGACTCAGGAGGTGGAGCCACAGATGGAGGACTTGCGGGAAGTCGTTTTTCGCCAGGGGATGACGAAGACCCTTCGGATGGCGTCCTGGAAACTGGGATGCGACGTTGCCGGCCTTGGGCTTGAGGATTTGTCAGAGGAGGAGGGCTCCGATGCTGAGGCGGGCGAGGCCGCTGAGTGACAACAATATCTCTTTGATGCTCTTTATTGATTCGTATATAGGTACTTCTTTGTATTTGTGGGCTTGTTTCCGTCGATTCGTATCTTTGTACTTTTTCGATTTGTTGATATGTTTGTTGAGTGGTCGTCGTTGCCTTTGCTTTTGATTGTTGCGGCCAATTGTTGGTGCTTGCCTGCCCCTCGCGGTGGGACAGTGTTTGCTCTGTATTGGGGTGAAGAGTTATGGGAGCTCCGACCTATTGTCGGCGGGAGGCCATGTTCGTTCGAACCCCTGCGAGTTGCGGTGAACCCGGTGGCATTGGTGGGGGGTGGCCTCGTAGACTCTGACGACGTCACAACTTACTACAAGGCGAAGGACGTTCCCTTGTGCCAGGGTAGATAAGCTGAGACCATCGCGCTGCGGGCTGCACATAACTGAGGGAGCTGGCTCCCAGACGATGTCACAACATGCTTCGTAGGCTTTCTGTCCTAAGAGCGAGGTTGAGGCCACCATGCTGCAGTCTGCGAGGGACTCAACGTTTGGTCCCATTGACGACACCGCAACCTGTTGTTAGGTCGAGGATATCGCGCTGTTGGCAGCGCACAACCGGGGAGCTGGTCCCCGACGATGTCGCAAACCGCTGGGCGGACGAAGGGTGCACCCCTGAACCGCGGCAGAGAGAGTGAAGCCATCGCGCCACAGTATGACTGTGGTTGGTTAGGTGTGGATTCAGCGGGGCCGAAACCCGATTTAGTTACGATTTGTGACTTAGTTTGCACGAGGGTTGCTCGCGGCTTAGTTTGCAAGAGGGTTGCTTGCGGCTTAGTTTGCACGAGGGTTGCTCGCGGCTTAGTTTGCACGAGGGTTGCTCGCGGCTTAGTTTGCATGAGGGTTGCTCGCGGCTTAGTTTGCACGAGGGTTGCTCGCGGCTTAGTTTGCACGAGGGTTGCTCGCGGCTTAGTTTGCACGAGGGTTGCTCGCGGCTTAGTTTGCACGAGGGTTGCTCGCGGCTTCGTTGGCACGAGGGTTGCTCGCGGCTTAGTTTGCACGAGGGTTGCTCGCGACTTAGTTTGCACGAGGGTTGCTCGCGGCTTAGTTTGCACGAGGGTTGCTCGCGGCTTAGTTGACACGAGGGTTGCTCGCGGCTTAGTTGACACGAGGGTTGCTCGCGGCTTAGTTGGCACGAGGGTTGCTCGCGGCTTAGTTGGCTATGAGCCGAAGAGGCCAGAATCCCTTTTGCGAAGATCTGAACACTCTGTAAGAGGAGAGACCAGAGTCCCTTATTGGGAATACTGAACACTCTGTAAAAGGAGAGGTCAGAGTCCCTTATTGGGAATACTGAACACTCTGTAAAAGGAGAGGCCAGAGTCCCTTGTTGGGAGCACTGAACACTCTGGATGCTCATTTGGCAGAAAGCGAACTCTTCTTTGAAATGTTCGTCATGGGGATCGTCTTAGTCCCGGATCATTCTTGACATGTTGATTCAGAGCCTTTGTTTTGGAGATAACTTTCGAGGTACCCAAGACGAACGAATCGTTCGATTTCTGTCTTCAGTCTTGAACAATCTTCGGTCTTATGCCCGTAACCTTGATGGAAGTTGCAATACTTAGATTGGTCCCCGGAATTTGGAGTAAGAGCCCTTGGCCTTTGGAGAGACGGATGGTTGCGTATGGCGAGCAACACTTCCGCTTGCGAAGTGTTGGGGGGAGTGAAGGCTTGATGTTGGTGATGCCTCCCAGCCCGTCGAGAGTTGACACGACGCGAGTTGCTCTTTTTGGGAACCGACAGTGGTATCAACCCCTGCTCTCGCTGTCTCTTTGAATTGCTTTTGAATTGTTGGCGGTGTGCTTCGATTGCATCGTCAGCGGAGATCTGGGCATCGATCCGCTGAACAAGATCAGAATAGCTGGGTATAGTTTCTTGTACTAGTGCGGAGTGGAAGCCACCAGGGCGGAGCCCTCCAAGAAGAAATCCGCGTAGAAGTTCTGCTTTTATTCCAGGGATTCGTCGTGCTTCAGTAGTGAAACGACGGAAGAAATTTTTAAGGGTTTCCCCTTCTCTTTGACGGATACCGGACAGGTGGGAAGGATCATTGAATATCTGGCGGCTGGCGATGAACTGATCAGTGAATTGTTGCGTTAGTTCTGCGAAATCCTTGATTTCTCCTTCCTTCAGGGACATGAACCATGTGCGAGCTTGTCCTTTCAAAGTTGCTGGTAAAGCTTGACACAATAGTTGATATGGGGCGTTGCAAAGTTGCATCATGATTGCGAAGTGTCTGACATGCTCTGACGGGTCACTTGTACCATCGTATGCCTCGATCTTTGGGAGCTTGAAACCGTGAGGGATTGGGTGTGCCTGAACTTTGGGTGTAAATGACGAGTAATGATGGAGAGGTCGACTGGCGGTAACGGCACGTTGCTTGGCCCATTCACGTTCTTCTGCGATTAAGTTGAGAATATCTTCGTGTGTGAGCCTTTCAACTTCTGTTGGCCTGATGCCTGTGCTTCTGGGTGATTATAGTGATGCTGAACTTCAGATCCTTTATCTAAACGGGCTATACGGCCGTGGACATCCGCACTGGGACGTTCTCCTTCTGGTATGACGATACGCCGGTGAGAGGGAACTGGACCAACCTGCCCCCCGAGTGTTGTCCCTTCTGTCATGCTGGCAGCTTCCCCCGCCATTGTCTTTAGTTATGAGTACGGTTGTGTTGAGAGTACTGTCTTTTGAGGATGCTGGGAACTCGTTTCCCACATACGGCGCCAAACTATTGCGGTTCGCTCAATGCCCTCGGTAGACCTGTTCCGGATCGGCCCGTCTTAGCCCCGGGCGATCGAGTACGCACACAGTCAAAGTTGAAACAGAGAGATTGTACACACACAACTTTAGCGTGGAAAACCCCGGAAAGGGGAAAAAACCACGTGACCGGGTCTGTGCCGGCCAAGATCGACTATTTGCCTCTGTTACAGTGCTCTTGTAGAGAGAATGCGAGGGCGACAGGCCGCGCCTCGTTACAAATACTGAGGAGTTGAGAGAGCTCTCTTTGGGTGACAGGCCACCGCTTAGGAGTTCGTGCACTCTGACATGCGTCTTTCTTGAGTGCTTGCTCTTCAGGCTTGTGCTCTGCAGAGTGTCTGCACTTTACCCCTCAGACTGAGGAGGGCTGACTTAGTCGGCACTTCACTCTTTCTTCTTTGGGCGGCGCTTAGAGGAGGACCTGTCAGGTTAGTGAGTGAAAGAGGAGGAGAGGAGGAGCATAGAGAGAGAAGCTCTGGGGAGTAGCAGAAATGAAGAGAGAGAGAGAGCGAAGGAGAGAATGAAGGAGGGATCCCCTGAAATGAACTATCAGAGGTGCTTATATAGGGCTTCCGAGGTGGTTAGGGTGGTTATGGTGGTTAATCATGGATCGGAGGGCCGTGATCGTTCGTGGTGATCAGAGGGCCGTAATGGCCCGCCGCGATCGGACGGTGGAGAGATGGCCGACCCACGATGGTGGTCGGAGGAGGCGTGCCGGCCGACGGCTGCCCGAGGGAGGGGGCGGCCGGCAGCGGGCGGCCGGTCCTGGGCGGCCGGCCGGTCCTGGGCGGCCGGCCAAGGCCGCCCGACCGGAGTGGGGAGGCCGGCTATGGCCGCCGACCGCGAGGAGGCGGCCGGCCGACCGCGGTCGCCGGTCACAAAGGGGGAGGCCAGCCACGGGCAGCCGGCCGCGGCCGCCGGCCGCACGGAGGGGGCCGGCCGGGGCTGCCGGCCGCAAGGGGCAGACGGCCTCGGGCGGCCGGCCGCGGCTGCCGGCCGCCGGCCGCATGGGGGTGGCCGGCCCCGGGCGGCCGACCGAGGCTGCCGGCCGCAAAAGGGGGGCGGCCAGCCGCGAGAGGCCGGCCGCGGCCGCCGGCCGCAAGGGGGGTGGCGGCCGGCCGCGGCCGCCGGCCGCAAGGGGGGTGGCGGCCGGCCATGGGTGGCCGGGTGCCGGCCGCCCGTAATGGCAGCGGCGGCGGCGGTTGCGATTTGCCGCGCGGCGGTTGCGGGATCCGGTGTGCGGTGGTTTGGATCCGCCACACGGTAATTAAGATAATCCTCTATATATTAGGGGGTACCCATCAAGTACATTAAACATTGTTTGTAGAAAGGAGAGGAGCTTTGTCTCTTGTAGGCGATGGGAGGAGGAAGAAGGATTGGCCCTAGATCTCAACATAGAAGGAAGATTAGCCATGAATTTCAGTAGAAGAGATAGATCTAGGTTTCGTTGGATCCAGAGGAGAGAGCTCTAGGTCTTGGTAGAGTCTGAAGTGGGAGATCTTGTTCTCGGTGGAATCGGAGGATAGGGCTGTATTCTTAATCTCAACAGAGCTCGATGGTGTAGAGCTTGCTTGTAGTCTTGATGCTAGAGTTTGATGAGTAGGAGATCAATGCTCTTGTTTGAAACCAGCGCTTTACGGAGGAGAGGGAGGATCCTGAACACTCTCCTCGCTTGAAGATGTTTGTCACTGGGAGGAAGATCGTAATTAGATTTTGACCCGTTTCCATCCTTGTTCCATTTGTCAGCATGCTCTCACTTTTTCCTTCATGCTGCAAGCCGTCCATAGCATTATGGTTGTGTCAAGCAAAACTTGAAGAATATCTAACTGGGACCGTACGACCTGTATTTGGCGAGATCAGAAATCAAACATGGGGTAAGCTGGTGCGGAACGACGACGTGGATTCGCAGTGAAGAACGAGTTTTGGTCCCGTTCGGGGCCAATTGACTACTTGCCATATTTAGCATTTCTGGATCAGCGATCAGACTCCGCGGATGCGTCTAGATTTTCGTTTACTTACATTTTCAAATATTATATTGTATTTTTCAGTCTTTATTTAGTGTAATTGGGTCCGTTGCATTAACGTCCAATCATTGTCGTTGATGTAAGGGATGCCCTAATGTTGTTTTAATATAAATAAGAATGGGGGGATGCTTGAAGGTTATTGCAAAATTTGGAGAAACTCATTCCCGGATTTCGGCGATCCCCTCACGGTGACGACTTCGTGAGGTCCTAGGTGACGACCCCTAGATGCGTTCATGCGTCCCCTTGGTATTCCCCACCCCCACCCTTCTTTCCCCCTCCATAATCCTAGTAGGCCCCTCCAACCCCTCCTAATCCCTGTTGCCGACCGCCCAGTCCAGCCGTACTTGCTGCCTCCGCCTCCTTTTCCCTGCAGTCTAGCCGCCTCTGTCTCCTCCCAACATAGCAGCCGACCTCACTCGCCCTCTCCCTGCATTCAACTGCCTCCCCAAGCCCCCAATAGCTTGTTCGCTTAATGAAATAATTGCGCATTGCTTCAATTATCTAGGCACGATTTAATTATTTATTGCTTAATTTGATTTTGCTGCCGGTTAGTGCAAGTGCGTTCATATAGAGTTCACAAGTGTAATAAAATGATCTCCCACACTTCACCTAGGATTGCATGTTAGTCGCGCATTCATGTAGCCTACTCTACATCATAAGCATTATGACGTCGTGAGCTAGTTGTCCTTGTTGGGATATCTCGGAGACCTCTGCAAAACAACTCGCCAACCTTGTCAGGTCAACTTGGCGACCTCAGCAGAACATCTCCCCGACCGGTATCTCGAAAATTTGAGCACAACAACCTGCCAACCTTGTCAAGACACTTCAATCTCAGCAAAACAGCTCGTCGACCTCGTCATAATACCTCATTGACTGTAGCAGAATAGCTCACGGACCTCAGAGCCAGAGGAGCTTGAATATAGATCGTCGAGCTCGTTTTGATCTTGCATGGGGCTGGGCCCATCCTTTGCCAATAGGGTACGCGGCCCTCCTTTTTCCATTGCATATAAATATGACCCAACTGTAACTAGTGGAAGACCGTTCACACTTCACGAGAGACCCCATTTGAAGATTCATTGCCCTCGTCTGCCTTGCCCCTCTCCGGTACAACACTTGATTTGGGAGAATGTGTTCCTATATATTCATGGGGACTCTACAATTTAACACAATCACGTAGCCCAAAATAAAATGCATGTGATGGTCGCATGCGAACTAGTAAACCTTCAGGCATACTACAGTCCGAACCCTGAAGCACCGATTCACTGCCATCCGAGATCTTGGTTCCAACAACCACCCCAACTCGACTGTGTCCCGTTCATCTTTTTCTCTGTGAGAATTTATAATTTAATGTACATAAAGTATCAATTAATGAAGAATGATTTTACTTTTTGATCTGATTTCTAATGAAGGTGTCCCACGAATTACTTGGTTGTTCACATTGTCATTCTCTTTTGAAGGTGCTCCATAACTTATTGTATGTTCAAATTGTAATAAGTTTTGGTGGAATATGTCCAATGTTGTTAGGCTTTTAACGCTGCAAGTCTTCCTCTAATATATTTGTTATTTGTCAAAAGATTGGCCATCTACTACTGTTTTTAAAGGAAGCTCCTTGTTTATTGTAACATTGAGGCTTCCCTTTTTCACCCCGTTATCTTTTATTTTTTTTTTACTTCTCTTAGAGAGAGATAACCAGCGAATGCTTATAAGTAAATCCAAAATTGTTGTAATTCAGCTTATCTGTAACTGAATTAATAAAGTACCGAGCATAGAAAATGGGATATTTAATGTGCTCTATATTTATATTTAAGTTATTCTTTATACACTAACAAGAAATTGGGATATTTAAGTTATTCTTCATTTGAAACAATACTACAAACAATGTTCTTTCAAACAATTTCACAAATTATGCTACCATTATGCAAAATAACTAATTATTCCATCATTGCTTCCCAACATTGCTTCTCCAGTCGCTGCAACTGAGCCAAACTGAGCCTAAAACTATTGTTGAATTAATTAATTTGTGTCACCTTCTGATATCATTAAATCTATTTTGATTATACCGCTTGATTAGGATCACGCCACACGACGCTCGAAGGTCTACCATCAGTGATGATCAAGTTCACTCATATGAAGCGGGCTGTCGATCTTGAAATTTTAATATTTTATTTGTAATTTTCGGAATTTTATTTGTGTTTTTTGTAATGATCGGAGAATTATGATCGCTCCTTGTTCTTCCCCATTCTATTATCAGAGGTAGAAGGCTTAGTTTCATGGAATTGAAAGACATAGATAAAAATTCCTTCTAAGCCGGAATCCGAGTGTGATGCTTGGAGTATCTCTTCCCCTCATATCCCTTGGCCGACCACCTCTCCTCCCTATTTCCGGCCACCACCCTACCTCCAAACCCACATGCCACAACCGACCACCACCCTTCTTACCCCACTTCCCTCCCACCTTAGCCGACCCTCCAGAACCCCATTCCCATCCATTAAAATTTTTCAGCAACCACCACCACCACCACCTACGAGAACCACCACCACCACCACCTCCGACCACCACCAACACCACCAACCATCCTTGGTCGGTCACCTCACCATAACCACATTTCTTTTCATTTCAATTTTCCGACCACCACCACCTACGACCACCACCCCCACCTCCAACCACCACCTCTGGCCACCCCTTCACAACCCCGATTCCCTTCCATTTGAATTTTCGGCCACCTCATAACTCCAAAGCCACCTCCCCACTACCCCATCTCCCCACCCATAACCACCTCCTAAAATCTAGCCTTTTACTTCTATTTGAGACTCCGTATTTGTTACATTATTTTTTATATTTTTGTCGCCTTATCTGCTGTACTCTTTTTCCCACTCCTTTATGTTCAAGAGTGGTGCTGAATAATGAAATCTATCTAATTCCATTTCATCCAACATGGTATCAGATCCTTAGGGTTCTCGCATCCGACGGTCTCGCCCTAGCCTCTCGCTCGTGCTTCCGCTTCCGCTCCCGTCTTCGTCTCCCGCAACAGGCGCACCTTCCGCACAACAGTTTTCCGCCTCCCGCAATAGGAAATAGGCGCGCCTTCTGCCTCCGCACCAGGCGCAACTTCGGATCCCGCCTCCATTCCCGTCTTCCGCCTTCCGCACAACAACAACCTTCCGCCCAGCCTTCGCCTTCCGCAGCAGCCTTCAACAACAACAACAAACCTCGCACAAGCAATAACCTTCCCTTCGTCCACACAGTCCTCTAGGGACGATGGTCTCATAGGTTCTTGATTCCCTCATTTCCGGCGTTCCCTCTCCGGTGGTTCTTCCTTCAGTTTTCTATTGACCATGTGGGTTCTTCCTCTCTTTCTATTAGGGCTACCCTTGTCTTTCGATATCCATTGTGCTCTCTTGTGCTCCTTGATTTCTATTCGAGTTTCTTTTTCTATGTCTCTGAGGGTTTCTTACTTCAAGTCCCATGCCTTTCCTTCTCCCAGAGGCGGCCTTGCACCTCGTGGTGGCCGATCCCATAATAGATCTTCTCTGCCAAGATTTGCACGCTTGCCTACTGCTATGAAGGATGCCTCGGTTCATCACTCTCTTGATTCATATGTTGCTGCTGACATCCTTCCTTTCCGTCGCTTGATGCATGGTCCGTCTGCTGAGCAGTCCAGGTCATCCTCCTCATATGTCCACCAGGGCCCTCTAGGTGCTCATTCTGCTTCCACACTCCTGTCCTCGCAATGGATCATTGACTCAGGAGATACTGACCACATGACTGAATCAGCCACAGGTTTTGTGTCCTACACTCCCTTGTCTGGCCGAGACAAAGTGAGTATTGCTGATGGATCTCTCTCCCCCATTGCTGGCAAGGGATCTATTCCTTGCTCCTCTCTTACTCTTTCCTCTATTCTTCATATTCCCGCTTTCACTCAAAATCTTCTATCTAGTAGTCATTTGACTAACTCTATGAGCTGGTTAGTAATTTTTTTCCTACCTCTTGTGTCTTTCAGGACCTGAAGATGAGGATGATGATTGACTCTGGTAGACCGTGCAATAACCTATATGTGTTCGACCCTTCCACCTCATCTTACTCCAACCTCGTCCAGTCTCCATAGACTCATCATGTTTATCGACTCTCTGATTTAGATGCCTGGCACTATCGTTTTGTCCATCCCCCCATCACTACTATGAAGTTATTGCTTCCTACTATGTCTACTGCTCGGTTTACGTGTTTTCATTGCGATGTATGTGCACTTGGTAAATATCATTGTAGTTCCCTTCCTCTTATGTCTCAGCATAACTCTGTTCTCTTTGCCCTTATTCATATTGATTTTTGGGGTCCTAGTCCTACCGTGTGTATTTCTGGTTGCGTCTGATTTGTTTCGTTTATTGATTGTTACACGTTGTACTTGGGTCTATTTGATGAAGCATAAAAGTGACACGTTTTCTCCTTTTCAACGATTCCATAAGATGATCACTACTCAGTTTAGTTCTACCATTAAGGTCTTGCGTAATGAATGACCGCGAGTATATTGACTCTCGTTTTGAGAAATACCTGAGTGATCTTGGTATCATCCATCAAACTTCATGTGCTTACACTCCAGCTCAAAATGGGATTGCAAAGCGCAAGAATCTGCACCTCCTTGAGGTTGTCAGATGTATCCTTCTCCGAATGAACCTCCCAAAATATTATTTGGGCGATGCAGTTCTCACAACTGCCTACCTTATCAATCGCATGCCTACTCGTGTTCTTCGGTTTCAGACTCCTCTAGCCGCTCTTGGTGTTTGTCCTACTTCTCTCTCGCCTCGTATCTTTGGGTGTGTGTTTTGTGCACATCCATCCCAAAACCAAACTCGACCCCCGCGCTCTGCGATGTATTTTTATTGGCTACTCACCCACCCAAAAAGGCTATAAGTGCTTTCATCCCATTATCAAGCGGACATTTGTCACTATGGATGTCACATTTCGGGAATTTAAAGCTTACTATGGGGCCTCTCTTCAGGGGGAGATGAGTACCAGTCCCCTGCTTCTGCTCCCTTGCCTATTCCCCCTGTTTCTGTTCCCCTGTCTCTTCCTCCGGTGCCTCCTCCATTACAGGTTTGCTCTCCTATCCCTAGTGATCCGGTGATGCCTCTTTCTCCTATGCCTCCTCCATTGCAGGTTTACTCTTGCCGACGACGGGGCATGAACACACAGGCCTTACCCACACTACCTGGGCCACCACTTGATCCATCTTCTGGTGTTGACAAAGGTAATTGTATTTCTACTCAACATCCTCTTTCCTATTTTGTGACTTATGAATTTTTGTCTCTTTCACATAATATTTATCAACTCTTAGTCTTCCATTTCTATTCCCCGTTCTTGGCAGGAAGCTCTTGAGCACAGTGAATCGAAGACAAATATATTGGAGGAAATAGTGGCTCTTAACAAGAATCATACTTGGGATCTTGTTCACCTGCCTAAAGGGAAAACAGTTGTGAGTTGTAAATGAGTCTTCTCTGTGAAGCAAAACTCCCAAAGCCTTGTTGAACGGTACAAAACTAGGTTGGTTGCTAGTGGATACACTAAAACATCTGACATCGACTATCAGGAGACATTTGCTTTGATTGCTAAAATGAATTCAATCCGGATATTACTTTCATGTCCCGTGTGCAAAGGGTGGGGTCCCGGTCAGTTGGATGTGAAGAATGCTTTTCTTCACGGTGATCTTGAGGAGGAAGTTTACATGTCCCTTACCTCCCGGTGTTCTTCCAAAAGGGTTAGCAGGGAAAGTTTGCAGGCTGAAGAAGGCTTTATACGACCTTGAGTAGGCTCATGATAGAGTTTCAATAGAGGTTTTACGGAAATTCTTAGAAAATAATGGAGTAAACATATCATACATTAACAAAATCAAAGATATATATACAAATTTAGTGATGAGGGTAACACAAGAATTCCGTATCACTGTTGGCTTACATTAAGGGTCAGCTTTAAGCCCTTATCTCCTTACCTTTATCTTAGTTGAGCTCACCAAACTTATCCAACAAGCAATACCTTAGTGTTTATTGTTTGCGAATAATATTGTTTTGGTCGATGAGACACGCAAGAGTGTAAACGTGAAATTTTAATCTTGGCGAGACACTTTAGAAAAGAAGGTTTTAGATTGAGCAGGGCAAAAATAGAGTATATGGATCTTAAATTTAGCAGTGCAAGATAGACGAATGACTCTATTATTAAGTTGAGTGACAAAATATTTCACGCCGTGAGTGTTTTGGGATTGGTAGTTCAAAAAGATGGTGTAGATAAAGATGTGATACAAAGAATCCAAGCAGGTTGGTTGTAGTGGAGAGGCGCACCAGGATCTTATGTGATCGTAAAGTACCATTAAAACTTAAAGACAAGTTTTACCGTACTGCAATTAGACCAACGATGCTCTACATTTCTGAGTGTTGGACAGCGAATTGTGTACATCAAGAAATAATGGGAGTTGTGGAGATGAGAATGCTTATGTGAATGTGTGGGCATACGAGACTTGATAAAATTAGGAATGAATTTATCAGGGATAAGACAGGAGTGACACCAATTGTAGAGAAGATGCGAGAAGCACCTATTAGCTCGACTAAGATGGTTCAAGCACGTACAAAAGAAATCATTAGAGGCACCTGTTAGGAGTTGTGAGAGTTTAGTCACTAGACATGTTAAACGGGGGAGGGATAGACCAATAAAGACTTGGAATGAAACTATAAGGAAAAACATGATGTACTTGGGCATTAGTTTTTTTTGAAGGTACTTGGGCATTAGTTAGATTATGACTAATGATAGGGGACAATGACGGCAAAGGATCCAGATAGCCGACCCCACTATAGTGGAATAAAAGCTTGAGTGTTAGTGTTGATGTTAGAACATATTATTATATTTTATATACATAAAAGTAAAATTTTTCTTATAAGATATGAACTTCCGACATTAACATTTAAGAGCTCAATTCGACATATTGCTGACATCCTATATTTACAACCTTGAGTGGTATATCTTTAATCGTATTACGGTTTCTTTAATCAGATCTACTTTTCTTACTTCAATTTTACTGTTTTTGTGTGACACTTTTGATACTATCAGTGGTTATTTAGGAAGAGAAACATTTCAATTTCACCCCATGGAAGTTTCATAAGAAAACTAAATGAAAAGTAATTTTGAAGTGGTGGATTGATGTAGGGAGACAGAAGGTTAAAGATTCACAAATTTGGTACTGAGAGATGTCAGGATATTCAAGAAATTCACACATTAGATCTAGGCAGACATCATGCTTACTGGTTAGGAAGAAAAAGTATTCTATTTTTTCTGTTTGTTAGCTTTTTTTTCTTGGATTGAATTAATTTCATGCCTATCTAGGGGCACATGTTGTAATGCTTGATTTAGACTATTGTTATATTGAAATGAATTGCTTTTGACAATATATGAAGCATGAACATTATTTCTGTGAGTTACTCCAAGAACTCGACAACCATTGACTTGGTAAAATTCTAGGCATGATGCTGATGGAGTCTATGTGGTTAGGGTTACATTTCATCTTTCCAATAAAAAAATCTATTTTACTCTACTTAAGAAAATACTTTCCATTTTTTAAAATTTGCGAAGTAAAACTAATTGTTTTCCTTATCTCAATGCTTATGTGAGTAGATCTTGTACATTTAGGATGATTAACCACAATTTTAATTGGAGCTGAACAAATTGAACATCTTTAGCTACCTTGGCATGATACGTTATATGCTATAGTTTGTGGAACATTTCGTTTACAAATTAGTTTTAATTTGTTAACTTTATTTTGTTAGTATGTCTTCTTCTTTGTAGGAAAGCCCACACCAAAACCTCTTTCCAGGATTTCTAAGATTTTCTGCATTCTATCATGGATTAAAGAAAGCTGAAATTATGATTGTTGCTGTACTTATTCTTGTTCAAGTCTCAGTTACACTGCCTTCAAGTATCTGGGAGACATGGCTTACTTCTTCTGCAAATGCGGTGCTTTATTCACCTGACACCAAGGTTCCCCGAACTGGAGAACTTGCTTTAAGAAGGGCAATTCCTGCCAATGCAAATATGAAAACTATACAGGTAAATGTTTTTCTCTTATACACCCCATGAGAAACTTTATGGTGACTCATTTCTATTGTACCTAAGCAGTCAAACCCTTACACATGTTTTGTACAGGACTCTTTGGAGGATATTTCATACCTATTAAGAATTCCGCAAAGAAAACCTTATGGTACAATGGAAGGTGATGTTAAGAAAGCGTTAAAGGTACTTGTTGCATCCTCTTACATGTTGTGATAGAAATAGCTTTTATTATTTGTATGTGTTAAGGTAAATGAAAGGTGTAATTTTATTCTTTCACAAAGGGGCATTATATAGGAAATACAACATGACTCACAACACCGATAGGCGGTGTGGGACTAAACACAATAATACTAAAATACTACTAACTCTAACACTCCCCCTCAAGCTGGAGGGGAAACCTACAACTTGAACACAACATAAAACGGAAGGTAAAAGAAGGTTGACAATATGAGACAAAACAACAGCCACCGAGGCCCAACCGCGTGTCACCTGGGATATTACAACCGGGCAAAGGCCACACGACGTTGGTCCACAAACCGACCATGATCACGTTGGATACACTCGGAGCTGAAACTAGGTCAACCAAGAATGCCAAACCATTCCTACCACCAAGCGAAGAAAAGAAACGGGGAGACACACACACAACAAACGAAATCAACCTGGGGGCCATGTGTGACTAAGGCAGAAGTCGGGAAAGAGGCATCCGAGTCGCCGTTATCACAAACACTCCCCCCCACGTGGAATACGTGCAAGAAGGCATAAACTATGCATGGAGGCCGTGACGTACACTCCCCCTCACGTAGACCACATGCACGTGTGGGACCCTCGTCGGGTACATGAACCCAGATCACGTGAAAGAAGGCTGAAATCGTAAAGAGACTCAAACGACATACAACACACATAAAACAAGAACAACACAAAAAAATGCAAAACTTCAGCATCCTTTAGAGATCGACACCCCATAAGGGCTAGCAGCTGCGGGAAGCGATAAAAACCAGAGGGGTAGATGTAACATGGATCCACCAAGCCGGAAGTGGAGGCGGCAATCCAGAGTTATCGACGGAGCAGCAAGACCATGCTGAGGAGGTACGGTCCTACAAATCTGAAGGAGGCACAACGAGAGCAGGATGGAGGACAACAGTCGGACGAGAAGAAGAGCCCTATGGGAGCAGGATATTCTGGATCAGCAGTGGAACAGCCGACAAAAAGCCTTCCGGGCCGGAGAAGAGGAAGAGGCCACCGGGGCCGTCGTCAAAGAAGCCGACCATTGCAGATGAGAATGATGGGAGAAGCGCCAGAGGAAACCATGGCCGACGGGAGAAGGGGAACAAGTTCTCACCGGAGAAGAGGGGGGAAAGAGCGGAAACAGCAGTCGTCGGAAGCAGAGCCGTCGGCACGACGAGATCGTCGACTGGAGAAGAAAACGACGGAAGCAGTCGGCGAAGCCGTCGGGAGAAGCAGCCGGCAGCACAACGGCGGAAGCAGTCGGCAAAGCAGCACGACAGCAGCAGTGGAAGCAGTCCACGACGTCGATGTCGCAGGAGGAAGCAGCACATGATGTCGATGACGCAGACGGAAGCAACACACGACAGCAACAATGCCGCTCCTGTCGACGGGATCAACGATCGACTCTGTTTAAGAAGAGCCCTATGGGAGCAGGATATTCTGGATCAGCAGTGGAACAGCCGGCAAAAAGCCTTCCGGGCCGGAGAAGAGGAAGAGGCCACTGGGGCCGTCGTCAAAGAAGCCGACCATTGCAGATGAGAATGATGGGAGAAGCGCCAGAGGAAACCATGGCCGACGGGAGAAGGGGAACAAGTTCTCACCGGAGAAGAGGGGGGAAAGAGCGGAAACAGCAGTCGTCGGAAGCAGAGCCGTCGGCACGACGAGATCGTCGACTGGAGAAGAAAACGACGGAAGCAGTCGGCGAAGCCGTCGGGAGAAGCAGCCGACAGCACAACGGCGGAAGCAGTCGGCAAAGCAGCACGATAGCAGCAGTGGAAGCAGTCCACGACGTCGATGTCGCAGGCGGAAGCAGCACATGATGTCGATGACGCAGACGGAAGCAACACACGACAGCAACAATGCCGCTCCTGTCGACGGGATCAACGATCGACTCTGTCGACAGGAGCGGCTCGCGTGTGCCCTAGCAGCCCGCGGGAGAAAAAAATCACGGGTCGGGGGGGGGGGGGGAGAAGAGCAGTAGCTGAGGAATCACTGGGAATTTTTTATTTTTAGGTTTCAGATCGATCCTCTGATACCATGTAGAAGGTAAATGAAAGGTGTAATTTTATTCTTCCACAAAGGGGCATTATATAGGAAATACAATATGACTCACAACACCGATAGGGGGTGTGAGACTAAACACAATAATACTAAAATACTACTAACTCAAACAGCATGATTGCAGCCTTAGGCTCCATTTGGGAGGACTTATTTTCACCGGTCAAGCGGTTACGACGATTCATGCGGTCGTAACCGCTTGACCGGTGAAAATAAGTCCTCCCAAACGGAGCCTTAGTTTATCAAACCACCATCCCAGATCATAAATTGAACCTTAATTAAATGAGCGGCGGAGTAGGATATTTAAGCCAACATGGTTATATTGTTGTCCATGGTTTTGATGACGTATCGTTAGTGAGTCGGGGAAATTCAAATCTCAACCCTAATGGAGAATGTACACCAAGTTATTGTGAGCTGGAGTAGGAGAGCATCCATTCTCTCAACCCTAGCGGAGAGCATCCATTCTCTCAACCATATGGTAGTTCGAGCTGAAGGAGATAAACAAAGCCTTACTGTGATATCCGTGGCTAGAACTCAAGGGGAGCGCATAACATAATTTTGAAAACTAAAAGTGACTCAGTGTTCTTCCTTCTTTAATGCCAAGTTCTAAGACTCTTTAAATAGATTTGCAAAAGACTGATTGCAAACAAGTCCTTAACACATGCACTAATTGCAAATATGCACCACATAAATTAAAACATGTAAATGTTGGAAAATAAATTGATGCGAAGCAAGAGATGGAGAAGATAGACAGTACTGTCAGTATTCATTCATAAAAATACATGATACAACTAACATTTGTTAACATCCATCCAAAACCGAATTGCTAATGCCTTTATAAGGCTAATGCAGGAGTAAAAAAGTCAAACTGCATAAACAATGCAGAGGTATGAGGGGAGATAATAGGGCGGCATAAGCGGTTGTAGATCGGCGTTCTGCATTCGACGGACTACTAGTTGATTGCTGATGTGCTCTAACTCTCCCTTTATCCATTCTTTTTTAATTCTTCTTGCAGGTCTCTACCGACGGGATTATGCCTCAACACTCCCTCATAATCTTGACCGTTTTCTATCTTTAATTTTGTTCGAAGTTCTTCGAGTGCGACTGTAGAAAGGGGCTTAGTTAAAATATCTGCTATTTGATTCTTCGACTCGCAATAATTTATAAAAATTTCTCCTTGATTGATGAGATCTCTGGTGTGGTGTAGCTTGATTTCTAGTTATTTCGTTTTATTGTGAAACACTGGATTTTTTGCTAAGGCAACGACGGAGGTGTTGTCGACTTGGATGTTGGTTGGTTCCTCATAAACATTTGTTAGTTCACTTAATAGTCTCTTAATCCATACAACTTCTTTTGTCGCCTCACTGAGAGTTGTGTATTCAGCCTCAGTAGATGAGAGAGCACTGTTTTTTTTTGCTTCTTTGATACCCAGGAGATAGGATTATTGCCTAGGTAAAATATGAACCCAGAAGTGCTCCTTTGATCATCTGCACACCCTGCCCAATCACTATCAGTGTTTGATACTCGGTGCCCACATGTATCGGGAGATTATTCACTGATAGTTCGATATCAGGAGGGGTATTAGTCTGGTAGATGAGAGACCCAACCATGCTTCTGAAATATTCTGGTTCAATCTTTTCCTCTCTATCTTCTTTGCTGAACTTTTCTCCTGTGACCATGGGGGTGGCAGCATGCTTAGAATTTTGCAATTCAAAATGCGTGAGCATATTTTCTGCATATTTGCACTGGGAGATATAGGTGGCCTGTAGGGTTTGATAAATCTAAATTCCCAGGAAGTACCTAGTGAGGCCCGGGTCTATCATTTGGAACTTGGTTTTGATATTTTTTCAAAAATTGTTAATGGATATTCATGTTGGAGCCGGTGATCAGGAGTTCATCAACGTAAAGACAAATGATGATTACCTCCTTACTTTCCTCCTTGATATACATAGCTGACTCACATGAAGTCCTCATGAATCCCTTTCCTTGCAAGTTAACATCAATTTTATAGTTCCAGATTCTTGGAGGCTGTTTGAGACCATAAAGAGCCTTTTCAGGCAAAAAACTCTCTTCTTCTCCATCTATCTCATATCCAGTAGTCTGCTTTACATAAATTTCCTCTTCAATGGTTCCATTCAGAAAGGCTGACTGAACATCCATTTGGAAACAAGGTACTGAAAATGGGTGGCTCTGTCAAGGAATAATGAGATTGATTCGAAAGGTGCCACTGGAGCAAACGTATCGAAATAATCAATGCCAGGCCTTTGAGAGTACCCTTTTGTAACAAGTCCAGCCTTATATTTTTTACTTCTCCATTTTCATCGTACTTAATTCTAGCCTTATGTTTTTCACTTCTCCATTCTCATCGTACATAATCTTATAGCCATTTTAATCCAATAGATGACTTGTGGGTGGGAAGAATGGCAGTTTCATGGTATCCTTTTTATAGCCATTCTCATCGTAGTTAATTTTATATAGCCATTTCCCAGGTATCATTTTTATTAATTTTGTTAAGCTCATTTTTCATAGCATTAACCCAATTGTTGTCGACAGCAACTCCATGGTATGTTAATGGTTTCTCTTAGAAACTAGGAAATTTGACTTTGCTGATATATATCAGATAAAAGGTGACACCTACGTGGCAATGATAGGGATGATGATACCTCTGTGGTGAGTGGCTCAGCAATAGATGGATGAAAACAATCCTGTGCTGGAATGGGTTTTCATTATCACAAGATTGATTCAGTGAAACCTCCGACATGCGGGTCTGACCTTGAGTCACACACCAGTCTCAACATATCTCTTCATGGGCTTTGAAGTAGCAGGATTGAAGGCACGGTTGGCCTTCGATTTATCACTGTAGCCAAGTAATATTCCTAATTCCGCTTTTGCTTCCAATTTTTTTTGGTTGGGATGAGGCTCTAAGCTATTAACAATGTTGCCAAATGTTTTGAGGTGGCTGATGTCAGGTTTAACACGACAATGTGCCCTGTTAAATAGGTAAACTGTTGTACTTTCAGTTTTTCCCCTGTATTGTTTTGGTAATTTCTTGCCAGAGTTATGCATACATCTTGCCAGCTCTATGACCGTTCTGTTCCTTCTTTCAACCCTCCCATTCTGCTCAGGTGTTTGTCGAACAGTTAGTTCTTTTCTAATCCCTTGTTCCAGATAATACTCTTCAAATTCATGACTAGTGAACTCACTTCCACGGTCAGTTCTAAAAGCTTTTATTTTTGAATTTGATGAGTTCTCTACCAGGGCTTTGAACTGCCTAGATTTTTGAAAAGCCTCTGATTTGTGGCTTAACAAATATATTCACATTATTTTTGTATGATCGTCAACAATTAACAGATAGTAGTATTTATTTGAGAGTGAGGGTGTTCGAGATGGGCCCCATATATCAGCATAAACCAGTTCCAACGGCCTTGAAGTTTTTGTGAACTGAAGTGGTGAATGTGGGAGTTTATGTATCTTGTTGGTTAGCACACGTGCTGCAGATAGATTGGCGATTTCCTATTTGTGGAAGCATGACACCTAGATTTTTTGTTTGCAATTTCCTTAGATCATTCAGGTTGAGACATCCATATCTTTGGTGCCAAAGATTACTCACATTGTCTTTAGTTGCCAGCATACATTTATGATTTTGAGGTAGTTAGAGAGGAAACACTTTGTTATTGGTCATCTTTTTTGGATACTATCTGTGATGAGTTTTTTGTAATGATCGTACAATATTGGTATTAAAAATGAGCTTATAGCCCATTTTAACAAGTTGCCCTACACTCAAAATATTTTGAGATAACTCTGGGACATATTGCACATCAGTGATGTGCTTATACCCTCCTGATTTTGTTTTGATAGCAGCAGTACATTTTCATTTTATAAGTTGAGAGGTTCCATCCCCTAATATGACTTGGGAGTGATCATTTTCATTTTGGAAGGTGAGGGCATTCTTTTTGTTAGTCATGTGGTTTGAATAAGTACTATCTAAGTACCAAATATCATCAGTTTTTACTCCACTGTCATTACATGTATAGAAAACAAAATCATCTTCTTCAAGTTGTTCTCCATAGAGGGCATCTTCCCGACCTTGAGTGTTGACATTTTACTTGTGAGGACAGTCCTTAGCAAAGTGAGTGGGCTTATTTCTTCATTTGCACTTGTAGAAACAATCATAGGCTTCATGATTGTTCCTCTTGCACAAGATACAAAAGAGATGAATATTGGGGCTATTTTTCCTTCTCAGTTTTTTAACTGGTTCAACTTTTTTCTTTTTTGGTTGGATAATAACTTTACTTTGAAATGCCTATTCCAAATTATGGTGCTCAATTCTCTTGAGTCTTTCTTCATGAGCTTGAAGAGACCCCATGTGATCAAGCATGGTGAGGGTGTTGACATTGTTAGCTTCTTCAATGGCATCAACAACCATGACATATTTGTGGTTAAGAGTTTTAAGAATTTATGAATGACTTTCTTCTCATCTATAGTATCACCATAGCTTTTGATTTGATTTGTGATATTGGTGATTCTTGAGAAATATGTGGTGGTAGTGTCATCATCTATCATTTGCAGAGTATCAAACTCTTGCCAGGTATTTTTAAGTTTCAATGAAATTACCTTGGAGGAGCCTTGAAATTCAGTCTTGAGTGTCTCCCACGCTTCTTGGCTGTGAGGGCACCACTGATTCTTTGAAAAATGCTTCTCCCTATTCCTTGTTGGAAGTACAAGAGGGCCTTGGCATCTCGTTTTTGATTTCCAGCTTACACTTTGACTTGCTCAGCACTCCATGTCTCTATGGGCTGGTCAGCTATTGATTGAGTGTAACCGTTTTGAATTAAATCTCAAAGACCTTGGGATAAAAACAGAGTTCTCATCTGAACTTGCCAGAAACCGTAAGCATCTCCTTTTAATATGGGAACACCACTGAGAGAGTAAAGAAAATGTTGGGGCATATAGTGAAGACATATGAGGAAATTTGTGGAAGTGGGAGAGGGGATCCTAAGCACAAGATGAACCACAAGACAGATACTACACACAATTCCACTTAAACTGATGACAGATAGCACAGCCTGACTCTAATACCATGTATCAAAATAAATTGATGCGAAGCAAGAGATGGAGAAGATAGATGGTAGTATCAGGATTCATTCATAAAACACAGGATACAACTAACATTTCTTAACATCCATCCAAAGAAGCCTTTATAAGGCTAAGGCAGGGGTAAAAAAGACAGACTACATAAATAGTGCAGATGTACAAGGGGAGATAAAATATGGCGGCATGAGCGGCCGTTGACCGGCGTTCTGCATTTGGTGGATTACTACTTGATTGCTGATGTGCTCTGACTCTCCCTTTCTCCATTCTTTCTTAATTCTTCTTGCAGGTCTCTACTGACGAGATTATGCCTCAAGAGTAAATACAATTACAAACACTCACAATTGCAAACACACATAAACACACACATCACAATACAAATTGGCCATGGCATCAATAACACTATGACCACAACACAATACTAAACCATAACATGGACATACTTCTTTGTTATGGCATTATAATTTTAAATTAATGGGCTTTGCAAATTATACTATGCTTTTCTATCATGTAGTTTAAATAACAACAGAGAAAGATCATGCATTTCCTAACTGCACTCACATGCCAATTGGGATGTTTTGCCAACATATTAAACCATATCAAATGTAGCTTTAACGTATTTTGTAGGCATATCAATATGGTTTTAGGTAGGTGTAAATTTTTTTACTTGCAACTAATTAATAAAGCTATTATGATATTTAATAATTTTGTTTGGATTTTACAAAAGAAATCAGTAAACATAGTACAATGCTAGGCTTTGTGTTTATTTAATACTCGTGTTATATTCTGATGTGGTTATCATTTTGCTTCTAGATTGCAATGGAGCAAAAGGAATCAATTGTAACTAGCATACCCAAGGAACTCAAGGAAAAAGGTTCCTTACTGCATGTTGCGCTAATAGATGGCAAGGTATTTCATTCTCCTTAATGCATTTTAACCTATAATCAAGGTTGTAAATATCAGATATCGGCGACATGCCGGATTGAGTTTTTAAATGTTGGATATCAAAAGTAAGACATGTTGGGACTTGGGAGATATTTTAAAATATCAGATTTTCAAATATCCTAAATAATGTTTTTTATGTTTGCTAAGTATAATTATATGTTCTCTATTATGAATACGCATAACGGCCGGTTCGCGGGACAACGATACCGAAGGCGTAGGAAGGACGCGACATCAAGCGGGGCTGAACCAACTGGTTCAACCCTCCTTAATTAAAGAAGACGACGGCTAGGGGGGACTGAACTGATGGGTTCAGCCCCTATGGGGTAGGGGGTGGGGGAGGCTGACCCTCCTAAGCCCGAGGGGTATTATTACCTTTAGGGTGACATTGTGGTGGACAATCAAGACTTCCAAGGTATTTCTCTTATATTCCTCTCAAACCCTAGATTTCTCTCTTTCTCTCCCAAGTATCTCTTCCCGTTCCTAACATTTGGTATCAGAGGTTCTCGAATCTCCATCACGGTGACTCACTCCCAAGAAGAATCCAATAGGCTGACAAGCCTAGAGGAGAACTACACCGGATTGTCAGACACGGTGGTTACCATTGAAGAAAAGCTGAGGGATTCGAAGAAACGATTGGAAGAATGACTAGATGCTCGTATGGAAGAGATCAAAAGCTTGTTGTCCCAAAACATCAAGGGCAAAGCTGTAGTAACAGAAGAAGCCAATGCTAATTAGGTAACGACCCAGTCGCCAACGGGCAACGAAGAACTGATCGATCTTAGGGAAGTAAGCGACCGAGCCGGTAACGTCAATAGGGGGCTCGAAGGGACGAAGAAAGGATTGGAGGCTCACGACGTCACCCGATGTGGGTTGACGCGACTTAGGAGGGCGGAATCGGCACATCGGGCTGGGATTTCCTTCCATACGGAAGATATGACCACACAGAGCTCCGACTGAACACGGGAGGGGTGCCAGGAGGGCCGACGGACAAGGGAGATGAGCTGTCCGCATCGGGATGGACTACTTTTATCCCTGGGAGGTCAGGACATGTCGGCATCAACAGAGGAGGGGGCTGTTGGGAGTACAGGCCCCCGTCGGCAGATACAAGGACTGGAAACCAGTACAAGGTGGATGGGGGATACCCAAACTTGGCAGCTGAATGGCGACGACCGACAGGACTCGAGCAAGAATATGGTTTGCCCGGGCAGCAGTACTCGAGAGCCTACATACCGCCTATGGTGACACACATGAATTACCCCAAATTGAAAAGGGGAGACGCATTGGAATGATTCCAAAAGGCGGAGTTATTCTACAGTGATCAGGAGATTCCAGAAGAATAGTGGGTGAAGTTAGCTCCTTTTCACCTTGAAGATGACCCATTCCAATGGACCCAATGGTTCCTCCGAGGACGGGAACACACTCCTTGGCACAAATTTGTTGATGGATTTACATCCCGTTTTTGAGCACTAGAATATGAAGATTTTGAGGCTCCTCTTCAAAAACTGAGGCAGAAGAAGACAATGATGGAATACCGTACAGAGTTCGTGAGGTTAGCAAACAAGGTGTAGTGTGGAGAAAACACTACATGTTGCTTTATTTCGGGATTGAAGGAGCGCATCAAGGACGAGATGTATGCTTACATACTGCGCATTTTGACCCATGCCATCAGCCTGGCCAGGATTCAAGAGGAACGATTAAACCAACAAAAGTCAAGATTGGGGAATGCGAGGAACACTACGAAGCCCCTGTCCATCAAGAAGGATCAAGGAGCTACTAGGAGGGCAACTGTAAAAATTGACATAGTCAGAGCTACAGACAAAGAAGGAAAAGGGATTGTGTTTCAACTGAGATGAAAACTTCACCCCAGACGACAAATGTCAGATGTTCCAGGTTTACATTTTGAGGGAAGAATACGAGGAAGAGATGCCAGAGGAAGGAGGGGAGCAGGGGAACATCATGGACATAACTGAGTTCGGGGTATCTATCCAGGCCATGGAGAGAACTATGCGTATCACAGGGCGAATCTGCCAACAAAAGGTGACTATCTTGGTCGACATCAGGAGCACTCACAACTTCATCAACTCCGTTGTGGCATAAAAGTTGGTGCAAGAGATCACCAAGGATGTCGCTTTCCACGTTATGGTGTCTGATGGAAATAAGCTACAATGCGAAGGGGTGTTGAAGGGAGTGGGGTTCAGTGCGCAAGGATACACATGCATGATGGATGTTTACTTATTACCCATCTGGGGGTCAGATATGGTTCTGGGGGTCCAGTGATTACGACAGCTGGGGAAGGTAACCCTGGATTGTGACCACATGACCATGACCATGGAATTTGCTTAGGGAGGAAGGGAATACTTCCTGAACGGGATCAAAACCTCTCCGATGAAGGAGATCTCTCTTCGGTGCTTGGAGAGACTATGAGAACAAGAGAACAACATGGTTGTGATTATGAAGCTCGTGCCTTAGGCTACACCCACGCAAAAAGTCCCAGAGTAGATGTAACCACTACTCCAGTATCCAGAGGTATTCCAGGAATCCTGATCGTTACCCCCTCGGTGATTCCGAGATCTCCCGATTAACCTGAAGGAAAGGGCTGAGCCGACCAACATTCGACCCTACCGTTATCTGTATATACATAAGTCCGAGATAGAACAGAGCGTGAAGGAGATGCTAGCTGTAGGATCATTCAACTCAACACCTGCTCGTTTTCCTCACCCATCATCCTGGTGAAGAAAAAGGTCGGTTTGTGGTGGTTTTGTGTTGACTAACGCACTCTGAACAACTCTACCATCAAAGACAAGTTCGTTATTCCCATGATCGAGGAACTCCTAGACGAACTACATCGAGCACTCTTGTTCACTAAGCTAGATTTGCATTCAGGGTACCATCAAATCAGGATGAAGGACGAGGATATCTTAAAAACTGCCTTTCGGACATATGATGGTCACTATGAGTTCGTCGTGATTCCGTTTAGACTCTCCAACGCGGTCTCTATATTTCAGGCAGTGATGAACGAGATTTTTCGGCCCTTCCTCCGCAGGTATGTATTAATACTTTTTGATGACATTCTTATCTATAGTGCCAACTGGGAAGAACATCTCCAACATGTGGAACAAGTGCTCGTGATACTCCGACTGCACCAGCTCTATGACAAACACTCCAAATGCTCTTTTGGTCAGCAAAAAGTGGAATATCTGGGTCACATTGTATCTGCACAATAAGTCAAGCCCGACCCCAAGAAGGTCGAGAGCATGCACACATGGCCTAGGGTGTTCACTGTCCGTACTCTCCAAGGTTTCCTCGGGTTGACAAGCTACTACAGGCAGTTTGTGAAAGACTATGGGAAGATTAACCCATAACCCAACTGTTACATAATGATGCCTTCTATTGGCAGGAGGAAGCGAAAGCTGCATTATAAGCTCTCAAGACAGCCATGATGACAACACCAGTGTTGGTCCTCCCGATTTCACCAAGGAATTCATTCTGGAAACCGATGCTTCTGGCATAGGGATCATGGCCGTTCTCATGCAAGAAAGTCGACCGATTGCTTTTTTCAGCAAGGCGTTGGCACTTCGGATGCTGGGCTTGTCTACCTACAAGAAGGAAATGCTAGCCATCATACATGTCGTGACTTTGTGACGACCTTACCTTTTGGGAAGACACTTAAGGTCCGAACTGATCACCAAAGTTTGAAACATTTTTTGGAGCAATGAT
The DNA here is from genome assembly GCA_039513925.1 of Platanthera zijinensis. Lineage (NCBI taxonomy): Eukaryota > Viridiplantae > Streptophyta > Magnoliopsida > Asparagales > Orchidaceae > Platanthera > Platanthera zijinensis. Next base: position 21,301,681 of record CM077096.1, read on the forward strand.
TGAGAGCGTTGTGGCACGAGATAGTCTATAAGCAAGCGAAAGAGAGCGTTGTGGCAGACACACTATCCTGCCTACCAGTGGGACACTCCAACACATCTCAGGCCCGCTGATCGGAGCACTAGATGACATACAAAAGAAGGTTCTACAGAATCCTCAGTTTCGTCCTATCGTAGAGTCACTTCAACAAGGACATGTCGCTCCTCCCAGTTTTTGGCTACAGAGCAGGCACATATACTTTCATGACCGGGTGGTCATACCCTCATCGTCGTCATGGAAGGGCACTATGTTACAAGAGTTCCCCTCTTCACTGGTGGGGGGACATGCAAGAGTTCTACCTACCCTACAACGGGTTAGAGCTAATGTTTTCTGGAAGGGCCAACGAAGGGATGCCCATTGATTTGTGCAACAATGCAAGATTTGTCAACAACAGAAATACGAAACCACCTCTCCAGCGGGCCTGCTCACTCCCCTAGAGATACCACGACATATTTGGGACACAGTCTTTTTGGACTTCATCGACGAGCTGCCGAAGTCCCATGGGAAGACAATCATCCTGGTAGTGGTGGATAAATTATCTAAGTATGGGCACTTCCTGACCCTGAACCATCCCTACACAGGTGAATTAGTAACGGACTTATTAGTGTGGGAGATAGTCAGACTTCACAAAATTTCACGAGTCATCATCTCTGATCGAGATCCAGTCTTTGTGAGCAACTTCTGGAAGGAACTCTTCAAGTAGCATGACACTCGCCTATGTATGAGTACCACCAACCATCCACAAACAGACAGACAAACATAGGACTCACTCGGGGAGATGAGACATACTTACGGTGCTTCGTGATGGACAAGCATCACACATGGACGCGGTGGTTGCGTTGGGTAGAGTACTGCTATAATACCTCCTACCACACAACCTGTAGCTTCTTTTTGAAATTGTTTATGGACGCTCCGCCCCGAGCTTGGGTACATATGAGCGAGAGGGAACAACGTTACCTGATGTTGATCGTGAGTTGTGCGACCGAGGCCGTACCCTTGGCATGTTACGAGAAAATCTCCTAACTGCCCAAAACAGGATGAAGGTGCAGATAGATAAACACGAGTCCGAACGTCAATTTGCAGGCAATAATGAAGTCATCTTAAAGCTCTAGCCCTACAGATAAACCTCAGTGTCCCGGAGGACTAACCATAAGTTGGCCCCCACGATTATGGTCCCTTCAGAACCATTTAGAGGGTAGAACTGGTTTCTTACACCTTGGACCTTCCTGTGTGCTCGCGTATTCATCCCAAGTTTTGTGTCTCCTTGTTAAAGAAGAAAATCGGGAAAACAACACAAGTATGCCTTACCCTCCCAAAAGCAACCAACACCGGGGAATTACGACCATTTCTCGTGGAGGTACTGCTCAACAAGTGGAAGAAACGCGGAACTGAATTCCGTCAGGAGATCCTTGTCAAATGCAAGAACTTATCTACAACACAGTGCCTGGGTCGATTTGCTTGAGTTTCAAAAACTTTATCAAGATTTTCACCTTGAGAACAAGCTTGTTGTTGAAGGGGGAGGGAATGTTATGAATCCTCATAACGGCCGGTTCGCGGGACAACAATACCGAAGACGGAGGAAGGATGCGACGTCTAGCAGGGCTGAACCAACCGACCTCCTTAATTAAAACAGATGGAGACGGGGGGGGGGGGGGGGGGGTTAACCGACGGGTTCAACCCCTATGGAGGGGGGAGCTCTCCTGGGCCTGAGGGGTATTATTACCTCTAGGGTGGTATTGCGGTGGACAATCAAGACTTCCAAGGTATTTCTCTCATCTTCCTCTTAAACCCCAGATTTCCCCCTTTCTCTCCCAATTCCCTCCTGTTCCTAACCTTCTCAAATTAATAATTAGCTAATAAGTTTACGAACATTCAGTCATACAATAACAACAACACTCAAGCCTTTATCCTACTATAATGGAGTCGGTTATATGGATCTTTTGTCGCCATTGTGCCCTATATTCTGTCATAATCTCACTAATTTCTAAGTACATCATGCCTTTCCTTATAGTTTCATTTCAAGTCTTTATTGGTCTACCCCTCCCTCGTTTAACATGCCTAGTGACTAAACTTTCACAACGCCTAACAAGTGCCTCAAATGGTCTCCTTTGTATGTGTCCAAACCATCTTAGTCGAGCTTCTCGCATCTTCTCTGCAATTGGTGTTACTCCTGTCTTATCCCTGATGCATTCATTCCTAATTCTATCCACTCTCATGTGGCCACACATCCACCTAAGCATTATCATCTCCGCAACTCCCATTTTTTGCTCGTGTACACAATTCACTGTCGAACACTCAGAACCATAGATCATTGCTGGTCTAATTGCAGTACAACAGAACTTGCCCTTATGTTTTAATGGTACTTTACGATCACACAAGACCCCTGACGCGCCTCTCCACTTCAACCAATCCGCTTGTATTCTGTGTCACATCTTTATCAATACCTCCGTCTTTTTGAACTATCAATCCAAAATATTTAAAACATTCACTGCGAGAAATATCTTGATCACCAACTTAATAATGAAGTCATCCGTCCTTCTTGCACTACTAAATTTAAGCTCCATATACTCTGTCTTTATCATGCTAAACCGAAAACCTTTTTTTTCTAAAGTGTCTCGCCAAAATTCAAGTTTTACGTTTACACCCTCGCGCGTCTCATCGACCAAAACGATATCATTCGCAAATAATAAACACCAAGGTATTGCTTGTTGGATATGTCTGGTGAGCTCATCTAATATAAGGGTAAAGAGATAAGGGCTTAAAGTTGAACCTCTATAGTGACCAACATTGATAGAGAATTCTAGTGTTAATCCTCCAGTTGGCCTCACCCTTGTCACCAAATTTGTTTACATATCTTTGATTACGTCAATGTATGATACATTTACACCTTTCTCTACTAAGACTCTCCATAAGATCTCTCTTGGAACTCTATCATAAGCCTTTTTAAGGTCGATAAATAACATATGAAAATCTTGTTTTTTTTTTCCGGTAGTTGTCAATGAGTCTCCTCAAGAGATGTATAACTTCCATGGTCGACCGCCCTGACATGAATCTAAATTGATTCTTCGAGATGTTAGTCTCCCGTCTTATTCTTCTTTTTATTATTCGTTCCCATAATTTCATGGTATGACTCATCAATTTAATTCCTCTGTAATTAACACAATTTTGTATATCTCCTTTGTTTTTATATAAATGTATCAAAATACTTTCTCTCATTGGTTTGACATTCTCTTTGACTTCAGTATTTTATTGAAAAAACTTGTAAGTCACAAAATTCCTTCATTCACTAGGCATTTCCGTACTTTGATGAGTATATCGTCTGACCCAACCGTCTTTCCATTTTTCATATTTTTTAGAGCCTTATTTACCTCTGATAATTGAATTTACAATAAAATGTTATGTTTCTATAATTCTCCGATTTACTTAAATTTTTCAAGTCAAATTCACAGTCTTTTGTTTCATTATAGAGTTGATAAAAGTATATTTTCCATCGTTATTTAATATTTTATCATCCGTTAAAACTGTATCTGTTTCATTTTTTATGCATTTTACTTGGCTTAAATCTCGTCTTTTTTTTCTATAGTTCGAGCAATTTTATATATTCCACGCTCGCCATCTTTAGTATCTAGTCTCTTATAAAATTATTCATAAGCTTGATTTCTTGTTTTACTTACTGCATGTTTAACTTCTTTTTTGGCGACTTTATACCTGCTTAAGTTTTCATCATTCCTATAAGCGTAGAGTGATTTATAGCTGATATTTTTTTCCCTCATTTTATATTGCACTTACTTTTTCCACCATCAAGATTATTTATTTGGGGGCGCACGACCTTTTGATACTCCAAGTACGTTCTTTCCAGTTGTCCTTAAATGTGAAGACATAACTTCCCATGAGACACTAAGATCAACATAAAAGTCATCAACTAGTTATTTTATAACTGTTGTTTTGAAAGCAACCTGTTTTTTCATTTTCAAATTCTACCACCGAATTTTTGGCAACATTTTTATTTGTCTTAAATTTATTATATTTAATTTGTACGTCTAACACTACTAACCTATGTTGTGTTGTTAAACTTTCTCTTTGTATGACTTTGCAATCCCTACAAATCATTTTATCCATTTTACGTTTCATAAAATAATCAATTTCTAACTTGTTTTGTCCGCTTTTAAACGTAATTAAATGTTCTTTTTTGGCAACTTTGCATATCCCAAAATAATTTCAAGGAGTATCAACAATTAAATATTAGTAACACACTGCAACTACTATTAATAAGTATAAATAAATATATTTAATATTATAGTATAGTTTTATTTAAATAACACTAAATATTATAACAAAAAAAAAGTTTAATATTTTTGATTGATTATAAATCTTTTTTTAATATATTTATATTGAAAAATATAACATAATCAACTAATACATGCTTTGAAAATTTTAATATTTTTTATAATACGAAATAAGAAAGATATGGAGAAATATTTGTAAAATAATTGTAAGAATAACACACGTTAAAGAGAAAGAAACATTATGTTCAATCGGTTGGAGCATATATAATATAATGCATATATGTGATTTAAACATATACTGTTAACATAATATAAAAGAAAATAACATGATATATGTTCAAAAGTTGCGTCAGCCAATATATCAGAAAAAGTTGGATATTTCTGCCTATATTTTACAAAATGACAATCTATTTTTAAAATATCGTTTTGTCTTAAAAATGACATGTCGGCAGACATGTGAGAATGTAAGATGATTTTTAAAATTTTGCCTATAATGCATATTATCTGTGGATTTGTCTCGTGAAAATATTTGCGTGACCTTCTAAAAATGTATATTTATTTTTTTTGCATTGTTGGTGTTGAATGTTATATATATACTACATAATAAAAATCTTTATAACTATGAATAGTACCCGCTTCCTACACACATAAAGAATGGTACCCGCGTCCTACACAAATAAAGAATAGTGCACTTTCCTACACAAATAAAGAATAGTACACTTTCCTACACAAATAAAGAATAGTACCAGCGTCCTTCGCAAATAAATGGAAGAAAGAGGGGAGAAGGGAGAGGGGTGAGAGAAAGAGAGATGGAGAGATAGGAATTCACGGACGAGGGAAGCGAAAAAGAGAGGAAACAAAGCTCGCCGGATGAGGGGAGAAAAAGAAAGGAATTCAACACTATCAGGGAGCACGCACAGCTGAATGACGACCACGAAAACAGAGCTTGCCTCCTTCACGAAGGCCATTGCAGTGGCGGAGCTGAACACGAAACCCACATCCTGCTCTGTTTTCTCCCACTTCTTCATCCTCCTCCTCTTAAATGGCTTAGGTTTCTATTATGACCCGGAAGGGGCCAGCGGACAGCCGGACTGAACCATCCAGTTCAGTCCCACCTTCCTCCTAATCAAACTGGTCGGTCCCAGCCGGTCCAGGTCTTTGGCTGGGTATATGGGGGGATATGGCGCATCCCCTAGGGCATCGAAGAAGAGCTATCTCAGGTATTTTTCCCGTTTCGCGGTTAGGAGTAGAAATAACATAATAATTGGTATCAGAGGCGTCGACCTCCATCGATGGGCATGACCACTCACGGTACGCGGATCACAATGCTGGAGGGGAAGCAGAACCTGCGGGAAGTCGTCGAGATGCTGAGGCTTGAATTGTTGCAGCAGATACGCGACGGGGAGGAGCGCTCATGCACGTCTTTCATGGTGGCGGAGGCGGCGCTCGGGGAGCAGCTTGCGCGCATCGAGCGGTCGACTGCTCCCGACAAGGAGGTGGCAACCGACGACACCACGGACGACGGGCTGGAACCCAGAGCCAGAACTCCAAATGAACTGATGTACCGGGCTATATTCAGTCCCTCCAACGGGAATTGGACCAAACTCCTGCGGAATTGCTCCCGGGTAAGCTAGACTCGATGCTCCATAGAGAGTACGCCTATTGGTATTGGTATGGGTATATTCCCGGCGCCCAGAGCCCCCTTGAGCAATTTGAGTCCACATTTGTTTTTTGTATTCTACTACTCTTTATCTCAGTCATAGCTATTATCTGTATATTATGGCGCATGAAGAAAAAGAAGAGAAAAGAAATGTTCAGACTCTTCGCCTAATCTGACATCTTCTTCGCCGATAGGCGAATACGTTAGCAAAGTAGTTTTTGCTTTCCGTTTTCTCGCTTCTTATTCTTCATTCTTCCTATTCCGCAGAAGAAGATTGTGACAAAGTGCTGGAAGGAGCCTTTGAAGGCAGACTGGAGGGGGCCCCTAGTCTAGTTTGGAATGTAGGTTTCCTAAAAACCGAGGCAATGGGAGTTTGTGGAGTTGGGCGGGCTACCCGGAGCGCAGTGCAGGGCCAATGGTGCTGTCGTTTCCGGCCAGCGAGGCCAGGTCCAATAGCCACGCGACTTCTGGGGGCCCGACGAAGGCTCGGGTGGCTCTTGCTGCTTCACTAGGGACACGAGGGGGCTCTGACAGCATGGGTAGCCGCTTGTGGCTTGGCAAGAAGATGATAGGTGGCAGCGAGAAGCGGATTTGGGAAGAGGCGGCTGCCAGCCCCTCCGACAACCTTATTGGGGCTGGGGGAAGGAGGAGGCAATGAAGTCGGCTTCGTAGGACGCGGGGGCACACGAACCCCACGCAGAGGGGATGAAGAAGCGTTAGCGGAGAACCACTGGGCCGAGGCCCCATTATACAAGGCAGGAGAAGGTCAGGGGAGAATGTAGGACCGTGGAATCACGGCTGGGGACGACCCCCATAATTTCCGGAGGTGCGGGGACCGCAGCAACACCGACCACCGGTGCAACTCCGACTGACGAGGATGGAGTTTTCGAAGTACAAAAACGGAGTCCCACTGGAGTGGATCGAGTGGACCGAGATGTTTTTTTGAGTACCAAGAGCTCCCCAAGCACTAGTGGGTGCACATCGCTTTTTTTCATATGGAAGGGGACACCTATCAGTGGTTGAGTTGGTGGAGGAAGCAGCGACCCTACCCCACGTGGGAGGAACTCTGCGAGGGGCTCATCGCGAGGTTTGGGCCGACCGAGTATGAGGACTTCAATATGATGCTGAATAAGCTGAGAGCCTGAGACAGACGGGGGCCATCAACGAGTATAGGAAGGAGTCGAGAGATTAGCCAACCGGATACAGTGGTCAGAGAAGGCGCTTCTGGGATGTTTTATGGCCGGACTCAAGGAGAAAATTAGTGATGAGGTACAGACATTTCATCCCAGAAATGTAACACAGGACATCGAGATGGCTCGATTGCAAGAGGAGAAACTGGGAATACACAAGGCGGCCGCAACCTACCGATGGGGCAACAAGGAGTGGGAACAGGATACGTCCCAAGGAATCAGCCATACACCATCCCTAAAGAAGGAAACTGCAGTGAAGCGATTTTCATGGCAGAAGATGCAGGATCGACGGACCAAAGGGCTGTGCTACACGTGCGACGAGAAGTTTGGGCCCAGACACAAGTGTAAGATGGTTCAAGTGTTTATGCCGCAGGAGGAGGATGGATCAAAGTCCAACGGGGACAACTCCTCCGAGGTGAGGGAGGTCCTTGAATTGACAGAGATTGAAGCTTCCATTCACGCTTTGAATGGGGGAGGACAACCCTCAACGACGAGGATGGCAGGAAGGGTGGCGGGCCAGATGGTTTCCATCTTGGTTGACAGCGGAAGCACCCATAACTTCATCAACACCGAGGTTGCCATGAAATTTCCCACCACGCCAACGGAGGATAAGGGGACCAGGGTACTCGTAGCTGATGGAAATTTTATGCAGTGCATAGGGGTCATGAGGAAGGTGCCACTCTTGGTACATGGATTCAGGTGTCATGTGGATCTGCATTTACTACCGGTTCGAGGATCAGATGTGGTACTGAGAGTGCAGTGGTTGAGGGCCTTGAGGCAGCTGGATCTAGTTACGAACGATTGGAAGAAAATAACCATGAAATTCACACATGAAGGAAGCACAAACTGCAGGGTGAGACAGGCTAGTTGATGAAGCAAACTACTATCTTGTCTCCCGAGTTTCAACTTGAGAACAAGCATGTTTTTGAAGACGGCGGGAATGTTATGACCCGCAAGGGGCCAGGGGACAGCCAGACTGAACCATTCGGTTCAGTCCCACCTTCCTCCTAATCAAACCAGTCGGGCCCAGGCGCCCAGCCGGTCCAGGTCTTCGGCTGGGTTTATAGGGGGGATATGGCGCATCCCCTAGGGAATCAAAGAAGAGCTATCTCAGGTATTTTTTCCGTTTCGCGGTTAGGAGTAGATATAGTGTAACGGTTTCCTTCAAGCAAATAAATAATGCCACTGTCCATGGCAAATAAAGGGAAGAGAGAGGGGAGAAGAGAGAGGGAGGGGAGAGAGAGAAGGGAGAAGAGAGAGCAGAGTTAAAAAACAATTAGTCACAGCGGGCGGTGGAGCCGCCGATGGGCTGACCTGGCCCCATTGCTGGGGCCGCCGGACTCCGGAGACCCCAGCGTAGGTCTTCCGACGTGCTCCGTGCACTCTCTATAAAAAATTTGCGCTTCCGTGGACCCGCCGACGGTGAAGCCGCGGGCGGGCTGTCCTGGCTCCGACCTCATCCTCGTCATCCTCCAGCCAGTGGCAAGCCATCTCGTCGCCTCACTTCTGACATACCTTGCAACAACACAAAGCACGATGAGCAAGGGAGAGAGAGCCGAAGAGAGAGAGAGGAGAGAGCTGGAGAGAGAGGGGAGAGAGGGACGGTGATAGTTTTGTCCAGGGGCGCAGGTCAAAGAAAGAGAGAGGGGGGAGGGGATGCCCAGACCTCCGGCAAGCACCGCCGGTGATGTCGGAAAATAAACCTCCGACCGGAGGCTGGCCTTCTTGGCCACGTCGAGAGCCCAAGCCATGCTCTCATTTGCTATATGGGATGATCATGTTCAATTAGAAATAGGTATGTTCTAAAGAAAATATATATCAGTGAGTAATTTAATTTTCTGGCAAAACTTAGGCTTCCTTTGGCACGGTGGCGACAGCTGTGAACGTGGTAGTCATGAATCGTAGTTTGTGAACGTTTGACCTTACCTAAAAAAATTCATGCATTTTATGCTCAAAATAAAATAAAGTGGTGTTGAACAAAATAAAATAAATAAAGTAAAATAAAAGTATGAATAATAAATAAAATAATTAAAATTAAAAATACAAGTCATAAGTATAAAATTCTCCATGGTACGAGCATCTTCGCACGGGCTAAGCCCGTGCTCGATGTTCTCGGGCGGCCTTCGGTCGCATTGAAGTGGGCTTCATTCGCTTCCATGCAATCCTCCAGCTTAGCACCACATCCGCCACTCGTGTCCTCATGGAGCCCTATGGTTATTGTTTAATTTTGCATACGTGCTTCAGGGGGCCGCGGGTGCGGTGCCGAGCTGGTGGTTTGCGTGGAAGCGAGCGAAGCCCGCTTCTATGTAATCGAAGGTCGCCCGGAGCATCAAGAACGGGCGAAACCCGTGCGGAGGCAGGCGAAGCCCGCTTGGATGTGGCCGAAGGCCGCCCGAGAGCATCGAGCACGGGCGTAGCCCCGTGCTCACTGACTCTTAGTGGTTTGCGCCTGCATTCGAGCGGGTTGCGCCCGCATATGAACACTTACTTTTATTCAAAACATGCACATATGGGTACTTAAAATGATCGTAAAAATGTGAATCAATATTCCAATTTTTAGTTTGTAAAAATGTAAAATTTTACCTAAAAAATCAATTTCTCTCTCCCTCTCTCTTCTCTCCTCCCTCTCTCTCCTATCCCTAAATGTAGGGATATGAGGGCTATAAAGATTCTCTCTCTCCTCTCTTCTCTTTTTCTTTCTCTCTTTCATTGGATGGCTGAGATCAAAAGCTTGTTACATATTGGAAGACTAAGATTAATTCTATAACTCCAAACTATTTCTTTAATGTAGTTAAAGATATATATATATATATATGTCTATACTTATAATAAAAATCTTTATACTTATGAACAGTATAAAATGTCCTTGGCAAACAAAGATGGGGAAGAGAGGGGAGAGGGAGGGGAGGGGAGAGAGGGGCGGTGACAATTTTGTCTCGAAAAAAAATTAGAGAGAGGGAGTGGGGGATGGCCACGAGCACATGTGGCGAGCTTGATTACTTCACGGACCCAATATCCGGCAAACAGGCAGCGGACAGTTGACGGACCACTATGCATAGGGTTGCCAATCTCCGGCGACCATGCCGGAGGTGCCCTCTCCCCTGCCGCAGTCTCACCGGCGGTGGCAACTCTAGCTGTAAACTCCTTCGGGAGGAAGAAGACATACAGTAAATTATATATATACGGTGATAATTGTTCAGCAAAAAAAGGAGAAAGAGAAGGAGAGGGGGAGGGCCATGTCGGAAAAGGATCTCCTGCATGCTGTGGAGACCTCCACTGCGAGCCAAACCTGAATTCAACCATTTTCGGCCACCCTCTTCCTACGTACGAGGTTCCTTAATATTATACTCTTATCCTGCCCTTCCATAGGCTGCGCGACTGCCTGGAAATAGACAAACAGGCGGCAGACGATCGCCAGACCTTCCATAGGCTACGTACCCAATTTTTATCCGACAAACAGATGGCGGACGGCCGCCAGACCACCGTGCATAGGTTTGCAGACATCCGGAGACAATGCCGGAGGTGTCCCCGCACCCTGCCGGCTGCCGCAGTCCCATCGGGGGTGGCAGCTCTACCCGTAGATTATATATATACTATATTAAAAGGAAAAACACCATTTGGTTAAACATTCACCTTTTGATTTTACCCCATTTTAAAAAAAATTCCAGTTTTTAAAATGTGTTTCTTCTTTTATTTTAAAATATGTGCTCTCATATAGACAAAGTGTTCTACCTACAAAAAAAATGTGTTCCCTCCGCCGTTCACAAACCCCCGTGCACACCGCAAAATGAGCGACGAGTGGAGTATAACACTCAAGGGTTTGCGAGCGTCGAGAGCGTCGTCGCGCCGGGATAATGTCGTGATCGGGATAATGTCGCGTGGGGCACGGGGGACCCCCATGCACAATTGCAGTTGAGGTATTGTCGCGGTTGGCCGTAGGGGCAGAGCCCCATGTAAATAAATATATATATATATATATACTGAGTGCGGGAGTAGCCAACAAGCAGCGAGCTTGTCAGTAGGCGGACCAAAAATGTGAACATAACACGCATAGCCAAAGACACGAGGTGTGAGAGAGAAAAGAGATTTGAAAGGAAAGAGCAGACTGAATGGAGAGTCGAAGTCGAGTACAAATGAAAGCATGTGGTTGATTAGATGACAGACGATAAAAACAACAAAGTTCCAGTATTCAGTGGGCACCTGCATTTGAAACATGAGTGATCAGGCGATATCGAGGAGGTGACGGTTTTTCCGCTCGGCCACACCGTTTTGCTGGTTGGTATTGCACACGAGGTTTGATGTATGATGTCGAACTCGGTGCATAAATTTGAGAAAGTGCGACCGGTATATTCGCGAGCATTGTTTGTGCGAATGATTTTAAACATAGTGGAGAACTGCGTACGTGTCTCAGAAAGAAAAGTACGAAAAACAGATGTCAGTTCAGTACGATCACGAAGTAGATATAAACAAGTGAGACGCGAGTAATCATCAATAAATGTGATAAAATATCGATATCCAAATATACTAGGGACTTTATAGGGTTCCCGAATATCAGAATGAACTAAAAAGAACGGAGTATCACTCCGGGTACATGTAGAAAGAAAAGAAATATGATGTTGTTTGCCGTAGATACATGATTCATAAGTAAACTCTCGCAATGAGGCATCAAGAAGAGCATTCTTGAGAATCGGGAGGGGAGCATGCCCAAGGCGGCAATGTCAATCATCAGTGGAGACAGCAACAGAGATAATGGTGGGTGGAACATCCAAGAGATACAACCTATTCGACAACCGCCCTTTACCAATGGTACTTTACGTGTGATGATCCTGCACAACAAAAGAGGAAGGAGAAAATGTTGTACAACAGTCAAGTTCTTCAGTAAGATGACTAACTGATAGCAGATTGAAGGAGGATCCTGAAACATGAAGAACTAAGGATAGAGGGAGAGTGGGGGTTAGCCGAAGATCGATCGCGCCAGAGACCAGAGTGGTGTCGCCATTTTCGACAGTGATGAAATTGGGATAAGCAGACTGTATATACCGTGGTGGAAGAGGATGTAATATGGTGAGTAGCACCCAAGTTCACTGATGGGTAAAATTTACGATTAAATATATCTCTAAATTCTACAAACTATAGACAAGAACACCTATCATTCATAGTGTAAGATATTTAAGAATATAAAGTGTCGTATTCTTCCGGGTCTGTGAGTACTTCTACTTACACGAATTTATATTATTTTATCGAATATTAAAAATAAACAGTAATTGAACTAAAAGAGAAATTTCTATGGAATGCAAATTAACACTTGATCTAGAATTCCTTTGGATTAAAATAGACTTTAATGAAATGATAAAAGTACAAGCTCCTAATCACTAACTTCGACCGTGGAGGTTCCCAAAATACAAAAGTGTCTCTCTCGAGCTCATGCTTTTGACTAACCTTAGGTTGATCGATTAAGACCCCTTGGCCAGTCGAAACCCCTAAGCTTGCTTTAAGCGGTGAACCCCACTATTGGATTTGACTCCAATCCGGAAGATTTATGTCGTTCTCTCTCGAGAAGTGCATGCAACTTCTTTTATCTTTGAGCGATCTACTCATATCCGCAACCTCTCGGTCATTTAAGATACGGATCTATGATCGAAGAACATATCCGCAAAATATGAATTCGACACAAAATAATTCATAGATAAATCGATAGCGAGCAAAATAGAGAACTTGGTAATTTAGATAAAAATGTAGAAAGCTTTATTTTATCCAGAGTTCATCATGATCAAGTGCTAAATAAAGTTTAGCTGCTTGACATGATGAAGAAAACTACAAAAGAAAGAAGTGTGCAAAAGAGAAAGACTTGAAATAAAAATACTAAAACTAAACTAATAACGGAAACGGAAATTACATAAAAACAGTATAATAAACCTAAACTAAACTACAAAAGCTTCTCCAAATCCCTTTTAGCTTCTGAATTTTTCTGGAATTTATAGGCAAAGTTGCTAGTAGTCACGCCCTAGGTCACGCCCGTGACCTATGGCGTGTAAGGCTCGAAAACCGCTGCCATGAAAGCCCGGGAACGTTGGCGAGAAACCACCAATATCTGTTAAATTGCGGGTCACGCCCCTAGGCGTGTCTAGTCTGTTATAGAATACGGAGGGAAGGAGAAACGACGAGAGTTAATCTGGCGGTTGCTGGACAGGTCACGCCTGTGACCTAGGGCGTGTAAGCTTGAACACTCTGCAACGGAAACTGCTGATTGATGACTGAGTAACGCCGGGGAGTCACGCCCCTGGGTCACGCCCGTGACCAATAGGTCATGCCAGTGTCCAGGGCGAGTAACCCAAAACCGGCGTGGCGTTGAGTTCTGGAGCTCCTGCTGGCGGCACGCCCCGTGTAGGATGATCACGGCCCATGTCACGCCCGTGACATGGGGGCGTGTAAAATAAATGACGTGGGATCGCATCTGGCCTGCACCTGGAGGTCACGGCCCGTGACTATGGTCAAGCTCCCTTGTCACGCCCGTGACATGGGCGTGTACTTGGGAAAAAATCAGTTTTTCTCCAGATTTTCTCCTGGTCGATCCTGTCAGCTCCAAATTGCTATTAGCAGCCCAGATTGACCTGAAAATACAAAAAAAAAGGAATTAAAGTAAATATTAATATAAAACTAAATAGAAATCAATTATTTATTAACTAAAAGTTATATTAAAACACTATAAATATTGACTTATCATCCACGATCTAGTGGGGGCTATGGGAGAGACATGATATACCTTCAGTGGAGAAAGACGCAATCGAGCCAAATGAGCGACTGATAACGCCTTGGAGCTGTTGAAGCTGGGTGCAGAGAGCGTTGATATCTAGCCGGGTAGAGGAGTCAGAATCCGGTGGAGGAACACCAGTGGGAGTAGGAGCAGCTATATTAGAAGCAACAAGGTGTTGAGGCAGACCATGCTTGCGGTAGCATGTAGCTTCAAGATGACCATCTCGACCACAATAAGTACATTTGAAGGCAGAGCGCCCAACACGTCCTCGTCCCTGAGACGTGTGGCAGCCTCCCCTAGCTGAAGAACCACGAGCTGGAGGAGGAGTAGGTAGGAGGGGCTGCTGAAGGAGAGTTGGAGAAAAATTTGCTGGGACCTCATAGGGAGGTGTTACCTTGAGCAGCATATAGCAGATATCGGAGTGAGGGCATTGTAGAGGAGGAAAGAATCTGAGCCCGAACATTGTGGAGGTGGGGAGGAACCCGGTCCATCATCATCGCAATCCCAACTGCCTCCTTTTGCGCCCGTTGTGTAGCAAGATTCGTGGAAGGAGGCTGATGTTGTATCCAGGCCTCCACCAAAGTTTTGGCCTTGACAACAAAAGAGGTCAAATCACCCGATGTGTCGAGATCCAGAGTTTGAAGCGCAGAGATGATATCAAACAGATGTAGCAAGCTGTCTTTGCCAGAGTAGAGAGAGTGAAGTTCCTCCCACATCACCTTAGCAGTCTCATGATACATGGGCATGTGATATGGCTCGGTATCCATAGAATTGAGGATCCAGGATTGGACCCGACCGTCATCACAGAGCCACTCATCAGTAGTAATAGTGGGAGCATCCCAAGTAAGGTGATGAAGAAGACCTTTGGTTCGGAGAACGCGACAAACAGAATGCACCCATTCCATAAAATTCTATTTCCCGCTGAGGGAGATAGTGGTGATCCAAAGTTCATTACAAACTTCAGGAGAAGGAATAGCAACACGAGCGGGAAGAGAAGAGGCAATTGTTGAGTCCATATCGACAAGAGAGAAGGCGGCCTGAGAACCCACAACGACTAGAGGAGAAGAAGTCAGCAACGACTAAAAGGGCATCAACTATAAGTGAAGAGGCCGACAACGACTAGAAGGGCAGCGGCTAGAAGTGAAGAGGCCGGCAAAGAAGGGCCAGTGAACAACAAAGCAAGGCGGCGAGAGAGAAGGAGGCCTGGAGAATAAATGCGGGTGGACTGACAAACGACCTGAGAATCCGCAACGACGAATGGAGAAAAAGTTATCGAAAAGGTAGAAGAGGCCAGCAACGGCTTAGAGCAGGCCGACAGACAGCAAGGCAAGGCCGGTAGCCGCTAGAGAAGGAGTGGCTAGCGGACAGAAAAGTTAGACAGGTAGCGGCTAGAGAAGGCCGCAAAGAGAGAAGTCGCGAAGAGAGAGAGAGAGGAGCAGAAACACAACTTGAGAGATCAACCACGGTTGCAAGAACAAGGAACCAATCCGCACAACTCAAGCAGGGAACCGCTGCGAGTAAGGCGGGCGAACAGACCACGCAACCAAACTGCGCGAGTAGGATGACAGACCACAACGGGTAAGGCAGACCGCGGGATGGTTTGGGCAAAAGAAGACCTTGCAACCAAACCGCGCGAGTAGGATGACAGACCGCAACTGGTAAGGCAGACCGCGTGAAGGGTTGGCGGTGGGACCTAGCTGCCAAAGCTATAAAAGCAGGAGGAAACCCAAGCACAACGGTCAGTGCGCCACTAAGCATGCGGACTAGGGAGAGCAGTCTGCTGGAAAGCGAGAAGAAATCTTCAGACGACAAACCGCAAGAGAAGCGCGTAACAAGTGAGTAGTCCGCCGAATGTAGCAAACCGCAACAAGCGAGGCGGTTAAGAACGGACAAACCGCTTAGGCGGATTGGATGACTCTGATACCATGTAGAAGAATTGAGTAAACCTTGTATATACTTCTTGAATTCTAAAATACAAGTATGAGTACAAATATTTAGGGAGAAGAGAGGGAGTAATCACATTTTGAAGATGTGAGACTATTATAAGAGGAAGAGGAATGACTATAATGGGCCACTAAATGGGCCTTTACAAGGTTGTTTTCTAACTGTTCGAAGATATAAGGAAAAATGATGTAAATGCCTATTTATATGCCAATTTCTTCTTTCTCCTTTAGTCCTACATCCATTGTATAAGATTCTTTCTCCCTTTCTTCTCCTATATTTGTACTCTCTCTTGTATTTGACATATGAAGGAGTATATACAAAGTTTGCCCATTGCTTTCTACATGGTATCAGAGGCATCGGTCCGAATTTGCGGTTAGCCTTTTCCTTACCGCTTGTGCTCGGTTCTCCTGCCGGACTCTTCCCTCCTTACCACGCCCTTGTGCGGTTTCTTTTCCGGCTTGTTCGTTTTTTAACCGCACCCCTTTGTGCGGTCTTCCCTTCTCTAACTGCTTCTGGTTCCCCCTCTTCCGCTTCTCGTGGCTTCCACTTTCTCCTCTTCTTGGCTCTCTTATATAACCAATTTTTCTTGTTCTCCAGTATTGCCAACTAGACCTCTGCTAGTCGCGCTCTTCCCGCCCGCTCTATTTCTCGCGGCTTGCTCGCCTTGCCGCTTTACCCTTCTCGTCGCGGTCTCCTCGCTTTGCTGCTTTTTTGCTGGCGTACTGTTTCACCACGCGGTCTGTTCTTGACGGGTTGGTGGCCCTCACCCGCTGCTTCCTCTCCTTGTCGGACAACTTCTTCTATCCGTTTTGTTGCCACGGTCTGCCGTCGCGGATTGCGGACTTCATCTCTCCGCTGCGGCCTCATTCTCTGCCCGCAGTCTTGCCGGTTTCTCTTCCTAGTCACTGTTTTCCGCGCGACCTTTTCTGATCGCTGCCTCACGTGCGACCTCTTCTAGTCGCTGCCTTCTGCGACCTCCTCTTACCGTTGTTGCCCGCGCGGCTACTTCTAGTCACTGCCTTCTGCGACCTCTTCTAGTCGCGGCTTCTTCGATAGTCGCCGCTTGTTCTGTTCGGCTTGCCGCGTCCCTTCTTGCCGCTCGGTTACTGTACCTAGTCGCAGTTTAGTAAGATGGCTTCCAATTCCACGACTGCTTCTGATTCATCTACTCTTCCGGGCTATCCACGTGCTGCTCCTCTTGAGCTTCGGGATGAACCACGCATTACCACTATTTCACTTTGTGGCAAACAAAATTTTGTGCAATGGGTACACTCAGTTCGGCGTGTGCTACAAACTAAAGGTCTCCTTCATCATTACCAGGCCTCCTCCCACTGAACCCACTGATGAGTGGTTCCGTGATGATGGACGCATCCAGTCTTGGCTTCTCAATTCTCTGGACACCGAGCCCTATCGTATGACCATGTATTACGAGACGGTGGACAAATCTTCATTCTCTCTACTCTGCGAAGGACAGTCTTCAACACTTGTTTGATATTCTTACGGATCTCCAGTCCCTCGCTGCTAGTGTTACTGGCGACATCACTTCTTTTGTTGCGCGGGCTAAAACGCTTGTTACTCAACGACAGCAGAAGGAGGCAGTGGGGATTGCTATGATGATGGCCCATGTTCCCTCACATCTTCATAGTGTTCGCGCTCATGTTCTCTCATCCGCTGTCACTCCACCCCTCTCGGATGTGTGCTCGATGCTTCTGAAAGTTACTCCTCCTCTGGATGCTCCGTCTCCTTCTCCAGCTCTTCTTCAGCAGCCCGTGGCCACTCTCGCTCCATCTGCTCGTGGTCCACCGGCTCGTGGTGGTCGCCAGTCTCAGGGTCGCGGTCGTGGTGGTCGAACTCTCTTTAAGTGCTCTTACTGCGGCAGGGATGGTCATCTGGAGGCAACCTGCTACCGCAAACATGGCCTTCCCCCTCACCTTACTACAACGTTCGCCCCCACACCTCCCTCCGCTACTAGTGATGATATTGCTGCTTTACGTGCCCAACTCCATCAGCTTCAAGGGGTGGTTAGTCGCGCCTCTGGCTCCGTGGCCTCGATCTCCAATGAAGGTATATCTTGCCTCTCACAAAGCTCTCACTGGATTGTGGACTCGGGTGCTACGCATCATCTTTCTTCACAGCGGCCGCCTAAATACTTAGATATTGTTTATCCCAAGCACATCACTGTGGCTAATGGTGACACGATCCTGGTTTCTGGCACTGCTCATCTGCCTCTCACTCCTTCCCTCTCCTTATCCTCGGTTCTTCATGTTCCGGACTTTCTTTTTAATCTATTATTTGTTAGCCGTCTTACACAAGATCTTGATTGTTGTGTAATTTTCTCACGCTCTTCATTTGTTGTGCGTGATCGACTACCGCAGAATATACTTGGTAGAGGGCGACTGTTTAACGGGCTGTATCTTCTCGATGTTCCTCCCGCTGCTCTCACCACTGTCTCCACCACTGATTGACGTCGTCGTCTTGGGCACGCTCCTCTTCCAATTCTCAAGAAAGCTCTTCCCACTCTTTCTCATCAAGAGTTTTTTTTGTGAATCTTGTATTTTCGGCAAACACCACAGTGTATCTTTTCTTCTTCTTGTACTCGGAGCGATGCTCCGTTATCCTTAGTGCATTCTGATATCTGGGGGCCCTATAAGGTCCTTAGTGTTTTTGGGTATCACTACTTTGTTATCTTTATAGATGATTACTCGCGGGTTAACTGATTGTATTTACTTCGTGATTGTACCGAACTCACGTCCACGTTCTGTACGTTTCTAACGGAAACTCACACTCAGTTTTCTACCTATGTAAAAACTCTCCGTACAAATAATGCTCGTGAGTATACTGGTCGTACCTTCTCCAATCTGTGCGCCGAATTTGGTATTATACATCAGACTTTGTGTGCATATACCCCTCAACAGAATGGTATAGCAGAACGAAAAAATTGTCACCTCCTTGATGTGACTAGATCTCTCATGATCCAAATGCAGGTTCCTCCTCTCTATTGGAACTTAGCGGCGTCTACTGCTTGTCACCTCATCAATCGCATGCCTTCGTCTGTCCTCCACTTTGTGGCTCCCTTTACTCTTCTCTACCCTTCCACGATTCTCTTCTCTCTCACACCTCGTGTGTTTGAGTGTACCTATTATGTCCACCACCTTGGTCCTTCCAATGATAAGTTAGCCCCTCGTGCCATCAAAGCTATGTTTGTTAGGTACTCCCGCACTCAGAAGGGGTATGTATGCTTTTATCCTTCCACTGGTAAGGTGGTTGTGTCTGTTGATGTCTCTTTTCATGAAGACCAACCATATCACACTAGTCCTTCTGATCCCCTTCTTCTTTCTTCTCTACCTCGGCTCACAGTTCTAGTTACGTCTCCGCTTCCACCACTTCTCCTTATTCCTCCTCTACTTCCGATTCCTACACCACCACCAGTCCCCTCCAAACCTCCTATCGTTCATGTGTACACTCGTCGTCCTCCTCGTCCAGATGCCTTGCAACAGCTTCCCTCTACCGGTGTGATCTCGCGCCCTGTTGATCCGGCATCCCCCTCGACGGCTCATCCCTTGGCCAATTATGTCTCTCTACATCGGCTCTCTCCACCTCTTCTTACCTTTGCTCTCTCTCTCCTCTATCTCTATACCTAACTCTGTGCAGGAAGCTCTCCAACATCCGGGGTGGCGTGCCGCCGTGGATGACGAAATGACTAGTTTGTGGGGCAATCACACTTGGGATCTTGTGTCTCTTCCTCCTGGCAACAATTGTGTTAGCTGCAAGTGGATCTTTATTATCAAACATGTCGCAGATGAGACAATTGATCGCTTAAAGGCTCGACTTGTGGCACGTGGTTTTACTCAATAGTTCGACCTTGATTATGAGGAAACGTTTTCCCCGGTCGCAAAATTAAATTCGGTTCGGGTCTTGCTCTCCTTAACACCCTCCATCAGCTGAATGCCAAGAGTGCCTTTTTGAATGGTGATCTTCTTGAAACAGTGTACATGCATCAACCGCCCGGGTTTGAGACCACGGAGGAGTCTCGTGTATGTTTGCTTCGCAAATCTATTTATGATCTCAAACAGTCTCCACGGGCGTGGTTTGAAAAATTTAGCAAGGCCGTTCGTGAGGTTGACTTCAAACAGAGCTCGGCAGATTCCTCTCTCTTCACTCGTCACTAATCAACCGGGACTATAATACTTCTGGTTTATGTGGACGATATTTTGATCACTGGTGATGACTCCGCTGAGATACAACATATTAAGCAATATTTAAATTCTATCTTTCAAATCAAAGATCTGAGAAATCTTCGGTATTTTCTTGGACTAGAGGTAGCACGATGACCTGATGACCTTGTCTTATCCCAGCGTAAGTATTGCATTGACCTTCTGCAAGGTGCTGGTCTCTCGGGTTGCAAACCTGCGAAAACCCCGATGGAAGTCAACCACAAGTTGTGTGCTCAGGGATCTGAGTCTGATTCTCTACTTCCAAATCCGGAATACTATCGACGTCTTGTGGGAAAACTGATATACCTAACAGTTACGAGACCAGATATATCATTTGCGGTTGGTGTGGTCAGTCGATTTATGCATACTCCACGGGTCTCTCACCTTCAGGCAGTGGAACGTATTCTCAAGTATCTGAAGACTGCCCCTGGACAAGGACTTGTGTATAAGTCATATTCCTCACTTTCTCTTATTGCATACTCTGATGCGGATTATGCGGGCTCGTTGGATGATCGACGATCTACTACTAGTTTGTGTACATATTTGGAGGAAATCTTATCACATGGCGGAGTAAGAAGCAGTCAGGTGTTGCTCGCTCGTCTGCTGAGGCTGAATACCGTGCGATTGCGGGTGTTGTATCAGAACTAACCTGGTTTGAAAGTCTTCTAATGGATTTGGGAGTTAAATTGTCCTCACCTTCAACGTTATTTTGCGACAGTCAAGATGCAATCCATATTGCAAAGAATCCTGTGTTCCATGAGCGGACTAAACATATTGAGGTTGATTGTCACTTCGTTCGAGAAAAGGTTCAATCAAAGGTGCTAAAGCTTGAACATGTTCCTGCTTCTGAGCAAGTTACTGACGTCCTTACCAAGGCATTATCTCGCAAATTGTCTTATCAGTTCTTGTCCAAGCTTGGTGCCTACGACTTGTACGCTCCAGCTTGCCGGGGAGTGTTAGAATATATAAGGAAAAAATGATGTAAATGCCCATTTATAGGCCCATTTCCTCGTTTTCCTTTAGTCCCACATCCATAGTATAGGATTCTTTCTCCCTCTCTTCTCCTATATATTTGTACTCTCTCTTGTATTTGACATATGAAGAAGTATATACAAAGTTTGCCCATTGCTTTCTACACTAACAATAACAAAAACATTGAAGGAGAGCTAGTACCACAATGTGATGTAGATGCAGAAGCACAAGATACCCCACACAAGATGTCTGATAAGAAATAGGATGATGGAGATAAATCCAATAAATCTTGAAGACATGATTGATACCTTGATAAAAAAGTACAGAATTTGGTATTTCCACTATATCCACCAGAACTCTCTCATTTTATGTGTAATTCCTTTTAAGGCTACTATCTTAGGACATTCTTAATGTACTAGAGTCTCATATCTGTTCATTTTACTGATTTTGATAGAAAGTTGATTTTGGCCAAAACTTTTGTGGGCTGGCGCTAATTTTCAAAATATTCCATGGCTTGGGGCTGCATTTTTGTCGATGTTCTAGGAGTGCAGGAAGCTTTGTTAGTGCTTTCCATAGCCTCAATTTTGCAGTAGACGTTGATTTACC
This sequence comes from Platanthera zijinensis, assembly GCA_039513925.1. Classification (NCBI taxonomy): domain Eukaryota; kingdom Viridiplantae; phylum Streptophyta; class Magnoliopsida; order Asparagales; family Orchidaceae; genus Platanthera; species Platanthera zijinensis. The sequence goes on from CM077096.1 coordinate 21,323,343, forward strand.
TAGCCAAGAAAGGTTGATAGTTTTGATTGGAAGTCAGTAGTAAAAACTGGCCTCCTTACCTAACCAAGAAGGTCATCATATCCAATTTAAAAAGGTTGAGGGTAGGTAGCTTCATTGAGCTAGGCTCTGAGGAGCAGGGCAAGATTGCCTGTGTCAATACGTGACATAATTTTGCAGGGTTTCCACGTATCTTTCATGAGGAGTGTCATTTGGTCATTTGTAACCTTCCCATTTAAGAATGGTCTGGGTGGGTGCTTGTGGAGGTAGTCGGTGATAGTGATAATGGAATGTCAACGATATGCCATCTTTATATTTTGTGAGCAGTAAAATAACATTGTGTATATCATTCTTGAAAGTGAAAGGTGTCTGGGAGAACTACATGGAACTTATTTAACACCCCTACCTAGTTCAACCTCATTTTAAAAGTCTGACTGGAACTCGTTATATGAAGTAAACTAAGTAACAGTAATAAAATTATTACATATCCGGAAATTAATTATAACACACATCCAAAATAAAAGAATGGAATTAAGGTTAAAGAAATACCTCAAATTTTGATTCACATAGTCAACTAGAAATAAAAAATGTAAGAAGTTTGAATAACTAAAAATCTTAAACAATATATGATACTATTGGAGAGAAGAAAGGAAATACTTGATTGATTCTATCCATCCATTTAGGGGGCAATAGGTAAGACTTACATGGACACACTTACTCAAAAACTAAAGTGTGGGACTAAACCCATACACTCATAAAAGATTCTACTAGACCAACATTGACTTGATAATTCCAACACTCTCCCTTAAGCTGAAGGGGGCCCCTTCAACTTGGACACATCAAATAATAACAATGAAGGTAAGCAAAGCGATACAAAACATCAGACGAGCCACAGAGGGAAATTCCAATAGAGGAATCAAGCCGAGGACATAGCCACACGGCCCACACACGACCCGGACTCACGCACGCCACAAGACCCACACACGATGAGGACTTGCTGGAACTAGGCCAACCAACATCACCTACACACAACATGCGAAAAAGAACGAAAGATGTGGAACAAATCATCAAACGGACAACCAAGGATAATCCCTCAGAAATAATCCCCAGAAAGGGCGGTCCTATACGACACGGTCCGCCGCGACACAACCCATTGAGATTAGAACACCAACATCAGTCGCGTCCCAACACACGACCAATCAAAAGAAACATGGGGAGTACACTAACAAAATAAGCTTAAAGACCGTGTGGAACGAAGACGAAAGGTTGGGAAGACCATCTGAGTCGCCTTCGTCCCAAGCACTCCCCCTCACGTGGAAAACATGTGAATATAGACATAAAACACACAATACAATCAAGATGACAAAAAATAAACTACTAAAAAAACTAATAAGACGCTCCATCCCATCATTCTTCGAGAGAGGCGAGCAATGGGATCCAAAGCACCGGCGAGGTCAGCAGAAAAACACCCAACAGAGGAAGCAACATAGAGATTTTGTCATGGCGAGAACACTGCGCAAGCAAGATCCATGGAGGCAGCAGATGGGGATCCATGGAGGCAGCACGGGAGAAACCACGACCAGCTGGATCATCATAGGCAACAACAGTATCTGGAAGGAGAAGCTCATGCAAGGATCAACATGAAGAAGAAAAGGGTCTGCTCGATCCGACCGAAGAAAGAGGAGATGCACGACCTCATCAAAGAAGAAGGGGGAAGACCGGCGTGAGCAGTCGTCGATAGGCGTCCAGGCGCAGTCGAGCGCAGAGTGGACGTGGGGGGCTAGCAGAAGCAGCAACAACGTCGGCGTGAGTCGATGGTAGCAGAGAACGACGATGGAAGCAGGGACCAACACTGACGATGATAGAAGCAGGGAACCACGCAGGAGATTGACAAGAAATGAGATCAACAACAACAACGACAGGTGATGGAAGACACGTCGGCGATACCGCAGACGTGGGGAGGAAATGCCGCTCCCGTTGAAGAAATCAACAACCGATTTTACCGACGGGAGCGGGAGCTGAATGGCTGGACGGGAGCGCTAGATCGACAAGAACGAGAAAAAATGGCGAGAGAACAAGCGACAACTTTTGGCAGCCACGAGAAAAAAATTTAGGGTTTCAGATATTGGGCTCTGATACCATGTTGGAGAGAAGAAAGGAAATACTTGATTGATTCTATTCATCCCTTAAGGGGGCAATATATAATACTTACATGGATACACTAACTCAAAAACTAAAGTGTGGGACTAAACTCATACACTCATAAAATAAAAAACTCTACTAGACCCACATTGACTCGATAATTCCAACAGATACATATAAGTACATTCATAAATGATATATTAAACTGAAAGAAAAGACAACCTAAAATGTAGAAACCCTCAGAAGCTTATCCTAATCAAATCTCCCGACTTGGATCCTTGAAAATAAAAATCCGAAGATGACGTCAGCCCATCAGGTGAGTAAGAAAAATTCTTCCTTCCAGTAACACTAAAACAACATAATTGAAAGCATGTACGAGCAATTATATGTATGCAACAATTGAATCTAGGAACCATGAATGCTAACATGGTGCATGAGCAGTCATATAATTTCCTAACAAATGATATTATTTAAATTATTGACTAATGCAAAAAATCAACCATAATGGGAATAAATATTTCGGTTAGATGGTGGCGTCCCCAAAAAATATTCGCGATCAAAATTTGAAATTAAAATTGAGAAATTGTGTAAATTTTGGATGTTACAACTTATATGTTGTGAGGAGGGAAGGCTTTGTGGGGGAGGGAGTTGAGAGGCTTTATCTAAGTGAGTGCAGGAGCGGGGCTTTGTTGGAGTGTGTGCAGGGGGGAGGCTTTGTTGTGGGGAGGAAGGCTTTGAGTGAGGAAAGTAGGGAGGGAAGAAGGGAGCGAGGGAGCGAAAGAGTTTACAGAAGGGAGGCTCTGTGGGGAATATGGTGGATTTGCCAGAGGGAATGAGAGAGAATTGGCCAGTGGGAGGAGGTTGGGAGGGAGGAGTTTTGTATGGAGGTTATTTATCTTGCTTGCTTTTGACATTATTTGGGTGAAAAGTATGATTTTGTTAATTTTATTACCGGTTTCATGGAAAATCTTTTGCAAGTGTATAATACTTTCTTTCATGTATATTATACTACTGGAACATGGAAAGCTTATTCAGGTTACATAGCAGTTTGGTTTAGTGTTAATTTTGTGTTGATTATCAGGGTGGATTGAAAAATCTAATTGAAGTTATAAAGGAGAACGACCCCGATAAGATTTCTGTAGTTCTGCAGTCATCCCTTGATACTCTTGCCGAACTAGAGCTATTGCAGGTATTCTTCATATAAACCATGTAAAATTGAAAAAGAAAAAAATTATTCCCTTTCGTGTCTCGTTCAATTTTGACAATGATATCATTTTGATGTAAAATCTGTAGCTAGTTTGTTACATTTTTTCTAAGCAAACTAAATTACCTAACACTATCAGGTAAAATGTTTACTGACTCCACAACATTCAACAGGCTCCAGGATTGTCATTTTTGTTGCCTGTGCAATACCTTAACTATCCAAGGTAACCCCGCAACTTTCTATTTAGTAGTGGTGTTTGCGCATGCAATTGCATCTCGTTTTTTAAGCTTTTGAGATACTTTATTGTTTCTAATGCTTTGCTTATTATGCTTATTTTGTACATTTCTGGGCGATAAGTAACTGGTACTTGAGAATTTCGGTTGTACAGAGAAAGTAATCACGCTCTTCATTTGCCCTATCCCATATATTTGATGTTGGATTTTTTTGGGATCTGTTAGAGAATATTAGAGAAACACATGTAAAAGCCCAATTGTGAGGCCCGTTTATTGGCCCACTTGGCCCCTTTGTTTAGTCCCACATCCTTTATATAGGATTCTTTCTTTCTTTCCTCTCCTATATATTTGTACTCATACTTGTATTTCATTATTCAAGAAGTATATGCAAGGTTTCCACCAATCTTCTTCATGATATCAGTGCCAATCGGTCTCTCTCTGCGGCTAGTATTCTTCTAACCGCCCGACCTTCTCTTCTCGCGCAGGGTGCGGTCTGTTTCCTTTCTAACCGCTCCTTGCCGCTAGAAATCTCCTAACCGCTTCTACCTCCTCCTCCAAAATCCCGTGGCCTCCACCTCTTCTCCTTCCATGCCCTTCCCTTGTTATATACTCCCTGCTCTCCTTCCGGTCTTGCGGGTTGCTCTGCTAGCAGCCCTCGTGCTCTCCTAGTCGCTGTTGTGATCCCGCAGCCGTTAGTATTGTGTTTTTTTTCTGCCGCGGTTTGCTATCTGGCTGTCCGGTCTTCTTCGATGTTCGTCGGCTTCTTCTTCTCCTCTTGCCTCTGTGCGTGCTCTTCCGCAGCTTGCCTCTTATCCGGTGCTTTTGTCGCGCGGTTTCTCTTATTGTACGGGCTCTCTGCTGTCTGCGCGGTCTACCCGGGTTCTTTTGCTGATGTTCGCTCTAGCCGCTACACTCTTGTTCTCCCTAGCCGCTTATACGCAGCTTGTTCTCTACCCGCTGGCCCTCTGCCCGTTTCTCTAACTGCCGCTTTGCTTGCCGGACGCTTCTCTCTTCATTCCTATCTCTGTCCGCTGCGGTTTTCTCCGGGTTTTCTACGGTTCTCTACCCGACCGGTCTTCTCTAACCGTATCGGTCTTGTCCCGCTATCCGCTCCTCTTTTCAGCCCGTGGCTTCTCTCCGGCTAATCTATCCGGGTTATCCGCCCCATGGATCCCGACAATGCTTCCACTCTGCCAGCCCTTGTGGCTACTCCCGCGCCTGAACTTCGTGATGAACATCTCCCTTAGCGGGAAGCAGAACTTTGTGGAGTGGTTGCACTCTGTTCCCCGGGTCTTTCAGACGAAAGACACTCTTCATAATTTGACTCGTGTTCCTCCTACTAAACCCACCGACGAGTGGCTTCGTGATGATGGTCGGGTACAGTCATGGCTTCTTAACTCAATGGACACTGAGCCATACAGGATGACTATGTATCATACAATGACAAAGACAATGCGGGAGGAACTCCACTTCTTCTATTCTGGGCAGAACAACCTTCAACACTTGTTCGACATCATCCCGGATCTTCAAAATCTTGATCCTGGGGCAACCAGGTGATATGATCTCTTTTGTTGCCAAAGCCAAGACCCTTGTTGAGGCCTGGATACAATACTAGCCTCCTACCACAGATTTGGTTATCCAACGGGCCCAGAAAGAAGCTGTCGGGATTGCAATGATGATGACCCGTGTTCTTTCTCATCTACACAGCGTTCGGGCTCAGATTCTCTACTCATCTATCACTCCTTTATCAGATGTTTGCTCTATGCTTCTGAAAGTGACACCGCCCTCGGATGCTCTTGTGACTCTCTCTGGCTTTTCTTCAGCAACCTACACATGTTCCTTCGACTCGGGGTTCGTCAGCCCAAGGGGGTCGTCACACGTCTCGGGGGCAAGGACGTATTGGAAGGTCTTCCTTGAAATGCACGTATTGCGGTCGGGATGGTAACCTTGAGGCCACCTGTTATCACAAACATAGTTTGCCTCCACATCTAGCTGCCGCTGCTACTGTTGAAACCCCCACTTCTCCTGCACAGGATTTTGCTTCATCCACACGTGATGACATTAATGCTCTACGCACCCAGCTCCAATATCTCCAATGGGTCATTACTCGCTCGTCCGGATCCGTTGCGTCCATTTCCAATGAAGGTATATCCTATCTCTCCCAGAGCTCTCACAGGATTGTGGGTTCAGGCGCCACACATCATATTACTTTGCAACGACCTCCTCAATACTTGCTCACTGGTCATCCCAAGTTCATCACTGTGGCCAATGATGATACCACCCCGGTGTCCGACGCTGTTGATATATCTCTCACATCTACTCTCTCTCTGACTTCGGTCCTTCATGTTCCAGGATCACCCTTTAATCCGCTCTCTGTTAGCCGTCTTACATAGGATTTGAATTGCTGTGTTACTTTCTCACTTCTACCGTTGCTGTACATGATCGACAAACGGAGAATATCATTGGTAAAGGCCAGCTGTCTAACGGGCTCTACCTCCTGGATGCCCCACCTTCCGCTCTCTCTGTCGTTTCCTCTGTCGACTGGCATCGCCGTCTTGGGCATGTCTCCCCTCCAGACTCTCAAGAAAGCTCTTCCGGATGTCTCCCTACATGAGTTAACTTGTGAGTCTTGTATTTTTAGCAAACAACATCGTATTTCTTTTCATCCTACTTGTACTCAGAGTACTACTCCTTTATCTTTAGTACATTATGATATTTGGGGTCCATATAAAACCCCTAGTATTTCTGGTTATCGCTACTTTGTCACCTTTATTGATGATTTCTCTTGGTTGACCTGGTTGTACTTACTTCGCGATCGTGTTGAATTGACCACTATCTTTCGCACATTTATTACCGAAACATACTCAGTTCTCCTCACCCGTGAAAATCATTCGCACTGATAACGCTTAGGAATACACTAGTCGGACATTCACTAATTTATGCACTGAGTTTGACATCATTCATCAAACATCGTGTGCGTATACGGCTCAACAGAATGGAGTGGCCGAATGAAAGAATCGTCATCTTCTTGATGTCGCTCGGTCACTCATGATTCAAATGCATGTACCCACACTATACTGGAACTTCGTTGTGCCCACAACATGTCACCTCATCTATCGCATGCCCTCCTCCATGCTCGACTTTGCCACTTCGTTTAGTTTCCTGTTTCCTTCACAATCTCCGTTTACCCTCACGCCTCGTGTGTTTGGATGTACTTGTTACGTCCACAATCTTGGTCTCCCCTCGGATAAGTTTGCCCCCCGTGCCAACAAGTGTATGTTTGTGGGATACTCTCGGACTCAAAAAGGCTATGTGTGTTACTCTCTCACTACCGACAAAGTGGTCGTCTCAACCGATATCACCTTTCTTGAAAACCATTTCATGCTTCACCTTGAGGTCCTCCTCCCTTCCCACCCATACCTCGTCCTACCGTTCCCATCACGTCTTCTCTACCTCCCCTCCTTCCCACTCCGCTCCCGACACCAATTCCACCTAAACCACCTCTTCGTGTATACACTCGACGTAAACCAATATTTGGAGCCCTACAACAACTACTTCTACCAGTGTTATCTCGCGACATGATCCAACATCAACGTCTACCGCTCATCCACTGGCAAACTATGCATCTCTGCATCACCTCTCTTCACCATTCCTCAAGTTTGCTCTCTCTATCCTCCATCTCTATACCTAACTCTGTGGAGGAGGCTCTTCTTCACCTAGGGTGGCATACAACTATGGATGAGGAAATGGTAGCCCTTTGGTCTAACTGTACTTGGGATCTGGTCCCTCTTCCTCCAGGACAATCCTGTTTCAGCTATAAGTGGGTTTTTTGCAGTCAAACATGCTCCAGACGGGACAGTTGAACGTCTCAAAGCCCGGCTTGTGGCTCGGGGGTTCACACAACAATAAGGTCTTGATTATGATGAAACTTTCTCTCCCTTGCCAAGTTAAACTCTGTTCGGGTCCTGATATCCTTAGTTGTTCATCGCAACTGTCCCCTCTATCAGCTGGATATCAAAAATGCGTTTCTGAACGGCGATCTTCTTGAGACGGTGTACATGAACCAACCTCCCGGGTTTGAGACCACGGGAGAGTCTCGTGTGTGTCATCTCCGAAAATCTATCTATGATCTCAAATAGTCTCCCAGAGCTTGGTTTGCCAAATTTAGTATGACCGTTCGCGAAATTGGATTCAAGAGGAGCTCGACTGATTTGTCTTTTTCACTTATCATCAATCAACTGGGACTGTCATTCTCCTGGTCTATGTGGATGATATTTTTATTACTGGTAATGACTCAACATGGATACAACACATTAAACAACACTTAAACTCCGTTTTCCAAACAAAAGATCTGGGGACTCTCCAGTACTTCCTTTGACTTGAGGTTGCAAGAAAACCTGATGGTCTTGCCCTTTCACAACAGAAGTACTGCTTTGACCTTCTTCAGGATGCTGGCTACTCAGGGTGCAAACCCGTGGAAACCCCAATGGATGTCAATCACAAGTTATGTGCTTATGGGTCTGACTCCGACTCATTGCATACAAATTCTGAGTACTTTCAGCGTCTTGTAGGAAAACTGATATATCTGACGGTTAAAAGAACTGATATCTCTTTTGCTGTTGGAGTGGTTAGCCAGTTTATACATGCTCCCTGGATCTTTTATCTTCATGCAGTTGAACGCTGTAACACCCCTTCCCAGTTTTACAATAATCAGCCATCCGGTTGGGTCAGCGTTATAAAGAGAACTAGAAAACAGTATTAAAACTAGTATGCAGCAGGTAAAAAAGAAGCAACAGCTAAGAATTTAAAACTTACAACGGAAGCTAAGAAAGTAAATTAAGGGTAACCACATACCTCATATCTGGATTCACAGAGCTACTAAACACGAATAGAAGTGAAATGACTGAAAATCTGAAATAACATTATAAGTCTGATACAAGACATACAAAACATTAACAAGGTACATTAACCATAGCTACAAGTGTATGCTGAAAGTAAAGAAAAACTGAATGAGAAAACACTACAAACTGACGCTACCATAACGCTCTCAAACTGTCTCCTCGTGTATGGTTTGACAAGTTTTGTAGGGTTGTCCGTGATGTTGGATTTACTCGGAGCTCGGCAGACTTCTCTCTCTTTACTCGTCATCAAACAATAGGTACAATACTCCTCTTAGTTTATGTTGATGATATTCTAATCATGGGAGATGATTCCATAGGGATACAAATGATCAAACAACACCTGAATTTAGCTTTTCAAACAAAAGATTTGGGGAATCTTCGGTACTTCCTTGGCCTAGAGGTTCAAGACGTCCTGATGGTCTTGTCCTATCTCAACGGAAGTACTGTCCTGTTCTTCTTCACGACGCTGGATATTCTCGATACAAGCCTATCGATACTCTTATGGATGTCAATCACAAGTTCTGTGTTCATGTCTATGACACCGATCTACTTTTTCCAGATCCAGAGTATTATCGACGTCTTGTAGGAAAATTGATTTATCTTACAATTTACAAGATCAGATATCTCATTTGATGTTGGGGTTGTTAGACGATTCATGCATTCTCCACGGATGTCTCACCTCTAGGCTGTCGAGCGCATCCTAAGATATCTGAAGACAATCCTTGGGAAAGGGCTTGTATACAAAACCTCTTCCTCCACTCCAACACGGGTCGCTTATTCATATGTTGATTATGCTGGCTCCCTGGATTATCGACGTTCCACAAGTAGATTGTGTACTTGCTTCGGAGGACACCTTATTACCTGGCGCAGCAATAAACAATCTGCGGTTGCTTACTCTTTGGCCGAAACCGAGTACTGTTTGATGGCGTCTGTTGTATCAGAGCTTACTTGGTTAGCAAGTCTTCTGTATGATTTGAGAGTCAAGCTTTCCTCACCATTTACTTTATTTTGTGACAGTTAAGCAGCTATACACATTGCTAAGAATTATATTTTTCATGAGCGGACCAAACACATTGAAATTAACTACCACTTCATTAGGGAGAAAGTTTAAATGAATAAGCTAGAATTAAAACATGTTCCGACTGCTGATCAAGTTGCTGATCTTCTCACTAAGACCTTAGCACATGCGCTATATTACCAGTTCTTGTCCAAGCTGGGTGCTTATAATTTGTACGCTCCAGCTTGCGGGAGAGTGTTAGAAGAAAGATTTGTAAAGGCCCATCTTGGACTCTCCTCCTCCTTATGTTTTAGTCTCACATCTTCGATTGAGACTTCTTTCCTCTTTTCTCTTCCTATATTAATATACAAATACTTGTATTCATGTATCTTTGGGAAATTAATAAAATTTCAATTTATTTCATGTATCTTTGGGAAATTAATAAAATTTCAATTTATTTCTCAATATTTTAGTGTTTCTCTACAAATAAAAGAATATTTAGAACAATCTCAATGAATTTGATGCCAAAGAAATGATGTAATACTTTTAGTATGGGGTATTATAATCCATTTATTTCTTCATCAAGTTGAATTCAAATGTTTATAAAAGTTGATAGAATTAAAATACCAAGTTTTTTTTGGTTGTATACCAACGGCAGTTGTCATAATTATGCATTTGAAGGTAGTAACGTGCACAAGTAATTTTGTGGAGCTACACTTATTCTCATCTCGCTTGCACTTTTAGCATGACAACCTCCATTCATCGGAGATTAATTCTTCCCTGAGAGAATTTTGGGGATCAACCACGATGCTCTGAGCAGACGCATGAGGATATTCAGGTTCAATACACGCTATCAACAAATATGAAATTGGAATTTCAAAATTGAATCCTAAACTTTTCATATCAGTTAGGTCATCTATCTTAATAACTTAAGCCATTTTCTGTATCTAGATAATTTTTAATGACTTTGTTGTGAAAGGACCTAAGTGAGCACAAAATTGATTTAAAGGATCCCATTTATAAGATTTGAACTGTTGTGTCCTACCCTTCACCCTGGAAATTCAAGTATAATTTATCTTTTTAGATATTGCTCTAAGATTTAAAATATTGTGGTTTCTGAGGAACTTGCAATGGAGTGATAATTTTTTTTAGATTTCCTCAGGCTAACTGGAAGAGGCGTTGTTAAGTTTATAATTGAGAAAACGGATGGTTCCACATTTTTTCCTTCAGTTGGTGGGGAAGCAAAAAGTTTTGCTACAATTCAGGTTTGTTAAGACTTCATAAAGTGATGTCTCGGCAGCTGTCCTATGAAACTGCCTATTTGTCGCTTCTATTTTTAAATAAGAAATTGAAAGCTATTCAGCGCTAGATATAGGATCCATGAAATTATTTTGTATTGTCTTAGAAATATTTTCTCAGCATTCTAGCCAAGTTAATAATCTGTCGCATATCTTCCCATATACTGAGAAATGATTGTTCATTTTTCTTCTTTTTGCAGCTATGACCACTTGATAATGATCAGTGTCCTTAGTGATATTGTTCCCACACACGTGTTTCTATTATGGTTGTTGGGGCTGAAAATGCCTCAACTCCACACTCAAGAAGAGGTGGGGCAAATTAAGTATTGTGGGCCGAAGATTACTTCGGGATTGTTAGGATAGAAGAGATGCCACGGATGGCGAGGCCTGGTTTCGCACAATGAGAACCTTTAGTTGCGCGTGATATTATTCGTTGAATTTGTGGTTACAAAGGTTGAGTTTGGTACGTCAGTAGCAAGATATAGTTCCGTGTACTATGAAAGTCCGGGAATCGAGCTCGACCGAACTTGTAGACAGCTCAATGATTGTTTCGGATGCCTTTCATGCTACTGTTCACTCCTATTTATACTTGTAAGGAACTACCCAAGTGGGCAAGCTCAAGAAAGAAAGGGCTGCCAATGTTTAGAAGAAACGGGAAGGGGTAGAGAGTTGCATGTGAAATGCTATAAAAAAAGTGGTTGGGCAGATACAATATTAATGTTCATGCGAGTTGTACCCAGAAGCCGAGGTTGCGCATTTTCGTTAGGAGTGTCCGCCCGAACTGAGGAAAAGACTTGTTGGTTGAGTTGATGTTTGTTGCATTCCGAGTAAACAGGATCCCTGCATTTTTCCAAGTTTGCGAGAACTTTGGAAAAATAAATTTTAATCGCGAATAATGCGACCTGCTTTTTGTGTCTTCTATAAATATCCCAAAGGCGGGCTCATATGGATCATTTTGTAAAAAACAAAGCGATATTCGCCAATAGCTATTGTCACTCTCTAAAAGTCAATGATGTCTGTTGGGAATGAAACTCTTATTGCCTTGATAAAGAGGCACACACAAGTTCAATCTTCCCCAAAGAAGACGATGAAAAAGGTTTCGTCAAAAGGTAGTGCGGGATCTGATGTAGGGTAGGCTAGTGGTGCTCGGAGACTACGACTCTAAGTGCTGGTGCAGGGATGACACACTAATGCAACTCTAAATGTAATGCGACCGTCGGTGACGACGACGATTAAAATGAGCAATGAGAATTAAACACCACGCAAATATTTGAAATAAATGCAAACAATTAATTTCAGCAATTAAGTAATGGCTTCCTCCGCTCGGAGGGCCAAAACAAGCGTACGACGAATAATTCCTCCTGCAATTATTAGTATAATAAAACCAATTTCCATGCAACAATAATCTCAGCACAATACAATAAAACACCAAATGAAAATGTCAAATCCAAGAATACAATACCTCAAATGCTCACAACGTAGAGGGATGAACCGAGACACTGAAGATTTGGAGGGTCGGATGTGTAGATCGGCGATCGGGGGTGGAACCGGTGGCAAGACGACGGTGACGGTGGCTGCCCTCGGCGGAAAATGGTGATAACGGATGGTAAAATGGCGGATCCGGCCACGAATAAGTAGATCTGGGCCGGGGATGGGTAGATCCACTATTTAGGGGCGGATTCGGGCCAAAAATGGAAAGTATGAGATGTAGAAATAAAGGATCGGGAGCGAAATTCTCAGATCTGAATGGATCTAGAGAATTAGGGTTGTTTGGAAGTGGTTCCACGAAGGGGAGAAGAAGTGGAGGGTCTGGTGAACATTATCGGGTAAACAGTGATTTCGGGTGAACAGTGATTCCGGGTGAACAATGATTTCAGGATTCCTGGACAGCGGTATTGGGGGAGGGGTTTGAGTGATTTTCGGTGGCTGAAAGTGGGATTTGAAGGGTGGAAAACGAAGGTGGCGGTAGGGATTACCTTGGGGAGGAGTTTGGCGGCCTAGGAGTTGTCACCTAAGGTTCCACGACGTCGACACCGAGGAGGGATTGCTGGAATCCGGGAATGCTTCTTCTCCAAATCCAACAATGTCTTAGATCAGCCCTCATATCTCCTATTTATAAGAAAAGAACTGTTAGGGCATCCCATTCGACGGCTATGATTGGCCGGCGGGAGATGCCTTAAAATACATGAAATAAAAGTCCAAAAAACATAAAGTAATATAAGATTTTGACTTGCGGCGACGCTCCGGAAACAATCGCGGAGTCTGATCGTCGATCCGAGCATGCCATATATGAAAGGTTGTCAAATCAGCCCCGAACAAGCCCAAAGCGCGTCCGCGTCTCTGCTCCGCATCAGATCTAGCGTGGTGCTCACGGCAGTTTCTCTAACAGATTCCACGGTACTGAACAACACTTATACCAAATACTGAGTATAACTCAAACATTTCCAATACTGAGTACTTCAATAAGTTCCTGGACCTCTACCCATCAATGGAGAATGTTTCTGACTTGAGAAGTCATGATCCGAATCCGCTCATGAATTTAGTGGAGGATGCACAAAATCTCTTTAATAAGTTAGCAAGAGTGGCGAATTCTGTTGAAGAAAAGCTTCAAAACGTGAGAGGAAACGTTTACACGACCGCGACTTCCAAGCCATCTTCCTTGGATAAGAAAAGGAAGAAATCGTCATCTAAGGTTTTCTCCTTAGGTGGGATGTGACGCCACCAAATCTAAGGTGTGTCAATATTACAACATTCATTCTATTCAATTTGCGTGTAAGTATATTTGGTGTGCGTATATCAAATAGGAAGGGAAAAGAAATGAACCAGGTGGTTCATTTGTGAATCACGCATGAATGGCTTGCGTGTCGTGCATGGGTAGAGCGGTGCCCGATAAAATAGCAGAACAAAGAACCCGCTGTTTATTCTCATCTCCCCGATCGTACGAGCAATTGCTGAAGCCGACGGAAGCCGCACGACGCCGATCAACACCGAGAGCCCATTTCTCCTCTGATTTCGGTGATTTCTCTTCCATTGGAGAGATAATTTCTTCCTCTCCAGTCCTCTTGTTTCTTTTACAAAGATTTTTCACGGATTTGAAAAGGGAGAAAACCCTAGGGTTTGAGTTTTTGGATTTTCCTTGATTCTTTTCTTCTAAAACGTTTTTGTAATGGATTATTAGGCTACAATCCATGATTTCCTTCAATTTAAGTGCAACCCTAAGTGCTTTGAGTGAAACCATATGTGTATACCTCTCTCGTATAGTAAAAGCCTTTGTAAAAAGGTTAGGGCATAATTAATTTAGGGCTATTAGCATGCATACGTCTCAACTTTACTCGAAATGGAGTTTAATCCCTCACCATATAATTATGGTGTAAATTATTTCAAAGGAAATGTTATCCGTTGACTCCAAATCACTAATTGGAGGTAAGGGATTGCTCCAAATCACTCATTTGAGGTTAGAGATTGCTACCCTTCCCTAATTAAGTGAAAAACCCTAATTCAAAACTTAGGGCAGCAAAACCCTAAGCCATTAAAATATTCTTTGACCTAATAAGTTCAAGTGGAACCTATCAAAGGAGTTTATGACATGTTTGACCTAATTAGAGACATCAAATTAATAGTTTTAATTGATGTTTGGAGACATCAATTTGATGTTCTGAAGGATGATATGTTATAGAAAATGACATCGCATGGAAGCGGGAAACACAATGATGGTAACAAGAACGACAAAGGAAAAGGGAAAGCCACAGTGATTTTTTACCCTTTTTATAATTGCTCTTATTTCAGATTTACATGATTATTATTCCTAAATATGTTTATGCTTTATGTTGAAATGATGAGGAATCTAAATAAATCATTTAATAAAGAAAAATAAAAGTAAATGAATAATGTAATGAAATGAGGTAAGTTAAGGGTCAACCCAATAGTGGAGGTGGGGTGAATGTTCTCGCAATGTATAATGGAATGAAAGTAAACGCGCGAATAAGAAAAGACACGTTAAGGAATGTGTGTGAATATGAAAAGGCGCGCAAGCGCGCTATATAAATGATAAAAAATGTTAATATACCCTTAACATTGCCCGATAACAACTCAAAATGTATAATAGATAAGGAAACAACATCAATACAAATCATAGGAAAATAAATACAAATATATAATGAATGGAATGAGATAACACACAGAGAAGAAGATGAGAAAGAAATGATATAAAGAAAATAAATACGTGATAACGAGAGATAACGTAATCAAGGGAAGATGAAATATTAAATCCGTAAAAATATGAATAAGACATCTAGTAATGAAAGGAACAATGAGAATTCATTTAGTCTTTTGACTAATAGAAAATGTAACTAAACAGGTCAAGGAGGAAGTCACTTCCAGCACGTCTAGCCGACCCCCTTCACGCCGCGAGAAGATGTACAAAATCTGGGCCGAGGTCGTCACCGCAGTCTTTGGAGTTATAGATGCCCACAAAGCCGCCTACCGTGATCCAGATTGCCCTCACGACGAGTTTTTATTCTGCTTCCAGTAGTCTGTAGTGTCTTCACCATGTAGCATAGTAGTTGTGTAGTTTTGATCTGTTGCTCATAGTCACATCTTGTTGCAGTCATATGATATACTCTTCTATGTAGCACAAATATGAGATACTCACTTTTTGTATACATATATTGGGTTATCTTTTGGATGATATACTGGATCATATGTGAAATAAATAAAATGTTTTACTTTTCTGCACTTTTCTTTATGTATTATGTACTCATAAATGCTGAATGTTCAATTTCCTGACAACTCTGTGAAATGAGAAATGAATGAAAATTGTGATGGTGTCTGGAACGTGGGGCCGTTACAATTAAATGGTATCCGAGGGAGTTTTATTTGAACGTTCAGCGAGACAAGAGTACATATGACGTAAGTAAAACAAATCCATAACATGTAAATCTTCCTGTTTCAGGAACCTTTTCGCACTTATTTAAGTAGACGGGAAAGAGACGAACTTGAAGGAGAACAAAGTCGTAGGGCTGAAGAAAGATATAGAGAGAGATCAAATCCTCTTTTATCGGAAATCATGCAAACATTAGCATAAGCTATTCGAATATGCAATAGTGATGTTGCCGCATCACAGTCACTAACGTCAAGTGATCCATATGTGAAACAATTTCTCGATATGAGACTGCCCTTATTTCGAGGTGGGTTATCTCCAATGGAAACCGAAAGCTGGATAAAGAGGATCGAGCTAATTTTCAATGCTATGAAATGTCCCGACGATCAAAAAATTGATTTAGTTGTCTTCTTGCTGGAAGGAGAGGCTGATCGGTGGTGGGACAGTATGAGGCAAGGGAGATTTGCTGGACGTGAAAATTCAGATATCTTCTGGGCCGAATTCTTGAAGGAATTCGTTAACTGGTTTGTCCCTCCGTCAGAGAAATAGATGTTGGAGGAGAAATTCTTTCGCTTGATGCAGGGGAGTCGTACAATCCTTCAATATGAAGCTGAGTTTGCACAACTAGCTTATTATGCAGGAGACATGGTCGCCAAAGAAAGCAATCGTTGTTTCTGATTCCAATTGGGTTTACGAGAACATGTGTGTGTGCATCTAATCTCGCAAAGGATCAAGAATTGCAATGAACTGGTGAAGACTGCAATGTTAATTGAGAAGGATGTAGAGACTTCGCAAAGGCGAATATAGTTTCAAAAGAAGAGGCTTTCAGAGGGACAGAGTATGGATTCCTCACGAAAGAGTGGAAATTCAAATTGGAAAAGGAAAAAAGGAGGCCCTCTAGTGCAAAACAGTACCTGAAAGAATTGGTCTCAGCCAGGTACTAACATTTCTTTTCCTTGATACCAGTCGGGTTGATAGAGTTGATAAAGGAGGTAAGGGGATCGAAACATTTGGATCTGTGGTGGAAACCAGAGAAGAAAGACAGGTGCAGCCTAGAGTTTTCAATATGAACCAGGAAGGAGCTAAAGTCGATGATACAGTTTTCACATGTATGATTTATATGCACAATCACCTTCTAAAGGTAATATTTGATACATGGGCTAGTCAATCTTTCATATCCACAAGAACAATTAAACAATTAAGGTTGGAACCTCATATGTCTCTTGAAGAATTGAGAGTTAAAATGTCTAATAATACCGAGATGACTACAAAACTTAGATGTACAGTGTGGCTAACAATTGATAACAACCTAGTAAAAGCAGATGTTGTGGTTCTACCCCTATCCGAATTTGACATCATTCTAGGGATGGATTGATTATCAAGCTGTAAGTCATCATCAACTGTAAAAAGAAGGAAATTACACTTATGCTGAACGATCAAACACAGTGTAATTTTAAAGGATTGGATGAAGTTTCAAAAATTATTATATCTTCTTTAAAGGCAATGAAGAAACTAAGGAAATGTTGTGAAGCAACATTGATTATGATTAAGGGAACTAAGACAGTGGCATGCGAACCGACTACAGTTCCAGTAGTATGTGATTTTCTCGACTTATTTCTTGAAGATTTACCAGGGCTACCCCCATCAAGGGATGTTGAGTTTACTATCGATTTGGTGGAATGAGCTAAACCAGCAGCAAAGACATCATATCGTATGACTCCTAAAGAATTGGCAGAATTGAAAAGCTAATTACAGGAATTACTCGATAAAGATTTTATACGACCAAACACTTCACCATGGGGAGCCCCAGTGCTTTTTGTTAAAAAGAAGGATGATTCGTTTCAAGTATGTGTCGACTATCGAGAACTTAATAAGTTGACAATTTGAAACCAATATCCTCTACCTCACATTGACGATTTATTTGATCAATTGGTTAATGCAAAAGTCTTCTCCAATATTGACTTAAGATTGGGGTATCATCAAATGCGAATAAAGAAAGTCGATATTTATAAGAACGCCTTTAGTACAAGATACAGACACTTTGAGTTCGTAGTCTTGTCGTTTGGATTTACAAACGCGCCTGCTGTTTTTATGAACTTAATGAACCAGGTATTCAAGGAATTCCTTGACAAGTTTTTTATTGTATTTATCGATGACATTCTGATATATTCGACAAATAAGGGTGAACATGCAGAACACTTAAAGATTGTGTTGCAGACATTGAAAAGTCATGTTTTATATGCAAATTTTACAAAACGTGAATTCTGGTTAAATAAAGTTTCTTTCTTCGATCATGTCATTACGGAGCATGGATTATTTGTAGACCCAGCAAAAGTAATAGCTATCATGAATTGGCTAAGACCGACTACTGTCACAGAAATTTGAAGCTTTCTCATATTATCAAGCTATTACAAACAATTTGTAAAAAGTTTTTCAGCGATTGCACTACCGCTTATTAAACTAACCCTAAAGGGTGTTCTATTTCTCTGTACTGATGAGTGTCAGGAGGCCTTTGATGAATTAAAAGCAAGATTAACCACTGCACCAGTGCTAGTCATGTCATGCAACATTGAAGGCTTTCAAATTTACAGTGATGCGTTCCTGAAAGGCCTTGATTGTGTTTTAATGCAGAATGGTAAAATCATAGCCTTAAAAATCTGGTGACATTACTTATATGGTGTTCAATGTGACATTTAAGGCCACAAGAGTTTAAAGTACATTTTCTCCCAGAAAGAAATAAATATGCGCCAGAGACGGTGGTTAGAACTTATCAAAGACTATGATGTTGATATTAAATACCATCCCGGTAAAGCGAATGTAGTTGTCGATGCACTCAGTGGGAAACACTTAGCGCCTATGATTGTTCCACTAACCGAGCAGAAGGAGTTATTACGAGAGATACAAAACTTTGAATTGCTTACATGTATAACTACCTCTCAGACTCAAGGTTTACTCTTTCAACTAATGGCAGAGCATTCCATTTAAGAAAGGGTAAGGAAGGTGATAAACCAGGATCCTATATTTGTGAAAATTCTGGAAAAGGTAACAAGTGGACAATCAACTGTTTTTACAGAGAATGATTGATTATTATTTCTAATGAAAGGTTGTGTATTCCTAATATTGATACACTCCGAGCAGAAATACTTAATGAAGTGCATAATACAACTTATTCAATTCACCCCGGGAGTATGAAAATGTACCAAGATCTCAAGCAGGACTTCTGGTGGCTAGAAATGAAGACTGATGTAATCCAATATATTGTCAAATGTCACATGTGTCAACTTGTGAAGGCAGAACATCAAAAACCTGGCGGATACTTACAGTCACTGCCGATTCCTGAGTGGAAATGGGATGACATAAACATAACCATGGATTTTGTCATGAGACTACCAATGAGTAAAGCTGTAAATAACGGGATATGAGTAATTATTGATTGAAAGTTACTTAACTGAATGTTAGCTAATCACCTAGAGGGGGGGGGGTGGTGAATAGGTCTTTGAAATTTTATTAGTTCTTTTGCTGATTTCTTATTAATCTATCTAGAGCTTGTCCTTAGATCCTGCAATAAGAAAAAAAACAAGTAACACAACAAACACACAAGGATTTATAGTAGTTCCCCAATTGGGTACATCCATTTTCCCTCCCACCTATCCAACTGATTTGTTGGACTAGGCACAAACTCCACCAATATGCTCCTCAGAGCTTACACCTCAGACCCTTAGCCTTACACACAAGTTCACTTAAGAACCCAAACACAGAACCACAAGGGTTCCTACCTCAGAGCCCTGCAGAGCTCCTACAACTCAGTGATCCACTGATCACCTACCTCAGCCTTATTTCTAAGGCCTACAACTCAGGCTCTTCAGCCCTACAGCTTCAGGCACACAACCCTACTCTTAGAGTGTTGCAACACTCCTACAACTTAGTACCCTTCCAGGTACCTACAGCTCAGCCTCCTCCAAGGCCTACAACTCAGTGACACGCTTGTCACCTACAGCTCAGTGACTCTCCAGTCACCTACCTCAGGCGCAAGGTCCTACACTCAGGCTGGGAGGACATCCCTACCTCAAATACACACTTGGATCCTACCACAGAGAGCAACAGTCTCCTACCACAAAGTGTCCTACACTCAGATTCAGATAAACTGAATCCTACAGGTTGTTAATACAAGATGTTAAGAAAAGTAAAACAACTGACTCAGAGAAAAATCTCTGAGTCTACTTTGCTGGACTTAGCAGATATCAGTCCAACTATCTTACTATAGAAGGGATGGGTCTTATTCTACAACTATCTTCTTCTTTGCTGCACATGTAAGCAACTATCTGCTGTTAAAGGCTGACTGCTCCTTCACACAGCTAGCTTCTTGCTGATCTGTTGAATCAGCTGCCTTGTTCTTCAAAGAACTATCGTGCTGAACTAGAAAAGCTTCAGCTATCTTCCTTTGCCCTCTGGCTATCTCTGCTTGGCTTAAGCTTTCAAGCTTGATGGGGAAGAAGATGTCCAACCGCCTCTAGTTTTCTTTTGTATTTTTTTTCTGCGTTTGTCTCGTTCGTTACCCTAATCCTCTTTTCTTTTTCCTTTTTATATGCGCTAATCAACGACACAAATGTATGTGGGCCCCAACCAAGGATTGGTGAGCCCCACCTCCTTCAGAAAAGGACAAAGCAGCTTTCAGCGCCACTGCAGCTTTCCCGCAACGGCTATATGAAGGTTGACTTTGATGACGTCAGCAATGGTCATCACCATCTGGACTTAGAAAATATTTCAGAAATTCATAAAACGTTGAGTGATGATAAGTCACTCAACGCCATCTGTCTTGGCTATTAGCCTTCTGGACTTGTGAATTTTCTCTGGATTTGTCTTAGCGGTTCTTTCTCAGCGGTCTCAGCGGTTTCTGCTTAACAGCTGTGACAAGCTTTTGTCTCAACGCTTTATTCTTAACAGCTGAGACAAGTTACTGTCTCAGCGCTTTATTCCTTAATCAGTTTTTCTAGCTTTAACTGCGTTCGACGATCTGTGAGCTGAGCTCGACGACTCTGATCTTCTCAGCGCTTTCTTCTCAGCTATCTCAGCTGTCTCAGCGCTTTTTGCCTTAGACGATTTGTGTGACTTTAGGTCGACGACTGTTGAGCTGAGCTCGACGATCTGCGGGTTGAGCTTGACGAATTCTGAACCTCAACCTTCTGAGGTTTAGCTCAAGGAAAGGCGAGCTGAGCTCGACGATCTGAGATCTGAGCTCGACGATCTGCAAGCTGAGCTCGATGACTTCTGAACCTCAAGCTTCTGAGTTTTTGCTCAAGGAACGGCGAGCTGAGCTCGACGATCTGTGATCTGAGCTCGATGAACTGCGAGCTGAGCTCGACAAAATCTGAGACTCATACTCTGAACTGAGCTTTGACAAAATTGAATTCTCCAGCCTATTCATCTTGTTGACCTGTCCAATCATGGACTACCTGACTTGGTCATTTAGGCTACTTCATGCCTTTCCAGCATCTTCACCTTGTGACCACCTGTCACATCACTTAGAAAACCTGTGTAGACTTGTTCCTTGGAACATCCTGCACATGATGAGCTTAACCCACATCAAATACAACTATGCTCTTAGTGTTGATGGAAATGCCTCTTCAAATCCAATCTAGGGAACATTGTGGGCAATGGACCCAATTGTAACACCTCTACCCGTCACGTAGGATATAATAGAGGGTCCGGCCGGGGCCCCACACCATATTCCACAAACAAGCAGAGACGTCACGAAATAATACCACGAATCACCGCACCCTAACACAGAACATTCTAGCGGAAGCTTCAGGGTTGAAAACATGAACTCAATAATACAAAAAATGTCCATTTCTATAACAAAATAGGAATGTATACAACCATACACAACAGGTACACAGTCTTATGACGTTTACAAGTTTCTCTGAACATAAGGTGTGGTTTACAAACATCGGCACGCAGGCCGGCCACACATGAACAAGACTAAGCAAAACAAGGTCTTCGAGGGCAGCAACGCAGCTTGGGCTTCAGCCCGCTAAGTCCCGCTTGGACCAGCACCACCTGCACCTGCAAGAACCATTCCACCAACCGGTGGCAAACAGGGCAACGGTCAGCATTCAGCTGACCAATTATAACGACCCTGCCCCTGGCACGGGGCAGCGGAATTTCTTCCCTGCATAGCAATTTACATCACACACATATATATATTCCGCCAACAAGGCAATACATATCACAAATGCCGGCATGACGGCCCGACACTCCGTGCACTCAGGGGACATTCTTGTGTACCGGAAACACCGGATCCCACCACCGTTCAGAGGTCCCAGACATGACGGTCAAACTTGAGCATTCCTAGTCTTTATGACGCCCAGGCCAAAGACTCTCATTATGCCCCTGACGAAAGCCCAATGCCTTGACGCTCTCTTGTACAGCTGGCATAACGCAGGTACAGATCAACCACCCCCCGTTGCTCAAATCGCCTTGCCACAAAGGAATACTGAAGTACTTACGGTCAACTTACAGGCGCGGGTCGGTTTCACCTTTCCTGTTCGGCACTAAGTCCTTTATACCACATGACACTCACGGCCACAAGAGTTGATCCCAACTCTCACCATTTCCTGGACTTCCTCCAGTACTTCCTGCGGCACCAAGCCACATGCATCCACCACATATTTCATGCATACTAGCAATAATCACGGAGTCTTCTTCGATGTGCAAACAAACATCACCAATCCAGACCAACATGTCCGGATGGGCTTCACACAGCATGCCTAACCGTACTCACACTTCCGGTTCTAATGCACTACAACAAGGGATGAACCACCAATCCCAAGGGAATCTCTACGCCATCCACCTTTTGGTGGAGGATTCCTATGCAAATGCAGGAAAGAAGGACTTCACTTGTCCAAGAAGGGAATCGTTACCCTTGGAAGACGCTTCGGAGCCATGAGGAGAAAAGCAAACTGATGAACGTCCTCGCAGCAGCCTTGCCTTCGCAAATCCGAACTTGGCTCGCGATTTGAACCATCGTAGCACCACCGACAACCGACTTCCTCTTCTTCTTCCTCCTCAAGCTCTCCTCTCTCTCTTACTTAAGAAAAAGCAAGACACAACTCAAACATGAGCTCTCTCCTTCTCAAGGCCGGCCTTATCACCCCAGGGATGAGCCTAGACCATTGGATCTTGGTTAAAGAAAATGAACGGATCAGATCAGCCCTTAAACTGATTTCCTGGACTGAACACGGGTTGTGACATGCCCGTGTCACAGGCCGTGTTCCTGAAGCGGCTACAGAACCGACTCACCCAGTCCAGAACACGGGCTTAGACACGCCCGTGTCAAACCCCTGACACGCCCGTGTCAGAAAGAACACGGCCGTGTGACTAGCCGTGTCACTCTTTCAACACAAGACCAGATTACCCGAGAAGGACACGGCTAAGGCACACGCCCGTGTCCTTAGCCGTGTGCCAAACACGCCCCTGTGACACGCCCGTGTCACAGGCCGTGCTCCACACTCAACGTCATTCTACTCAACGCCACCCGGGTATTCACCCGAGCAGGACATGCCCTTGGACACGCCCGTGTCCAAGGCCGTGTCACCTCTCGATGATCGTCGACCGTGCCATCTCGAGAACTCGAGTCGACACCTACATTAAAGGACACGTCCGTGTCCCAGGCCGTGTGCACGGGACACGCCCTGGGACACGCCCGTGTCCCAGGCCGTGTCACCCAGCCTGACCCATTTTGGGACTTAGGGATTTTTGGGGTGTTACAATCCTCCCCCCTTAAAATAAATTTCGTCCCGAAATTTGTACGCAGCAAGGGAACAAACATTACAATGCTATGCCACTAACAGTTTTTGTTATAACAGAACGTACACGGTCAACAATTTACACAAAAAGCTCGGGAAACTCAGCTCACATGGTCTGCTCTCGCTCACATGTTAGCTCCTCACGGCCACAATTGTCCCACCGGACTTTGACCATCCCGATCATCTTGTTCCGCAACTGCTTTTCGGCTCGATCCTCGATTCGAATAGGCCTAACTTTCGTCGTTAGCCCACTGTCGACCGATACTTGATCTGCAACAACCACTTGGATTGGCTCTCTTACCACCTTCCGCAACACCGAGACATGAAACACATCATGTAAACCGCTCAGCTCTTGCGAAAGTGCTAACCGATAGACAGCTTCACCAATACGCTCAACCACTTCAAACGGTCCCAGATACCTCAGGCTCAACTTTTTCAGACGCCGTATCCTGGACACACCTTTGAATGGTTTGATTTTCAAGTACACCTAATCGTCCACCGCAAATTCCACGTTTCGGTGCTTGGTATTGTAATACTTAGCTTGTCTGTCTTGAGCCACCATCAGTCTTTCACGTATCAACCATATAATTGAGTTGGCATCATCTAACTCTTTTCGCCGATACAACTTCGTTTCGCCAGTCTCCGCCCAAGTCAAAGGTGTACGACATTTTCTACCGTATAAAACCTCAAAGGGCGCCTTCTGGATACTCGCCTGGTAGCTGTTGTTGTAGGCGGACTCAACCACACCGAGATGATCTTCCCAACTCTTCCCGAAATCCAGCGCACACATTCAGAGCATATCCTCCAACGTCATGTTGGTCCTATCGGTCTGACCATCCGTTTGAGGGTGGAAGGCCGTACTAAAATGTAATTTTGTACCCAACAGTTCGTGGACTAATCTCCAATCACCCGAAGTGAAACGCCCATCTCGATCACTAACGATGCTACGGGGCACACCGTGCAATCGTACAATAGTATCCATATACATCTTTGCCAACTTCTCAACTGAATCGTCCTTATGGTTCGGGATGAAGTGTGACACCTTGGTTAACCGGTCCACAATCACCCATACCGCATCATTTCCACGATGTGATCTTGGCAATCCATGCATGAAATCCATGGAAATATCGTCAAATTTCCATTCAGGAATAGGTAACGGCTTTAGTAAACCACCCGGTTTTTGGCATTCCGCCTTTACCAAAGCACACGTTTGACACTTAACGACATAGTGTGCTATGTCCTTCATTCCAGACCACCAGAACAGCTTCTTCATATCTTTATACATCTTCGTGCTCCCGGGGTGAACTGAATATTTGGTGAAGTGGCCTTCATACATCACCTCTTCACGAAGCTTACCCTTACTTGGGACACACAGACGACCGTCCTTCCGAAAAAGACCGTCATTAAACGAAAATCTAGAGTCCGCACTTTCCGCTGCATAGCGTTGTAGACTTTCATCAAGTTCTGTTGCTTGCCGAACTCTGTCCGCCAGGTCACACTGTACCTCCGTCCAGTTTAAGCACGCATCTGCAGTGGCATTCCTTTCAACACAAGAAATATTTAATGCCTCCAGTTCTCGATTTAGGCTTTCATCATGCCTTAAAAGCCAACTTGCCCTTGCCGGAGTCCGACGACTCAAGGCATCCGCGACTACATTCCCTTTACCGGGAGTCACCAAGAAAGTCCATCCACCTTCTCTGTCGCATATTAAGATCTTTCTGATCTAACAGATATTTCAGGCTCTTATGGTCCGTGAATATATCCACTTTTACGCCATATAAATAATGACGCCACAGTTTGAGTGCAAATATAACCGCCGCTAATTCCAAATCATGGACGGGGTAATTCCGTTCATGCACCTTCAACTGGCGTGAGCCATAAGCTATCACTTTTCCGAATTGCAAAAGAACGCAGCCGAAGCCGCTCCCTGATGCATCACTATAGACCTCAAAGCCGTCTTGACCATATGGCGATGTTAAGATTGGCGCCGCGGTCAAACGACTCTTTAACTCTTCAAACGCTCGAGCGCACTCCGGCGTCCAAATGAACTTCTGATCCTTTCTCGTCAGTGTGGTGAGAGGCAAAGCTATTCTCGAGAAATTCTCTACGAAGCGCCTGTAGTAGCCCGCAAACCCAAGAAAATTCCTGACTTCTGCTACTGAAGGGAGAACAAGCCACTCCCGTATAACAACTATCTTGGAAGGATCCACCGCAATGCCCTCTCCACTAACCACATGGCCAAGGAAAGCCACTGACGACAGCCAAAACTCACACTTAGAGAACTTGACGTAGAGCTTATTCTTCCTCAGGGTGTGCAACACCATCCGCAAGTGATTTGCATGATCTTCTTCGGATTGAGAATATACGAGGATATCGTCAATAAAGACGATCACAAAGATGTCCAAACATTCCCTAAATGATCGATCCATCAAGTCCATGAATACTGATGGTGCATTAGACAGCCCAAACGGCATTACCGTGAACTCATAGTGACCATAGCGTGTTCCAAACGCTGTTTTGAGTATGTCACTTTCACGAACTCTCAACTGATAGTAGTCTGACTTCAAAGCCAATGTGGAGTATACAGTCGAGCCAACTAACTGATCAAACAAGTCGTCGATCCGTGGAATTGGATACTTGTTCTTTTATGTTAGTTTGTTCAGTTCTCTATAATCAATGCATAGACGCAAGCTGTCGTCCTTCTTTTTCACAAACAAAACTGGCGCACACCAATGCGAGTGACTTGGGCGTATATAGCCTTGCTCTAGCAATTCTTGCAACTGAACCTTTAGTTCCGTCATCTCCTTTGGCGCTACTCGATGAGGCGAGCGGGCCACAAGTTTCGCACCTGACACCAGTTCGATGGCGAAGTCGATTTCCCTTTGGGGTGGTAACCTCGGAAGGTCTTTTGGAAACACATCAGCGTATTCCGGTACAATCAGCACCTCACTTACACTGGCATTCGGCTCCACCGCCTCAATGAGTGTGAAGAATAACTCCGCACCCTTCCGAACTGCCTTAACGACTTGGAGAGCAGATATCAATACCCTACTCATCCCTCGCATGCCATTGAACTTGGCCTCTTGTTCGGTATTTTTCCCCAGTGTAACCTCTTTTGAGGTGCAATCTATACAAGCATGCTGCTCTGATAGCCAGTCCATACCAAAGATTATATCAAACTCTGATATCGGCAATACTAACGTTTCCACCTTGAAATCCCGACTCCCTATCTTGACCTCAACACAATAATACTTATCCGCACACATCAAACATCCGTTAGGTAGTAACACCTTCAGACTGTCTGTCGCGGTCCGTATAGACACCCCGATTCGCAAGATGAAATCTTCCGACAGAAACGAATGTGAAGCACCTGTATCGAACAGTGCTCGTGCCGGAGAGTCCCGTATAAGGACAAAACCTAAAATACCAAAATTAAAACAAACACAGCACACAACATACAATAACATTTAAAACTGCGCGCACCTGTGACGACATCAGCCTGCTTAATGGCCTCCTGTTGCCCAAGGTTGAAGACCCGGGGCTGCGCGTGCGATGCAGAAGACTCCACCACAGTCTTCCCTTTCTCCGCATAAGACGCTCCCGTCTTCTTTTCACCCTTCGGAGGGCCAACTCGGCAATCACGTGCAAAGTGTCCCAACTTCCCACACGTAAAACAAGCGCGAGATCCATACCCAGAAGATGCTTCCGTCACAGTCGCTGAAGGAGCTTGTCCAGTAGATTTGAACTTCTTATTCCATCTCCTTCGGTATCCAGACTTCTCCGGACGCGGCGGCTTAAACTCCGGTTTCGTAACAGCCAAGGTCCCCCTTGCTTGTCCTCTTTTCATATCCTTTTCCAAAGACCGAGCCGTACAGACCAACGTTTAGAATCCCTGATTCACAGAACTCGAGAGCAAATACCGCAGCTCATCTCATAGTCCCCCATAAAACTGACTGGTCTTACGCTCCTCTTCGGCGAAGATATTGCCCGCGTACCGTCCCAAACGTGTAAATTCATGCAGATACTCATCCACACTATGCTCCCCTTGAGTTAAACGTTGGAACTCCAACTCCATGGAAATTCTGTGTTGTATCGGGGGAGATGCTTTGCTAAAAACAATCGAGAGAACTCGTCCATCGAGACTCCCGTCAAACGTCTGCCCGCTAAGTGATGCAGTTCGACCTCATCCCACCACAACCGAGCCTCTCCCTCAAGCAGGAAAGTGGTTAGTGTGACTTTCTATTCCTCCTCTACTCTGATAGCGATCAAGAGCCTCTTAATCCTTGAGAGACAATCCTCCGCTTGGGCGGGGGAACCTGCCCCAGTAAATTGAGGAGGATTGAAGCTCATGAACAACTTCAATTGTTGATCTGTCGGAGTGGACATTATTGAGAGGCTCTTAATCCTAGAGCCAATCCTCCGCTTGGGCGGGGGTTATGGGCCCACCACGCTTTCGAAGTGGACATTATTGAGTTCAATATATGCGTTATAACGGCAGCACTGTGTTACACCAACAATCTCCCCCTATTTGAAGAAGGCAGAACACCCAGCAATACTAAGAGACATTACCAAAATAGGCAGAATAGATTCATGCAGTTGCAGATTATAATCTGCTACATCTGCTAGCTTATGCTACATTCATTCAATGTACATCCTCATACTACTTGAGCAATTGCTCAAGTGATATGAACTCTCCTTTATACCACTCAATACTAAGAGGCATTACCACTAGAAGCACTTGCCTCAATGTATGCACTGACATAATCATGACTCAACATGCGGTCAGTCATTGCATTTCTCATACTTACTAGAATCTTTCTCAGTAATATGAACTTGCTCAACATGACCTTGTCATGTCAAATATTGCCTTTATATCTCCCTCATATGTATTGCCACACATATGTGTATTGCCACACATATATGTATTGCCACACATATCTCCCCTTTTCTGTCTTCTTCAATAGGCATATCTATTAAGGGAGTAAAAAAAAATCATGAGAGAGATTATCTCTTGATCCTAGACAAAGTCCTATGTTGATACTTTTAAGGAAATCAACCTAGTGATCAGTCTACTTTAGTAGGAGTCATACCTCCAATGTATCAATGTTGATACATTGATACAACACAACATTACAACATTTAAGCTTGTTGCACACTTAGTTCCTCTTGCTGATTTTGTATCTACAAAATCAGCATCCACCTGTGGTGATATCATTGATGCACCACATCACTGCAGCCCCCTTTGCACTTGAGTGACCCAGGGATCCACTTGAGCTGGCTGCTAGCTCTCCCTCTTCTCATAATCTCCCCCCTTGGTCTGTGTTTTGTTCTTAAGACAAACTGATCAGCTTTTGTGACAGCTGATCTGCTGCAGCAGCTGCCTGCCCCTTCCCAACAGGAGGTTGATCCTGTTTCAGCTGGACATGCTCCCCCTTTATAGGGTGCTGAGCTTGCTCCCCCTCAACAGGAACATCCTTGTCATTCCCTCTGCTGGACACTTGAGTCCATCTAAGTCTTGATACCATTTAATGGTATTTATAGTCTTGATTTCACATCAAGAGCTTATCTATCTGCAAGAGAAATAAATCCTGCAACACAAGTATAACATGGAACAACATAAGCTATACCAAGTTCACCGTGCCCAATTTTAATCTAGATGGTGTTGAATCTTGACTTCATCTAGTGGCATGATAAACATGTTAGGCACATGTCAGTCTGGACAAACTCAGGATTGAGTTCTTCCTTATGCTCCCAACCTTATTGAAACTCAATCTACACATGCATAGCCCTGCTATGACAGACAAGATTCCTAGCAACTTAGATTATACTAGTAGAATATCACTATAAAAACAATTATACTTATCTGGCGGTTATGGTTCTGGAGCAATGGCTGGATTCTCATCAGCTAATCACAACAACTCTCTTGCACCATGATCACTACTTGAGCAATATTTTCTTGGTTTATGAATATACAAGGAGGAGCTGCTCTGATACCACTTGTACCCTACTTCAGGAATGTACACAGCTTCCTTCTCCTAGGTGTATAACCATAGGATAACTTCTTTGTTCCAGTTCAAGTTCTGGAACATTTTCTGTCTAAGTATCACATGGGGGATGGACACTAAGACTAACCTGCAAAACAGAATTACCTTACCTCATGACCCCAATAGGTATTGGGTCCTAGGTTCCTGTTAGCCTGAAATCTGACTTGCCTACCTGCAGAATTTCTGACAGGTAGGCTTACTCTTGCTCTAGACACAGAAGGATTGTGCTTGCAATCAACAGCATAGTGACCCACTTTACCACAACACCAGCACTCATGGACATTATATCTCCTTTTCTGTTTAGGACCAACATTTGCCTGGACTGCACCCTGAACAGTGGGAAGATGTGTTGTTGTATATCTCTGATTTCTTTCAGTAACAATTTGATTGAAGGTAAGTCTTTCAGCTGACTGTTTTGGTCTTTTCTGAGAGCCACCAGTTGCATGTCTCTCTTTAGCTAACATGCATCTGATTGCATCAGAAATTGCCATTCCAGTCTTGCCAGAAGACTCACCTTGAGTCATTACTTTTGCTGGATGAGTCAGGTTTCCTGCAACAGCAATGTCCTTGAGTTTTGGGGCTGGGACACCAAAAGCAAATGGTCTAGGATGGGCCATTTGAATTTCCTCATGGACAGCCTTAAAGGCCATCACATGGTTGTATCTTCCACCTTGGCTATGAGCACATTTGTCCATACCAATGGATCTGTCATTCTCCCAGTGACCATAACAACTTTCATGGTCATATCTGTTAGAAGGCAACAGGACTTTCTGAAAAGAAATTGGAGGCAATGAGGGTAGAGACACAACAGGTGCCTTCCCCTTCCTTTTGGATTGGGAGGTCTAGCAGGTCCCTTGAATCCTAACCCTTTCTTACCCTTTTGGGTAAAGAGGGTGTCAATAAAGGGAAGCACAGTGTTTGACTTAGAAAACTTGGCCACCAGCAATTTCTCATTTAGGAGATCATTTTTAAGTTTCTGGATAAGTTTCTCATTTGAGACTCTTATCACAGACTCCATATCAATGATCCCCTTGAGTTTGACTGATTGTGCAGCCATATCATTAAGATCCTTTTCTTGGCCCTCACACTTGCCCCTAAGACTGAGAAGCTCTTTAGTCTGCCTCTTGGCAAGGAGCTTGCATTTCTTGAATGCTTCAAGAAGTTCTCCATACTTGTCAATTATAGAATTGACATCATCCTCAGACTCTGAATCCCCTTCACCTCTTGATGATTGAGCTTCAAAATCTGAGCTAGCCTCATGACCTGAGATAGAAGGCTGATCCTGACTGCTCTCCTCATCTGTCATTGCCATTAATCCATGGCAATGAATATCTTCTTCTTCATCTTAATCCGCCTCTGAGTCACTTTCTTAATGTGACAGAGGGGCCCTGATCCCTATCCTAGCAGCATGATATTCTTCAGGTTCTTCTATAGCAACAACCATTAGCCCAATGTAGGCTTCTTCTTCATCACTGTCTGACCCAGTGGAGGAGTCAGACCGGGTCTTTTCCTTCTTGGCCACAAGAGACTTTTCTTTCTTCTTCCCCTTGTGGTGTTTCTTCTCTCCTTCCTCTTTCCTCTTCAGTGGGCAGTCAACAACAATGTGCCCAGGTTTGCTGCAGCAAAAACAAATGACTTTAGAAAAAGTTTGTTTGCTAGAGTTAAGAGCATACCTGTCCTCCTTAGAGGATCTCCTTCTGTGTTGTGAGTAAGAGGAAGGCCTGTTGTTCCTCCTATGCTCCTTCTTCATGAATTTCTGAAACTGCCTGAAGAAGTCAGCAAGGTCCTCATCAGACATATTGTTGTCTGAGGTGTTGGTCTTTGAGCTCTCAGAATCTGACTCAGTAATTCTCCTGAGTGGAGAGTTCTTCTTTCTGCTCCTGGTTGGAGCATCAGCTTTGAAGGCCACAGACTTCTCCTTGGCCTGTGACTTACTGTTTTTCTCTTCTTCCTTTCTTGCTGCTAGTTGCATCTCATATGACAGCAGCTTCCCAAACAGGGTTGGAGGAGGAGTTCCAGCCAGCTTAGTCATTTTCCTAATGACACAAATCTTGGTGTTCCAATCCTTTGTGAGGGACCTGAGAAATTTATCATTCAGCTCATAGGTGTTGAAGACCCTTCCATATGTTCTCAGTTCATTTACTATTCTGAAGAATCTCTCAAAACATTCAGCAATGTCATCAGACTTTCCTTGTTTGAAGGTCTCGTACTCCTGGTTGAGCATGGATTTTTTGTCATCCCTCACCTCCTCTGAACCCTCCATGAACACAACTAGAGTGTCCCACATCTCTTTGGAGGTTTTGCAGTGCACCAGATTTTGAAAGGTAGAATCATCTATTGCACTGTCAATGATGTTCTGAGCTCTCTTGTCCATGGAGACAAGAAGGAGCTCATCTTTGTTCATTTTATCATAGGATTTAAGTGTCTGGATGTTGGCATCCAGAACTGAGGTCTTCATAGTGATGAAAGGTCCTTCCTTGACTGTGATGTAAATCCTAGGGTCAGCAGCTTCCATGAATAATCTAACCATTTCCTTCCAGAGGCCAAAGCCTTCTTTTCTACAAACTGGAAGCTTCATGGCTCCCAGCTCCTTGTTGTTTATCCCTGACCCCATACTTATCTTATAGCTAACCTTGGAGGTATACTCAGATTGTTAAATCCTTATTGAGCAACCTCCCTCTGATACCACTTGAAAGTTACTTAACTGAAGGTTAGCTAATCACCTAGAGGGGGAGGGGGGTGAATAGGTCTTTGAAATTTTATTAGTTCTTTTGTTGATTTCTTATTGATCCATCTAGAGCTTGTCCTTAGATCCTGCAATAAGAAAGAAAACAAACAACACAGCAAACACACAAGGATTTATAATGGTTCCCCAATTGGGTACATTCACTTTCCCTCCCACCTATCCAACTGATTTGTTGGACTAGGCACAAACTCTACCAATATGCTCCTCAGAGCTTACACCTTAGGCCCTTAGCCTTACACACAGGTTCACTTAAGAACCCAAACACAGAACCACAAAAGTTCCTACCTCAGAGCCCTGCAGAGCTCCTACAGCTCAGTGATCCACCGATCACCTACCTCAACCTTATTTCTAAGGCCTACAACTCAGGCTCTTCAGCCCTACAGCTTCAGGTACACAGCCCTACAGCTTCAGGCACACAGCCCTACTCTCAGAGTGCTGCATCACTCCTACAACTCAGTACCCTTCCAGGTACCTACAGCTCAACCTCCTCCAAGGCCTACAACTCAGTGACACGCTTGTCACCTACAGCTCAGTGACTCTCCAGTCACCTACCTCAAGCACAAGGCCCTACACTCAGGCTTGGAGTACATCCCTACCTCAGATCCACACTTGGATCCTACCACAGAGAGCAACACTCTCCTACCTCAGGATGTTAAGCCTTCCGATAGCTCAGATCCACTTTTGAATTCTATCTCAGTGCCCCAACAGGGCACCTACCTCAGTGATTAACTAGTCACCTACCTTAGGCACAAAGTGCCCTACACTCAGATTCAGATAAACTGAACCTGAACTCAGAGAAAAATCTCTGAGTCTACTTTGCTGGACTGAGCAGATATCAGTCTAGCTATCTTGCTGTAGAAGGGATGAGTCTTATTCTACAACTATCTTCTTCTTTGCTGCACAGGTAAGCAGCTATCTGTTGTTGAAGGCTGACTGCTCCTTCACACAGCTAGCTTCTTGCTGATCTGTTGAATCAGCTGCCTTGTTCTTCAAAGAACTATCTTGCTGAACTGGAAAAGCTTCATCTATCTTCCTTTGCCCTCTGGCTATCTCTGCTGGACTTAAGCTTTCAAGCTTGATGGGGAAGATGTCCAACCGCCTCTAGTTTTCTTTTGTATTTTCTTTTCTGCGTTTGTCCCGTTCGTTACCCTAATCCTCTTTTCTTTTTTCCTTTTTATATGCGCTGATTTGAATCAACGACACAAATGTATGTGGGCCCCAACCAAGGTTTGGTGAACACCACCTCCTTCAGAAAAGGACAAAACAGCTTTCGGCGCCACTGCAGCTTTCCCGCAACGGCTATATGAAGGTTGACTTTGATGATGTCAGCAATAGTCATCACCATCTGGACTTAGAAAATATTTCAAAAATTCATAAAACGTTGAGTGATGATAAGTCACTCAACGCCATCTGTCTTGGCTATTAGCCTTCTGGACTTGGTGAATTTTCTCTGGATTTGTCTCAGCGGTTCTTTTTCAGCGGTTCTTTCTCAGTGGTCTCAGCGGTTTTTGCCTAACAGCTGTGACAAGCTTTTGTCTCAACGCTTCCTTCTTAACAGCTGAGACAAGTTTCTGTCTCAGTGCTTTATACATTAATCAGTTTTTCTGGCTTTAGCTGCGTTCGACGATCTGTGAGTTGAGCTCGACGACTCTGATCTTCTCAGCGGTCTCAGCACTTTCTTCTCAGCTGTCTCAGCGCTTTTTGCCTTAGACGATTTGTCTGACTTTAGGTCGACGACTGTTGAGCTTGAGCTCGACGATCTGCGGGTTGAGTTTGACGAATTCTGAACCTCAACCTTCTGAGGTTTAGCTCAAGGAAAGGCGAGCTGAGCTCGACGATCTGAGATCTGAGCTCGACGATCTGCAAGCTGAGCTCGACGACTTCTGAACCTCAAGCTTCTGAGTTTTTGCTCAAGGAACGGCGAGCTGAGCTCGACGATCTGTGATTTGAGCTCGACGAACTGCGAGCTAAGCTCGACGAAATCTGAAACTCATACTCTGAACTGAGCTTTGACAAAATTGAATTCTCCAGCCTATTCATCTTGTTGACCTGTTCAATCATGGACTACCTGACTTGGTCACTTAAGCTACTTCCTGCCTTTCCAGCATCTTCACCTTGTGACCACCTGTCCCATCACTTAGACAACCTGTCTAGACTTGTTCCTTGGAACATCCTGCACATGATGAGCTTAACCCATATCAAATACAACTATGCTCTTAGTGTTGATGGAGATGTCTCTTCAAACCAAATCTAGGGAACATTGTGGGCAATAGACCCAACATTGATCGACTAACGTAGGTTGCACATTTCATTCATATGAAAAATGATAGTACAGTACAAAAGTTAGTCGATCAATACATCGATGTTATTGTAAAATATCATGGGATTCTCCGATCTATCATGTCTGATAGGAATGGACGCTTTATATCGGATAATTGGAAGCTAGTACAAAAAAGTTGGGAACAAAACTACTATATAGTACCGCCTTTCACCCACAAACCGATAGTCAGTCCGAGCGAACTATCCAAATGTTGGAAGATTTATTAAGAATGGTCGTACTTGATCTAAAGGGCTTATGGGAAAAATACTTATCACTGGTGAAATTTTTTTACAATAATAGCTATCAGTCAAGTATTCAGATGACACCATTTGAGACATTATATGGGCGAAGGTGTCGTACCCCGCTAAGCTGGGTAGAAGATGGCGAACAAAAGTTCTTCTCAAAGAATCAAGTGGATAAAATGAACGATAAACTTACACTTGTACGGGAAAGATTAAAAGTAGCTCAAGACAAACAACAAAAATATTACAATGTCAAGCATCGAAGAGTAGAGTTTAATGTAGGCGATATAGTATGTATTAAAATAAAGCCAAGATACGAAGAGTGCAATGTCAAGTATCGAAGATAGAGTTTAATGTAGGCGATATCGGAGAGTAGAGTTTAATCTGTATTACTTGTCACAAATTCGTCGACTTGGGAAGCTTAGTCCAAGATACGTCGGGCCATTCGTCATCTCTGAAAGGATTGGACCGGTGGTTTATCGCCTAGTATTATCTGATGCTCTTCAAAACCTTCATGATGTATTTCATGTTTCTTCCTTGAGGAAATACATAGCAGATCCAGAGAAAATAGTTTCTTGCGAGTACGTCGGCCCAAATGTAAACAAGGCGTTTGACGCCTTTTTTTTATTAAAAAATGGGAATCGGTCTATATATAAACCGCGGTCTATTCTAGGGTTCATTGTAGAATAGACTGCGGTTTATATAAAAACCGCAGTCTAATCTAAAATGGACTGCGGTTTTTATATAAACCGCAGTCTATTCTAGGGTTCATTGTAGAATAGACTGCGGTTTATATAAAAACTGCAGTCTATTCTAGGTTAGACCGCGGTTTATATATAAACCGCAGTCTATTCTAGGGTTCATTGTAGAATAGACTGCGGTTTATATAAAAACCGCAGTCTAATCTAGAATAGACTGCGGTTTTTATATAAACCGCAGTCTATACTATCTATTTTTAACCGTGAACCGTAAAAATCTAGTTTTCCCCCAGTTTTTTGTTCTTCTTTTTTCAGTCGCTGCTCTTCCTGCTCTTTGCGAGAAACCCTAAAGGCGATACGGTCGCTTCTCTTTGCGATAGTCCCTAAAGGCGATTTTGTTCAAGTTTCTGCTCTCCTTTGCTTCGATTTGACGATTCTTCTTCGCCAAATCTAATCTTCTCACTTAGGTATACTATTTCTTAATACATTTCTCTGTTTTCTTCAAGTACTGTAGTAGTATACTGTATACTAGTATAGTATTAATACTTTATTACTTTATTATCATACATTCATACATGATTGATGATACAACACAATTTGCCGAAATATTTCAGTTTAACTCCTATAATACATGTCTAAACCTCCTGAGTAACATAGTAACATATATATTTAATTATTTATATGTGTGAATCGTGTGATTGTGTGGTAGACTGGTAGTAAGTAGTAACTACTAACTAGTTGCTCAATATCATATTTATAAACAACACAATGTATGAATTTTGTTTAGGTTTTTTGTATGGTTTAGGTTTTTTTTAGTGTTTTACGGAAAAATGTCGGATAAGAGATCTTCATCGAGGTCAACAAGAGACTTCACAAAAATGAATGAATTGAATAAGCTTAGGCTAGAGGGGAAGAAGCTTACTATTTCTTTCCGTGATGATGGCCGCATTATTCCCGGGCCTGAAACAAATAAACTGATGAGTTATATGGGAGTTATTGTGAAGTCTTATGTGTCAATTATATATGTTGCATGGAAGGATGTTGATAGACAGATTAAATATCAAATATGGGAAGAATTAAATGTACGTAGCTTTGTTATCAGTGATTACATAACTTTGGTGTTTTAGTTATTTTTTAATTGATATTGTTTATTAATTTCAGATTTATTTTGATAATATTGATGGTCATTACAAGGAATTAATGAAAAGCATGGGTGAAAGTTGGAGGACTTGGAAATCCAAACTTTTCATCAATTATATAAAAGATGTTGATTTGGAGCATCGATACAATGTTTCTGTCAAGTATAGTTTTATTACTGCCGAAGACTGGAGAGTTTTTGTCAACCATCGCACTACTCCAGAATATATGGTTATGTGTTCTTATTAAATTCAACGTTTTATATCATTCTTTAACTTTATAACTTATAAGGAAAATAAGTATTAACACATATTTATTTGTGTATGAGAAATGTAAGGTTAATACAGAGAGAGCAAAAGCACGAAAGACCTTTCATACTACTTCTAGAATGGGTTATTCTGGACTAGAAAAAAGAATGGTATTAGCTCTCTACTTCTCTCTCGTATTTTGTATTTTAAAATTTGGTTTTCTCAATTATTTGTATGATAATTTAATTTCATTTTATTGTCAAGGTTGAACAAGGTGAAGCTGCACCAATTTCACGTGCGGAGTTATGGAAAGCCGGTCATAAAAGAAAGACCGGTGAATACATTAGTCAAGATGCAGCTGAGTTGGCATCTAAAATGGTAAGTGTAAATGTATCATTTCATCATTTGTAAATTATTGATAGTAATATTTCTTGAGAAGTGTATTTTCTTATCTGCAATTCTGTTCCAATGTTTATTACTTTTGTTTAGGACGAGATGTCGAGCCAAGAGTCCCAGAGTGCTGAAACAATGTCGCCTTCGCAGGGAAGAAATGACATTCTTGCATCTGTTTTAGGCCAAGAACATCCGGGCAGAGTTAGAGGCGGTGACAAGTTTTCCACAATTACAAGTTTTTTCAAGAATGATAGGCGGAGCCAGAGGACACCAGTAGCTCATATTAAAGATGTTGAAACTATAGTACAAGAAAGATTGAGCCAGCAACAAGAATTTTAGAGCCAAAAGGAACAAGCGCAACAAGAATTTTGGAGCCAAAAGGAACAAGCGCAACAAGAATTATGGAGACAAAAAGAACAAGCGCAACAAACCGAGATTAGTACTATGAAGAATCAAATTGAAGAACTTATGTGCATGTTTAGTGCTACAACTGTAACAAGTGTTGCACTTGCAGTTGCACATGTATTTTTATGTTTAAATATTTAACTGGAACAAGTGTTCTTTTTTTTGCGCAGGTAATTAATTATTTTTTATGTTATTTTGGGTTTCTCAGCCGGAGCATGAATCCAGATCACATGAACCTGAGTGTAGTCAGAGTAGACATGAGCTAATACCTTATACGGTACTATAATTTACAATATTATTTGTGATTTTTATAATCAATGAATTCAATAATGATGTCCATAATATTAATTCTTTTATTTCCACATGCTAGTGAGCATACAAATGATTTCATTGATATGTTACCCAGTTTCATAACTAAAATGGAGAATGAAAATAAAGTAATATCTCTAGAATTAGATTCAACAGTATTTGAGAGTGCTGAATCATTATGTACATACTTTGAAAATTCAGAGCTGCATGATTTTCTAAATATGAAAATGATTGGAGCTAACATCCTATTAACATGCATTAGGTGAGTACTGTAAATCTGATCACTGAGTATTACAAAATTAAGAATTTTTATTAATATATTAATTGATTTTGAATTTACATGTTGTTTGCAGGTACATAGACTCACAATTAAAGAATTTTACATACAATACAGATGTATAATTCCATAATCCTCATGCCATTTTTGCTTTTAATGATGCCTATGCCAAAGAACATTCAAAAACACGAATTGAAGATCTAAAAAACAAGCTTAGACCGATTAGTCAACTCCAATCGGATTCTTTACTATTTTTGCCCTATATTAGATTGTAAGTATGAAAAATCTCTGTCTCAAATATTAATGATTATTACTATTTTTTATTGTAGGTAAGTTATTAATTTTTTCATTTGTTTAATTGTTTCACATACAACATTGGATGTTGGCTATTATTGATTATAAAAATTATACAGTTTATTGGCTTGATCCCCTAAATATTGACATCCGTGATTATATTAAAAATGTTATTACAAAGTAAGTTTATTAATTAGTTATTTACTTAGTTTCCTATTTGGAATTCAGATTTTGCTATAAACTAATTTTTTTTATTTTATGAAGTGTATTTAAAGATTTAGCAAAAGAGCGGGGAACCAGTTTTAAAAAACTAAAGGTTACAAAGTTGATTCCGGTAAGTTTTAGACTTATAGCCTATACGAGTATATATATTGTAATTTAAATTCAATAGTCTATATGATTCCGGTAATTTTTATATACTTACCAATTGTTTATTTATGTAGTGCCCAAAACAACCGGATAACATTCAATGTGGGTATTATATCATGTGTTACATGATTGATATAGTTGATGCTCATAAAAATGTGTCAATGCCATCTTTGGTAAAGGTATGTGATGTATGTCTACTCTACTTTCTAGTGCATGTAGATTGATAATAATTATGTTGAATTGATTTTAACAATTTGTTTTTTATTGCAGATGTATCATGGAGTGAAACAATTTTCCCAGGAGAAAATTGATAATATTAGAAATAAGATTTGTCATTATATAATTAGTTTAAATGATCTTTAAATAGCCTTTTGTGTAGAATAATTGCACATGATATCATGATTACACTATTGCAATTCATTTGAGAATTGAGAGTTCTTTAAATTGTTCATTGTGATGATTTTTTTAGCCGTTATTTATTTCATTGTCCCGACCTAACTCTGCAATCTATAGGTCCTGTTTGTGAAAGATGGAAGATCAAAACAACAACAATCTTGCTCCATCTATTGGTAACAATGACCTTGATCCAAAAACGGATCCTAAACGAAAAAGCAAAGTCAAATGATCCTGGTTGGAAGTATAGTCATTGGCCCAACCTAGAAGATAAAAATACAGTTAAATGTAATTTGTGTGGTAGATTGATAAAGGAGGGTATCAAAAGGTTGAAGCAACATTTATGTGGCGGGTATGGAGATGTATCCAAGTGCTTCAAAACTACTTCTGAAATAGCAGCTGAGATGTATTCAGCTTTAAATGCTAAAAAAAAGGACAATGTGAATCTGACCGTTGATGATGACAATGAGAGTGACCAAGAAAGAGAACCAACAGGATCACAAAATGTATCCCCGACATTATCTACTGCTAAAACCTTATTTGTCCCAAGTTCTGGGACAAGTGCAAAAAAGAGAAAGGTAATCCACTTGCCACAAAAAGGGGGCCTATGGATGTTCATGTGAGGCGTGCTCCTGAAGGTGTAGTGGATGATAGACGTGCAAAAGGTCCTGCACAAACTACTATCGAGAGATGTTTTAGATCACCTGAAGAGAAAAAGAGAGTTGATAGTTATGTGGCTGATTGGTTTTATGAATGTGGAATTCCATTCAATGCTGCAAATGCACGAAGTTTTGAAGTCATGCTTGAAGCAGTTGGACAGTATGAGCCTGGTTATAAAGGCCCTAGTTATCATGATTTGAGAGTCTCATTGTTGTTAAGTACAAAGGAAAAAGTTAGGGAGGTGAAAACAAACTATCAAGCGTACTGGAGGAGATATGATTGCCCACTTATGTCAGATGGTTGGACAGACAGGAGAGAGAGACATTGATCAATTTTCTGGTCAACTGTCCAGAAGGAACCTATTTTATGGGTTCCGTCATCCAGTCAGATTCAAGATGCTACAATGTTATAAGAGTTGCTTGATAGTAAGATTAGAGAGATAGGAACAGAGTGCGTTGTTCAGGTAAATGTTTTGGTTTCATTAATTTTCATATTTCAAGTTTAATAGTCTACAACTTTCAATATATACAAAGTTATGTCGTATGCAGGTGGTGACTGACAATGCTTCCAATTACAAGGCAGCTGGTAGAATTTTAATGGAGAAAAGACCCACATTATTCTGGACTCCGTGTGCAGCTCATTGCATTGATCTCATGCTAGAAGATATAGACAAGCTACCACCTAACAAAATTGTGATAAAAAAGGCAAGGATGATTACAAATTTCATCTACAAACACACTCGTTTACTTGAAGCAGTCAGGAGTACTATAGGTGGTGATCTAGTTAGGCATTCGGTAACTAGATTTGCCACATCATTTCTTACTCTACAAAGTTTGCTTAAGCATGAGGAGAAGCTGAAACTATTCTTTGTGTCGCCTTCATGGAATGCCTCTAATTTGGCAAAAACTGAATCCGGAAAACAAGTTGTTGAAATAGTACTTTCAACCGTTTTTTGGAATGGAGTAAGAGATTGCCTAAAAGGAGGAAAGTCACTAATTGTCGTTTTGCGATTAGTAGATGAGGATGAAAGGCCGGCTATGCTTGAAGTATATGTGGCGATGGAATAAGCAAAGCAAAAGATTAAAGAACATTTTGATAATAAAGAAAGATTATATAAGAAGATTATTGAAATTGTTTTAAAAAAATGGACAAATCAAATGGAACAACAATTGTATAGGGCGGCTTTATTTCTTAATCCAGACAAATATTTTGAATACGAGGAAAAACATAATGATGATGTCTGGAAATTTCAAGATGTTTTCAATGATGTTATTGCAAGACTAGTGCCCGATCAAGAATTGCAAGGCAGGATTGCAGAGCAAGGTACTAACTACAAAACATCTCGAAATAGTTTTGGAAAGTCTATGACTATTAGGCAACGAACCACCTTAAATCCAAGTAAGTATTGATTACGTTTTTATTTTTTTTAAAATTATTTATATGTCAAATAATTTACATTTGTCTTAAATTAATAGTGGATTGGTGGGGTGCACATGGAGGACTGAATGTTGACTTTACAAAGGTAGCATTGCGCATACTCGGCTTATGTTGTTCATCTTCTAGTTGTGAGCGTAATTGGAGTACTTTTGAGTTTGTAAGTAACTACGTATACCAAAAATCAATATAAAATTTAATATTTTTATAGTTACTAATAAGTTTGTTATTATCTTGAATTCTTGATTCAGATTCACACAAAGAAAAAAAATAGGTTGGAGCATCAAAGGCTTAGCGATCTTGTATACATCCAATATAATCGTCGTCTACAAGCACGATTCCAAGAAAGACGTGAAAAGGGAAGAAATTACAACCCTTTAGTGCTTGACGAGCTAGATTGGAGTAATGAGTGGATGGTGAACAAACCAGAGGCGGAGGATGCTCTAGTTTTTGATGATGATAATCTCACATGGAATGATGTAGAGAGAGCTATTGGAACTGGGGCTCGAAATTTACGAAGTGGGGCTGAAGCTAATCTTCAAATAATGGCTGAAAGGGACGAGGACTTAGATCATTTTTTCATTTTCAATGATGATGAAGATATTGAGGATAATTATGGGTAAAACCCAAGTACCTCAAACCAACCAAGCATATGCAATGTCAATGATAACTTACTAGATGATGATTCTAGTTGATCTTTTCTGATTTTTAATTTTTTTTAAAACATTATTCATGCTTTCTCTGTGGATTGGATGATGATTCTAGTTGACATTTTGGATTTGGTAGTTTGGTACATTATTATATTAAATGTTATTGCTTTCTCTGTGTGTTTAGTTGTTTATTGTTTATATTTGCATATTTGGTAGTTTGGTACTTGGTGGCTGTGCGGCTGTGCCTGTGTTTGTATAATTGTATTTGGTAGTTTGGTACTTGGTGGCTGTTTATTTAGCTATGAAAAAAAATCTGTGGCTGTGTTTGTATTTGGTAGTTTGCTACTTGGTCGGTTGTGTTTGTAACTTTGTATTTGGTAGTTTCTACTTTCTAGTTTGCTACTTGGTGGTTGTGCAAGTGTGTAACTGTGTATTTGGTAGTTTACTGAATTATGCTAACTGCCCATATATGATATATGATATATCAGAAGCTACTTCTTAGTTCTTACTGCTATGAAGAAAAAAAAAACTGTGACTGTGTTTGTAATTTGTAATGTAACTGTGTATCTTGTAATTTGGTGTAACTACTGTCATTATTTAAAAAAAAAGCTTTAGACTGCAGTTATTATAATAATCGCAGTCTAAAGTGTGGCTGGCAGTATATAGACTGCGTTCATTATAATAACCGCAGTCTATATATATACTGCAGACTATAGACTGCGGTTATTATAATAATCGCAGTCTATAGTAACCGCAGTCTTTAGACTGAAGATTATAGACTGCGGTTATTATAATAACCGCAGTCTATAGTATTTTTTATATAAAAAAAATTTAAATAGAAGGAAATTGGCGCCTTGCGACTTGC
Source organism: Platanthera zijinensis (assembly GCA_039513925.1). Classification (NCBI taxonomy): domain Eukaryota; kingdom Viridiplantae; phylum Streptophyta; class Magnoliopsida; order Asparagales; family Orchidaceae; genus Platanthera; species Platanthera zijinensis. The sequence goes on from CM077096.1 coordinate 21,366,283, forward strand.
TCGCCTTGTGGTCGCCTAGGCGTCCGCCTTGTCGCCTAAGCGTCAAGGCGTCCGACGCTCGTCTTGGTTCGCCTTGACGCCGTGACAAGAATGATCAAGCCCAACTGAACCATACAAGATTGTAGATTGACAAACTAAACAACTTCGAAACCGAGAGGTTCGATTTGTCAAAGTCCGGTGGAAAGGACATAGTATTCATGAGGCAACGTGGGAAAAAGAAGAAGAAATGAGAAATCTCTTCCCTCAGTTGTTTAATGTAGATTCAGATTGAAGATTTTTGCGGGCGAAAATTCATTAAGGAGGGGAGAATTGTGATGCCACCAAATCTAAGGTGTGTCAATATTACAACATTCATTATATTCAATTTGTGTGTAAGTATATTTTGTGTGCGTATATTAAATAGGAAGGGAAAAGAAATGAACCAGGCGGTTCACTTGTGAATCACACATGAATGGCTTGCGTGTCGTGCATGGGTAGAGCGGTGCCCGATAAAATAGCGAAACAAAGAAGCCGTTGTTTATTTTCATCTCCTTGATCGCACGAGCAGTCGCTGAAGCCGCTGGAAGCCGCACAACGCCGATCAACACCGAGAACCCATTTCTCCTTTGATTTCGGTGATTTCTCTTCCATTGGAGAGGTAATCTCTTCATCTCTAGTCCTCGTGTTCCTTTTACAAAGATTTTTCATGGATTTGAAACGGGAGAAAACCCTAGGGTTTGAGTTTTTGGATTTTCCTTGATTTTTTTCTTCTAAAATGTTTCTGTAATGGATTATTAGGCTGCAATCCATGATTCCTTTCAATGTAAGTGCAACCCTAAGTGCTTTGAGTGAGACCCTAGGTGTATACCTCTCTCATATAGTAAAAGTCTTTGTGTAAAGGTTAGGGCATAATTAATTTAGGGCTATTAGCATGCATATGTCTCAACTTTACTCGAAATGGAGTTTAATCCCTCACCATAGAATTAGGGTGTAAATTATTTCAAAGGAAATGTTATCCGTTGACTCCAAATCACTAATACGAGGCAAGAGATTGCTCCAAATCACCCATTTGAGGTTAGGGATTGCTACCCTTCCCTAACTAAGTGAAAAATCCTAATTCAAAACTTAGGGCAGCAAAATCCAAAGCCATTAAAATATTCTTTAATCTAATTAGGTCAAGTGGAACCTATCAAAGGAGATTATCACATGCTTGACCTAATTAGAGGCATCAAATTAATAGTTTTAATTGATGTTTGGAGACATCAATTTGATGTTCTTAAGGATGGTATGCTATAGGAAATGATATCGCATGGAAGCGGGAAACGCAATGATGGTAACATGAATGACAAAGGAAAAGGGAAAGCCACAGTGAGTTCTTACCCTTTTTATAATTGCTCTTATTTTAGATTTACATGATTATTATTCCTAAATATGTTTATGTTTTATGTTGAAATGAAGAGAAATCTAAATAAATCATGTAATGAAGAAAAATAAAAAGTAAATGAATAATGTAATGAAATTGACTGAGTTAAGGGTCAACCCAACAGTGAAGGTGGGGTGAATGTCCTCCCAATGTATAATGGAATAAAAGTAAACGTGCAAATAATAAAATACACATTAAGGAATGTGTGCGAATATGAAAAGGCACGCAAACGCGTTATATAAATGATAATAAATGTTAATATATCCTTAATATTGTCTGATAACAACTCAAAATGTATAAGAGATAAGGAAACAACATCAATACAAATCATAGGAAAATAAATACAAATATATAATGAATAAAAGGAGATAACACAAAGAGAAGAAGATGAGAAAGAAATGATATAAAGAAAATAAATACGTGATAACGAGAGATAACGTAATCAAGAGAAGATGAAATATTAAATCCGTAAAAATATGAATAAGACATCTAATAATGAAGAGAACAATGAGAATTCATTTAGTCTTTTGATTAATAGAAAATGTAACTAAACAGGTCGAGGAGGAAGTCACTTCCAACACGTCTAGCCGACCCCATTCACGCCGCGAGAAGATGTACAAAATCTGGGTCGAGGTCATCACCGCAGTCTTTGGAGTTCTGGATGCCCACAAAGCCGCCTGTCGTGATCCAGATTGCCCTCACGATGAGTTCCAGTTCTGCTTCCACTTCCAGTAGTCTGTAGTGTCATCACCATGTAGCAGAGTAGTGGTGTAGTTTTGATCTGTTGCTCATAGTCACATCTTGTTGCAGTCATATGATATACTCTTCTATGTAACACAAATATGAGATACCCACTTTTTGTATACATATGCTGGGTTATCTTTTGGATGATCAGATGTGCTGGATCATATGTGAAATAAATAAAATGTTTTACTTTTCTGCACTTTTCTTTATGTACTCTGTACTCATAAATGTTGAATGTTCAATTTCCTGGCAACTCTGTGAAATGAGAATTGAATGAAAATTGTGATAGTGCCTGGAACGTGGGGCCGTTACATGAGAAGTCTGATAAAGTCAGGAAAGTCGTTCCAAAAGAAAATTCTGAACATATTCATACTGCTGGGGAGGAGGAGAACGAGGTTGAGTGATTACACATTCTGAAGGAGGCAGAGGAAATCCAAAACTTGAGCTAGGGTTGAGGGAGAGAAGAAGGCTGAGGAGGCGTTGCCTCGTGCTATTGAGGAGAAACCCAAAGCGGAAGCTAAAGCAAAAGCTAAGGCAGAAACCAAGGCTAAGGCCGAAGTGGAGGTGAAGGCCAAAGTTGAATCCAAAGCCAAAACCAAAGCTGATGCAGCGACCAAGATAAAAGTTGCGCCGAAGCGGTAACTAAGGCAAAAATGAAAGAAGTGCTAATGCTAATAAGGCTGTGGGTGATGCTGCCAAGGTGAAGGATGATGGAGATAAGTCGGGAGCGGAGGCAAAGTAAAAAAGCACCGGCAAATGCTGAGGAACATTTTCGACTTTAGAAGGAAAGGAGTGTCAAGACTTCAACTGTCATCCCTTCTAAAGTAAGGCACGGGGTCCTCAGTACACTGTTGTGGATAAGAAAATGTTATCTTCCTCCAAGAGGCATACTTTGTTCATTCTCCTTTTGGTGGGTGTTATCTCAGTGAAATTCCTTTGAGTAATGAGGAGTTAATGCAACGACGACTTCTAAAGGAGGTTAAGCGGGAGTGGATGCTTGCTTCTACCGGCCATGAGCATAAGAAACGGCCATTCTTCTCGAATGACGTAGTAGTCGCTATGAGGACTCGAGTTGCTAAGGAGACTCGTCGGCGTGTTCATGGGTAAGCTGCTGTGGATATCAACAACATATTCGCAGCGTCTAAAAGTTTTATCTTTTGAATATGATAGTTTTTGTGGATGCATTCTTATTTGTTTTCTTGTAGTGAGCCCAATGTCCGAACCTGTGGTGTCAGGAGGGATGATGGCTATCCTCAAAGAGATGCAGAGAACTATTGAGCCTCGTTGTTCCTCTCAACAGTCTGGTTGAGCCTTAGACTGTTGTCATGGCTGCAAAGGAATGAAGAAAGATAAGAGAAGGGGAGTACTCGGGCATTCGAGAAGGGATTTGGGAGTACTTCCTCGAAGAGACATAAGACCGTGGGCGATTCTCCAGGGGGGATCGAAATCCTTCCTTTTGTTGGAGTGGGTAATCACTTGATGGATACCACCAGAAATCCCTTGATGCAATGGGATGCTTAGGAAGAAAAGGCCACTCTGAGCACATATCTCCCTTCTTGGAGGGAAGATGGTAAGGTTCATTTGCACACTTCAGCGGTTACTACCGTGATGTATGGTCAGGGAGGCCTCTGTGAGGCAGAAAACATATCTCACAATGGCCTTCCTCGGATCACCGCACAAACAACTTTGCAGAATGCCGTTTTGAATCATTGAATGGGTTGCGAGCTGAATGCGGCTTTTGCGGAGATCGACACTCTGCGAGAAAAACTAAAGGTAATCTTGATTCATTCAGTGATCGTGGTTACAAAGTATATGTGCGCTTGAACTACAATTTGGTTTTTTTCTTTCCTGTAGAATGCCTATGTTATTAATAATCTGCGATTTCAAGATATTTTTAGATTCAACAAAGAATCCACATAGTCTACTCTAGTGAGACTATAAGAAAAGAAAGTGTTGAAGGATGGATCCTTGAATATCGATTATGTGTATATCCCGAACTAGCTTTTCTTGAAATTTTATAGTCCCTGAGTGAAAGCTCTGGCGGTGGTTCTGATGATGAGGATTCCAAACTAACAACGAGTATAGACATGATGGAAGAGGCGGAGAGCGAAGAGACCGGAGAATCTTCTATGAATATTGATGAGACTGATTCTGAGGAAGATGAGGATGAAAAATAGAGTAGCCAGTTGTGTACATTTTCTTCTCTTTTTTTATATTTAGAGTACTCAGGCATCTAATTTTATAAGCACGAATAGTATTACATGTAAAGCATTCAAATGATTAGAAAGGAAAATATTGGAACTTGTTTCTTTTGTCATCCCCCTTTGCCTTTAGATTTTCTGATTCTGCGGAAGAAGAACGTCCGGAGATAGTTGCTATTGATAGAAAAAAACTGCAATGAATGTATTTGTTGAGTCGTGCAGATTCCATTTGAGTATATACGAACACTATCAATAACTATTAAAAAAAATCTGATGAATATACTTGTTACAATGGGTGAATCCAAATGAGTATATGCGAAGACGATCCAAAAGTATTAGAAAATTTTCTGATGAATATACTTGTTATGATATGTGAATTCCATATGAGTATATGAGAATGTCATTTTATTTTCATCCCAAAAGAAAATCAAAGATATTCAAGAATGTCAATTATCCACAAATTCTGAGATATTAATCACATGTATTCAGATATGATAAAATCCCCTTGCTGCTGGAGTAATATGATCATGTGCGAATATTCATATAGAGATGCCGAGATGGCGATTCCGTAGTATGATTAGTGTAGAGAAAGGCCAGAGAAAGGCCTCAAAGCTTGTATATACTTCTTGAATAAATAGTTACAAGTATGAATACACTTATATAGGAGAAGAAGGAGAAGAGAAAACCTAAATACAAGATGTGGGACTAATACAAGGAGAGAGAAAAGAGAGAAAACATGGGCCCTTAATTGGGCTTTTCTAACAATTAGGAATAGCTTTGTTGCAGGAAACAGCTCTGGAGAATTCCAATATGGGTTATGCGGACAATTCTTGATAATATTCTTTTGAGGAAATTTAGAAAATCATGTTTGTGTAGATTGTATATATCCTCGTAAGGATCGATACTTCAACATCCAAGTAAAAAATACCCTTTCTGATGATTTTATTCTTAGTAAGTGTAATAATTGAAGACCGAATAATTTTTCGTAAGATCTGAAATGTTAGTATTCAGTGAAAGTGGCTAGAATCTAAAGAGTCTCAAGGGATTAACTGCCAAGGAAAACCAGTTGGGCATAAGACATCCATAAAGCTTTCCAAATAAAGGATAATCCAGTTGGGCATAAGACATGTACGAGATAGACTTTCCTCGGAAGGATATTCGGTTGGGAATAAGACATCCGTTTAACTGGAATCTATGCCCTCAAAAAGGTTCTTTAGCGATAGAGATATCTATGTTGATGCTCGACAGAGCTGGTCAGTCATCCACATGAACATACCACATATACAAACGGATAATTTCAACAAGAGCAATGTTAGTGGATGTTACAACAATCGATCTAATGGTGCGACATATATTGGCGAGAGATCTGGAAACCTAAAGACCATCTCAAGACATTGGATTAGGCTACCACTACACAACCACGATTCAATTGTAGCTGAGTTGTGGTATTGGTGGGTGTTACTGCCCAACGATCTTCAATTCAAGGAGTTTTGAGTTGGCTCCGTCGATTACCTTTAGATGACCCAACTACTTAAATTCCTCTGCGTGATTGCATCCTTGGATCTCAATATATGGGGGTTTAATTTTTTAAGGAAAGAGGCACGAAACCTTTGTTAGGATGTGTCTAACTGTTGAAAACTTCATGATGACTGAAGGAATCTGAGGTAGGCAGTTGTGATTACATCTATCTCACTCTTTATATTTACATTGTAAGAAGAAAAAGAAAACTCACACAAGTAATACTACATGTATTCATCAAGGAATTCTAACGACATAATATAAGTTCTTGTATTGCCTGTCCTTTCATTATTATGCAAACACTCGAGCGTGTTCCCGGATGAATCCATTTTATCCCTTGTAAATTGTTGTTCGGAGACCACCCGATTTAATGGTCGCATGTTCGTTCTTTTAGGGCCAAAAATGCCTCTACTTCACACTTAAGAAGAGGTGGAGTGAATTAAGTATTGTGGGCGGAAAATTACTTTGGGATTGTTAGGATGAAAGAGATGTCACGGGCGAAGAGGCCAGGTTTCGCACAACACAAACCTTTAGTTGTGTGTAATATTATTAATTGAATTTGTGGTTACTGTTGCACCGGAAAATCAGAATAATTAGAGGTGATATAATAATAGAGGCATAATAAAAATAAAGCATAAAAATGGCATATTCTAACACTTCCCCTCAAGTTGGACGTGAGATGTTAACCATGCCCAACTTGTCAACAATCCTACTAAATATATTCTCACTCAACCCTTTCGTGAGAATGTCTGTTAGCTGTCTGTCAGAGGGCACAAAAGGCGTACACACAATTCCTTTTTCAATGTTCTTCTTGATAAAGTGTCGATCTACGTCAATGTGTTTAGTTCGGTCATGTTAAACGGGATTGTGCGCGATACTGATGGCTAACTTATTGTCACAATGCAGTTGGATGGGTCCTGCTTCAACAAGACCAAGGTCACTCATCAATGAGCGAAGCCATAAACCTTCACAAATCTCGTGAGCCATAGTTCTAAACTCGGCTTTTGCACTGATCTTGCCACAACTTATTGCTTCTTGCTCCTCCAAGTAACAAGGTTGCCCCCAATAAGAGAACAATATCCTGAAGTTGATCACCTATCCTCAATAGACCCGGCCCAATCGGCATCAGTATAAACTTCAATACTTAAACATGGATTCAGACCAAACAGGATACCCCTTTCTGGTGAAGACTTGAGATAACTGGGAATTTTGTGAGTTGCATCCACATGTCGTGTCTTAGGAGCATTGATGAACTGGCTGATAACACTCGCTGCATAAGAAATAGTTGGATAAGTGTGGGACGGGTAGATCAACCTCCCCGCTAATCTTTGAAATTCTGAGATGTCTTCAATTTCCTCTCCATCATTACGCCCCAATCGGTGATTTGCTTCAATCGGGGTGTCAGCTGGTCTACATTCACTCATCCCCACCTTCAGGAGATCCAGAGTGTATTTTCTCTGAGAAATGAAGATTCCCTGTTTGGATCTTGCAACTTCAATACCCAAGAAATACCTGAGTTTTCCCAGGTCCTTGACCTCAAACTCCCTGGCTAGTTTCTGTTTTAGATTCTGGATTTCTTCAACATCATCCCCTGTTATGACTATATCATCAACATACACAATGAGAACAGTGAGTTTCCTAGTCCTATTATGTTTGATGAACAGTGTGTGATCAGCATTGCTTTGGTAATATCCAAATAACACTATAGCCTTGTGGAACCTCCCAAACCATAATCTGCAGACTTTCCCTTTTGCACCTTTAGTAGTGAGACCCGGAGGAATAGACATGTAGACCTCCTCATCTAGATCATCATGGAGGAATGTATTCTTCACATCAAGCTGTCAATGGTTCCAACCCTTGCATGGAGCACAGGATAACAAGACCCTGATAGTATTCATCTTTGTCACCGGGGCAAACGTTTGCAGATAGTATATCAAGGGTTTGCGTATAACCCCTTGACACCAGTCTTTCCTCGCACCTCTCGACAATCTCTTGTGTGTTCTGTTTCACAGAGAACACTCATTTACACCCAACCATCTTCTTTTCATAGGGAATAGGCACCAAATCCCATGTATGGTTCTTCTCAAGAGCATTCATTTCCTCAACTATCACCTCTCTCTATATAGGAATCTCCACAGCCTGTTGCCGTGATACATGTATGGAAAAAGAAGCAAGAGAAGATACAAAGACCTTGTCGACAGTAGAAAGAGAGTCATAAGATACATAATGTGATAGAGGATGACGAGTACAAGAGCGGATAGAACCTTTTCTAAGGGCAATCAGTGGATCGGAGGGCCATGAGTTTGGATCCAATGACTGTTCCAGTGACATAGTCGGATCTTGTGTGTTTGTCCTCTTTGTACGCCGAGTTTATACCTGCAAGCTCGGAGTAGTAGAGGGAAGAGGTTGAGACATAATAGGAGGACTCACTTTCACTGGTGGAGTCTCCCCTTGAAGTGAGAGATACGGTGGAGGTATGGGCAGGGGAACAGAGGGAACAGTAACAGGAGAGGATTCACCTGAGGTTGGGTCATCAGAAGCAGGGTAGTATGCCTCAGATTCATGGAACGTGACATCCATGGTGACAAACATTTTCTTTGTAGACGGGTGAAAATACTTGTACCCCTTATGCATAGGAGAGTAGCCAATAAAAACACATTTGAGTGCGCGAGGATTGTGTTTGGATCATTAGAAGCAGGGTAGTATGCCTCAGATTCATGGAACGTGACATCCATGGTGACAAACATTTTCTTTGTAGGTGGGTGAAAACACTTGTACCCCTTCTGCATAGGAGAGTAGCCAATAAAAACACATTTGAGCGCGCGAGGATTGAGTTTGGAAGGGCGGGGATGGTGGATGTGAACAAAGCAAAACATCCGAACACCTTAGAGGGAAGTTGAGTAGGGGGTACGTGGATAGTGCCAAGAGGGGTAACATTCCCAAGGACACGAGAGGACATACGATTAATGAGATATGTTGTAGTAAGAACTACATCACCCCAATAAAAATTCGGAAGATGCATGGTGGACATGAGACAACGAGCAACTTCCAGGAGATGACGATTTTTCCGCTTAGCAATGCCATTTGTGCTGAGGAATAAGCACATGTAGTCTGGTGGAGGATGCTATGATCAACCAGATAGTGCTCAAACTGCGAATACATGTATTCTCGACCATTTTTACTCCGAAGAATTTTAATGGCGATATGAAATTGAGTGGAGATCATGTTATGAAATCATCGGAAAAAAAAATATCATTTTTGTGGTGCATCAAATATAACCAAGTAGTACGAGAGAAATAATCAATAAAAGTTACAAATCACACAAAACTAGAAATAGAAGGTGTGGGGCAGAGCCCACAAATATCAGTATGAATAATAGCAAAAGGTGTAGAACTAGGCAACAACATATGTTTAAATGAAGTACAATGATGTTTGTTTAAACTACAGACATCACACATAAATGAATCAAAGACAACAGTAGACATAGTTGGAAATAACAATTTCATAATAGAAGTAGACGGGTGGCCCAGACGACAATATCAGGAACGCAAAGGATGGGTAGTGCTAGAATGAAGAGCCAGAGGAGGTGGAGTTGGGCTGAAGTCGAGCACATAGAGCCCATTGACCATGCTACTAGAGCCAATCACCTTCACTGTCGTCAGGTCCTGAAAAACACAAGTGGAAGGAAGAAAGGTCACGGAGCAATGCATGGAGTTAGTTAGATGACTAATAGAAAGTAAATTACGAGTAAAATTAGGAACATGAAGGACAGAGGATAAGGTGAGAGAGGAGCAGGAGATGGAACCCTTTCCTACAATGGAGGAAAGAGAACCATCTGCAATGCTCACTTTATCATGACCAGAGAGGGATATAGGAGATAAAACCTGTAGAGCACCCAGTCATATGATTTATGACCCCAGAGTCAATAATCCACTGGGTGGAAGGATGAGAGGCAGCATAATGAGCATCTGGAAGTCCCGTGTAAGCGTAGGAGGAAGAAGCAGAATGCTTCGTAGAAAGTCCCTGCATCAAGCGTGGGAGGGCTAGCATTTCATCCGCAGTAAATGCACCAGGAGGGTCATAGCCATCTAAATTGGAATAACTAGGGGGATATCGATAGTAGCATCAGTGAGATGAGCAACACGAGGAGAAGTGTGTTGATCAGAGGAGCACTTAAAACTACGACTGCCACGAGGCGGAGATCCCCTCTCGGCGGAGGGAACCCATGGAGCCTGAAGCAAGTATCCTGAGTGTGGTGATTATTGCCACAATAATCACAGAAGAGATAATCTTTATCGGAGCCCTTCAATTTTGAGTCTCAGAATGGACAACTACCAAGAAGAAAAGGAGTCGTAGCAGCCAAAGCAGAGCCCTCAGGCACAGGATCAGGAAGTAGGGTCTGACGACGATCAAATTCATGTTGCACATTGTTGTAGACCTCAAGAAGGGAAGGTAACTGTGAACGCCCCAAAATCTTAATACTGATCTGATCGAAGTCTTGATGCAGGCCATGAAGAAATTCAAATATGTGATTGCGGTCATCTCTGGCACAAACCATTCGCCTCATCAATATGACTGACAAATTTAAGAAGATCAAAATGATCATATTCCTGATACAGTTGCGTGAACTCCAAGTAGTACGCAGAAGGAGGACGGTCACCCTGTTGGAGTAAGGAGATCTCCCGGCGCAACTGGAAGATCTGAGCAACATTGTCTCGACGAGAGTAGCTACACTCCGTTGGTCGCCAAATGTCCGCAGCATTGTCAAGGAATAGATAGTTACAGGCAATGGATTCCTGTATCGAATTAGTAAGCCAGGGCATGACCAAGTAATTCTCCGACTCTCATTGCACCCATTCAGAATTGGTCATGTCTGGTTCCTGCATTTGGCCAATGAATGCCAAAGAGACCACGGCTCTTGAGCCCCTGGGTGATAGACCGGGACCATGAAATGTAATTGGAGTCATCGAGACAAATGGTAGTGATCTGAGGAGTATTATGATCAGGGTTTCCATGGAGAAAAATTGTCGGAGGAACAACCCTTGATGTGGGAGTGGTAGAATCAACTCTGGTAGACATAGGCTCTGTTTGGGACAGCTCCGGCAGATAGAAAAGTGGTGGATGGAGTAGAGCTGTTAGAAAGAGCTCTCAGAAAAGCTCTAATGATAGAGCAGCGGACTGTTTGGTAGAAAAAAAGGGCTCGGAAAGCTAGGGCGTCAAGGGGAAGAGAGTTGAGTGGATGTCGATCTGCCAGAGGAGAACTAAATTAGCGGCGAACTAGGGCATCGGGTGGAAGAGAATCGGTCGAGTGGTCGCCGATCTGTCGGAGGAGATTGCGGAGGAGATGTCGTCGATTTGCCCCCGGCGATCAGCGAGCTAGGGCATCACGAAGAAGAGGGCGAGCGACGAGTTGGGGAAGACGATGACTTGTCGACTGGGGAGGAATCACGAAGGAGATATCCAAACAGGCGAGCAGCAAGCTAGGGCATCACGAAGAAGAGGGCGAGCGGCGAGTTGGGGGAGACGACGACCTGTCGGTTGGGGAGGAATTGATTTTACGGGAGCGAACGCGGGGGGGGGGGGGGGGGGGGGGGGGGGGGGGGGGCTGCACTCCAAAAAGACCCTTATTCGGCTTTTTTTAGCTCCGCGAATTTCATAAAGTGGTGCAAGCAAACATATAAAAAACAGCTCCAGCGGTTGGAAAATAGCTTTTCTATCCGCTGGAGATCTCAAACAGAGCCATAATGGCTCAGGAATAGAAATCCAAAGAAGACCCAAGATTTAGGGCATCAAAAAAATGGGAGAGGAGGAGAAATCCACTCCATAAGAGCACCAATAAGAGTTGACGGCACCGAAAGAAGCAGGTCACTCACTGCATTGAGGATCCGACGCCGAAAGAAGGACTGAAGAAGAAGAAGACGAAGGAGACTGGACAGGTGGAGAAGTCCCAAGCGGAAGTAGGCCCTGGACGGGTGGAGAAGTCCCGAGCAGAAGAGGGCCTGGCGGAAGGAGAAACGACGGGCAGCTCGGAGCGGAGCGGATGGCGAGATGGCGGGTAAACGAAGAGCGTGAGGCGGTCGGGCGAGCGCGAGCGGCAGACAGAAGAAATTAGGGCACCAGGAAAGCTTTGAGCTCTGATACCATGTTGCACGGGAAAATCAGAATAATTTCATTTCAATAATAGATTCTCTATATATAAGGGCGATACAATAATAGAGTAATAATAAGAATAAAGCATAAAAATGACATATTCTAACGGTTACAATGGTTGAGTTCAGTACGTCGGTAGCAAGATAAAGTTTGTGGGTACTGTGAAAGTCTGGGAATTGTGCTCGCCAGATTTTTTGGATAGTTTGATTATTGTTTCAGATGTATTTCATGGTACTGTTCACACCTACTTATGCTAGTGAGGAGCTGCCCAAGCGGGCAAGCTCAAGAAATAAAGGGCTGCCCGGGTACATGAGAAACCAGAAAAGGTAGAGACGTGCATGGGAAAAGCTATAAATAAAAAAGGACGGGATACAATATCAGTGTTCACGTTTGCTGTATCCAAAAGTCTAGGTTGCGTGGTTTCCTCAAGAGTGTTTGCCTGAACTGAGGAAAAGACTTGTAGGTTGAGTCCGCAGTCGCTGTATTCTTGGTAAACCGGGTAAACAATGACATCTCTCTCATCTTCAGAATTTAAAATTATGCTAATTAATAAACATTGGCACCTCTCTTATTTAAGCTAGTATTCTTGCTTTGTAGAACCAATTAAATCAGTGATTTAGTAGTCTGGAGATGTTTGACTAAGCATCATCTTCTTTCTTCACTGTAAACATGACAAACAAGCAAAAGGCTAGTTTTAAACTGGCAGACATAATTTCATATGGCAAATACGAACCTAAGTTTCTACGTGCCTATAGAAATAATTTAATTTTTTTAACCGCAGGTCATTCTCAATATAGATACTGATTTCTTGAAAAGATCATTCTTTATCTACAGGCCGTTCTTGATGGTTATTCTGCTCCACTAACAGCAGGGAACTTTGCAAAATTGGTAAGGTATTTTTAATTCTGTCTTGACCTCTATGTTCATTACCTCCTTCCCATAAAAGTAGTATTAATCTTTTAAATTTGTGTTTGGCTTTGTACTGATCTCTCAAATAATCAAGAAGTCTCATTAGCTAAAATTTAACTTTAAATAGCATTTTTGACCTGTTGCTAAATCCTTATGTGAATATCTTTTAAAACAGGTGATTGATGGTGCCTATGATGGTGTGAGGCTGAAGGGTACGGATCAAGCGGTTATTTCTGATAATGAGGTTGATAATCTTGGTTATTCTGTTCCACTGGAAATAAAGCCCTCGGGAGAATTTGAACCTTTATATAAGACAACTCTTAGTATCCAGGTTTGATGATAGTTATTAATTAGATATTGGTAGTTCTTATTATGTGTCACAATTTATTTATTTTTGGCTTTTCTTCAATCATAATAGGATGGTGAATTGCCTGTTCTTCCATTATCTGTTTATGGAGCACTTGCAATGGCACATAGTGCAGACTCAGAGGAGTACTCGTCACCTTCACAATTTTTCTTTTATCTCTATGACAAAAGAAATGTAAGTAAAACTTTCCTCTGTATTTTAGAATGTAAATTTATTACTGTGTAATTATTAGTGGATCCATGGTAGGCTTTTATTGTGTTTCTTGCCAATGTGGAAATACATTGTCCGGTAGGGGTTGATTTACATTGCTTGCTATCAGGACTGTTAATTTTGTGATTCAAACCCATAATCTCCAGGCCATCAAACATTTCTCTGGGGCCACTCTTAATCTAAATCATGGATAAAATCATAGAAATGAAATTCATTAAAATTTCAAGTTGTAGGACTGAACGTTATATGTAGTTATTGTAACACATGTATTATTATCATAAGATTCAGACTTGATTTGGCTGCGTGCATTCTCTTCCCTGTATTGTACAATGAAAATGTAAGACATTTTGGGCTATCTTCTACCAAATTGGTCCAAATATGGAACATTATTGAAAGTATCAATGACATAAAATTTTTTTTACATTATATGATATCTTAAACTAACTAGAAATCCCGAACTTCTTATAGTTCTGGTCAAGAACGTAATGAAACATAAGGTGTAGCGCATATTTTCTTAGTTTTCATAAACAAATAGTGGAAGAAAGACGCTAGCAAAAAACAAATACAATGGCTTTCATGAGATAATTGAGTTCCATCGAAAAATACAACTCAGTTAACTTCTATTGGCAAATATCATATAAATTAACACTATTAATGTGGAAGTTTCAATATTTTAAGAACAGGGGCTAGTCAAAGTGGAAGCACTCATATGGTCTATATTGGATCAAAGAACAAAACCTTTAATTAAAGAGATCAAATACTACTTTTGTCAATATCTAATTGTATCAATAGTATTGTTAATTTATTATTGTTGGACCGTCAGGCATCCTTAGTGGGGGGGGGGGGGGGGATAATGTTATTTATGAAATTTAGTTTTAACTTGAAACTTGGATCAAAATATATTTCTAGAACATTTTAGAGAATTAAAAAAAAAATCTTCAAAGTAATAAAAACAAGATGCATGATTTTATTCCACTAATATTTTAATCACAAAAAGTTGATTCCCATGATGCTAGAAATCAAAGCGGTGAGTATAAAAACTCTTTGGTTGTATATACCGACCCTTCTCTCTAAGGACTGTTTGACCCTAGCCTATCTCTCCCTAAATTGGCCTCAAGTTTCCCCCTAGACCTACTCCCTAGATCTAGTAATCAACTCACAAGGTGAATTCCTCTTTAAGCCATGCATGAACCTAGTCTCCCAAACGGGCAAATTCCACTATTGTTACACAAAAATAGACACCAAAAGAAAAGAGAAAATACAAAATAGAGAAATAAAATTTTTGTAGTAAAACTCTTTATGAGATTTGAAGGTGAGGACGGAGGCACGAGAGAGATCAACATTGTAGTCGCTTTCATGCTGTGTAGAATGATCGTTGATGAACTCCTTTAAGATCTCCCTTTTATGATTAAGAGTGTTGTGGGGATAGCTCTGAATATCTGGGATTAAGCCTCACACAAATAACTTCGGAGTTGTGGCTCAAGACATGTTGAAATGAAATAGCAGGGCGGCCTTTAAGTAGTGTCTGAGTGCTAGCAAACCGGCGGTAGGTGTTATCGCCCCGTGGTACCCGCAATGTTAAGAGATTTGTGCGCCAGGCATCCAGAAATGGTAAGCACGTTTCGTAATTAGGCAACCGCTGTCGCGCCGCGATAGGGTTATCATGCCACGCTGGCTCAATATACGCCCCCGCCGTCAAATGGATCTCTTGCTCCATTTGGCTCCTCAATCAGCAGATGATCGTCGGGCTTGTCTTTCGGTTACCGTCGCGCGTTTGCATTAACGTCCCGCATTATCTTCTTTACAATTTGGTTTTGCTGCACCCGCCAATGATTTCATTTGAATGTGTTGTGTCAGCTATCTTATTGTCACGAAGCACGATCGCTACCGCTAGCAGTAGATGCTACCACCCTGCGGTGGGACTAACTTCAGAGCATCATATCCATTTTTGCATCGCATTTAAATGTACGCATTCAGTGTGGTATTGTACCTGTATTTCATGCACACTATAAACAAAAAACAAGTTTGATCAAATACATAGTGAGATTTGTTATTCTCAAAACAAGAGATGTGGAACACATGTTCCAACAATTATTACTATTATTAAGGCTACTTCGTAGATGTGGTACTGTATAAAATAAAAGGGCATATCGAGTGTGTGGAAATTTTGCTAATTTAAGGTATGGGGAGAGTTGATGTCAGCTTTATCTATTCATCTTCAAAGAGATTGCTTTCATAACTCAAGTTTCAGAAAACATTAGTGACATGCTAGCTCCTAAAAATTCGTGGTAATCTTTCCATCACATGAACATTATGCTCCTAGTAGTCCGAAGATCTTGAACCAGTGAAATCTCAATTGACCCAATGTAGTCTAGGTTGAGCTAGCTAGCCACAACAAATAAAGTTGACTCGGTCAAGATCGCCATGATCGAGATTTTAGGTGGGATCATTTTGCGGATTGGATCAGATCGGATCGAGGATTGTAAGATCCTACTACATTCATAAAGGAAGACTTAAAATATGAAATTGAATTCAATTACTCAAACAATCAACACAAAAAACTATAAAACGACCCTCAAAAAAATAATTTACAAGCATATACTAATAAAGCAAGTACAAAGAATACATGCAGACACTAATAATGAATAAAATTGAAAAAATTGTGAGGAATACGTGCAGCTTATGTTGTATGTCCAAGTATAAAATGAAAACTTATACATTGAAGTAGTCGTGATGCAAAGCTAGGCAACAGAACAAGGGGAGAAATTGGGATACAGAAAAGTTGAATACACAGAAAAATTGATGTTTTGGACGATGACAAAAACTATACATGCAGCTTATGCCTATAGATATACAGAAAAACTTATAGATCCAAGTAAAAACTTATACACCCGAGTAAACAAATATGTAGATGGATCAAATCATGAAGAAGGAGGTGCACAGAAAAATTGAAAACTGACCTCGGCCTAAAAAAAATGTGTTCGTTGACACTCACCTTGAGGCGTGAGCTCTGTAACAATTAGAAAGAAAAACTGAAAACCCTTATTCTGAAATTTGAATAACAGAAAACTAAGAAATAAAAAACTGAAAAAAGAAGAAAAATCTAAAAAACAAACCGGTTGGTTCGATGGAGATGTGGACGATGGCAGATGAGCCATAGGAGGTCGGCGCTCAATAGAGATCTGGAGTTCTGGATGATGGCATACCAGGGATAGGAGTTGGTGCTTGATAGAGACGACGGTTGGCCGTGTTGGTCTCGACAGATATGGCCTCGGTGCTCAGTTTTCTTAATAACAGATACACATCGTTAGGATGGCATCTTGATCGCGATCCTAACGATCCTACGATCTGGATTGTGTGCCCATGTGGAGGAGACCAGATTTTGATCCCAAGCCCGATTCGGATCGAATTTTAAAATCTGGATCGTAGGATTGTACAATCCTACGATCCGAATCGCGATCCTGATAACGTTGGACTTGGCTAGACTTTATTAATTTATTTGAGCCACAATTGACCAAAGTGAGTGCAAATTGATTCAATATAGAATTCAGATGATCAAAGTGTCCTATATTCCCATTTAGGCTCTAATTGGCCTTACCCTAGGCCCTAACCTACTCATTTTACCTAATTCCCTACCCATATTTATCCCCACAAGAAAATTATATGCTCGAAAGCAATCCTCTTTTTTCCGCAATTTGAGAGCTTCAATAGCACACTATGGGTTGAAGTCTTTAAAGTGGCCTAGCTCTTGGTAAGTCGTTCGAACTCAGATCGAACTCAGAGAAATAAACATAAAACATATCATGGATTTTTACTTCAACTCAAGCACCTTCTGGGGGCTCATAGACCGAGTAGAACTCTCAATCTATCTATACATCTCTCTCGCGCGAGTCAGAATTTAATAGGTGGAGTCCATAAGCATATAAATTCGGTAGACGATAAGAGATTTTGGGTTGTGTAACTAAATGACCAACAACCTGTTATTTGAATCCCACTTTTGCGATGAGGAGACGGTTCGTAGTGGCTCAACTATTGAGCCGCCAATATACCTGTAGTTGATGACTTCGGATTGCATGTTGACTATTGGTGACCAACTGAGCATTCAAGGTAATTGTTGTCGTCCACCCGCACGATGGTAAACCTCAAGGAACTAGGGTGAACATGAGTCTTAGGAGGTTCACTCAATCGTGCACTATAAGGCATTTGAATGTTGTATCTCAAAGAATCTCCAGTAAGGTTATGACACGAGGAAATAAAGAATAACCAATGAATGGATCAAAAAAAGTCTTAATCATCACAACCTCCTAAGCTACCCTATAACATCAATGGGTAGTGGATGGTGATCTCACTTGGCGGCTCTGACATTCGTGTAGTTGGTCTAAAAGCCTGGATGAGTCTCTGTTGGGGATGACAAGACCTGCACTAGGTCATTGTGATCCTTCGTTGGGGCTTATTGACCTCTATTGAGTTTTTGAGGTGCTTACACGCCATTGATAGGAATGACGAGACTTGGATGAGGTCTGTACAAGCTTCCAATGGGGATTATGAGCTGTTGCGGGGGGATAACGTAACTTGGATGAGCGAAGACAACATCACAACCAAGGGAAGATTTCAAGGTGATTTGAACTAAGGCTCTCGAGCAAAAACAATTGACATGACATAACCCTGGTATACTTCTTGCGCCGAAGTAAATTGCAATTCGACCTAGGAAGCACCGATACAGGTACGGGTACCGGGTACGATATGTATCTGGTACGACAGTGCAACAAAATTTAAAAAACAAATATATTGTTACGGCAGGATGCGTTGTATTAAATATAATAAATATATATGTATATATCACAAATGTAATTATAAATTCTCAAAATAATAAATATAAATCATAAATAATCAATTGAAGTACAAATCCACAACTAATGCAATATAACATAAAATTTTTAAACATTAAATATTCATGATCATTTCAAATTTAAGGATGTTTATCACTCATTTTCTTCATTTTCCTCCGTATTGTTGGAGATCAAGGCATTTTCAATTTCTGGTTCATCTAAAGAAAAGTTGGCAACTATGAAGCACCAGTACAGGTATGAGTACTGGGTACGATAATAAAATTTAAATCAAATTTTATAGGTTTAATTAAAAAAAGACTTTTAAATCTAAAATACATTTTGATACTATAATAAACAAACAACACTAGTTATATTTATGAGTCGCAAAATTTTCTTTTTTGAAAGACAAGCAGAAGCCTTTTGTTTAATTTAGAAAAACATACTCATATCACAATATGCAGAACGATCTGCCAAGTCCAAGTGTATCTGCATACTAGAGTAATAGGTGTACCTGTCAAGTATCAGGTACGTATTGGTACCGGATATATATCCGCTACGAGACCCAACGGAGGAAGAAATGCAACGAGAGTTGGAATCAAAGAAGCGATGGACGGAGGATCGAGAGCTCTGGTTGGTCTCAAAGGATCAACAAGCGAAGAGGAGGTTATACTGACAGAAAGCGTCATAATCGAAGGCTATGAGAGAAGATCACTCCAATCACAGAAAGAGAGAAAGAGGCAAGCAATCGAAAACGAAGATTCTTCAGCCTCATAGGGAGAGGGGATGATGGGAGAGGGATGAGTTGAAACTCAATTGTATTGATGTCCTACGTGGGGTTCATAAATAATATAACTAATAAGTATAATAAACCCAGTTTTTTACAAACTTGAAACTATGTTACAGTTATAATATGTTATTTCAAGTCGTGTTAGTCCTTTTATGTATTTACCCCGGGTTAGGGTAGTTTGGTCTTTTCCTTTTTTTTAGGTTTCCCCTTACTCAAGTATATGTATGGGTCCTCTTTCATGAGATATACGATTTTATTTCCTCTCCACTTGGTATAAGAGGAAACGAAACCCTAATCGCGTGAGCCGGGTCTCCCGACTCCCGTCCCTCGCGAGTCCCGTATTTCTTCGATCGTGTGCATCAGCCATCTCCACCGTCGCTGGTTTGAGCGACTTCCGCTGATGCGGTCATCGGGTGGATACGCCGCCGTCGGAGGCTGAGGAGATCGACGCCGCCGTCTCCAGTGAAGTCGTCGTCTTCTTTCTTTTCTTTCCTGACCGCTATTTATCGGCCGATGTTTCGTCCTGCTGTTTCCGACCACCGTCTCCAGTGAAGCCGCCGATTCTCGATGCTTCTTCCTGTTGCTCCTCTGCCGCTAATCGATGCTTATAAACCTACTACTGCCACTGCTCCCTGCTGCTCCCTTGTTACTCACTGTCGCTGCTCCCTGCTGATGCACTCTGCCTATGTCCGCCGCTCTTTGCCACTGCATCCTGATGCATCGATACTACTGTCGTTAATCGATCCTTCTACTTGATCGTTTGTTTCTCTTGCTCGTCAATATGGATGATCCCGATTCTTCGGTATCCTCTCCGGGTGTGATCCAGCCTTAGATGAGTGACCCTCAGCGGCCCCATGACCACTCCAGCTCTTTGAAGATTACCACGGTTCTCTTGGATGACACGAATTATCTTGAATGGTCTCGTGCTGCCCAACATGTCATTCGTAGCCAACAGATGTTTGGATATATCGATGGGACGATTAAGGAGCCCCGATGTTTGATCCCTTCTGGAAGCGTTGAGATTCTGACAACTCTCTATTTGTTTCTTGGCTCCTGCATTCGATGTCTCCTAAGGTCTATCGGATCTATATGTTGATGGACTCAACTTTTGAGATCTGGACTCGTGCTCGCAAAACATACCCTCAGATTGACAGTTCCACCCAGGTTTATGAGCTCACTCGCCGCATTTTGGAGTTGCGTCATGGATCGATGATTATTTCATCATTCTTCTCGAAGTTTGAGCGTCTGTATCAAGAACTGGACTACTTTGCGCATTTTACTCCAGCATGTACGTTGATGTCGTCCAGTTAAAGCAAAGGGAGGGCCGCTTCCGTCTTCATGTCTTCTTGATGGGATTGAATATGGAATTTGATATGGTTCGGATACATCTTCTCCACCGCTCTCCCCTTCCCTCTCTTTGAGAGGCGTTCAGTATGGTTCTAAGTGATGAAGACCGTCACAAGTCTCTCAGTGTTATGGCTCCTCCTGATCGTTCTGCCCTGACTAGTGTTAGTCGTGGTCTTATTCCTACTCCGGATCTTATGTGCCTATATGTGATTACTGTGGTCAAAGGGGACATTCTCAGGAGGCATGTTTCAAACTTCATCCGCATCTAGCACCTTCTGGACGTGGTCATGGTCGGGATCGTGGACCAGGCCGCGGGGGCCATAGACACAGTGGCTACCGTTCTCATGATACTGCTTACACTACTGATGTCTATGATGAGTCTCAGTCTCCTGCTTCTTCCTCTCTTATAGCACAGGAATTGAATGTTTTTTGCCGCCTGCTTCACTCTCAGCCCGATCCGCTCACCAGAGGCTCTACTTCTCTGGTCACCATTGCTATGCCTAGTGCTCATGTTGCCACCACCTCACCTTTTGAATGAGTGCTCGACTCTGGTGCTACTCACCACATGACTGGGTCTCCCTTAGGTTTTCTCTCTAATACTCCTTTGTCTGGTAAGGAGAAAGCTATTTCTGCTAACGGATTGTTGTCCTCTATTACGGGCAAAGGCAACATCTCTCGTTCTCTTTCTATATCTCTACCCTTTGTTCTTCATGTTTCCTCATTTCCACGCAATTTACTCTCCCTCAGCAATATTACAAAATCTCTTAACTGTTCGGTAACTTTTTTCCCTGATTCTTATGTCTTTCAGGAACTGGGTTCGAAGCGGAACATTGACAGTGGTAGGAACCGTGGCGGCTTGTACTGCCTGAACACTCATCCTCACTCAGGCTCTTTCCAGTTCCACTATTATTGTGGAGGATGTCAGTTGTTGGCATCGACGTCTAGGACATCCGTCCTCTGTTTATCTGCAAAAATTATTTCATGTTTTTTTACCTTTTCTTCAGAACTTTGTTTGTGATGTATGTGATAAGTCTAAACATGTACGACATACTGCTTCACATCTTTATTTTCCTAGTAGTACTCATTTTTATGTTATACATTCTGATGTTTGGGGGTCGTCCCCCGTTGTATCTATAACTGGTTTTTGATGATTTGTCACTTTTATTGATTGCTTCTTGCCTATTACATGGGTTTATCTGTTGAAAAAAAAGAGTGAAGTTTTCCTTGTTTTCAAGATTTTCAAAAAATGGTGCAAACTCAATTTAATGTCTCTATCTGTGTTCTTCGAAGTGACAATGGGGGGAGTATGATGATCGTGGTACCTTTGGCTCTTACCTCACCTCTCACGATATCATCCACCAGAAAATTTATGTTTACACCTCTACTCAGAACGGAGTGGCCGAACGGAAAAATCGGCACCTGCTCGAGGTTGCTCGCTGTCTCCTATCCACTATGCACCTCCCTAAATCTTATTGGGGTGATGCAGTACGTACAGCTGCTCACCTTATCAACCGTCTTCCTTCTCGTGTCTTTTTCTTTACTACTCCTCAAGCTCGTCTATCTACCTCTTGTGTGGTTCATACTTCCCACTTGTCACCCTGTATTTTTGGGTGTGTTTGTTTCGTGCATGTGCACCAACCTCATCGTGACCAACCCTCGGGCCCTTCCTTGGTTCCTCTTCCTGTTATTCCTTTCATCCCCTTCATTCCTATCACTCATTCCACTCTGGTACCCATAGCTCCTATCCCGGTACTGAACTACTCTACTATGATTTCTCATTTTCCCCATGTATACCATCGTCGTTCGAGTACACAGGCTACCACAGCTCCACCTCTACCAGTGCCGACTTCAGACTCAGATTTTGATGATGTTGATTTGCATCCCTCTTGCATTGCTAAAGAAAGGTAAAGCTACTTGTATGCAACATCCTATTTTTAATCATGTGACTTACGACCATCTTACTCTGATTCATCAGACTTTTGTTTCGTCTCTTTCCCTAGTTGTTATTCCTAAGACCTGGCAGGAAGCTTTGGGGATACCTGATTGGACACAGGCTATGCAAGATGAGATGTCTGCCTTAGATAAAAATCACACGTGGGATGTTTTCGCTCTCCCTTCAGGAAAGAAAGTTAGACGTTCCCGGTGGGTCTTCTCTGTTAATCAGAACCAATATGGTGAGGTGGAACGGTACAAAGCACGTCTTGTCGCTCAAGGATACACCCAGACTCAAGGAGTTGATTATCAGGAGACGTTTCCTCCTGTAGCAAAGATGGACTCTATTCGGGCATTGTTATCGTGTGTTGTTTGCCTGGACTGGAACCTCCATCAACTGGACGTGAAAAATGTGTTCCTCCATGGTGAGCTTGAGGAGGAGGTGTATCTGATGTTTCCTCCTGGTTTTGTGAAGAAAAGACCTGAAGGGCTTGTCTGCCGCCTAAGGAAATCCTTATATGGCCTGAAGCAATCACCTAGGGCCTGGTTCGGGAGATTTCTCATGGCGATGCTCAAGTTTGGGTACAAGCAAGCTCAATCTGATCATACCATGTTTATCCGGAAACATGAACAGCGTGTTGTGATTCTCAATGTCTACGTGGATGGCATCGTGATTACTGGAAATGACACGGAGGAGATTGTCAATCTTAGGACTCTCCTGTCTGCTGAGTTTGAAGTGAAAGACTTGGGAAGATTACGGTATTTCCTGGGTATCAAAGTAGATCTAAGTAGAGTATCTTCATATTTCAACAAAATTACATATTGGATCTCCTAAAGGAAACATGTATGCTTGGTTGTGTTCTTGCGAACACCCCTATGGAGGAAAATCACAGGATTGATGAAGATGGTGATCACACAAATGTATCACGTTATCAAAGATTGGTCGAAAAACTTATATATGTATCCCACGCACGCCCTGACATTACGTATGTAGTTGGTATCCTTAGCAGATATATGCATTCTCCTATATTCAAACATCAAGAAGTTGTATTTCGCTTGCTGCGATATTTGAAGAAAGCTCCTGGTTGGGGTCTCTTATTCTTCAGGAACAACAATTTGAAGATTGAGGTTTTTACTGCTGTTGATTGGACTGGATGCCATGATGACAGAAAGTCCACAACAGGATACTGCTCCTTTGTTGGGGGGAAATCTTGTGACGTTGCGTAGCAAGAAGCAGAATGCGGTGGCTAGATCGGGTATAGAGGCAGAATATCGTGCCATGTCCTAAGGCTTATGTGAGGGATTATGGCTGCGTACTGTGTTACTAGATCTGGGTTTCTCTGTGACAGCCCCTTTCTTTTTGTTCTGTGACAATAAGGCAGCCATTAACATTGTTCATAACCCTGTTCAACATGACAGGACAAAGCATGTTGAGGTTGATCGGCACTTTATCAAAGATCAATTGGATAAAAAGACAGTTGTCACTCCGTTTGTTCGTTCCAAAGATTAGCTGACCGATGTGTTTACCAAAAGCTTGGGGTGTGACGTGTTTACCGACGATATTCAAAAATTTGGGATGACCGACATCTTCCGCCCGACTTGAGGGGGAGAGTTGTAATATGTTATTTCAAGTCGTCTTAGTCCTTTTATGTATTTACCCCGGGTTGGGGTAGTTTGGTCTTTTCCTTTTTTTAGGTTTCCCCTTACTCAAGTATATGTATGAGTAAGGGTCCTCTTTCATGAGATATACGATTTTATTTTCTCTCCACCATTACAAGTAGAATTAAGTAAAATAGATGCCCCAACAAACACCCAAGGAATCAATTGAGTGGGAAATTGGAAATGAGGATTCAAAAGACTGATCCCATATAGCTAAAGATAGGGCTACTAATGTAGTAATGTTGATGATAATACTAACAATTATCAATATATTCATTGAAGGTAGGATAGTAGAAATTAAACTTAGTGGTTTAGGCCTTTACAATGAAGGTTCGAAAATGCAGAAACAAAGATTTAGGTAGGAGAATAGGGTAGACTAAGATAATATTGTTGAAAGTTTTTCATGTACAAATAAGAATTGAGAATTCATTAAGCCAACGCCATATTATTGTGGTAAGGCTATTGACGATGGTGATGATGTTGCTTCTTTATAGGTTCTTATTTTATTTTTCATGGAACAATTTGGTCATTTCTCAATCTAGGTTAAGTATGGTCATACTTTTTTCATCTTATATGATTCTCTCTTATAAATGTACAAGGGTCATGCACTGAACGAACTAAAATGAATGATGCTCAACAAACTCCTTTCTCCTCTTAGGCTACATGCCTGATTCCTCCCTTCGTCCCTCTTCTCCTCCTCTCTTTCTCCTTCAACAACCAATCAAATCTTCATTGCCAATATGGTTTAATTACCCAATCTCATATTCACCCTCAAATTCTGGTAGCGAATCATGAATACAGATTCTTAAAACTCTTTCATTGTACATCTGTAGCAGTCATCTTTAATGTCATTAACAAACGTTCAGTTTACTTTCTGGGCTTGCATTTGATGAATTCCCTCTTTTGACGATTAAAAATGATCATGTTGTGGTTTTTCTCTCAGGCTGGCTTAGGAGGATTATCTTTTGATGAAGGGCATTTCTCTGTGTTTGGGTATTACTTTCCAACTCTCTATTCTCATCACATAGATAGGGCACAATGGCAACAAAGGATCTATATAGCCGACCACACTATAGTGGGATAAAGGCTTGAATGCTGTTGTTGTTGTTGTTGCTTTTATAGTACGAACCAAAAGTCACATTTTTTTTACTAAGGCTCCGTTTGGGAGGACTTATTTTCACCGGTCAAGCGGTTACGACCGCATGAACCGGACCTTAATTAAGGTCCCCTAAATTAAGGTCCGGTTCATGCCGTCGTAACCGCTTGACCGGTGAAAATAAGTCCTCCCAAACGGAGCCTAAGTATCATGGAAACTGTATATTTGTTTTGATGACTCCAGTCTAGCTAATCCACTTTGGACTCCGTTTGGCATGGTGGTAATGGTCGTGAATGCGGTGGTTATGAACCGTCATTCGTGAATGCCCGACCTCACCTAAAGACCTTCATTCATTTTTTATGCTCAAAACTAGATTTCTTTCCTTGGTAGCAGACATAACAGTTATGTCAAACATATATTCTATAATGGTGGCGTTTTTATCTAAACTCGCCGGAGCAAAATCTCCCCGCCAAACGGAGCCATAATACATAAAAACTAGGAATGATTACAAAAAATACTGCTCTATTTTGGGGTAATTTAACGGACTTCCCTTCTATAATGGTGGATAATTTTGAAAGATAGAGGGGAGGTCCCAGTAAATGACCCTAAAAATATATGAATAGTTTTTAGAAGCCATCACAGCCATCCAAAATGAATTGAACTGTTGGAATAGGACTACTCCAGCTCTACAATACCAGTATTATACAATTAAACACTGAGCATTCTTTCTCACGCTCGCAGATATGCCACCGATGGAAGAGATGTTCTTTCACAAATAAAATCAGGAGATTTGATTCGATCGGCAGAGCTTGTGCAGGGGCGAGACCGTCTCGTTCTGCCCTAGTGTTTCAATGCAGATTATTATCCTTTTTTTATATAGAATTTTCTGAGCTTATTTGGACAATTATTATTATTATGTTTAGTCACAGCTTGAGCTTAATCATTTTTGTGACTGAGCTCCACACAAATGCATTATGAGCGATTTTCAGCATTTTATTTGAAGCAGGAACCATTATGATGTTATCATAAAGCAACTGGGACTTAGGCTTGGCGAACTTTTTGGGCACCGCAGATGGTTCCGTTGTGATGTAGACACGTGTCATTTATGATCTTACCACGAGATCATTTATGATATTCTATGGAGCAAAAATGTTGATCTATTACAATATAGTTTTTCTTTTATTTGTTTATATTCAAGATTCATGTGATTTGTTTTTTTATACATGTAAAGACGCAAGAATAGCATAAAATAGAGAGACAAGAACATAGATTTAGGCTCCGTTTGGGGAGATTTATTTTCACCGGTCAAGCGGTTACGATCACATGAACCGGACCTTAATTTAGGGGACCTTAATTAAGGTCCGGTTCATGCGGTCGTAACCGCTTGACCGGTGAAAATAAATCCCCCCAAACGGAGCCTTAATGTGGAAAACACCTAAATTTAGGGGAAAATCACAAGCCACCCGCGCCTTGAAGAAAGTCAAGAATACAAGCAATATATCTCCACGAAGCTGTGGTCCTAATATACCCCAGACAAAAAAATTACATGAATATCATGTGTAGTACATCTAAATTAACAAGACATTCACTAGAATAGTAATGTATAACCCTAAATCCTAAAAACTTTAAACCATAAGTCATAAATTTTAAATTCTAAACCCTAAAATCTAAATTTTGAACCCTAAACCTTAAAACAGTAAATCCTAATTCCCAAAATCTTAAATTTTAAATCATAAATCCTAAAACCATATTTGGGGAGTAAAGCATGATGTCTGATAAATTAATTACCATCTCAGGAGATTATTTTTTACTACATCATAAATAATATCCTGGTAGATCATAATTTATCACCGGATAGATCATTTCTGCTTGATTTATATTGCATTTTCTGATAGATCAAAAATGACAAGATAATGGGCTATGAGCCTATGACCACCACTCAGAAAAGAAAATTAGTTTTGACAGTAAAAGTTGATGAAGTTCCTTAGTTGAGGTCAGGCGTTCACAAATGATGGTTCATAATTGTTGCGCTCATGACCGCCTCCGCTGTGCGAAACGGAGCCCTGGTCTCATATCGAGAAACATCATTATGCGGTTTAGAACAGCTATGCCCTTCTCACCTATTGACTGGCTGCACATAAATGAGAATTTTCAGTCTCTAATACCTTAATATTTTAGGAAATATATATATATTTATATTTATGAGCATATTTGAAAAAAAAACTTAACCAATATTGGGATAGCTTCCCAAATTTGCATAATTGTAGAGACCTCTTCTATCAAAACTTTTTCTCTAAACTCATTTAAGTTTTTGACTCTCTCGTCGTCGGACTGTTTCCAGCCAACTAATAATTGGTGCTTCCGTTGAGAGTCCTCTCTATGAAGAGCCCTTGAATTTCTCCCCACGGTCCATCCTCCAGCAGGTGTCATTTACATTATATGGAACAAAATACAACTCTCAAGGACACAATTCAAGCCTATCACGTCGGTTTTGCTCTAGATTTACTATTGGACACACTTTCCTTATCTCAATCCCAATAACAACAAGAAAGAACCCAAGCACGCAATCGCGATTTCTATAAAAAATTCAATTCATGTAACAAGGACCCGCTAAATGATCCTAATCTGGTGCGGATCCAAGGGGTGGGCAAGCCCGCCCCCTCCCCCACCCCACCCCCAATTTTTTCTATTAATTACTATATATGTGATGGAAAAGAACAGTTTTAAGGGATGATAGGGATATTAAATAGCGATGAAAAAGATATTTTTATCAATTTTATAATGAAATAAAAGACAATGAATTAGAGTTAGAAAATTTAAGTAAATCGAAGGAATCTATGAACATAACGTTTTATCGTAAAATTCAATTATCATAGGTAAATAATGTTGTAAAGAAAAAGAAAAATGAAAAGGTGATTAGTCAGACGATATATCCATCGAAGTATGGAAATGTTTATGGAATGAAGAAATTTTGTGTCTTACATGTTTTTTTAATAATATACTGAAGTCAAAGAGAATGTCAGACCAATATAGGGAAAGTATCTTGGTACCTTTATATAAAAACAAATGAGATATACAAAATTATGTTAATTACAGAGGAATTAAATTGATGAGTCACACCATAAAATTATGAGAACGAGTAATAGAAAGGAGAATAAGACTGTAGACTAACATCTCGGAGAATCAATTTGGATTCAAGCTAGGGCGGTCGGCCATGGAAACTATACATCTCTTGAGGAGTGCATTGTTACAATTCCTGGATCCGCCCCTGATCCTAATGCTCCTCTTCAGAACTCAAACCCAATCATTTGCACCTCTACTGGCATTTTTGCAAAATGCATCCTAGAAATATCAACTTTTGATAAAATGCACCTTAAAAATTTAATATAGCAAAATGCATCCCCAAAATTAATTTTTTGTCAATGTGCACTCTAAGCTGTTATAATTTATACACTTCTTTTTTTTCAACTTATGATGCACATTGCAAAAATAATAATTTTTGAGAGTGCATTGTGCTATATTTAAACTTTCATGATCCATTTTGTCGAAAGCTAATATTTTTTTAAAAAGTCCGAAAAGTAATTAAAAAATATTTAGGCAAAGTTTAATAATAATTTAATATATGCATATAAAAGGGAGTCTAATTTGGAGCCCCGGAGAGAAATTAAATATCCCTTTTTTTAATAATAAATAAAGTCAATAATTTTTTTTGGCGATTGATATACACACACCTGATTTGGATATTCGCAGCCCTTTGATATACGCAGCCCCTAAACCACTATTTATACACCATATTACTATTTGTAGCCCAAAACAAAAAAACTACAAACTCGCATCGATTCCGTGGATTTTTGATATCGATCAACAAAAAACTGCCTTTTTGTGAACATAACTAAGAAACCCTATGTGTTTTGGTTCTTGAATTGTTACTCTGCTTGAAGTTCCCGAAGAAAACTTGTGGAATAAAGAACTGCATGCTCAGATTACAACAACATTACATTGAAAGGAGAATATTATCCCAAGTTTTATCTTCCATGGATCAACCAAAACTCTTCAAAGCGTGTGATGTTGATTTACATCTTACAAAGCGGGCTCCGGCGAGGCGGCGGGCTGCGGCGAGGCGGCGGGCTGCGGCGAGGCGGCGGGCTGCGGCGAGGCGGCGGGGTGCGGCGAGGCGACAGACTTCGGCGAGGCGGCGGGCTCCGGCGAGGCCGCGGGATCCGGCGAGGCGGCGGGCTCCGATGAGGCCGCAGAAGAAACACAAGGGATTGGGGAGGGGGCTGCGGTTATAAGTAGGTAGAGTTTATTAATTTTAATTTTAAAATATATTTTATGGGCTGCGATTAGCCAAATCAGGTGTGCGTATATCAATCGCCTTTTTTTTTGGCCGACTTTGGGTATGTGCAGGCTGCACAGTTTCATAATGATTATGTGCAGAGTCCTATACAATTAATTTGACGTGCATTTATCTTAAATTACACATAAAAATGGCAACCATATAAATCACCTTAAATAAATTCGTATATATATCCAGGAGCTAATTGCTAATCTGCTTCTAAGTAAACAGTCCGTAGCCGAAACAGCTACTGGCGTTGCTACTCCTCTTTCTGCAGCTAAATATGCCGGCCGCCGGCAACGACGGCGAATCTTCTCAAAACTTCTGGGGCGAGACGCCGGCGACGGAGGAGGAGTACTACGCATCGCAGGGGATTCAGTCCACAAAATCTTTCTTCACCACTCCCCGTCCCCGTGGCTCCGTCCTCTTCACGCGCTCCTGGATGCCACTTCCCCGGCCCGACTCCCCTCCCCCGCGCGCCGTTCTTTTCATGATCCACGGATATGGCAACGACATTAGCTGGACCTTCCAGTCCACCCCCATCTTCCTCGCACGCGCCGGATTCGCCTGCTTCGCCCTTGACCTCCCCGGGCACGGCCGATCCACCGGCCTCCGCGCCTTCGTCCCCGATCTCCGCGTCGTCACCGACGACTGCATCGCGTTTTTCCGCTCCGTAATCACCGCCCGCCCCATGCTCCGCCGCATCCCCAAGTTCCTCTACGGCGAATCAATGGGCGGCGCCCTATGCCTCCTGATCCACCTCCGCCTCAAGGATATATACATGGATGAAAACATTTGGTCCGGCGCCGTTCTTGTCGCTCCGATGTGCAAGATCTCCGATGAGTTGCTGCCACTCTGGCCGATACCGGAGATCCTAACCCTAGTTGCGCGATTCGTGCCGACACTGCCGGTTGTCCCGATCGAAGATCTGCTGGTGAAGTCGGTCAAGGTAGAGGAGAAAAGGGCGATTGCGCTGAAGAACCCTATGAGGTATTTGGGAAAGCCGAGGCTGGGGACGGTGGGGGAGCTGCTCCGGGCGACGATTGAGCTTTCCGGGCGGTTAAAGGAGGTGAGCCTGCCGTTCTTGGTGCTCCATGGGAGCGATGACGTTGTGACGGATCCGGCGGTGAGCAGGGAGTTATACGAGACGGCAAGAAGCGAGGACAAGAGCATCAAGATCTACGATGGAGCTTGGCATTCGCTGCAGTTTGGCGAGACGGAGGAGAACGTCGATGTGTTCAGGAGGGATTTGCTTGACTGGCTTAATCAGAGATGCCGGGGTGCTGCCGCCGTTGCTTCTTCTTCTTTCTGGCCTACAACAATTTGATACCAACTGTTTGTGAATTAATCATTTTCAGGTATTATTTGGATGTTGATATTAGGACCGTATTTTTCGCACTCAAATTAGTTTTTTTTTTTTTTTTTTTGAATTTTTAGAATTCTTATTAGCAAGTACTGTATACAAATTATTCTTTATTTGCACTCGTCCATTTGGTGCTTATGCCTTACCTCCAAATCGTGATCCGCCGGCTATCCTCCTATCTTTTCGTCCGGCTTGAAGGACTCCGAATCCGGCAAGTACTCTTTCATTTTCCGAGCGGCGTTTTTATCCATACGCGTTCCCCTCATATCTGGCAGCTATCTTTTTCACAACTGGCGATCTCTCTTTCTATTGGCAGCGGTGCTCTTCTATTTCGCGATTTTCAAGCGTTCATTCGTCCTCCAAGCTGCGGTGCTCTGCTCCTCTCTTTTTTCAATTTTTGAGTACGAATAACTTTCATACTTGCGGATAGCCAATTTAAAAAAACAATGTCTGCAGATAGTCAAAATTGTTAATAATCAAAACTTCAATGCTAATATCAACACTTTTTTTTGGGATGTTTGATTCTGAGACTCTTTAATAGTGGCTATTGATATTAGTAGCTCTTGAAACTGATATTTGTACATCATTTTTGATATGCATAGTCCAACAAAATTTTGCGTTCAGATTTCTAAAAGGGGGTCTGGGCGTGATGAATTAATACAATTACACTAATCTATACTGGTATGTGCGAGTTTTTTGGGGCAATTTTTGTTTCCTTGGCCCGGTTATAAGGGTGCATTTTTATGGGGATTATCGCCGGATAAATCTAATCGATGGTTATTCGCACTACAGTTTTGGTTATTCGCACTACGTTTTCTCCTAATTTTTCACGCATTTTGGAAATACGTCATGAACATGCATTTTTAGGAAAAGTGTTCAACACGAAAGTTGTAGATCTACAACTTTCGTGTTGAACACTTTTCCTAAAAATGCATGTACAAGACGTACTTTGAAAATACACCCAGATTTCGCGCCTTTTAGAAATACGCATTGTACATGCATTTTTAGGAAACGCATGGATTAAACATGTGCGACTAGCCAAAACTGTAGTGTGGATAACAATCGCCTAAATCTAAAGTCATATACCTAAAAACTGCTTTACACATAGCACGCCATCATTGATTCCGGTATTCTCTCTCACCCTAAACCCTGAACCCTAAAAACCCTAAACCCTAAACCTTAAACCCTAAACCCTAAACCCTAAACCCTAAATCCTAAATCCTAAATCCTAAACCCTCAACCCTAAACCCTAAACCCTAAACCCTAAATCCTAAACCCTAAACCCTAAAACCCTAAACCCTAAATCCTTACGTATGCCTCTAGAAGAACACAACCTAGAGTCACCACGTACTATGCTGGCCATATCCACCAGACTTGCACTGGCCAAGTGTCCCCGACACTACCGGGTCAGCGTATCGACGTCGGTGCGAACGGTCGTCCATTACCGAAGACCTACCATCTTATTTATGTAACCAAAAATCCTTACGGCAGAAATTTCCCAGTTTTTTGGGGCGGCAAAAAGTTGCGAACTTTGGTCCATATATTCAATATTATGCATCTGAAACTTTGGTCGTAGTCTTGTAGTCTTTTAGGCTCTGTTTGACAAGGTGGTGGCAGTCCGTCGTAAACGCATGGGTTAAACCGTCATTCGTTCTAGATCACCTATCAAATATCATTCGTTTGAACATAAAAGTGGATGAAGTTCCTTAATTAGGTGGGCATTATCGAATGACAATTTAAACCCTCATGTTCATGACTTTCACCACCGTGCCAAACAGAGCCTTAATTCAAAAAAATTTGGATGGGATATGAGCATCACACCTGCTTAAATGTGGTGACGTTTTGACATAAAACATCATTTTTGAGAAAGTGTTTGTAATCGCAATTAAGATGAGGTTTGTGCTATTATTCATGAATGTCCTCACAACCGCCACCACACTGAAATCATTTCTCCAAAATTATATTTGGAGTCAACAATTAAAGAGTAAGATAATTAAGTGCCCGGCATGACATATTTTGGTGGTTTAGTTCCTCGTCTTGCTCATCAAAGTGAAATTTACAAGCTTGAGGGCATGAACAGGAAGGATGGGGTTGATTGCTCTAGCGACTCTCAATATCAGCTAATTGCGGTCAGGAGGTCTCGCCGTACACACAGAAGTATAGAAACTCTCCTCCCAAATCAGGCATTTTGCTAGGCCGGGGGAAGATGCGGGCTTCGAGCGCACTAGGGAGAGAGAGCTCACTAGTTCCTGCCTTCTTGGAGAGCTATCCTAAAGCAAACCAAAGACCTTTCAATTTATGCTCTTAACATAATTAGAACAATCACTAAAAGAACTAGGCAATGCCTCTTGAATTTGCTCTTGCTTAATTCCTTAAAATGATTTTAAAAATGAAATTTGGAGAAAGAGAATGCAGAATTATATCACTTAAAAAGCTCTTGCATAATAATATGCAAGACATTGTGGTATTTAAAGAAAAATGAGATTGAAACATGCCCAACAAGGCAACAATTGCTTTTTTTAAATTTCATAAAATAGTCAAAATAACTTCTCTGTAAAATAGTCAATGATCGTTCTAATCGTGGTTGTCAACTGTCCAATAGTTGGTAATTATATAACTTTACAATTATTGTGGGTCACTCGAAGTGCTCGCAAATCGGTTGAAGCGAACCGTCTTTGCTCGGGAGCGGATAGAGCACGTAAACAGTCGCATAAAATTTGAACAGCTGACAAGAAGGCTTTTAACGTGGAAAACTTAGAAAGGATGAAAAACCACTTGACCGGTTAGGTGTCAACCAAATTCAATTAATTCTTTGAGTGTTACAAGTTTAGAGCCCTCGAGGGTGACAGGCCGCCGCTCGTAACAGAATGCGAAGTGAGAACTTCGAGTTACCCTTGAAGGGGAGCATCAAAGGGGAAGTAGATCCTTGAAAGCCGGAGGAGATCTTCATGTTGCATTCGAAGGGGAGGGAGATCTTCAAGTGTCGATAAAGATCTTCAAAGGGAGCTTTGAACGCCAGGGAGAATTTTGACGGATCTTCGAAGGAGCTCTCTCAGGTGCTCAATGAAAGTGTCTTGAAATGAAATCTATGGACTCCTTTTATAGTTTTTAACATACACGGTCCGGTAATTGCATCGTTGTAACTGTCATGACTATCAGAATGATGAATCACGTTCCTCGATCCAGAGCATAAAGATCTTCAATTTTGCACATATGATGATTTTGCCCCCGGGAAATTCGGGCAGTTGGCGATGATACCGAACTACAAACTGCGAACCTCAAATTGCGAACAATGAACTGTGAGCCGTGCACTGCGAGCTACGAACTGTGACCTGTGAGCTGCAAACTGCGAGCTGCGAGTTGTCCTGCAATACTTGCAAAGTCAAGAGATAAAGAGAGAAAATTGTAACGTCAGCTTGAGCGCGTACTGTGCGCGTAGGGAACGCGAAGGCGTTTTGAGCATTATGAGCGGTAGTGGGTGCACGGTTGGGCGCGCTTTACCGCGTGCATTGGTGAGCGCGCGTGCTACCGCGTTGCGGTAGTGGGGTGCGTCGATGTGCGCCCGTCACCCCGCACAGGGGTGCGCGCGTGCTACCACCCGCGCTACCGCACGTCGGTAGAAGCGCAGTAGTGGGTACACCGTCGTGCACGCGTCACCGCGCACAGGGGTGTGCGTGTTGGCGCACTCGTGCTGTCGCTCACACTCTCGTGCGGCGGTAGTGGGCTCACGACCTGCCATGAATGTGGGGATCACAACCACCAAACCGACTTCAATTGAAGATAAGACTCGCGATCTCCGGGGGCGCATAAATCGAAATTCCAAGTAATTTGTTGAGGCTGTGGAAAAAACTCACGATCTCCTTTATGAAGGTGTAAACACCACTCCTTATTTTCAAATGTGATGCATATGCAACCAAATTAAGGGTAGATTAATGAATGATTCCCACAAGCTCCTCTCACTATCTCAGCATATGCAACCAATTTCCCTATCTTTCTCTCCTCCACTCATTGGAGGGTACTCTCTATTTCCCAGAAATCTCCAGGGCTTGAACTTTGGGAGGGAAATCCATCTGTGACGATGAAGTTTCCAGAGAAGATCTATAGGAAGAGGAAGGAGTCAGTTTGGACGTATCAATTTGTTCTATATTTGATGGGATTTCCCTTGAAGTTTTTAAGCTAAATCGGGAAGGTTTTCAGTCAAGGATACGGGGGCAACAAATCCGGCCAAGCCAGCCACACATAAAGCCGGAAGTCCCAAAAACGCCCAAGAGGAAGGCTGAACCCGAGCACATGCACGGCCTGCCTGCGCGCGCGGCTTGCGTGCGCAGGGACTGCGCCTGCACGGTCATGCGGCATGCGCGCGCGCGGCATGCTCGCGGTTGCGCATAGGTGCACCCTGCGCGGCCGCACGCGGCCAACCCGTGTGGTCGCAGGGCCGCGCACAACGCACAATGCGCCCCCAATATCAACGAAAGTGCTCGCTCCAGAAGCTTCGTGGACTTAGAAGATTTTTCTTCCGGAACGCTTCCACCAAGGTCCCGTGAGTTCACTGTCATCTCAGGGCTGGAGCGCTTCCATCGAGACTACGAGGACTTAGTTGTTTGTTGCTCGTCGTATTTCATTCTCTACACTTGTAACAGGATAGCGGTATGCCGCCTTCCGAGATCAAACTTCAACATTTGTAAAAATACGAGATCTAGTAAAATTTGGCTCGGCACAAATCCAGCCACGTGGTTTTTCACCATTTTCGGGTTTTCCACGTTAAAAAGTCTTTTTGTCGTTTGTTGCGATTTTCTTTAACTGTTTGTGCGCACAATTCGACTTCGAGCTAAGACGGTCTGATTTTTCGAATTGGGGAAAAAGCCGGGCGGCCCGCAATAATACTTATAATTTTTTGGTATGCACGAAAAAATGAAGGTGATTGTTATTAGCACTGCAGTTTTGGCTAGTCGCACTACGTTTTCTCCTAATTTCTTGCGTCTTTTGGAAATACGTCTTGTACATGCATTTTTAGAAAAAGTGTTCAACACGGAAGTTGTAGATCGTGTTGAATACTTTTCCTAAAAATGCATGTACAATGCGTAATTTGGAAATACACTCAAATTTCGCGCCATTTAGAAATACGTCTTGTAAATCCATTTTTAGGAAAAGTGTTCAACACGAAAATTGTTGATCTTTTGTGTTGAACACTTTTCTTAAAAATGCATGTACAAGACGTATTTTTAAAAGGCGCGAATAATTAGGAAAAAAACGTGTGCGATTAGCCAAAACTATAGTGCTAATAACAATCACCAAAATGAATTGCACATATTCCAAATTAATTTGAACGTAACAATCACTTAATTAATGCTAAAATTGTAATTTCATTGTTGATATCCTTCACCTTAATATAAACTTAAATCTTATCATAGCATGTGTACGAACTCTAGTAAAACTAAAAAAAGATACGTAATCGAATATTTAAATTTGATTTCACCTAAATCCAATGATTTTTATTAATTAGTTGAACATATATAGATGTTAAGATATGTGCTGATATGTGTAGATATTAAATTATACGATGGAAAATGCGCGAGCACTTGAAAAGTGCAAGTGCAGCCGTTCTTGCGTAATACAGTTGCCGTCTCAAAATTGCAATCACAAGCAGCGAAGACGCCGAATTGAAGCAGCGGCTGCATCGTCTTCTTCCTCTTATCCCCCTTATCCGAGTCTCCCTCTCTCATGGCTGCCGTTAACACCATTGCCTCTCAGACATTCGTCACACTCCCTAACTCTATCTACTCGCTCACCAAGTACAAAGCCTTCCTTTCTTTACCTTCCTCTTCCCGTATCAGAATCGCCGATGTCGGAGCTCGGAAGACCCGGACGCTGGCAACTGGTGCAATAAATGAAGAAATCCGCGCCATCCCCGTGCAAATAGGCGACATATCGGATCAGCAGGAAGGTAGGGTACGGGGAAATGACGAAGGCTTCCTTGACCAGCCAATTCCAAGTACGGGCCAGATAGTGGGATATGCTTTAGAGAGCGGTATTGGTGACGGAGGTGTTGGTGTAGCGGCTTGCTCTCCGTCGGATTCTCCGGTGGAAGTGGGAGACCGGGATAAACTGGCCGATCGGATCATCAATGCTTCCATCGTGCTCGCAGCCGGTACCTTCGCTATTACCAAGCTTCTCACCATCGACAGGGATTACTGGCATGTGGGTCGTCTCTCTTAATCTTGTGTTTCTCTTGCTTTCAATTACTAACATATCTGTTGTTTATTTCACATGTTCATGCCTTATATCCGCCCGATTCAAGTTGAGCACATCATCAAGACAAAACTTGTTTAACCCAACAGATTTCCAGGAACAGTCCGCCAACTCCAATAGACAAATTGGCATTTTCAAACCACCACCCGCCTGAGCGGCCACATACTTTCTCCTAGAAGTAGCTGCTTCCACAAGGTTCTATAGGATTCAACAGGTCCAATTCAGCTATCCTTAGTCGCAACACCCACCTCATAGTAGTCATCTTCAAACTCACAGCTGAACTATTAGAGAGTCTGAACTTTCTTCAAGTTAACTCAGCTTCAGAAGTGAGTGTTCCGTAATAAGTCTTACTATGTAGTCATTCCTGTTACTGAATATTTGGGTTGAGACTATATATTGAGGGACTATGCATAGGGAAGATTTGTACATACTAGGTGTGTTAATGATTAAAAGATTGAAAATGCCCGGCCTGAGATTTTTCTTACTGTTTTGAATGTTGGAGCGAATTGGAGAGGTGGTCTGTGGAGTGGATTTGTCTGCAAAGATGAGTGGGATACACAATGTATTTCACATCTCATCTCTTAGGAAACCTTTGTTCAACCCAACTCAGAGGATTGGGGTGGGCCAAGATGTTATTGGAACCAAACTTGAATACCATTGATGAAAGTAGAAGGTAGAAACTTGAGTGAAGGAAGAAGAAACAGACACAAATTCATTCCACGATAATCATAGAAATGCATGGGACATAGAACCTGAAGTAATAGCATGAAGAGAACACAACCTGAGAATTCCATAAACTGCACTCCCACATCTATTCCTCTGTTCTCGGGTATTTATAAACCGGTTTTCTTGTTAGGCCTCGTTCGTTTGGGAGGAATTGGAGAAAAGAATTGGAATTGAAATTGCCAATTCCATTTCCGCTATTCAGTGCGCCTTATTTTCGTGTGGAATTGGAATTCGGTTGAATTCTATATGAATTCAATTTTTCCTAGGCGCTCTCACCCTTAATTCTTACCTCCCGAAGTAAGAATTCGTGATTCTGGCATGTCTGCTCTCGTGCGAATCCCCCTCTTCCTCTCTCGTCTGCTAGCGTCGAAGATGGCACGCCTTTGCCACCCCTCAACATGCCCTCTCCTCCTGATTCTCCTCGCCATCTCATTTATTTCTTTATTAGTCTTCGGGGATGGCATCATGCACAAACTTGTGTGGATTCCTCCGAGTAGAGCACAGGCTTCCTGAAATGACATTTCTTGTTCTCCCGCTCAAAAAGCTAGGGTTTTCTCATCATCTTTTCTCTCCTGCCGATATCTTTGGCTTGTGGCACTCTCTCTCTCTCTCTCGCTTACCGCTCTATGTTGGTTCGGAAAGGGGTCTTTTCTTCCTCCATTGCCGCCTCTTCGCTATTTGCAATGACCGGTTGTATAAATTTATTTTGATTGGAGAGTTGTTGTCTTCCTCACTTAGCAATGTTGTGTGCGATCTCATTCAATCTGCCTCTTCTTAGAATTGAGTGTGAAGATGCGTAGGAAGATAAGCAAAATTGAAAGCGTTTGTCTAAAAAATCTAGATATTTTTTAAATATGAAGATGATGTTTCTTTTCTAGAATGATGTTTGGCTAAATTTCAATTTAGAACCCAAGGTTTGAAGTTGTTTCTCGCCGCCAAAGATTTATGAAATGTTTCTTGTTATCCATGTTTAATTATAATTATGTATATTATTTTTTGTATAAAAAAATTGTATAAGAGTTGTAATAGTTATTTGTGGACATTCGTGAATGTGTGGTTGCTAAATTGATTATATGTATCATGATATTTCAATTCTGTCACGATTTTAAATTTTAAATTTCAATTTCATCCACTGAATTCTAATATCCAGTCAAAAAGTAGAATTACTAATTCCAATTCCAGTGACAAAATTCTTGCATTCATTCAAACAACAGAATTGGAATTGACTTCAATTCTAATTCCCTCCAATTGGCCAATTTCAATTCGTTGATTTCATTTCCTGCCAAACGAATGGAGCCTTAGGATAAAGGACACAAGAAGATAAAAAGAAAATATTATAAAATTGAAAGAAATATAAAACTAGAACCAATCTAACTCTAAAAGGACTTATTCTCACCCATTTTCCAACACTTACCCTTAAATGAGGTATGGAGAAATGATGAAACATTCCGAATTTGTCATTGACATCATGATACACCTTTTTTGCACGATCCTTCGTGAGAGATCAGTGAGTAGTTGAGCAAATGTAGCATAGGTAAGACAGACTTTTTGCACGATATTTTTCTCC
Organism: Platanthera zijinensis; assembly: GCA_039513925.1. Lineage (NCBI taxonomy): Eukaryota > Viridiplantae > Streptophyta > Magnoliopsida > Asparagales > Orchidaceae > Platanthera > Platanthera zijinensis. Next base: position 21,405,675 of record CM077096.1, read on the forward strand.
TGGGAGAAATGATAATCGATCTCAATATGTTTGGTCCGATTATACTGAGCACAACTGCTAGCCATACGGATAGTGGAACAATTATTAGTATAGTGTTGGATAGGAAATTTGAGTTTCACATCCAACTGAAATAAGAGATGGACAACTCACACACTTTCACCCACCCCTTGTGCAGTGGCATGTATTTAGATCGACATTGAATCTCATACTGCAGATTGTTCCTTGCTTCTCTAAGTAGCAAGATTACCTTATGCCCAATAACATGTGGTCGGTCTTATGTCATCAACATATCCATCACAATCAACATCAATGAGAAGTTCAACTCTGAAGTGCCCATGTGGTCTAAAAAGAAACTCTTTCCCAGGTCAAGTCTTCAAATATCTAAGAATTCTATTGATGACATCTAAGTGATTATTGCGAGGGGCATCCATAGACTGACTCATGATGCTCACATCATAAGCAATATTCGTGCGGGTAAGAGAGGTAAAGAAGTTTACTAACCAGCAAATAAGGTGATGATTGGTGTCAATAGGAAAATTAACATGTCCTGCTCCCCGTTTGTCTGTCTCTTCGAGAAGGTGAAGTGCATACTTGTACTAGCAAATAAGTTGCAGTTTTGAAATTGAAGCACCTCAGTCCCAAGAGAAAATTTCAACATGCCATGGTCCTTAGTTTCAAACTCTGCTCCGCAAACAGCTTCAGTTTTGTGACTTCAATAATATCTTTTTTGTTGATCACCATGCCATCCACGCATGCAATCAATAAAGTATTGTTCTCCCCCTCACGCGTTATAAAGAGAGTGTGATCGGCCCGACTTTACTTGTAGACAAATCATTACATAGCCTCAATCAGGCAAACTATGCACGAGGCAATTGCTTCACCCCATAGAGAGCCTTGCGACGTTGATAGACCCGACCATTGGTTATGAGACCAGGGGGAGGCTGCAAATAGTTCTCTTCCCACTGATCATTGTGAAGGAAGGCATTATTCACATCAAGTCTGTGAAGATCCCAACCATTGTTAGCCAAACCCAATGGATCATCTAAGCTCTTATGGGCTCTTGCACTTGAGATTGACTCTCTTTCCACCACTATGATCATCCTCAACATAACCATCATGATTAGCCTCAAAAATCCTTCATAATCATTTTATGTCTCACTTTCCTATCAGATGCTGCCATGCATCATTATTGTTCATTTATCATTTGGCCCAATTATCTGAGATCTTGATGCATCCTTCGTCGCATCATAAATCACACATTTTAATATTTCAACTTTTATTTATTATCATGTATTTTTGTTCGTGCACCTGCTTTTATTTGAAATCGTTCGGCTCTTCGGGTTAATCGTCCGATGAGATCTTAAATAAAGAGGTTCGGTAATTTTGGTAGTTAGGATGGTAAAGGCATGCTTAGGTTATTTTATGGAAAACATAAAATGAAATTAAAATTGGAGCCATTCATATCAGGAATAATTAAATATAGTCAAAATCAGGAGTCATTAGAGAATATCAAATTTGCCCATTTCAATGAAATTGATCTTATGTCAAAATCATATCAGCAAGATTAGCAAAAGATTACAATCAGGGCAATCAAAATCTCATTCCCAAAGGAGTAGTCACCGACCTTTTAAATTTGGCTCGTCCAAAGAAGAAAGGAACCCAGACAAGAGCAGAGAAACGATTTCCCATTTCTCTGCAAGTGCCGGTCTAGCCTCCTGATTCCACGTCGCCACCGACCACCAGTTCCCGCCTCCATCTCCCGCACCGGTGAAGGCTCGGGGTCTGCGCTCACCGCCACTTGTCGCTCCGACCGTACCGTGAGAGACGACGATCGTCAGACGCAAGACAAGGTGCCTCGCCAACTGCTCCAACCGTGATCCAGCCTTCCGACGCCGTCGACCCCACCATTCTTCTCCGGCGTCGTTCGTTCCAGTTCGTGGAAGCACCGTCGACCCCAAAAAATTTCTACTTCGGTGCCCACTGCTCGCCCAGTCGCGATTGAAGAACTCAGAGGCCGAACCGTGTTTTAATCATACGTGTCAAACCAGTTTGACTTGGACTCACTTGCCCCGCAACTTTGGGTACTCTCGCTCCGATCTCATAGTTTAAATTTATGTGCTCTAATAAATAATCTTAAGCTTGCCTCGAACGTTCTTGTCGCCTTAATTACCGCTATTTCATAAATTATTGCTTGTGTTGTGCTTGTGGGTGGTCGAATCTCGCGGCGGTTCGATTCATTAGATGCCGAAGAACTTTTGCAAATAACGATTAACGATTTTGGGAAAACTCGTCGTTACGGCAGTTGTACGCGCGTGAATTCGATCCAGGCACTCTCGGCCTCCTTTGAGTTAAATTAAAACGGTCAATTATTAAAATATCTTTTAAAATTAAAAATCAAATCATTTTCAAATCATCATTATTATTTTATAAGTTTGTTTTAAAAATATATATTTAATTTCCAAAACCCTATATTTGACCCTACATTAGATCTGCACAGCTGCGGTGCTTTCTCGTGGTCGGTTGTTGTGATTTTCATTAATGTTTTAAGTGTCTACTTTTGATTGTTAATTTTACCCAATAACTTACCTTTGTAGAACCATTAAATTTTAAATCCTTAAGCTACTCAACTGTGACTTATTACTTCAGGGGTGGACCATATTTGAGATTCTCAGATACGCCCCCCTGCATAACTGGGCCGCCTATGAAGAAGCTTTAAAAACAAACCCCGTCTTGGCTAAAATGATGATTAGTGGAATAGTGTACTCTATGGGCGACTGGATTGCTCAGGTAACTACCGCAGTTGAATTTTCAGTTCATCGCATCTTTCTCTTTACTTTTTTTATTAAATCTATATAAATTGTCATTAATAATTTTATTACAGTGCTATGCTGGTAAACCACTTTTTGACTTCGATCGAACTCGCATGTTCCGCTCAGGACTCACAGGATTTGCTCTTCATGGTTCCCTTTCTCATTACTACTATGAAATCTGTGAGGTAGTTATAATTTACTTATCAATGCTGCAATTGGTCATTGAATTTTATGCTTTTGATTCTCACATGCAGTTTGTGTGTAGTCTGTTTTTCCATTCCACAGTTGGTGGGTGGTTCCAGCTAAAGTGGCATTTGACCAAACTGTCTGGTCTGCAATTTGGAATAGCATCTATTTTGTTACCCTTGGGTTCTTGCGGTTCGAGTCCCCGGCTAATATTTTTGGTGAACTGAAAGCTACCTTCTGGCCTATGTTAACGGTAAGAACCAAAAACCTGCATATTATGGAAAATTATTTTGGACTGATTTAAATCAAATTGAAATAATTCTGAAATTGGATTGAAATCATTCTGAGGTCGGATTGAAATTATTCTAAGTGAATCTAAATGAGATGTAGATTCATCATTTCATTTGAAGCTGGATCAAATCGATTTCAAGCTATTTCGTTCCAGCCCAAATACAATTCAAGTTGTCTTAAAAATTTTATTTGAAAATTTGACTTAAATTATCTCAGTTTAGTGATTATCAAACTGGTTTTGAGTTGGATCAAAGCCATGGTTTCATCCTCCATTACTTCTCCTGAGTAGATCTACTTCTGAAGCATGGACTAGTCTTGATAAACCGACTCTCTCCTCTCCCCAAAATTTGCATCAAGCACTCAATGTGATTAACTATGATCTCTACACAGATTTGATTACATCTGTTTCATAGTTTCCTTCTAGAAAAAACTTTTGCATATATCTTCAAACAACCTTCTCATTTTTTGATTGTTTCTCATGAGTACATCTACTTCTTCTAACCTCACCCAATTAAACAACCACAAATTAACATCTAACCAACCTCTGCCTCACTCTCAACATATTTTGCCTTCTGCATGGTACTAACCTGATTGTTGAGAGTACGTGAACAATTACCTTTTTCCAGTATGGTTGAGCTTTCCACATAATGAGCAAATTGATGCGGAGCAGAGACGAGGACGCGTTTTGGGCCCGTTCGGGGCTGATTTGGCAACTTTCCATATATGACGTGCCCGGATCGACGATCGGGCTCCGCGATTGCGTCTGGAGCATCGCCGCGAGTCAAAACGCTATATTACTTTATATTTTTTGAGTTTATTTTGATGTATTTTAAGGGCTAACCCACCGGCCAATCATAGCCGTTGATGGGGATGCCCTAGTTTGGTTTTTCTTATAAATAGATGCTAGGGGGCTGATTTGAGAGCATTGTTGGATTTGGAGAAGAAGCTTTCCCGGATTCAGCGATCCCTCCTCGGTGCCGACGCCGTGGAACCCTAGGTGACGACTCCTAGGCCGTCAAACTCCTCCCCAAGGTACTACCCATCCATAGGCCCCTTTTCCCACCTTGAATACCCCCCTCCACCGCCCCCTTTCCTCCCCTGCAGCCGGCTGAAGTTTTGTCCAGAAATACTTTATTTCAATGCACTGTTGATTAATGAAATCAACTGTTCATTCCTAAAGTCTTAATCCCTCCTTCAAGCCACCGGAAACAGCCGCCTGCTGCTGCAATAACGCCTCCCAGCCACCCCTCCATCTCCTGTTCAGCAGCCCCCTCCCCTTCCTGTAAAGGGCGATAGCCTGGAGCCTCCACCCCCAGGCCACCACCAGCCCCTCCTCTCAAAACTGGCCACCCCAAGGGCCCTATTTGCCCTAGCCGCCCACTCATTCACCTTCCCCTCCGTGGACCCACTTCCCACCGCTCCGAAAACCCTAGATCTAATTGATCTAGCACTACCTTCCCCCGATCTACCGTCCACTTACATAATCCCTCTCCCGTAGCCCGGATCCACCCTACAATTAGCGGATCTACCCACCGACACCCCGATCCATTCTCTAGTGGCCGGATCTCGCCGTTCCCGGCCCGCATCTCCTCTTTTCCACCGTGGGCAGCCACCGCGACGTCACCGTGCCACCGTGTTCGCCTCCGATCGCCCGTTTTGCATCCGGTCCCTCAACTTCTCCACCACCTCAGATCAGCCCACTGCATCGTGAGTATCTCGTGGTATTGTGTTTAGTATTTGATATTTGCACTTGGTTGTTTATCTATATTTGTGATGTGATCATAGTTCGGTAGTTGTTGTACTTTTATGCTAATATTTGTTTGTGGAATTAATTGCCGCCGCTTGCTTAGGCCCTCCGCGCGGAGGAAGCCGTTGCCGAATTGCCGAAATTATTTAATTGCTCCTTTATTTTGATTAACTGCGTGGTGTTGTTAATTCTCATTGCTGAAATTAATTGTCGTTGCTATCCGACTGTTCATTGCATGTAACATTGCATTCGTCTATCCCCTCACACGTGCACGTAGAGTCCTAGCTTCCGAGCACCACTAGCCTACCCTACATCAAATTGGTATCAGAGGTCAAGGTTAGACCATTTGCATGCTTTGTAGTGGTAGGCCATATAGAGTCTTTAGGTTTATCCATGACTAATTATCGGCGTCGCTCCTCTCCTCTCTTGAGAGATTCAGAGTCCGCCTATACTCAATCTCATAGAGCGACTTCGGAGAAATCCTCACGTTATCACGATGATTATTATCGTCTGCGGCACACCACTTTCCGAGATCGTGTCAACCCACCGACACAACCTCTCTCTGACAGAGACGATCAGTATGATAATTATCGTCGCTCATATACTTGCACGCGAGCGGATCGTGTTGATCCTTTGACTCGCCCCGATTACCTTAGGGATGACTATTTTGAGGATCCTCACTTTGAGAGAGATCTTGAGAGTCAGTTTTGTACAGTTTCCCCTTCCTTTGACGGCTCATCGAGTCCCGAGTTTTTTAGTTATTGGCTCGTGGATATTGAGTATTATCTCAATTATTTTGAATTATTCGGTGAGCGTCGCATCAAGTTTGCGAAACTTAGGCTTTTAGATCAGGCGAGAGCATATTGGTCTAGCGTAGAGAGGACTTGCGAGCGAGATCGTCTTCATCGTGTCACGAGTTGGGTGGGCATGAAGCGTATTTTGTGTCAGAGGTATCTGCCTTCATCATATCGGAGTCGCTTGCTCGACCAATTATTTTCCCTTCAGCAAGGACCTATGTCTGTCGCTGAGTATAAGGATCGTTTTGATGAGTTGGTTGTGAGAAGTGATATCCGAGAGGACCCAGCCATGACCACCACCCGATTTCGGTCTGGACTTCGATCTGATATACGTACTGAGGTGGCTTATCACAGTTCGAAGTCCCTCGAGCAGACATATCAGCTCGCCCTCCGCTATGAACAGTCCTTGAGATCCGCAAGAGCTGGTCGATGGGATTCTCTCCTTGACCTCCGCAGTACGAGTCCCTCCCCTATTGAGGACACCACGATGCCTGATACGGATTGCTCCCACCCCAGTGAGGTGCTTAGCCCAATGAGTGACCTACCTTTGGTTTCTGACGCTCCTCTAGTGGTACTGACTGAGAGTGAGTCTGAGCGACCTATTGAGTCTGTAGTGTTGTGCCCCTCACCCACACCTCCACTTTTGGCATGTCCGGGTTTGATTAACACTCATACCCTAGACTCATGTCTTGACACCGCACCCGCAGACCCAGTCTTGAGCGTAGGTTTATGTCACTTTTCCCTTGGCATTACCCTGAGCCACGTTACGATCGAGAGCTCAGAGTTTGGTGTTGATCTCGTAGTGGCTATGTCACCCATGCACAGGGGCACTACCCCTTTCGATGGTACTCATCGGGAGGACCTTGACCTTAGTGACGAGCCCTATGACGAGCCCCCTGTTGAGCCTCCTGATGATCCGCCACATCTTGGTGAGGTTGAGACTCGGGTGAGCCACTCAGGTATGATGCCTCTTTCATCATCATCTCTGACCTTGCCCCAGAGAAGGGACCTTGAGTGGAGCATGACATATGTAGGGCCTACCTTGAGTCCATTTGAGCATACTCATATTGTGAGGACCTACCTTATGACACCTCTCACACTGGATGAGTTTTGGGACACGCCACCCACTGAGCCACCCGATGAGTTCTTTCTTGTCTGGGACGCTCACCACATTTTAGAGTCACGACTTCTAGTCAATGCACACAATTTTCACTCAGGTGATCGTCTCTTTCGTGATGTCTTTTCTTACACACCTCCTGGGGACCCCCCTGATGCGCCACGTTCCCCGAGAGACATTTGGCTCTTTACGAGCTTGTATTTGAGTATAGTTGTCTCTCACGATCATCTGAGCACTCGTCACACACGGGATGAGTTTGTCTACACTCCACCGAAAGAACCTCCTGATAGGCCACCACATTTGAAAGACATCTTAGGAATTATTAGATTTTCTTATAAGGAGTGTACCGTGTCTGTCATGTTGTCTTTGCATCATTTGCATTGCCTGCATGAGTCTGTTGAGTCATTTGCACAACATTTGCATGATTTGCATGAGTCGGTCCGCCGACGAATAATAGCAAGCAATGAAAATTACAAAGCCCATGCAGATAAGCGAAGGCGAGAGCAAATACTTAATGTAGGCGAGAAGGTAATGGTGCGAGTCCGCCCTGAGAGGCTCCCTTCGGGGCCTGCCAGGAAGTTAAGCGCGAGGCAAATGAGTCCGTACTCAATTATTAGTTGTATTGGGACCAACGCCTACCGACTTGACATCCCGGCCAATATGGGAATTCGCCCTGTGTTTAATGTTGAAAATCTGACTCCGTACTCTGAACCTCATGAGTATGTGGACCCGAGCAGTGGAGATACCCAGCCACCCCCATCCCCACTGTCGTTACCATATCACCCTCATACGTCCTCACCCATTGTTGACCTCCACCCACCTGTGGACTCGTCTTCTTTGGTTTCACCACAGGCACCACCGATCGCACCGGGATCCACCACTCGTGAGTTAAGCGTTGAGAGCTTCATGGAGACCAGACTCCACCAGTGCATTTCCACTACAGACGTTGGTGACTCTTGGGTACTTGCAGCAGAGCTTGATCGATTCGCCTCTGGACTTCGACTTCAGCACGTCCGTCTCCATTCACCGGAGATGACATCTTTTCAGTCAGGGGGAGTTGATCGGCGAGAACACTTTCCAGCGACGACACTTGGGCGACCTCTGGTGGACTTCTTCGAGTTTTACCCGGCATGCAGCGAGAGAATTTTGATCCCTATTCATCGGGAGATGAATTCTTTCAAGCCGGGGAGATTGATGCGGAGCAGAGACGAGGACGCGTTTTGGGCCCGTTCGGGGCTGATTTGGCAACTTTCCATATATGACGTGCCCGGATCGACGATCGGGCTCCGCGATTGCGTCTGGAGCATCGCCGCGAGTCAAAACGCTATATTACTTTATATTTTTTGAGTTTATTTTGATGTATTTTAAGGGCTAACCCACCGGCCAATCATAGCCGTTGATGGGGATGCCCTAGTTTGGTTTTTCTTATAAATAGATGCTAGGGGGCTGATTTGAGAGCATTGTTGGATTTGGAGAAGAAGCTTTCCCGGATTCAGCGATCCCTCCTCGGTGCCGACGTCGTGGAACCCTAGGTGACGACTCCTAGGCCGTCAAACTCCTCCCCAAGGTACTACCCATCCATAGGCCCCTTTTCCCACCTTGAATACCCCCCTCCACCGCCCCCTTTCCTCCCCTGCAGCCGGCTGAAGTTTTGTCCAGAAATACTTTATTTCAATGCACTGTTGATTAATGAAATCAACTGTTCATTCCTAAAGTCTTAATCCCTCCTTCAAGCCACCGGAAACAGCCGCCTGCTGCTGCAATAACGCCTCCCAGCCACCCCTCCATCTCCTGTTCAGCAGCCCCCTCCCCTTCCTGTAAAGGGCGATAGCCTGGAGCCTCCACCCCCAGGCCACCACCAGCCCCTCCTCTCAAAACTGGCCACCCCAAGGGCCCTATTTGCCCTAGCCGCCCACTCATTCACCTTCCCCTCCGTGGACCCACTTCCCACCGCTCCGAAAACCCTAGATCTAATTGATCTAGCACTACCTACCCCCGATCTACCGTCCACTTACATAATCCCTCTCCCGTAGCCCGGATCCGCCCTACAATTAGCGGATCTACCCACCGACACCCCGATCCATTCTCTAGTGGCCGGATCTCGCCGTTCCCGGCCCGCATCTCCTCTTTTCCACCGTGGGCAGCCACCGCGACGTCACCGTGCCACCGTGTTCGCCTCCGATCGCCCGTTTTGCATCCGGTCCCTCAACTTCTCCACCACCTCAGATCAGCCCACTGCATCGTGAGTATCTCGTGGTATTGTGTTTAGTATTTGATATTTGCACTTGGTTGTTTATCTATATTTGTGCTGTGATCATAGTTCGGTAGTTGTTGTACTTTTATGCTAATATTTGTTTGTGGAATTAATTGCCGCCGCTTGCTTAGGCCCTCCGCGCGGAGGAAGCCATTGCCGAATTGCCGAAATTATTTAATTGCTCCTTTATTTTGATTAACTGCGTGGTGTTGTTAATTCTCATTGCTGAAATTAATTGTCGTTGCTATCCGACTGTTCATTGCATGTAACATTGCATTCGTCTATCCCCTCACACGTGCACGTAGAGTCCTAGCTTCCGAGCACCACTAGCCTACCCTACATCACAAATGCTTTGGAAGTGGCAGTCATTTCAATAGTTAGGAGGTGAGAGTGTATGAACAGTTAGCTTTTTTCATTATGGTTGAGCTTTCCACATAATGAGCAAATGCTATGGAAGTGGCAGTCATTTCATTAGTTAGGGGGTGAATGGGTGATGCAGAATCCAACCATCAAAGATCTATTTTAACTTTTGTAACAATAGCCTTTATATATCCAGTGAATCCAATGTTGGGGGTAGTGTTCATTGAGAAGATCACAAGGCATTGCAAATTATTTTTACTGTAATAGGAGCGAAGCTTGTCCCATATGGTCTTGGTGACCTTCATGTACTGTGACAAGGGTGTAGGGCATTTTCTCCATGAAATTCAGCATCCTTGCCTGAATACAATCATCACATGGCCGTTGATTAGAAGCAATAATTGGGATCTCCTGGGTCACCTAGTAGACTTGTCTTTGTGCATATGAAGGGCACAGAGAAATAATTCGCCCATTGAGGATAGTTATCCTATCCAGTGAGTGTGAGGGTGACAATTCTAAGTTCTTCATGATCCTCATGTGGTGACAAAGAAGTGAGTATTGGACCCATCACCTACGTTAGAGAAGACATACAAGGGAGTGTCCATAGACACAAGAGACCGGACGTGAGATGCATAAATAGGTAGCAACATGAAGTCCTTGATTGTTGGTATTAGGGATCTGATTTAGTTGAACGGGATCATGTTACGTCTATGTTACGTCTTGAAAGAATCGGGTCACAGAATGGGAGCTCAATACTAACTAAAGTGTAGTTTTACTATTTATAGTTATCGGGGCTCTGTTATGTTTGAATACTGACCCAGGACATCCAGAGAGATATCAACATGGAACCGGGATATACTGATATGGCCGCAACTAGAGGTATTCATGATGCACAACCCCAGTTTAGCGAATCGGACCAGACTCGCCCCAAAAGAGGTCGGACGAGCTTAAGGGCTCCATGTGAGAGGCCATGATTCGCCCAATACAGGGCGAGTATGATCTCACAAGAACGGTTTTGGCTAGTCTAGGTTTGGCGTAGGGTTGGCAAGCTCAACGCATCGACAAACTCAACGAAAGCAACGAGCTCGGCAAAGAAGCGAGCTCGGCAAAGAAGCGAGCTCGGCAAAGCACTGAGCTCGGCAAATCAGCGAGCTCGGCAAATCAGCGAGCTCGGCAAAGAAGCGAGCTTGGTTGCCCAGGTAACGTTGGGCAAATCCGGGGTTTAGGTGAGCTCTGTCCGAGCGAGTCCCCGACCCCTTTGGCTTGGGTACTCACCTAGAAAGCAGCGGGATTCCGCTGGCCGCAGGCCAATTTGAGCTGCGAATATCAAAAACAGAAAGATGGGGCCCGCTATTGACAGGCCAAAAAGACTGTTTTACCCTCAATCAAGATTTTTGCGTATAAAAAGATTCCCAAATCACCTTGGAGAGGCAGACCCAGCCTCCTAGAGCTCCTTTCTTTGAAGATTTCTTGCTCCATGCCATCCGAGGTGCCGAGCCCAGCTTTTGACTTTGAGAAGGGAAGTTGCGAGTAGCGCTTCTGGGTGTGTGGCGAGACCTCCCCGCTGCAGCTCAACGGGTTTGTGCAGGCAACCAATTTTCACCCCGTGTGGGCTGACTCGGACCTCATAGTACCTCGATCTTGTGCACTCGACGGCGAGTCCAATAACTTGAACTACTCCCTCTTAGTCCGAACTCTATTGAATCGGTATCCGGATTTCAACACACGAACCGAATCGAACTAAATAGTTTTTCAATTGAATCCAAAATTTGACATAGAATGCGGAGATTCAAATTCGTTCGAATATTCTGCGTTTAATTCAGATTCAGATTTGCCTTGAAATGTTGGATTCGAATTTGGGTTCGAATTCAGATTCAAATTCGGATTCGACAAGGATTCGAATTCGAATTTTATAAAATTTAATTATACATAATATTCAAATATAGTTATATATAAATTTTATTTAACTATATATTCTACTATTTGCGAACTATTTGTGAATCATTCGAGCATGAATAAAATTATTTGGATTCAAAAACTATTCGAATCTTGATTTTAAAAAATATAAATTTTAATCGAATATTCACGAATCTAATCCCAAATTATTCACGAATTATACTATTTGTGAACAACTTTAGCGAAAATGGAAGACGCGATCAACAACAACCAAGCCTAGCTAGGAACATCAGAAATAAGCTGCGTAGATGCAATGTGAGTCATCTTTCTCAACATTTGTGGGAAATTTTATTTCAATGACTTTGGGAGAAGGCAAGCTCAACAGTGGAGGGATCCCTAACTGACATTGATGAAACCCCATTGATGGCCTTGATATGTACGAGGAAGGGAAACGAAGATACGCATGACCTCATTGGGAGGAGTGGCGTCGCTATGGAGAGACAGCTATGGTGCAAAGGCAAGGCCGAAGGTATGAAATTGAAAAATTGCGAGGATACCCTGTTGAGTAAAAAAAGGGCAACCCAGTGCACAAAGCATCCCCGCGCAGCGAGGGTTCGGGGAAGGGTCTCACCACAAGGGTGAAATGTAGGCAAACCGGTGGAGACCAGCCCAGATCAGGTCGACAAAGAAGTACCCGGTGCCGCACCGACCGGCCCTGAATTATTGCATTTTAATTATGTTATTTTGTGTTTTATTTTATTTTGCATTTTTTATTTTGCAAATATCTTTTTGGACAATTTTAGTTACACGCCTGCACGCATAGCCTATTAAAGGAGAGGGGGAGCCTTTCATTTTATTATCTAAAGGTGAAATATCTTAAAACCTAACTAGGAACCGGTCGGCCAGTGCCCAACATCTTTCTTCCGTTCGGCCGGACCCGTACATACTTTCCCCAGTTCGTCGCTACTCAGAGTTAGGGCTCCACACGCATTCTTCCGCCCACGTTCCAGTCGTACCGCCTTTCTCGGTCCAGTTGCGTCCAGGGTTCCGCTCCGCACATCCCGCTGTGATGATATCCTCTCCCCCGGCAGTTTCGGCTCAACATCTACCACAGACGCTATCCCCCGAAGCCGGTTTTCTGTATTTTTTTTTGCTTATTTATTTTGTTTTGTTGATGCCACCTCGAGCGAAAGATCCACGAGCAGGAGGAGGGGTAGGAAGGAGAGGTTGTTGAAGAAGAGCCGGTGCAAAGTCGGGAGGAGCCTCAGTAGGAGGCGTAACTTTAAGCAGCATGGAGCAGACATCAGACAACGAATGAGTCGTTGTGGAAGAGAGGATCTGGACCCGAACACTACGCAGGTGGGGAGGAACACGGGACATCATCATCGCAATGGTGACAGCCTCTTTCTAGGCCCATTGAGTAGCTAGATCAGTAGTGGGAGGCTGATGTTGAATCCAAGCCTCGGTCAGGGTCTTGGCCTGGGCCACAAAAGAGATTATGTCCCTGGGAGCACCAGGTGCAAGGTTCTGAAGATCGGAGAGAATATCATATAAGTGTTGAAGACTGTTGTGCCCAGAGTAAAAGGAGTGGAGCTCCTCCCAAATGGCCTTGGCCGTGTCATGATACATGGTCATCCTGTAGGGCTCGGTGTCCATAGAGTTGAGGAGTCAGGACTGGACCCGACCATCATCGTGAAGCCAGTCATCGGAGGGAGGAGCGGGGGGAGCTCGGGTCAAGTGCTGAAGAAGACCCTTGGTCTGCAGAACATGACGAGCAGAGTGAACCCATTCAACGAAGTTTCGTTTGCCGGTAAGAGAAATGGTAGTAATCCGGAGCTCATCACGGAATTCCGGAGCCGCAGAAGGCGCACGAGCTGGAGGAGCAGATGTAGCAGCGGAAGTGTCAGAAGCCATGCGGCTAGCAAAAGAGGCCGGGCGGCTAGCAGGGAGAAGGCCAGGCGGCTAGCAAGACAGGTCGGGCGGCTAGCAAGGAGAAGACCGGGCGTCTAGCAAGAGAAGTCGGGCAGCTAGGAAAGAGAAGACCGGGCGGCTAGCAAGAGAGGCCGGGCGGCTAGAAAGGAGAAGACCGGGCGGCTAGCAAGAGAAACCGGGTGTCTAGGCAGAGACAGTCGAGCGACTAGAAGGAAGAGGCCAAAGAGAGAGAGGGCGGTAGAGAAAGTAGTCGCACGATCTCGGCGGACACACCAGCGACAAGGAAGGTCGCGACCAGGATGCGGCTACGAGAAGAGGAGAGAGACCGCTAGCGACTAGACAGGTCGCAGCGACTAGTCGGAGATGAGTTTAGAACGGAAGTCCGCACGGTCAAGGTGAGTCCACCAGCGACAAGGAAAGTCGTGACCAGGATGCAAGGAAGAGGAGAGAGACCGCGAGCGACTAGACAGGTCGCAGCGACTAGTTGGAGATGAGATTAGAGAGGAAGTTCGCACAGTCAAGGTGAGTTCACCAATGGCAAGGAGATGCCACGACCTAGATGCGGACAGCAAGGGAAGCGGTTAGAAGAAGACAAGCCGCCCGGATAGCAAGGGAGGCCGCGCGGATAGAGAAAGAAACAAGAGAGGGTGGTCCCCACGTGCGAGAGATTATAAAAGAGAGGGAGAGGGGGTGGGGAAGAGACGTGAAAGGCACGAGAGATACAGAGTAAGGGAAGCAGTTAGAAGAGGACAAGCCGCACGAAACAGCGGCTAAGCTGGAGAAGGGGAAGCCGCGCGGGCAGCGGGGAAGAGCAGGCGGTTAGAAAGAGGGAGACCGCTAGAAGCTGCGGACAGAAGGCAGTAAGCCCGAGGAGACCGCGCCCTCTGATACCATGTAAAGAGAGGCCTCAAACCTTGTATATACTTCTTGAATGAATAGTTACAAGTATGAATACATTTATATAGGGAAAGAGAAGGGAGAGAAATCTCAATCCAAGACGTGGGACTAATACAAAGAGAGAGAAAGAGAGAGAAAATGGGCCCCTAGATAGGCCGTAACTAAGGCTTTTCTAACAATTATCTAAAGGTGAAATATCTTAAAACCTAACTAGGAACCGGTCGGCCAGTGCCCAACATCTTTCTTCCGTTCGGCCGGACCCGTACCTACTTTCCCGGTTCGTCACTACTCAGAGTTAGGGCTCCACACGCATTCTTCCGCCCACGTTCCAGCCGTACCGCCTTTCTCGGTCCAGTTACGTCCAGGGTTCCGCTCCGCACATCCCGCTGCAACGATCTCCTCTCCCCCGGCAGTTTCGGCTCAGCATCTACCACAGACGCTCTCCCCGGAAGCCGATTTTCAGTATTTTTTTTGCTTATTTGTTTTTTTTTTGTTGATGCCCTATAAAAAGGGAATTAGTATTCTGTTGTGAGGGTGGTTGAATGGAAGATTTCTGCGATGTTTTGCTTGTGGTTCCTGTTAAGAATTACAGTTAGTGAATAGAAAGAGATTGCTGCTTTTGTTTTGATTCCCGTTTGAGAGTTGTTGATGATGAGCAGTTGAACTTTGATGTTACTGTTTGGGCATTGTTTCGAGTTGATGATTGATTAAGCTTGTTGAAATGTTTCTGTGAACAGTGAAAACAAATTAATTTTTTGCTGCAGTTCAGTTGAGTGAAAAGATTTGTATTTAGGCTTGGTGCGATTGAAGTTGGAGAACAAGAGTTCATTTCCCTGCTTTGAGATTTCGTGGAACCACTTGTGTGAGTGAGGGCGAGTTAATTCCTTGGTGCTCATGTGCGATTGCGGCCGACCACGGAACGAGAGATCGAAGGTGACGAGGAGCACCTCGCGGGATTGCCGTCGACTTCGGTTGCGGAACTACGACTCTTTTCGTGGGTAATTTGATTCTTCCCCCTCCTTTGTGTATGTCTAAACTCTCTCTTTAGGTTAATAGACTCATTGCTGGATTTTTGATTGGATTTTGTCAGCAAACGCTTCGTCGAAACGCCAATCGGAAACATAAATTTGAGTTCACAATTTTCGTTTACTACGACAAGGGAAAATGAACAAAAGTTGTAAAACTTCTTTACCGGATTTTTAAATTGAATTAACTTGAATTCAAGTGATTCATTCTTCTTGTAACAAAATAGTTGATTTTATGCTTAAATTTTTTTTAAAAAATGTTGCTTTCCTTTTAAAAGTTTATGTGATACCCTCTCAAAATCTTTTGCAAAATCCATTAATTATTGCATGCATTAATCCTACGCGCTGTCCTGCATCACAAACCTTACCCTGCATTTTTGCTTGACCTCAATGGGAGGATATCTACCCGCTTCACACTTTTGAAGCTTCTTGTGCATGAGAAGTTATTCATCTTGATTTGTAGAGACTAGCCTTATGTCCACTTTTGATTTTTAAATTATTTTTTCATCATGGATGTTTTTTCATGCTTGTGCGCACGTAGCTCCTGATAGGTTCGAACTTATGATGAAAGTTGCATATGCATTACTAAAAAGAAAAGAGGACAACACTGAGGCTACAACTACAATAAGATACTATCCGTTTTAACTTGGACAAGCCCAAGGAAATCCGGATCCATACAAGCATAAGTATCCCAATAGAACTTATGGATGCGAGCTTCCGAGTGACCTGCTGACACAAATGTCATTTGAAATGTTCTAGCACGTGATAACCTATAGCCTCTTGCAAATGTGCATGGTAAGGTTTGTGTACATTTCACCCTTGTGGTGGGACCCTTCCCCGGACCCTCGTTGCACGGGGATGCCTTTGTGCACCGGGCTTCCCTTTGGATGTTTTTTTCATTTTACATGCCAGCTACTCCATCATCATGATCGATTTCGGTTTTCCATTCTTTACTATTCACCTACAGATTCCTGATTGTTTTTTATATGCAACCCTCTAAACCGGATTCCCATGCTGCTACTGTAGCCACACCTCCTATCATTCATTTTGAGCGCGTGTCTTTAACCAGGAATCCTACTTATTTGCCACCAATTACCTCCCATGTTGATTCTCTCTTACTCTTGAGTTAAGCCTGCCTAAGGTTCATGTGTCTTTAACCAGGAAGCCTACTTATTTGCCACCATTCACCTCCCATGTTGATTCACTCCCACTCTTGAGTCAAGCCTGCCAACGACCTTGACTCTCCCTTTTTATCCATCCACATGTTCTCCGCCTTGCAAAGCATAAGAGCATCAATAAGATTGTCTATGGCACAACTCAACATTCTTTCATGCTTTCTCGGTTTTCATAGATGATCCCCTCCATTGCTCTGACCTTCAATTCTCGGGTCTTTAAATCTTCTTATTGTAAATTTGCAACGAAGAAGTTTTATGCTCTTCAATGCAATGAAACTTTGTTTCTTGTGCCTCATCATTTCCTAACTCCTAAGGTACATGTGTCTTTACCCAGGAAAACTGCTTATTTGCCACCAATCACCTCCCATGTTGATTCACTCCCACTCTTGAGTCAAGCCTGCCTACGACCTTGACTCTCCCTTTTTATCCATCCACATGTTCTCCGCCATGCAAGCATAAGAGCATCAATGAGATTGTGATGCAGAACGAATCTATAGGCGGCAGAAATCGACGACCTAACCCTACATGCTATGCAAAGTTTGACGATTAGCTCACAATTAGATAATAAATGCAAACATCTCACGCAGATAAATTCAAAGCAAAACAAAGATAATTTGTTTAAGCGATACAAGCTTAGGCTTTCCTCCGCGTGAAGTTCCAAAGCACGAGCGCACAGTGAATCGACCCTTCCTGCAGTTAGAGATTTCTCAAGAGCAAATAATTATAATAAACTAAAAATCTCAGGCAAACATGTAATAAACAAACTGTAACAATGTTTTACAACCCAAAACCAATACAAAAACACAATACGAATATTAGGACTGCTGTAAAAAAAAGATCTAAATGTTAGGGGGATCAAAGAGGGACTCCAGTGGTTGGTGGACCGGATCGGGTAAGGGGAGGGCTGGTTGGGGATTAGTAGGGTTGGATCGAAGCGGGGGATGGCTGGAACCGGGCTAAAACACCCAGATCTGAACAGATTTGGTGGTGGGTGGCTGTTTTGAGGAGCATCCACGGGATGGAGGGTGATGGAGGCAAAGGGAAACAGGCGGGGCGGCTGCATTTAGTTGGAAAAGTCCAAATCTGATCTGTTTTGGGGAGCAAACAACCAAGGGAACTGTAGGGGAGATGGCGGCAGGGCTGGATTGGGAGGGAGGGGGCTTTTGCACGGGTTCTGGAGGGGATCAGGGGTGACGGCCTGATGGTTGAGGGGCGGCGGCCTGATGGTTGACGGGCGGCGGCCTGATGGTTGACGAGCGGCGGCCTAGGGGCTGTGGGGCAGTGGAATGAGGAGGCCGGCTGGGTGATAATTGGGGGGAGGTCAGGGGTTTGAAGGAGGGGCTGTTGGAGGGGTTCTGAAGGGGATCTGGCTGGGAGTACGAAAGAACAGGGGTCGGTGGCCAGTTTTGGGGAAGGAGAAGTTGGATGCCACGTTAGAGAGGTGGTTGAACAACAAGGGAGGGGTGTTTAGGGGGGAAATAACTAAATATAAAAGCTTACCCAAGGAATCGTCGCCAAGGGGGGCTCCACGGAGTTAGCACCACGGACGAGATCGCAGGAAGAAGACTCTCCACACAGTCAGCAATAAGAAAACTGCAGCCCTAAATATCCTATTTATAAGAATCTGAAATTAGGGCACCCGGAATCAACAACTATGATTGGTCGTTGGGCTCGGGGCCAAAATTACATGAAATAAAACCCGAAAAATACAAAGCTATATATGAAATTGATTCGTAAGGCCAATCCGGACGCATCCACGGAGTCGGAATTTCGATTCGGGCACGCCATGTATGGTAAGTTGTTAAATCAGCCCCAAATGGACCCAAAGCTCGTCCTCTTCTCTGCTCCACATCAGATTGTCTATGGCACAACTCAACACTCCATGCATTCTCGGTTTTCATAGATGATCCCCTCCATTGCTCTGACCTTCAATTCTCGGGTCTCTAAATCTTCTTATTGTAAACTTGCAACGAAGAAGTTTTATGCTCTTCAAGACAATGAAACTTTGTTTCTTGTGCCTCATCATTCCTTCAAGAACATTATGGATTGTCAGTGGATTTTGAAGGTTAAAGAAAAACATATGTGACTGAGTCATTTTCACACACAAAAATTATCCATACAGTGATGACATTTAATTCTAAAAGTTGGTTGGGTATCTTACTTCGTTAGTTCTTTTTTTTGAGTATATGAGCATATCATTTTTGGTTCTTATAAAATTATTTCCCTGCTTAATGGATAACTCTTAGCTACCAAAAGAGAATTTCTTCTCATCTCAAAGGGAGTGATTGGATTTACACCCATATAACCCATAAATTCCATGCACAAAACAAACATAATAGGTCGACGATAATTCTTCATTTTGAGTTGCAGATGCACAGCAGTACATGTTCCTCCACGCTGAGGACATCCTTGAAGAGGGAGTCAGGAGATTTCATGACATTTTTATTAGTTGGCTTGCATTTCTAATAAATTGTAGGCCAATTACTTCCACAACTCTTCTTGCACTGGGTGTGTTTTTCTACCTTTCACGCAACTCTGTTGATGGAATTGGGCTTGCACTGTAACTTTAGAGGGCAAATGGGGTCTCAGTGTGAATGATATCCAAAGGGGTTAGTCAAACACTAAAGTCTTCACTTTGAAAAAACTTTTTGTCTGATGGGCAGGTCTTTGACAATTCATTCCTTTTTGGCATTACTGGTTCTTAAGTTAACTTGGTATGTGCAATTCCTTCAATGCTTTATCTCCAATAACGAGTCTACATAAAGCAACCTCTTGGAGTATCATATATTTCTTTCTGATAATGCATTCTATCAGAGCATGGTTGGACTTCAGTATTTCATTATTCTCTTATCCTGGCATTGCATTCGCGATTAATCGGGCCTGTCAATTTATGCAATCACCAATAAGTTCATATATTATAGCCGTAACATTTATTTTTCAATACATTAAATGCATCATTAGCATGAGATCTGTTATGGTCACATTCGAGATGACCACTTGCAACAATTTGATGTTATAACCGTACTCAAGACGACCACTTGCAACAACTTTTCTAATTAGTGTTTTGATTATAATTTATATATTATTGAGTTTTAATAATGTTTGATATTTTTGCAATTAGATTCTGTGTGGTCTTCATTGCAAAATGTCTTTTTGTAACTTTTATTTAAGGAGTTCCTTGGACTATGAAATGTATCTAAGAAATTAGTCACCATCTTCCTCTTTAGTTTTCTCTCTTACTTTGGATTAGGGATTTGGTAGCTCTCACTTGAGATCCCTGCCTCCGGCAGCATTAACAAGTCGTCTTTGTATCCTGTTACGATCTAGGTTCGTAACAATTTGATATTAAGTCATTCAGCCCTTCTATCATCTGCAAACGATCAAGCGTAATTCCCGACATCAGTCCTTGGTTCTGACCTCCTCAATCCAGGGCATTCACTGAGCACATCATACGATGCCCTCTTCCCAGTCGACTAGCCATCACTAGTTTTCTTCGCAAGACTGTAGGTCGACTCCATCAACATTTGGTCTGACGTGCCACAATCGATCAGCCCAATGATACTGATCGGTGATCTCTCAACAAATCTTGCAACATAGTCACCTGTCAGTACGAGCATTTCATCGAAGCTAACAAAGAAGAGGAATCACGGATGAGGTCGACCACTAAAGTCTTTCTCCCTGCAGTCTAGGTATCGATCATCTCCAACAACAGTGAGTCATTGAAATCAAAAGCTGCTGTTTTATCTTGGTCTTCACGGCCAGATTTCAGAGTCGAAACTCGTAGCGATTAATCCCTTTTCTCAGCTCACTGTCAGTCGAACGAGCTTTCTTATAGCTGAGGCAGTTGAACGCAGAAGTCGTAATTCCATCTGATCCTCTCATCCACACGATCCAAATTCGAGCAATCTTCCTTAATAGATTGTAATAGTCAGTAAAGTCCCGATGGGTTCTATTAACCAACGAACCTCCATGGGCAGCTACGCCAATTTCTAATTGCATTTTATGCAGCTATGGAATTGTTAGTAAACTATGTGGAACAACTCAAAGCCGGCGAGGCATGATATCAGATGTCTTACTTGAACCTGACACACAAGCATGATTACATCGACAAGGATATTCAACTCCCCCTTGTGCTCAGGTAAGTAGTGATCCACAAGCAAACCAATGTCGCGGAGGACCACACCAATCACCTACACCTTGAGACTCTAGTTCCAACAAATGGTATCACACCATCATCAACCCTGATTGTGTCCACCCAACTGTTCATTCCCTGGACATCGTTCCACACGTTCCCTATCCAACACTTATCTCCATCGAAGTCCCTATTATTACCATCTAGTGCCTCCCTCTTCGGTGACTTTAGTCACCGAGCCTTCAAACTCACAGACACTGTTTTCCGACTTCATCACTTCTCACTCTCCACAAGAGACAAGAAGCCCGCAACATTTATTTTTTCAATCCCACCAGGTTGAAGGATATGTCTCGGTTCAGTAGCAGCTCCTTGATATCATGGGATTGGCACGAAGAGCTCTTCGGCACGAGATAAAAAAATTGGAAGATTAACAATCAAATTTTCTCTTTGTCCTTGAGGGCAAATTGCCAAGAAACAATCCACAGTCTCTCGCTCAATGTTGAAGTTGAAGAACACAGGATAGCGACATTATCTCTATGGTCCACTATGTTGTGAATCCTTTTTTTTCATGTCTGGATAAGTCACATTGAAATTGATTATCATTTTACGTGGACACTTCTAAATTGGGGTACTTTGAGACTTTCTTATGTCTCCTCTGGGCATTGTGATGGAGATCGACGACACACACGCGTCTATTCTCGCAGGAGGCGGTGATCGGCGACCCATTTGGGCGATCTGAGTCCGCGTATGCGCCCGGATGGTCGCTCCGAAACTTTTTGATATATTATTTTTATATTTTCATGTTGTATCTAACACCCGATCGGCCCGAACAATATCAGTCGTCCGATCTAGGTGCCCTATATCTTATTTTCCCTCTACCCTTATATATACTAATGTATGTGGCTGAAATTGGGGATCGGGAGTTGCCTCTAGCAACCGGCAGTCCTTTCAGCCTCATTCCCAGATCTCGGTCACCCTCTTCCAGCCTCCCCACACCCCACCCTCATTCACTACCTGCAGCCCCCTTCCCCTAATATCCTAACCTTCCAGATCTACAACCAAATCCTTCCAGCAGCCCACTGGGGAAGCCAATTCCGATCCCAAATCGACACCACCACCTTCGGCTTCCCTCCCTTAACCCCACCGCCGCATGCACGAGTAAATCTAGGTATGGATGTTATTTATTTCTTTTTGTTGAACGCCATGCTTGTGCCCTATTGTTGTGGAATTTGAGATTTTCTTATGCGTTTTGTTGCTATTATTCATAGTTTGATTTGCAGGACTTATTCGGTGCACACTTAAATTTATTTGCAACTTAATTGTTTATGGATTAAAATCTGTGTTTCCAATTTCAATTATCGTGTAATCGATTGTGCACAAACTGTGATTTATTTTAATTAATTAATTGTTGCCAATTTCAATGGGATGGTTCTTTGCATCTGTTACGCCCCCGCAACGTTTTGCCGGTCGTCAATATGTTCGCAGACGCAAGGATGCCGTACACAACGGGGCTGAACCATCCGGTTCAGCCCCCTCTCTCTGAAGATGCCGAAATAGGGCTGAACCGGTTCGGTTCAGCCCTATTGGGGCCGGCCGGCCCCTTTGGCCGGCCCCTCTTTGGTTCCGGGTATTTATATCCCGGAACCCCTCTTGGTTCAGTATGCAAGTATTGAGGTAATCTCCTTCCTCCTTCTAACCCTAATTTCTCTTAGCCTCTTCTTCCTCTCTAGTTCCTCTCTCTCAATCTCTCTCTCTTCCTCTCTATCCATCTAGAGTCTTAACATTTGGTATCAGAGGTTTCGTCTCCGACATGGTGAATACGCGCACGCAAGAGGAATCCGCACGGCTCGAAACCCTAGAGGGGACGGTGGCCACTCTCACGGATTCGGTGGCGGCCATGACGGCCGGTATGGAGGAGTTGAAAACCCTATTGAAAGGAAAAGCGACGGCGACGGATGATTCGGCCGGATCGGGACAAGATCCGGCTATGGTTGCGCGCGGGGCCACGGATGGCGGAGTCGCGCGGGTGGGGCTCGGCGATGACGGCTCGCGCTGCTTTCCCCCTCCGGCAACGGGGGCGTACGGCGGGGCTGGCGGGTCGGGGCTCGGTGCGGGGATGATGCCGCCCGCATCCTTGAACAGCGGCGGTTTCGGCGAGCCCGTCGCAGGCCGCAACCTGGGGCTCGGTGCGGGGATGATGCCGCCCGCATCCTTGAACAGCGGCGGCTTCGGCGAGCCCGTCGCAGGCCGCAACCTGGGGCGTCGGGGCTGGGGTGAGGCCGCGGGTTTCCGGCCTGGCTGGGACGACCCGACAGGGTTTCGGCGGGGCTGGGATGAGGCCGCAGGTCAGCGGCGGGGCTGGGAAGGCGCCGTAGGGCAGCGGCGGCCACCGGAACTGGGCGGACAGCAGCGGGAAGGCCTTCTTCCTCCTCCTCGGGGGTTTGGACAGCAGGGTGCGCCGGGTTATGGACCACCATGGGGTGGCCAACCACCGGGTTATGGTGTATTTGAGCAAGGCGATATCGGAAGGCGAGAAGGAGGTCATGGTCCGCATCGTTTGACTCCAGGATTGTCTCGCATGTATTTTCCGGAGTTCGAGGGTGGGGACACCTTGGAATGGATTCAGAAGGCCGAACTTTTCTTTCAATATCAAGATGTTCCTGAAGGCCAGTGGGTGCAGTTGACGTCTTTTCACCTAAAGGATGACGCTTTCCAATGGACACAGTGGTTCCTGCGGGGACGGGAGTATGTGCCTTGGGGGGAGTTTGTGGAGGGCTTTACGGCTCGATTTGGTCCGCTAGAGTACGAGAACTATGAGGCCATGCTTCAGAAACTCCGCCAGAAGGGGTCGGTGATGGAGTACCGTACGGAGTTCGAGAAGTTGGCGAATCGGGTGCAATGGCCAGAAAGGACGTTATACAGTTGCTTCATCTCCGGTCTCAAGGATTATATTCGTGATGAGGTGCAGGCACTCATGCCTCAGTCGTTGAACCACGCCATTACCCTGGCCCGTATTCAGGAGGAGCGCTTCAGCAGGCAGCGAGGCCGCATGCAGAATAGGGCGCCCTCGGCCAGCACTACTACTGCTACGGTTGTGCGGCGGGAACAACCTACGGCTAACAAGCCGACGGTGACTCGCTTGTCTTGGAGTGAGTTGCAAGCTCGCAAAGAGAAGGGTCTATGCTTCAATTGTGATGAGAAGTTTGCTCCGGGCCATAAATGCCAGAGGACACAAGCCTTCATGTTATATCAGGAGGCTGAGGAAGCACCGGAGGTCGACGAGGATGAATTGGAGGTGGACTTGGAAGACATTGAGTTTGGAGTCTCTATGCATGCTTTGGAAGGGTGCGTTCCCCCGCTTACAATGCGGCTGGCGGGTCGGATCGCCCAGGAGAAGGTTACTATTTTGGTGGACAGTGGGAGCACCCACAACTTTGTGCATCCCGATGTGGCAGGGAGAGTTGGACACAGGGTCGACAAGGGGGCTGCCTTCCATGTTATGGTAGCGGATGGCAGTAAGTTGCAATGTGAAGGCGTGCTGAAGGGAGTGGAACTGCGGATAGGAGACTATGCGGGACGAACGGACGTCTACTTGCTACCTATTCGTGGCTCGGATATGGTCTTGGGAGTTCAATGGTTACGCCAATTACAACGGGTAACTTTTGATTGGGCGCACATGACCATGGAGTTTGTGCTCGGGGAGCAACAGTTTTGCCTGCGGGGTCTTATGTCTTCTCCTATTAAGGAGGTATCTCTTCGCAGCATGCAACAGTTGAGCGGAGACGGGCAAGTGATGGTCATTCTACGGGAGGTTCAGACCGGCGACTCCGGCAATTCTGAGGTACCAGTTCACTTACAGTCCATTTTGACAGATTACGTTGACGTTTTTCAGGAGCCCCGTACTCTGCCACCGCCTCGATTCCGGGATCATCGTATTCCGCTCAAGGCGGGCGCCGAGCCTACTAATGTGCGACCATATCGCTACCCACACATTCAGAAGGCGGAAATCGAGCGGAGTGTCCGGGAGATGTTGGAGGCCGGTATCATTCGGCCGAGTACTAGTTCCTTCTCCGCTCCCATCATTCTGGTCAAGAAAAAAGACGGTTCCTGGAGGTTTTGTGTGGACTACCGCGCCTTGAATGGCGCCACGATCAAGGATAACTTTCCGATTCCTCACATTGAGGAGCTGCTGGATGAACTGCATGGAGCACAACTTTTTACCAAGTTAGATCTTCGCTCTGGATATTATCAGATTCTCATGGCCCAAGAAGATATCCACAAGACGGCTTTCCGAACACATGACGGCCATTATGAGTTCTTGGTCATGGCCAATGGCTTGACTGGCGGACCTGCGACATTCCAGGCCAACATGAATGAGATTTTTCGGGATTTCTTGCGAACTTTTGTGCTGATATTCTTCGACGACATTCTCATTTACAGTGCTAGTTGGGAGGATCATGTGGGACATGTGGAACAGGTCCTCTGCCGACTTCGGCAACACCGTCTTTACGCCAACCGTTCTAAGTGCTCATTTGGTCAGGAGGAGGTGGAATACTTGGGCCACATGGTCTCAGGTCAGGGCGTGCGGGCCGACCCACGAAAAATTCAGAGTATGCAATCGTGGCCGCGACCAGTTACAGTACGTGCCTTGCGCGGATTTTTGGGTCTCACGGGATACTACAGGAGGTTCGTCCGGGATTATGGCAAGATAGCAAGACCTTTGACTCAGCTTTTGCAGAAGGATTCTTTTTCTTGGGGAGAAGAGGCGGAGGGCGCCTTCCAGGCCCTCAAACAGGCCATGACGACCACGCCTGTTCTTGCTTTACCAGATTTTGCGAAGGAATTCGTCCTCGAGACGGATGCGTCGGGGGTGGGCATCGGCGCCGTCTTGATGCAGGAGGGACGGCCTATAGCTTTCTATAGTAGGGCGTTAGCCCCTCGTACTCTGGGCCTGTCGGCTTACGAAAAAGAAATGTTAGCAATCATTCATGCGGTGGGCGTTTGGCGGCCGTACTTGTTGGGGCGGCACTTTAAGGTGCGCACGGATCATCAAAGCTTAAAACATTTTCTGGACCAACGGGTCTCCTCGCCTCTCCAACAGAAGTGGGTTACAAAGCTCTTGGGATATGATTATGAGATCGTTTATCGGCGCGGCAAGGATAATGTCGTCGCTGATGCTCTCTCTCGCTTGCCGGAGGCAGCCCTCACTCACATTACGGGACCCTTGCTCGATTCTTTGGCCGACATTCACGAGGAAGTCATGGGCTCGGACACCTTGCGGCCGTTAGTGGAGGCTTTGCAGCGGGGCGAGACTGTTACGCCTGGTTATCATTTATGTAATGGTCGTCTTCACTTCAGGGGCCGAGTGGTGGTGCCGGCCGCATCGGCTTGGAGAACAGTTTTGATGCATGAGTTTCACTCGTCGCCTACGGGGGGACATGCCGGAGTACTTCGAACCCTTCAGCGGGCGCGGGCCAATGTCTTTTGGGCGGGCATGCGACGGGACATTCAGCAGTTTGTTCGCCAGTGTGAGATCTGCCAGCGGCAGAAATATGAGACTTCTTCACCCGCGGGGCTGCTTGTTCCGTTGGACATCCCGCAGCTTATTTGGGACACGGTGTCCATGGACTTCATCGACGGGTTGCCTAAATCAAAAGGGAAGTCGGTCATTTTGGTAGTAGTGGATAAACTCTCCAAGTATGGCCACTTTATTGCCCTCAGCCACCCTTACACTGGAGACTCGGTGGCCGCCCTCTTTGCTAGAGAGATTGTGCGTCTGCATGGCGTTCCTCGCGCGATTATTTCTGATCGTGACCCGACCTTCGTTAGCAGCTTTTGGAGGGAGTTATTCCGCTTACAAGGAACTCGCTTACATTTCAGCACAGCCAACCATCCGCAATCGGATGGCCAAACAGAAGTTCTTAACCGAGGGGTGGAGACATATCTTCGGTGCTTTGTGATGGATGAGCCCCGCACTTGGCCAGAGTGGTTACATTGGGCCGAATACTGTTATAACACGTCTTATCACTCCGCCAGCAGGATGACGCCATTTGAGGTTGTTTACGGTCGGCCACCTCCGACTTTGGGCACTTATGAGCCGGGTAGCACCGCTCTACCGGCGGTTGATCGGGCTCTTCTGGACCGCGATCGCATGATGGTCACTCTTCGGGCCAACCTCCGTTTGGCCCAGGATCGTATGAAGGTGCAAGCGGACAAGCACCGCACTGAGCGGGAATTCGCCGTCGGTGACGAGGTTTTTCTCAAGTTACAACCATATCGGCAATTATCTGTTGCAGCCCGTGGCAATCAGAAGTTATCCCCGCGCTACTACGGCCCCTTTCAGATCATCAGCAGGGTGGGGCCGGTAGCTTACACCTTGGCTTTGCCGCCGGGCTCCCGCATCCATCCCACTTTTCACGTTTCCTTGCTCAAGAGAAAGGTGGGCCAGCATATCCAACCTTCTGGTCTCTTGCCTGACGTTACGGCAGCGGGTGAGCTGCGGCCACTTCCAGAGGATGTCTTACGAAGCAGATGGAAGCACCGGGGCACCGAATTCCGGCCCGAACTCTTGGTCAAGTGGAAGAACCTGTCTCCGGCACAAAACTCTTGGGTGGATTTCTTCGATTTCAAGGAACTCTACCCCGACTACCACCTTGAGGACAAGCTGGTTCTTGATGGGGAGGGGAATGTTACGCCCCCGCAACGTTTTGCCGGTCGTCAATATGTTCGCAGACGCAAGGATGCCGTACACAACGGGGCTGAACCATCCGGTTCAGCCCCCTCTCTCTGAAGATGCCGAAATAGGGCTGAACCGGTTCGGTTCAGCCCTATTGGGGCCGGCCGGCCCCTTTGGCCGGCCCCTCTTTGGTTCCGGGTATTTATATCCCGGAACCCCTCTTGGTTCAGTATGCAAGTATTGAGGTAATCTCCTTCCTCCTTCTAACCCTAATTTCTCTTAGCCTCTTCTTCCTCTCTAGTTCCTCTCTCTCAATCTCTCTCTCTTCCTCTCTATCCATCTAGAGTCTTAACAGCATCACTGTTGGTGTTATACAACCATTTTATGTTATTGCTTGCACTATCATGTCACTTTGAGTTGATTGTTATTGCATTCGCATGTGTCGTGTAATCGTTTGCATTGCAATTT
Organism: Platanthera zijinensis; assembly: GCA_039513925.1. Classification (NCBI taxonomy): domain Eukaryota; kingdom Viridiplantae; phylum Streptophyta; class Magnoliopsida; order Asparagales; family Orchidaceae; genus Platanthera; species Platanthera zijinensis. Next base: position 21,433,435 of record CM077096.1, read on the forward strand.
GAGTTAGGGCACTGGTCCCCCGCCACCTGTAGATTCGTGTTGCTTCACATTGACTTGTTGTTGTATATTCACCGAAGGTTTATCACAAGACCCAAGTGCGTACTCCACCAAACTTGGAAGGACGTGAAAGCAATCAAAGTCACGTTCACAATTGCATCTTTGTAGCCTAATTTAAGCTCTCAGTCACGTGAATATTTTCGCCATCCGCAACATTAATAGCCTTATCCCAACTATTTAGGGTAGGATTCACGCATGTCTATTTGGATGCGTAATTATTCTCTAGTAAACACACCATATACTCATTTGTAAGTTGTAAGGCACGCCCAAAGTAAGGCAACATTCTCAAGTCCTAGGTTTGGGGTCTTCAATTTATTTTCCTTCAGTTTCATTCCTAAATATTGATCTTTTGAACTAAAGCGAAATGATGAAATCCTAAAAATTTCAGGTAAGTTTCAAGGCCTTATTGACATTTAAATCCATTTGGTTTGACAGGCTGGGTGGAAACTTTGGCCTTTTGCTCATTTGATTACATACGGAGTGGTTCCAGTTGAACAGAGACTTCTCTGGGTGGACTGCGTTGAGCTGGTTTGGGTCATGATATTGTCCACGTAAGCATCTGTTATTCATATTTATTAAATCCTTGGGTGAAATCACCTTTTTGTTACTGTAAATTTGTTTTTGTTTTACTTTCCTTCCTATGATTCCAACTCTCCCAAATAAATCCCTCATGTTTGACATTGTTACAATTATATCGAAAACTCAAATTTCATAACAAAAGTTGAGTTGTAATATGCGAATTCCTTCTTCATTCAACTTAATTCCTTTTTCATTCAACTTAATTCCTCTTTTTCATCATTAAAAAAATTCCAATTAACATGTGAAGAAATTGGTTTGATGAACGACTTTTTGGGAAGAAAATGAATTCATTTCAGTGAATGAAGAACTGTATAGTTTGGGTTGTAGATCCTTCGCATGACAATTACCTATTGAAGGAGAAGTAATTGACACTTCAGTCCCTAATCCCTATATGTCGACACAAAAGAAAAGAGAAGAGGTCCGGAGATTCAATTTGAAGCCTTTAATTCACTGAATTTCCTACAATGTTCACATGAAACAATTATGTTTCATGTGTACTATTGCAGTACTTTTTTGTAGTAAATTTCAATTAAGCCAGATTCATGGAGAAATTGGTTTGATAACTTTGATGGAGATATCTCGGGAAGAAGGCAATGAATTATGTTCAATAAAGGAGGAAGTATATTGTTTAGGTGGTAAGTCCATGTAATTTGAGCTTTGGGGAGGCTTAATTGTGTTGTATGAACATAAGTGCCAATTTGGCGTGCCATAAAGTTTCCACAAGCACAGGTTCTACTGAAAAATCATGGTGCTTGCTGTTTGGTGGTCCTTTGAACAATGGCAGAAGAAAATCCGCAAAAAAAATGATGATTCCCAGCAGTTCGCGCGTTCACTCTGTGAGGTCCAACGACAGTTACAACCCCCTTGCCAAATAGAGAGCCAAAATAAATATATAAAGTGGTTTTGCTGGTTAAAAAAAATAAAAAATTCATATTGTTACAACTATGACAGTCTATATAGTACCACAAGTTATAGACAATGTGTGATATATTCTCTCTTTCAGTTACTCAAATGAGAAATCTGAAGCAAGACATTCAGAGGCCATTTTGTGTGAGATAAGTGCAGAGTCAGTAACAGCGGTTCCAGAGGTACTGTGACTTTTTAACAAATTTCCTTTTTCCCTTGTTATTAAAGCATAAAAATGTGAAAAATTATTTATTATCTTTATAAATCACTCTGTAGGAGACATCAGATATAAAATAATATCTGCCGATCAATGCGGTTTGACTTCGATTGCTGCAAGGGCAAACTGGGAAGATCTTTGGAGAGAGAAGTACAGAACAGGTGCAAAAAGGGAATGATTGAAGATTATATACAATATTGAAGTTTGTAAAAAAAAAGAATGGAGAGATAAGTACATATTAAAAATTATATCTTTTTGTTTCTAATGCTTGGAAACATTTATTCTACAGCATTTATTATTCATTCCAATTTGTTACAAATTGTAGAACCATATTATTCCATGTACATTGTTTCTAATGACTAATCAAATGGATTCATGTTTTTCTTGAATCTTTCTGCCCAGGGAAAAAAGTTCTAATGTTTAGGGAGAACTTTTGTGCTACTGTGGTGTAATGGTGGAGGATCATCAGACTAATCTTGCCTATTGAATTATACCTAATCAAATTGCACTCAAATTTAATGGTGGACAGTGAGCGGCATGAAATGTCAAGCGAAGAACGAGTATTATTGGTGTGTTTTACTGTGTGCGGGGGACATCGAGCGATAGTCCAGTGATATTGCAGCTGCACACTATCCATAAGGGCGGTGAATAGCAGAGGTACTGTCGCGACTGCATGTCGGGCTCCCAGTGCAACTATACACACATTACACTACAATGATCAAAATTAACGTGATGGTCCTCCCCATTACACTATGATACCACAAAATTGTTCTTTTTAATATTGTACATAAACTATATATATATATATATATATATATATATATATACGAGCATCTTCGCACGGGCTACGCCCGTGCTCGATGCTCTCGGGCGGCCTTCGGCCGCATCCAGGCGGGCTTCGCCCGCATGAGCACGGGCTTCGCCCGTGCATGATGTTCTGGGCCATATTAAGGCGCGACAATACCTGGCTGGTGACGGCAAGCTATGGCCGCATTCGTGTCGCAAGGTCCCGACATGCACTCAACGCCCCCTGATTTGAGGCGTTGAGTGCACTAACGCTCCGATTTAGGAGCATTGAGTGCAATCTCGCCGGAGACCTCGGCAGCAGTTGCAGAAACACGAAAACTCTCGGTCTCCCGTGACAATATATTAATGTTTAAGCCTCTGTCATCTTCCGCTTTACATAAAAATATATATTATATATAATATCCTTGAACGCCGCAGCGAGGCACGTAATCCCGGCTTCGACCACCGCTACCCGCATTTTGCCAAGTTCTCATGGATCTCTACACAGCCTTGTATTATTAACCGACCGGGAAGATCGATCTTAGAGAAGATGCCAGTAACTCGCTTGCGGTGGCGGTGTAAACCGTAGAAACGAAGAAATGGGAATCCGCACATTATCAGTAATATCCGCCGTAGAGCTAGATTTATACATACATTATCAGTAATATCCGCACATTATCATGAAGAAGTGGGAATCGAGCGGTGATGGAGGGATAGACGAAGGAGCGTCTGTTGTTTTATCTTTTTGTAAGGAGCAGAGAGGAGGGCGTTTAGGTGAGCGGGATTAAGGAGGAGAGAGAAGGGCGGTTAGCGTGGGGATTAAAGGCCGGAAATTTCAAAATATGGAATTAAAGAACGAAAATTTCAAAATTGGGACTCCTTCTGATTGTGGATTATCCCGAGTTTATTTTCTTGATTTTTTGAGAGTTTTGTTTTTTTTGTGAGGTTGACACGTGTCTCTTTGAGCTTTTTCTTTAAATAATGTAGATATTCTATATAATATCCTCTATAAGAGGTTGAACAGGTGGAGCAAGCGTCAGAGATAATAATATCAACAGTCTTCTTCTTCCCCTTCGTTTTTCTCCAAAGCCCTATGGTTAATCTAATTCCATATTTCATTATATCCCAAATTAACATGTTTTTGGCAATCAAGAGGAAGAGCAGAGCCATGGCCGATCATTAAGCCGTGGGTCCAAATATGAACACAACATAAATTAAACTGCAGATTCAGGAGTTCAGAGTGTGCAGTAAACCAACCCCCAAATTAAACAAAAAAACTGAATAAACAGTCGTATCTATTACGTTCTGCTCTTTTCCTGGAACATTAAACTGCAGATTTAGGAGTTTAAGAGCGTGCAGGAAAACCTCCCAAATTAAACAACCCTCGAGCTTCTCCACCTCAACTCCAGCAGCTCGACCACCATGCTCGGACAGCTCCAACGCCACCGCCGTGCTCGTCACTCCGGCAAATTCAGTAGCTCCATGGCCGGCGCAGTTCCATGACCGGCGCAGCTCCATGGCCAGTGCAGCTCCATGGCCGGCGCAGCAAATCGACCTCCATTCTCTCTATCGCTCTCCCGTTCCATTCTCTCTATCTCTATCACGTTCCATTCTCTCTCTCTCTCTCCCGCTGCCCTCTCTCTCTCTCTCTCTCTCTCCCGCTGCCCTCTCTCTCTCTCTCTCATGCTGCCCTCTCTCTCTTTATAAAAGCATTAAAGCGGCGTTAAATTATTAATTTTGTCGGAGGAGGAAGGCGGTGGAGGCGGTGGGCAGGAAGATGAAAGCAGTTAATTATTATTTTTGGTCAGCTGGATAGATAGTCATAGAGAGAGCAGGAATTAGGGCGCGTGGCGTACAGTTGCAGAGGAAATAAGGGGAAGATGCAAGGGGTGTTTCCGGGAATTTGGGCGTGACGGAGAGAGGAGAAACAGCTGTATTAAGTATAGATATATATATCATTTAATTATTACAGCTGGATCGATAGAGAGGGAGAGGGATAGAGAGAGAGGGATAGAGATATAGAGGATCGGACGGCTTGCAAGGTTTAGCGGATCGGACGGTCCTAAATCATTTCATGGTAAGAGCAAGATATGCATAGTTTTTTATATATAATAGAGATATATATATATATATATATATATATATATATATATATATATGTATATATTCAATATATCGCAATAATACAAATACTACTGTTCTTAGGAATAGAACATTGAAGACCTGTGAGCTACTGAGCTTATTCAGGTGCAGACATTTCTCCTCTTATACTGCTTGCTACAAAAGGTCGCTCCATCCCTTTCCCTGTTTTTTGTAGCACTGTTTTATGCAACTCCTTCCCAAATTTTTCGGCTATCGCTTATACTCAGCAATCTGGCCCGCTTATACTCAGCAATCTGGCCCGCCTCTGCTGCGAGAGGCTCTCTTCGGTCTTTTTTTGGAACAGCTCAAGCAGAAGTTCGTCCAGAAGTTGCGTGCTTTATTCTCAAATTGTTTCATTCAATATACGGTGTGATTGCTGCGGTTTGGTTATTGTTTGTGCTGATTTGGAAGAGCGAGATTCCCCTGTAATTGGTACCAGAGCTACGGTTTAGATATCTGCCCATTTCTTGCGGCTTTAGGTTCTGTGGATTTCTTTTGACCTTGAGAGTTTTGCTTGTTTATCGTTGAGGTTGTGGATTGGAGGTTTTATTTGTTTGTGTACAACTCGCGGAGTTGCAGGAGACTGAGAAAGAAAAGATTAAAAAAGGGCGCTGATATTTGTACATCATAAACGGTTATTCACACACCATTTTTCTTAATAAAACTCCTCTTTTTTAAACTCTAAAATCTGATATTTATATCCCATTTTCAGCTCTCATCTCACGCCTTTCTCTCCGAACTGCGTCTTATACGTGCATTTTCATGAGAAGTGTTCAACATGAAAGTTGTCGATCTTGACGAGATCTACAATTTTCATGTTGAACATTTTTTGATTTGAAGCAGTTTAGACCCTTGATTTGGCCCCTGAAAAAAGTCACGCCGAACATATGTACGGACGCCCGGGATCGGCGTGGCTTTTTTTGGGGGCCAAATCGGGGGTTTAAACGGCTTCAAATTAAAAAAATGTTCAACATAAAAGTTGTAGATATCTTCGAGATCTATAATTTTTATGTTGAACATTTTTTGATTTGAAACAGTTTAGACCCCCGATTTGGGCTCCGAAAATCTGTACGGACGACTCATTCCGGGCGTATCTTTTGTCGGGCCCAAAGTGGAGGCCTAAACGGCTTCAAATCAAAAAATGGTCAACATGAAAGTTGTAAATCTCGATGAGATCTACAACTTTCATGTTGATCACTTTTTCAAATGAAAAACATTTGGAGCTCAAAATTTAAAAATGCAGAAATTGCAAAAAAATAAAATTGGTTTGCTAGTTTTATCGATCCGGATTGCATCGAGCCTATTGGATAGGTGGTCGATTTGCTCCCTCGACTTGTCCATTGTCTTTCTGAAAAGAACCATGGATTCCCGGAATTGGGCACCTAAACGCTCGAGTGCCTCCTTATATCTTACAATTTGGGGTACAAATCTATCAGGGTATAAATATAATTTTAAAGTGTACAAATATCTATGGATTATAAATAGTCATTTAAGGTGTACAAATATCAGCACCCTTAAAAAAAGCCTTGTTTGTTCTCATACCACTCTTTGAATTTGCTTTTGAAAGGATTTTAACTTAGGGATTTTTGAAGGAGGCCTCGGGATTTGATGGGGTCCTCCACTTATGTAATTATGGGTAAATTAATTATACTGTTTATTCTGATTATGGTTTACATTAACACAGATTAGGCTTTGTAAACAACAGCTTTCTGAGTAAAGCAATAAAATGCATGTAGCCGAAGGATTGTAATAAGAAATGATAAATATGCAAACCCTTTCTTAGGGAGCCTGAGTCAAAGAGTGATTGAGAGTAAAATACACAGCTGGTATTAATTTCATATTATTGTTCGTCTCTCCGAAAGATGTTCTCGCGTTAGTCATTCAATAAATGCTCGAGCCGTTCTTTTAACGCTTTTAAGTAAATCTAGAATGTAGTATAAGATGAAAGAAAACCTCATAAGAAATGTTTTTTTTTCAGCAATATGAAAATGTAATGCTTGAAGTCAATGCAAACTGTGAATATTAAGCAAAATCAAAATGTTAATTTTAACAAGATGTTCAAAAAAAATACTTCCACAAATCTGCATAATATTATATAGCAAGATGTAAATAACATTACTTGTATAAATCAGAAAATTGAGCAAATGTTGGTGTTGGTTTTATTGGCTCCTATCTGGTTCAGGTGGCCACTTTATATATTATATATATATACAAAAGCATGCGGAACATGCTTTGTATATATATATATATTATATATTATATTATATTATATATATATATATATATATATAAATTAATGAAAGCATGCTCCGCATGCTTTCATTAATCTATATATATATTTATATATATATATATGATGGCCGCCTGGTAGAAGGAGGAGAGCCGACCAACAGGAGGATCAGCTCTCTTCTCTCTTGTTCGTGCACTCGGAGCGGTCGTGGCCGAGGGTGTTCGTCGCCGGTCTTGGAGGAGTTAACCGCCGACGTTGAGAGAGTTGTTGCCGGGCTCGGTTGGAGTTGCTCGCCGGCGTTGCAGTTCTAGGGAGTGGAGAGACGCGATGTTGACGGCGTGCGCGTGTGCAGTTAGCCTCGACGGAGGTTTCTCTCCGGTGGCGGCGTTGTGTTATTCTCCGGTGGTGGCGGTGGTTGCGGTTGAACGTCGGACCTCGACGTTGAAGGTTCGGTGAACCTTGTGCGTCCGTTGTGCTAGCGGATTGCAGTCAAGATTGTCCTCTCTCCCGCGGACCGAGCGTGTCCGGCTTCTCCGCGGCGTTTCTGTATCGGACGTTGATCATTATTTTGATAATCTTGTTATAAAATATTGACGCTATTTTTCTTGTATTTTTGACTGTCCATTGGAATTTGTGGAGCCAATTTCTAACAAGTGGTATCAGAGGGAGGTTCGGTAGACGACCGTGATTGGACGTTCTAGGAAGGGTTTGACTGCGGTGGTGAACGACTAGGTCCTCTTCCCACTCTTTCAGATCCGACCTTTGAACAAATCAGGTCTTCTAGTTTGTCGGCGACAGTCATGGCAGGGAAGAACGCAACGTTGGATAGATTTTCCGTAGAGAAGTTCAATGGCGGTGGAAATTTTAGCCTATGACAGATTCGAGTTAAGCATATGTTGGTCCAACAGGGTTTGATTCGAGTCTTGCGGGGTCGCGACAAATTATCCACGGCGGTGAAAGATGAGGAATGGCAGGATCTTGATGAAAAAGCCACGAGCACAATCAGGATGTGTGTTGCTGACCAGGTGCTCTTCAACATCGGGACTGAAGAGACGGCAGTCGAGCTTTGGGAGAAGCTGGAGCGACTATACTTGGCAAAATCCGTGACGACAAGATTGTTGCTGAAGCAGTGTCTCTATGCGCTGAAGATGCAGGAATGTGGCAACCTGCAGGAACACTTCAATGTGTTCAACGGTCTTCTGAGCCAATTGCATGTGGTTGGCTCGAAGGTAGAGGAAGAAGACAAAGCCCTCTTGCTTCTTACCTCGCTCCCAGCGTCTTTCAAACACATGGTGACTACGCTCCTGTATGGGAAAAATACGGTGGGGCTGGAAGAAGTCACGTCGGCGCTGTTATCCAGTCAGATGTTCAAGGACCCCACTCCTAGGGGTGAACAGATCTTGGTAGCGCATGAACGCGGGAGGAGTTTTGACAAAGGATCGAGCAGTGCACGAGCTCGGTCGGCGTCGAAGAAGGCAGTGACGTGTTACCACTGCAGACAGGTTGGTCATATTAGGAGAAATTGTCCGCAGCGTGCAAGAAGTTCTAGAACTTCGAAGGATGTCCAAGATGCGGGCATGGTGACACTCGACCTGGAAGGAGATGACGGATTTTATTGCGTCACTGAGAGTCAGAACGACTCTGATAGTTGGATTTTGGATTCTGGTGCTTCGCAGCACATTTGCTCAGATGCGGCGATGTTCAGTTCAGTGGAGGTGACGTTTGGGTCGGTCTTTCTGGGTGACGGCTCAGCATGTAAGGTCACAGGGATTGGGACGGTGAACTTACGGACGCATGACGGAGCTATGCGTAGACTTGATCAGGTACATCTGGTACCTAAGCTGCGCAGGAATCTGATATCGTTGGGCAGATTGGATTCTAGTGGTTGCAGTTTTGCAGCGAGAGATGGAGTTCTGACGGTGAGGCGAGGGCGCACCGTGCTCATGCGAGCTCTGAAGCACGGTAGTTTGTACCGGCTGATGGGGACCACGATGCGAGGTGGTGAGCCCATGTTTTCTGCGGCCGACAGAGGTGATAGTCGTGGTGGTGCAGTGGATCGCCTTCCAGGGACTCGGGTTCGACGAGTCAGTTTTTGCGATCCGGTTGCGACGACGTTCAGAGGTTGAGCCGAGCAGGGATGAGTCGACTGGAGCAGGTCGGCTGACGCCTCAAATCGTTGAGGTGGTGCTTCGCGCAGTTGTGTGCTTCGTGCAGGTGGTGGTAGTGGAACCAGGGTATGAGCCAAGGTGGTGTTTGTTGGTTTTATTGGCTCCTACCCGGTTCAAGTGGTCACTTTATATTATATATATATATACAAAAGCATGCGGAACATGCTTTGTATATATGTATATATATTATATTATATATTATATTATATATTATAATATATATATATATTATATATATATATATAAATTAATGAAAGCATGCTCCGCATGCTTTCATTAATCTATATATATATTTATATATATATATGATGGCCGCCTGGTAGAAGGAGGAGAGCCGGCCAACAGGAGGATCAGCTCTCTTCTCTCTTGTTCGTGCACTCGGAGCGGTCGTGGTCGAGGGTGTTCGTCGCCGGTCTTGGAGGAGTTAACCGCCGGCGTTGAGAGAGTTGTTGCCGGGCTCGGTTGGAGTTGCTCGCCGGCGTTGCAGTTCTAGGGAGTGGAGAGACGCGGTGTTGACGGCGTGCGCGTGTGCAGTTAGCCTCGACGGAGGTTTCTCTCCGGTGGCGGCGTTGTGTTATTCTCCGGTGGTGGCGGTGGTTGCGGTTGAACGTCGGACCTCGACGTTGAAGGTTCGGTGAACCTTGTGCGTCCGTTGTGCTAGCGGATTGCAGTCAAGATTGTCCTCTCTCCCACGGACCGAGCGTGTCCGGCTTCTCCGCGGCGTTTCTGTATCGGACGTTGATCATTATTTTGATAATCTTGTTATAAAATATTGACGCTATTTTTCTTGTATTTTTGACTGTCCATTGGAATTTGTGGAGCCAATTTCTAACAGTTGGGAGTACTACGCTTTGTGGAACAGTGAGCGCGAATTATCGGGTGAAGCCTCAAGCCCGTGTGTTTGAAAACAAGCGAGAACAGGCAGAGGTACTATCGTGACGGGATAATATCATGACGTGCAGAGGTACCATGATAAATGATGGTTTCTTTTTTTTTTTACCATATTGCATTTTAAAAGATAAAAAATGTAAAAAAATAAAATTAAAAGGAATGAAGAATTTATACATATACACAGAATAACATATATAAGCTCAAGCTTTTTTAAGGCTAAAAAAGCTTGAGTTTGTTCCCCCACAATACATGTCGAAATTAGATAAATAATATATGCATTTTATAGTCAAGAACGAGATCTACAACTTTTATGTTGAACATTTTTCCAAAATTTGCACGGTTAAACTAGAATCTCGCCCGAAAAATTGCTAGCTCGAAATGAATATAATAATAATAAATTTCAAATTTTGAGCCAGCAACCTTTCGGGTCAAATTCTGGCTAAACCGTGCAAATTTTGGAAAAATGTTCAACATGAAAGTTGTAGATCTCGTTCTTGACTATAAAATGCATATATTATTTGCCGAATTCAAATATGTATTATGGAAGAATCAACTCAAATTTTTGTAGGCTTAAAAAAGATTAAACTTATATATTCCAAACTCATATACATATATCTCTATCATTATATATATATATCTTTATTATATAAGGAATGAGCTAAACACCCCATGGTGTAACATTTTAATGCGAAAATGCACTCCTTAAAACATTCTTTGGGCTTAAACTTAGGGGCATTTCGGTCTTTAGGCCGGCTCAACGCTTAATTTAGGTTTTAATTAATCCTTTTGAGCACTACTGCTCCTCTCAAAATCGCGATAGCCGCAATTTTTCGTCACTTCTCCGCAGGGCATCGCGATTCTTCCTCCTCCCGCGATCATCGCACGCCTCCGCCACGAAGATCATCGCGCGTCTCCGCCACGAAGATCATCGCACGTCTCCTCCGCGATTTAAATCTCAAGTGCGGGCAGGCTAAAGTGCGGGTGTACGGGCAAGTCTTTTTGGGGTTCAAGATGGTTTCAAATCGAAAAGTGATCAACATGAAAGTTGTAGATCTCAGCGAGACGAACAACTTTCATGTTGATCACTTTTTGATTTGGAGCCGTGTTGGACCTCGATTTGGGCCCCGAAATCTGGGGCGTCGGACGCTTTACTGTAGCAGTTCCGCCGACCCAGATTTCGTGGCCCAAATCGAGGTCCAACGGCTCCAAATCAAAAAGTGATCAACATGAAAGTTGTTCGTCTCGCCGAGATCTACAACTTTCATGTTGATCACTTTTCGATTTGAAGGCTCCTTGACCCTTGCCCAAACGCTCGTACGCCCGCACTAGAGTATATATATATATATATATATATATATATATATATATATATATATATATATATATATATATATATATATATATATATATATATATATATATATATATATACGAGTGACAGTGCACGGGGGGCCCCCCGTGCCCTCCGCGACAGTACACATCTCGGGACGGCGGGCTTCGCCCGCCCCCCGGCGGGCTTCGCCCGCCCCGCCGGCGGGCTTCGCCGCCCCGACTTTTCGATTCCCAAATCGAAGGTCACGGAGGCTCTAAATCAAAAAAATGATCAACATGAAGGTTGTTCGGATCGCCGAGATCTACAACTTTCATGTTGATCGCTTTTTGATTTGAAGCCTCCTTGACCCCCAAAATCTCATGCCCGCATATGAACGGGTCACGGAGGCTCCAAATCAAAAAATGATCAACATGAAGGTTGTTCGGATCGCCGAGATCTACAACTTTCATGTTGATCACTTTTCGGTTTGAAGCCTCCTTGATCCCCAAAATCTCATGCCCGCATATGAACGGTTGGGATTACTTTGGAGGGCCTCATTGTTACACCGTGCAATTCTATTGGCTGCCCATATTCTTTTGTATATATATATAAATATATATATATCTTTATTATATAAACCAATATACATATCTCAAGGCACACCGCAGTTTCAATATTAACCGCACGATCAATCTTTAATCAAAGGTCATGAATCATTCTAGGCTACAGCCACGGATTATGTTTGGGCAAATCCACGGATATTTCAAGCACACCATCCGTTTCATTTCAGCCGTCCGATTAAATTTATGTCGACCGTCCGCTTAGATGTTTACTTTCTAAGCCCCGAAAATCCTGCAAAATCCCGCAGGTGATCTCGCCAGAAAATCCTGCACAATCCTGCAGGGCAGCACGCCGAAAGGAGAAATCACATCCCGCACGCAGCCCGTCTTCTCCCACGTCCTCTCCGCCGAAAGCAGCCGGCGCAGTCCGCCAAAAGCTCCAAATACCCAGCACGGCGAAATCATTTCCACCTCCTGCTTTAACTCCTTGCATCCACTTCCCCTAGGTCGTGCTTCTCCTTGCAATCTCTCCTCTTCTTATCTCCATTTCGAGCAGCCACTTCCCCTTCCCTCACCGCCTAGATCTGCGCCGGACTCTGTGCTGGAATCGAAGCACAACACCTGCTTCCCCTCCCGCTTACTTCTTCCTCCCTCAAGTGCCTAGGGCATCATCGATCGGCACCTCCGGTAAGCTTTTCTTCTCCGGGTTTTTTTCAAGCTTTTCCTCTGTTTTTCTTCTTCTTCTTCAGGCTCTATTTTAGATTCTTCTTCTTCTTCATTATCTGTTTAAGCAAGTTGGTCATAAATCCGGTAAGCTTTTCTGCTTCTTCAAGATCTGTTCGCTATTAAATCCATGTGATCTCTAAGCTCGGTTTTTTGTCTATAAGCAAGTTGGTCGACATAAAAAAAAATGCAGTTTCTCCAGGTGACTTCTTCGGCTTCGGAAAAGAGGTGGCCGCAACAAGCTTGGTTTGGTTTTTCATGAACCAAGATTGCTGGCACGACATAGGCTTCAATAAGCAAATCAGTTTTTTATCTATACATTTTCCCAGCAACCTTGGTTTTATTAGCCATGCTTGAAAGGGATTTAAAACTTCAACTTTTCTGACAACTAAGGATTTTGTTGGGTGCTTTCATATTGCATGAGCTATCAGAAATGAATTGTATGCTATTTTGAATCCTAATTTGTTCCCTTTATATCTGGAATCACCTTACAGAGTGCAAGTTGATCATGAAGTGCTTCATGACCAACTTGCAAGATGGTCATGAAGATATCACTTCATGACCAACTTGCAAGATGGTCATGAAGATATCACTTCATGACCAACTTGAAATGAATTGAATGCCTAGGCTACAAACTATTGGGGCACAGCTTCTTCACTCTGCTCCACTATGTTTTTTCACCGTGGGATTGCTTTCATATTGCGTATTGTTGTTTGTCTTTCCCGAATAGTTAAATGTGATTCACCAGTTAGTATACATAATGCAATGCTTAGATAAGATATTCAATTTATGATCGCATTGCCATAAATAAAAGTAGATCTAGCTAAAACTGTTTTATGAGTTGCGAGATTATGAATGAGATGGTTGTGATGGTTGTGATGGTTGTGAGCCAACCATGAATTCAAAAACTTTAATTGGGCCCCTGCAAATAATTTATTTTTATCAATTCTGCTAATTATTTCTGATATTCGAATTTTTTTGCGCAGCGAATCTGCACATTTTTATGGCGCGGCAAATCTACTAATTCATATTTTTCACAGCTTTTTTGATTTTGACAATGTTAAGATTTGCAAATCTGCTAATTATTTTGATTTTGACGATGTCAGAACCCTTATTTCCAATTCATATTTCCAAATTCATATATCCAAATCTTAACTATCGTGGCATATTTCCATATCTTAACTATGCTGTCAGAACCCTTATTATCTTTTACTTCACATTTCAATAGTTTGATAGGTTTTCGGCATGAGTCTTTGGTTATTTTTACCAATCTCCAAATTTATTTTTATAGGTTTTCATGTTTTTTAGCTTCATGTGTTTGATTCAAGTTCTCCAAATTCGTATTTACACCCTAAACTTGAATCATGACATGAGTTTTTTAGATTTACCTCCAGAAAATGGTGTTAAATATGAGCATCGAGAACTTTATGTTTTGTTTTTAAGATTTGGAATAAGGGTTCTGACACTCGGCGACTTAGGTCGTGTTATGACACAAACAATGATTCTGATTTTGCACTTACTACTCACTTTCAGAAAATGAGCAATAAAATCATCTAATAGAAAGCGAAATAATGAAATAACAGCAACATAAAGTTGGCATCAATTGCTTTACCTTGATTTGTGAGAGAAAAGGCAAGTTCTTATGATCTTCCTTAGCAAGTTCAAGAATAAATACTGTTGCAAATCTTCAAGCAATCAATAGGAAAAGCTGTCGTTGCTCATTGATTTTTTCATTGCGAAATGCTCTTCTGATATTTTGGTTATGGATTTATAATCAATGCTACAAAATGTGTTGTCTTTTTAGATATTTTGCATTCCAAGTATGGACTTTGTTTTGAGCATTTTTCATTGCAAGTGCAAGTATGAACTTTGTATGTATGTGTGTTTACTTGCAGATGTATTACAAAAACAATCATATTTTTTTGTTGTTACGACTTAAAATTAATGTTCTTTATCAAAGACCTATGATGGTGAGGCTGAAGTGTTGCGTATAGGAAAGGACAACGTCACCCCTCCCGAACAATGTCGCCACCCCCCAAAAAATGTCGCCGCCCCTGCACAATATCAAAGCCCCGACACATTGTCACCGCGTCCGACCATTGTTGCCGCCCATGAACAATGTTGTCGCCCACGAACAATGTCGCCGTCCACGAACAATATTCCCGGCCACGACCAATGTCGCCACCCACGACAAATGTCGCACTCATGACCAATATCGCAGTCCACGACACCTGTTGCCGCCCACGACCCATGTCGTTGTCAAGCGGGCGAAGCCCGCAGCGACGCATCGAGAACGGGCGGAGCCCGTTCGAAGATGCTAGTATATATATATATATACTAGCATTTTCGAACGGGCTTCGCCCGTTCTCGATGCGTCGCTGCGGGCTTCGCCCGCAACCAAGCGGGCTTCGCCCGCTTGGCAACAACATTATTTGTGGGCGGCAACATGTGTCGTGGGCGGCGATATTGGTCGTGGGGATAACATTGGTCGTGGACGGCGATATTGTTCGTGGACGGCGACATTGTTTGTGGGTGTCGGCATTGTTTGTGGGCGGCAACATTGTTCGGCGGCGGCGACATTGTTTGGAGGTGGCAACATTGCTCAGTTGCGACGACATTGTTCGGGGGCGACAATATTGTTCAGGGGCGACGACATTGTTCGGATGCGGCGACCCTCGCTTCGTCGACATTGTTCGAGGACAGCGACATTGTTTTTGATACGGCACCGCGGGCTGCGCCGACACTGTTCGGATGCGGCGACCCTCGCTCCGTCGACATTGTTCGAGGGCAGCGACATTGTTCTTGAAACGATCACGCGGTGAAGGCTTTGTTAGGATATCAACAACCTGACTTTTGGTGGGACAGTAGCTTAGATCAACTACTTTCTTCTCCTGCGCTTCTCTTACAAATTGGTACGAAATGTATATATGCTTGCTCCGATCATGGTAGACGGAATTTTTGGAAAGTGAAACTGCACAGTGAATTTGTACTATCAAATCAACTGCTTTCTTCGCCCGTTCTCGATGCGTCGCTGCGGGCGAAGCATTCTGGAGGGCTTCGCCCTTTCTCGGTGCGTCGTTACGGGCGCACGGGCTTCGCCCGCAACCAAGAGGGCTTCGCCCGCATTCCAGAGGACTTCGCCCATTCTCGATGCATCGCTACGGGCTTCGCCCGTAACCAAGTGGGCTTCGCTCATCTTCTTCAAGGCAATATACAACCAATAAACTAAGTGAAAACAAATCGAAAGGAGGGAAAATGTCAAAAAAATCTCTAAGACGGCTTTGTTAGGATATCAACAACCTGACTTTTGGTGGGACAGTAGCTTAGATCAACTACTTTCTTCTCCTGCGCTTCTCTTACAAATTGGTACGAAATGTGTATATGCTTGCTCCGATCATGGTAGACGGAATTTTTGGAAAGTGAAACTGCACAGTGAATTTGTACTATCAAATCAACTGCTTTCTTCGCCCGTTCTCGATGCGTCGCTGCGGGCGAAGCATTCCGGAGGGCTTCGCCCTTTCTCGGTGCGTCGTTACGGGCGCACGGGCTTCGCCCGCAACCAAGAGGGCTTCGCCCGCATTCCAGAGGACTTCGCCCATTCTCGATGCATCGCTACGGGCTTCGCCCGTAACCAAGTGGGCTTCGCTCATCTTCTTCAAGGCAATATACAACCAATAAACTAAGTGAAAAACAAATCGAAAGGAGGGAAAATGTCAAAAAAATCTCTAAGAATGCGATAAATTCTATATATGAATGCAATATTTCCTACAACAATTTCTCTCTTATTTATAGGACTCAAAACTGATCAAAAATTAATTCAAAGCCTGCTTGATCGAAAGCAAGATTACCTTTTTTTAACATGATCGAGTTCACACACCCTTTCTTTTTAATATATGCATTGCCATAGAAGCTTGAAACAAAATTAATTTTATTTGAACTCGATCGAGTCCAAGCACCCAGGCAAATTAATTCTCTTTATGTCTCTCTCTCGGTGTCGCTCAGGCTTCGACATATAAAAGAATAACCGGGTCCGGCTATGACGTATGCATCTATTGCCCGGTTCCAATTTATCTTTGTCTTGTAGAAACATCGAGACAGAATTGTCACACTTGTGAAGACATCTTTACTAAAAGAATATGAATAAAAATAATATCATAAACTCCTCTACCTCTATCAAGTATCAACCATTATCAAATGCTGGAACGCTTGCTGGACGCAGAGAACACGAAGAAGAGCTTGGTGGTCTAGATCGGGATGAAGAAGGAAGAAATTCCATTGCTGAACCTGGAAATGCTGGAACCTATAAGAGAAGGAAGAAAATACATTACATTGGAGTGCCAATCGGTCCACTTGCGAACAAAATCGGTAGTGGAGTGGTGGAGGATGCAATCTACGAATCTGCCTCTTTCCTCCTCAGTTTGTTATTCTAATTTTAGGGCAGACCCGTTTAGAGAAATCTGCAAATCTGCCTCTTTCCAAAACCAGCGAACTGATGAGGAAGGATCTAAAAAAATTACCAGAGAGTGGAATCAGTACCTGGATCACGAAGCAGGGCGTCGAAACAACCTCTCGAAGCAGTGCCGCGAAGCAGCGTCCTGAAGCCCTCTTTCCAAAACCAGCGAACTGAGGTGGAAGGATCTAAAAAAATTAGCAGAGAGTGGAGAAAGTACCTGGATCACTAAGCAGGGAGTCAAAGCAGAGCCGCGAAGCAGCAATGAACTTGGGAGGAAGGATCTCTTTGATCTCCGAAGCCAAACGTGTTGATGCCCTAGAAGAGAAGAAGAAAAAGTGAAAATATCTTGCTGGAGAAAGGAAGAAAGCAAGAAAAAGAAATAGAAATCAGCGGCTGTCCAACAGAAGAAAACATCGAAGAAGTCTTGGGGAGCGGCTCTGCTTTGCGGGAGAAAGAAGATGGCTGAAATCAAAAATGTCTTGCGGTAAAAAGGAAGAAGAGCGGCGAAATGTATTGCGGGAGAAGCTTGGAACGCGAGTCGAAAAAAAACAGAAATCTGAAGAGTGCACCGCCGTCCGACGGAGCAGGGTTTGGCGGAGAAGTTCTGAAGCGGCAAGGGGAAGGAGATCTGAAGAGGCAGGATGAAGAGCTCTGAAGCGGAAGGAGGAAGATGGTCGGCGTAGCATGCGGCAGGAGTTAAAGGGCGTGAGGCGTGCCGTGCGGTGAGGCCTGGTGCTTTCGGCGGACGGGACAGGAGAGAAGACCTCGGGTGCTGCAGCTTTGGTTTCGGCGGAGAGGACAGGTGAACAGCGGGAATTGGGGGAAGGGAACCGGGTGTTGTGTGTGAGTTGCAATCCAACGGTGGGAATTATTTGCGTGTTATTTGATTAAACGGATGAGATGAAATGTATGGTGTGCTGTGTGTGAGTTGCAATCCAACGGTGGGAATTATTTGAGTGTTATTGGATTAAACGGATGAGATGAAATGTATGGTGTGCTTGGCAAATATGTGTATTCATTTATATAATAAAGATATATATATATATATATATATATATATATATATATATATATATATATATATATATATATATAAGTGACAGGCACGGGCCTTCGGCCCTGTGGGCATTCGGCAGGGGTGCGACAATCGGCGGGATGCGACATTCGGCGGGGTGCGACATTCACCGGGATACGACATTCGCCGGTGGTGCGACATTCGCCGGGATACGACATTCGTCGGTGGTGCGACATTTGTCGTGGGGACGACATTTATCATGGGCGACGACATTTGTCGTGGGCAGTACCCATCCCTATGGCCTCGCGCGACAGTATCCGACCGACGACGGCGGGCTCTGCCCGCTCCCGACGGGCTCCGCCTGACCCGCAACATATACATATGAGTACTCAAAATGATCGTACAAAAATATAAATCAAGAATACAAATTTTATTTTATAAAACAAATTATATTTTAACGTAAAAACATTAATTTTTCCCTTATCATTTCTAGCTAGAGACAATAGGTTTGGGGTATCTAGTGTTTTCATTTTTTTGTATTTTAAACTTTATATTAGTATATTATAAAGTCAATATCTTTTTAGGTAATTACACAACTCTACAATATTAAAATATAAAAAATAAAAACACTAGATACCCTAAACCTATTGTCTCTAGCTAGGAATGACAAGAGAAAAATTAATGTTTTCACGTTAAAATATAATTTGTTTTACAAAATAAAAATTGTATTCTTGATTTATATTTTTTTACGGTCATTTTGAGTACTCATATGTATATGTTGCGGGTCGGGCGGAGCCCGCCGGGAGCGGGCGGAGCCAGCCGGGAGCGGGCGTGTACTGTCGCGCGAGGCCATAGGGGCCGGTACTGTCCACGAAAAATGTTGCCGCCCACGGCAATTATCGCCGCTCACGACAAATGTCGTCCCCACGACAAATGTCGCACCACCGGCGAATGTCGCACCCCGCCGATTGTCGCACCCTTGCTGAATGCCCCCAGGGCCGAAGGCCCGTGCCTGTCACTTGTGTATATATATATATATGGACTTGGAGAGTATACACTCGCGCTAATACCTAAAATTATAGCGCGAATGGTGAATTTTGGGATTTAGACCCCCTAAATGGCTTCATTTGAAAAAGTGATCTACATGAAAGTTGTAGATCTCGATGAGATCTACAACTTTAATGTTGATCACTTTTCCAAAGGAGGCCGTTTAGGCCCCCGATTTTGGCCCAGAAAAATACCACTTCCTTGAAGGTGGCTTTTGGGTTCCTTGAAGGTGGCAGTGCTATTTTTCGCAACCTGTACGGACGCGTGGTTGCGGAAGTGCTATTTTTCGGGGCTCAAATCAGGGGTCTAAACGGCTTCATTTGGAAAAGTGATCAACATGAAAGTTGTAGATCTCATCGAGATCTACAACTTTCATGTTGATCACTTTTCTAAATGAAGCCATTTAGAGGGTCTAAATTCCAAAATTCATCATTCACGCTATAATTTTAGGTATTAGCTCTCGAGTTAATACTCTTTTTTTTTATATGGGCTTGGAGAGTATACACTCAGGCTAATACCTAAAATTATAGCGCGAATGGTGAATTTTGGGATTTAGACCCCCTAAATGGCTTCATTTGAAAAAGTGATCAACATGAAAGTTGTAGATCTCAATGAGATCTACAACTTTCATGTTAATCACTTTTCCAAAGGAGGCCGTTTAGGCTCCCGATTTGGTCCCCGAAAAATACCACTTCCGCAACCTGTACGGACGCGTGGTTGCGGAAGTGCTATTTGTCGGGGGCCTAAACGGCTTCATTTGGAAAAGTGATCAACATGAAAGTTGTAGATCTCTATTGAAAGTTGTAGATCTCATAGAGATCTACAACTTTCATGTTGATCACTTTTCTAAATGAAGCCATTTAGAGGGTCTAAATCCCAAAATTCACCATTCGCGCTATCATTTTAGGTATTAGTTCGAGCTAATACTCTTTTTCCTTTTTAAAAAACCAAATTTTGTTTTTATATAAATAAAATGTTATAATAAGTAATAAATTTAAAAATATTTCATATTTTTTTACAACTATTTTAAGTATTTATGTATATATTTTGAATAAAAAGGTTTAGGATGCAGGCACAGCCCCGTTTGGATGCGGGCGTAGCCCGCCTGGATGCGAATGCAGCCCGCCGCGATGCATCTGTACAACCTCATATTATGAGTGGGCTCCATCGGGTTGGCGAGTGGTCAGTACCCGTCCAAGGCCTGAAGAGAGGCACCCCATATTCGATGAGTAGGCCCCATCGGGTTGGCGAGTGGCCAGTACCCGTCCAAGGCCTGAAGAGAGGCACTCGCGCAGCGCGAAGGGAAGAGGGGGCGGTTTGTCCCTTCGGCGAGTGTCATCCTCACCCAGCATTCGCCTGAATATCCCGCGTGCAGGCGCGCGTGCGAGATCAGTTCTCGTCAGGCTAGGCAAGTGGTCACCCAGCCAGGCACTCACCCTTCAGGGGTCTTTAAGGCGGCGAGTGCGTTGAGCTCCCGGCACTCGCCCCCTTTAGCCAAGTGATGCTCTCACAGGTCACTCCCCAGCAAGATCCAGAGGCAAATTACCTGGATGCCCTCAGAGGTCTGCATTTAGCTATTCAGAACAACAGAGTTTGGCTATTAACAGGCCTGCCCAGGTTGTTTTCAGTAATTCTAAACCAGCGGAGGTTGGTTATTTACAGGCCGCTTTCAGAAATCTATAAATAGACCCAAGGGGGTACCTCAGAAGGCATGTTCACTTGTCTCCCAACTTCCTAACGCTTTCTGAGGTACCTTAACCCGACATTTGGCTAAGGAGGGGAAGCGCTCAGAGATCTTCCGGGTGTGTGGTGGGTCCTCCACGCCGGGCCCTTGGTTCAGTCTCCTGTTCTTTTTCCTTTATCGTTTTTCTTGCAAGAAAAAAGTAGGTGCACGATCACCCCTTCCTCAAGGGTGAAATCCATCGAGACCGAATTATCGGTTTCAACAACATCGATCACGAGCGAAGCCCGTGCAAAAATGCTAGTATGTATATATATGCGGGCGTAGCCCGCCCATATATATATATATTAAAAAGCTCCAATATTACATAAAATATAAAGCTTGGACATTCACCTCCTGGCTGAAGCTCACGCTGCTGTGGTTCAGGTTTTGCCGCAACGCAACGGCGAACAGGAAAACGATCCACAAATCAGTAGCTCGCATGCTGTTTGGGGTTTATATACAACAGCGAATCAATTAAAAATCCTTCTCTTCACAATCCAAGGCTCCAAGCTATCATATCCAGACTTAATGCCAATAAATTGAATGCTGCTGTGGAGTTGCTGGCTGCCTTCATCAAGAGAAACCTCTGTTCCTGCCACTGGAAATTTCAAATTCCCAGCAGAATCAAAAAACCATGAAAGCCTCAAACTTGGATTTCAGCTTTTCGATCGCCGCAGAAGAAAACCCAATTCAGCCATCAAGTTCTCTTCTTACATGGCATTGCTACAGGAATGTTCGAGGCAGGGATTCCTTCATGGAGGCCTCCAACTTCATTCAGAGATGATCAAAAGAGGCCTCGAATCCGATTCAGTTCTCCAGACTCAGCTGCTGAATCTGTACATCAAATGCGATCGCCTCCATTTCGCTCGCAGAATTTTCGACGGCACGGATATTAGAACCAGCATTGTTTCTTGGAACTCCATGATCGCAGCTTATTGCCGTTCCGGGCTCGCAGAAAAAGCTTTATCGATGTTTTCCGAGTTTCAAATGCACGGATTGCATCCGGATGAGTTCACCCTCTCCATTATCATCAAAGCTGCATAATTGCGGCAAAATCAGCCTTTAGGAAGGAAGATTCACTCGCTTTCTATTAAACTGGGATATGAAATGGAAGAATATGTTGGTAATTCTTTGATTCAAATGTATGCTTCTTTTCAGAATCTAGCAGATTCATGCACAGTTTTTAGAACAATCATGGCATTAGAGAGTCCAGTGAGCTGGAATTCATTGATTCATAAACTCGTAGAAAACGGATACCGCGACGATGCAATCAAATTATACAAGCAAATGCAGGAAAATAGAGTTCCGCCGACACCTCGAACCCTCACCAGTGTCCTCAAGGCCTGTGCAGGACTGCAAGCAATCTCGGAAGGAAGGCAAGCACATGCTCAAACGATTTCTCGTGGGTTTCTTCCCAATTTGATTTTGGAGACTTCGTTGGTTGATTTTTACTCGAAGAACGGAGAAGTGGAGAGTGGGAGGCAAATGCTCGAAAGAATGGAAGAGAGAAATGTGTGCAGTTGGAACTCGCTGATTCGAGGATATTCACAATTAGGTCAAAAAGAAGCAGCTTTGAAGCTGTTTCAGAAGATGAGATTGGAGGGAGTGGATCCTGATGACTTCACATTCCCTCCTTTATTGTCAGGAACTGGAGATGAAGACACTCTCCGAGAAGAATTCAGATCATTGCATGCATACATCATCAAATCCGGTTTACAGACAGATCGATTTGTCGCAACTTCTTTGATCACAATGTACTCTGAAATGCAACATTTTGAAAATTCGAGATTGGCTTCTTCGGATGCGAATTCTCTAGATATTGGAGTTTGGTCCTCAATTATATCGGCAAGCACGAAGAACTGAGAAGGGGAGGTGGCACTCAGAATATTTTGTGAGATGTTGGATTTGGAGATTGAGCCAAACCAGTTCATCTTTTCAAGCTTATTCACAGCTTGTGGGAATCTATCAGCAATGAAAATGGGGAAACAGATTCATTCCTACTGCCTAAAAAGCAGAGATTTTTCTGACACCGCAACACAGAATTCTCTCATAAACATGTACTCGACATGCGGATGGATCGAAGAAACAATCAAAGTGTTTGATTTAATGAAGAACCAGAATGTAGTTTCATTCAATTCGATCATTTTAGCTCTGGCTCAGCATGGCCATCCGGGGAGAGCATCAGAACAATTCAAAAAAATGGAACTTTTTGACTTGAAGCCTGATGAAATCACCACACTGAACCTCCTCACAGGGTACAATCATGCGGGTTTAGTAAAAGAAGGACTGGATTTATTCGGTTCAATGGAAGAGAGATACAAGATCAAACCGAGATATCAACACCATGCCTGCATCGTGGATCTTCTGGCTCGAGCTGGAGAGAGAGAAGAATCAGTAAGATTCGTGGCTGAAATGCCTTTCAGACCAAAAACTTCTCTATGGAGAGTAGTTCTTGGAGCATGCGCTAAGCATAAGAAGATCAAAATTGGGAAGCAGGTCGCACGGTTGCTGCTTGAATTAGAACCTCATGAGGCGACTAATTATGTGCTCCTGGCTAACAACTATGCAAGGGTCGGAAAATGGATCGAATCTGAAAAGATTAGGCAGATGATGAAAGGAAGAGGCATTGAGAAAGAAGTTGGGTTTAGCTGGATCGAAAACAACAAAAGAATCCACAGATTTGGAGTTGAGGACCGATCGCATCCTCATTCGGCGGAAATATATAAGAAACTTCGAGCACTCATCGGAGAGATAAAGGAAGTGGGCTATGTGCCAGATGTCAGCTTCACGTCCCATGATATTGCCAGAGATGATAGAAGAGAAGAATCTCTTTACTATCACAGTGAGAAGCTGGTCTTTGCCTATGGAGTTCTCTCAACTAATGAAGGGGAAAAGCTTAGGATCATGAAGAACATAAGAGTATGTGGTGATTGCCATCAGGCATACAAATACTTCTCACTGATCACTGAGAGATAACAGCAGGTTTCACCATTTCAAATGTGGGATTTGTTCATGTAGTGATTACTGGTAAGGGTCATTTACTGGGACCCCCCTCCAACTTTGCATAATTAAAGGGACCTCCCCTTTATCTTTAAAATTACCAAAAACTCCCCTCTTAGTTTACATTGTTAATATATATGCACAAGAACATATGAGAATGTATGCTAAGAAAGCAAATGTAGAGGGGACTCAGGGGAGGGTTTGATCATTTTAAAAGATAGAGGGGGGGTCCTTGAAAATTGGAGGGGAGATTTTTGTAATTATTCCTTACTGGTGATAAAAAAAATTCAGAATCAAGTGCAAGAAGTTAAGGAAGATCATAAATAAATGTCAATCACAGCTTTTCATTAAAAATAATTCCAGTTTCAAAATTTCACAGCCTCTAATCTGAATCATTCTCAAATTGTAATTAAATGAGGAAAAATAATAATCGACCCCGAGCAACAAATAATTCGAGCTTGCAAAGGAACCGATGATGATTCGCTGTGAAGGGAGCCATTGCGACTCAAAGAATGAGATGAGCTTCTATCAAGTCTAAGCATTTCTTGTAAAGTCAATGCAGATCTGGCAGCTGCATTCTGCGAAACGACAAATCTCGCAGCCGAAGCAGACACAACTCGTGCAACCTTTGCAAGAAGGCGATCGGGAGCATCCTCTCAGGACCTTGCGGCTTGCTCGTTCCTCGTCCGCATCACAGCTTATCCTGATGCATGCTCAAATTTTATTACTATCTTTGAAAAGATGCCAGAAGTCAAATACATCCGGTAGTGTTTAGTTTATATCTATCAGCGCAAAAAACTGCATGCATAGTTTTATGATTATCTTCAACAATTGCTTAAAATACCGCACAACATTTTCATCGTGACTTGATTGAGATTTGTTTCATTAAGAGCTCGAGGTTTCAAGAAAAATTAGTTCAAAGTCAATAATAATTAAATAAGAAATTAGTCCTTCAAGTAGGCAATTCGAAAACATTATAAAAAAAGTGTTCCAAATGATATGCCTCATGAAATGCCTCCGAGAAAGGTATGTAAACCCACCTCAAGAAAACATGGTAAAGTGCAAACCGTTGACAAATTGCTGAAAGGCATAAGCATGCCTGGATTTACAAGGAAAGTAAGAAGGATTGTAGCTATCTAACAATCTCATCTAAAAAAAGAATATTGAAAAAAATAGATTGTGAGCATACTGCCTCAAGAAACATGGATATATGGCAAAGAGATTCGTTGCAGGAAAGAACAAAGTTGCGTCTGGAGGAAGTTCCCAGGAGTACGCTGCAACATGGGGTGCGATGGTACAATCATTAGACAGGGTGGCTGATGGAGGGCTTGCGCTTCTTAGTGTCGGGCTTTAACAACGATTATGGGCCTAGCTCGGAACATCGTCGGTAGGGTTGCAGGAATTGTGGCTGTCAGATCATTAATCTTGTTGGTGAGTGTGCATGTCTTCCTGATGACATGCTTCGGTGTCCCGGACGTGTTTCTGTGTAGGTCATGAATGTTTACATCATGTCCTTGATAATATCCAATAGATTGGGCGAGTCCCCCATACTGCGGATGAAGGTAGTACGAGATAAGGAGCGAGTGACGGATCGGCTCGAGTCTCCCTAAGCGGTTGGAATATTCAAGTTGCCGCAGGAGCTGTAACGGTTAACTATGATGATTCCCAAAAAAAACTTCTTTCTCTCTTTTTTTGAGTCTCTCTCTCTCTCGCTCTTTAATAAGAAGACAATGAAGCACCTTATTGAAAAAATAGATTGTGAACATACTGCCTCAAGAAACACAAATATATGGCATTGCATAGAAATGCATGAGAGAGAACCTGTAGAGCAATGTAAGAGAGATATGTTATAGGCTTCTCATGTAATAGCGGTAGCATCGCTGGAGGATAGTCGGACGCCGGGATGACAGCAACAATAGATACAGTAGAGCCGGAACTGCAGTTGCCTAAACGGGGTATGCTCGGGAGGAGAGAGCTACCACAATCTCATTAAGGGAACGAGGAATATATAACTTCTTACTTACATTGCATTAGCTCAAAGGGGCTATAAAGAGATATATATAGGCATAAACATAAATAAGCGACATAAGTCCTAACACGCGGACTTACCAAAAATGCGACATTAAAGATAATCATAAAAGGATAATAAGAACAAACAGTCTAAGATCAATAACATTTAAGAACTAAGACCCATAACATTTAAGAACTAAGGCACATAACATTTCACCCCTTCTTGAAATCGAGGTTGCCCTAAAGCTCGAGCGTGACCAGGTTAGTGCGATCTTCGGGTTCCTTAACTTTGTGCCAAAATAATTCTTGGTAGCGGAAGGATGGAGCAAATGTATCCTAGGGAGGAGAGCTCTATGGTGCTCACAGATGTTGGGACAGATGGCACAGCTATCAGAGGGTCGCCAAAGAGTAGGGGACTTGGTAGGTGCAGGATAATGATTGTCTGGCAGTTGTGGACGCGTGAGGCAAGCCATTGATCTAGTGGAACAAGGATCACAATGGACACGCGGGATGGAGCCAGTAGAACGGTACTTGTAATTGGAGCGGGGCTCGAAACCGGCAAAAGCTGTGACAAAAGCGGAGGGTACTGGATGGAGGTGATTGGCTGAACGAATGGCTCGGGGCTTCAAAGCC
This sequence comes from Platanthera zijinensis, assembly GCA_039513925.1. NCBI lineage: Eukaryota > Viridiplantae > Streptophyta > Magnoliopsida > Asparagales > Orchidaceae > Platanthera > Platanthera zijinensis. The sequence continues at coordinate 21,459,887 of CM077096.1, forward strand.
AAAGAGATTCGCGGTGGGAAAGAACAAAGATGTGTCTAGAGGAGGTTCCCAAGAGTCTGTTGCGGCATGGGTGCGATGGCACAATCATCAGGCAGGGAGGCTGATGGCGGGCTTGCGCTTCTTGGTGTTACTCATCTGCGGAGGTTATGGGCCTAGCTCATAACATTGTCAGTAGAGTTGCTGGAATAGCGATTGTCAGATCATTATGCTTGTTGGTGAGTGTCCATATCTTCCTGATGACGAGCTTCGGTGTCTCGGGCGTGTTTCTATGTAGGTCATGAATGTTTGCATCATGTCCTTGATAGTATCCAATAGATTGGGTGAGTCCCCCAAATTACGAATGGAGGTAGTACGAGATAAGGAGTGGGTGAAGGGTCGGCTCGAGTCTCCCGAAGCGGTGGGAATATTCGGAGCAGGAGGCAAGCCGCAGATACCGAGGCATTCCCCTTCAGCTTCTGAGCACCCGTAGAAGACTTCAAAGCATCCAGAGCGCAGTGCTCCCCACTGTAGCAAGGAAAAGACTTATCTCCGCAAGCGGTGCCCTGTCACTCTCCGAGCTCATCTCTCTCTCCCCAACAATTATAACGAGGAGTGATTTGTCGCCCTCGCCTTCTCTAAAAAGACTTATACAACACCAAAAAATAGTGAAAGTTTGGCCGCAACATGTGTAATAATAGTTTATAAGTAATTCCACTTTGATTTATAGTAGAGTCAATCGAATCAAGTCCGCCACAAAATCAAATTATAAATTCTTAGATTTGATCTTTTGGCTCATGGCATGGCTGATTCAAGTTGATCTGAGCCAAATTTCTATTTGATCTCAAACTTCAAGCCAACTTAGCATCCTTGGGCAAGCTTATTAAGGGGCCAGGAGGGTGGCGTGGACTTGAAACAATACGTCATAACTTGCTAAATTTATATCTAAGTTATGAATTTTTGTATATATTAGCATTTATTCTCACCAAATGGTACCTCAGAGCATTCTTATGGATATTCATGACTCGAACAGAAGAGTATAGAGAAAGAAGAAACCTGGCAAAGAAAAACAATTTTCTAAAAGAGATAAGGACAGCTCGGTGCATAAAGCATCCCCGCACAGTGAGGGTCCGGGGAGCACAGTGAGGGTCCGGGGAAGGGTTGACCACAAGGGTGTAATGTACGCAAGCCTTACCCTGAATTTTTGCAAGAGGCTGTTTCAAGAACTCAAACCCGTGACCTCGAGGTCACACTGCAAAACCTCAACCGGTATGCCAAGGCTCCCCTTCTTTTTTTTTCTAAAAGAAAACAATTTCTAAAAGCGCAATTAGACAATGCAAAACATATTTTTTCTAACTGACCCTAAGTCCAAAAACTCAAGAATGCATTTGCATAATATAAAATTTAAGGAAAAGGATAAAGAATTACAAGTTAAAAAGCATCAAATCTAAATCAGATTCACAATAAGTTCTTCATCAACATTTGGAACTTCAAGGATCAATAATACATTAATACTAAGCATTAACAGGACCATGAATGAATGCTAAAAACACTTGTGGGCGACAACATAAAAAGAATAGGGTGTGGACAGAATTCAGGACAGCGATAACAAAAAATAAAATATGGATGGACAAAAACTCAATCACTATGGCTCCAAACGAAATAATAACCTATATCTAGCCACAGAGGAAAGAATAACCACTATGTAAGCCAAATAAATAGCAACAGAGGAAAATGAAGGAATGATTGACAGTGTTAGATGACATAGGAAAGACAATTGTAAAGGCCCAATTTTAGGCTCATTTTCTCCTTCTCCTTTAGTCCCGCATCTATTGTCTAGGATTGTTCTTCTTCCCTTCTCCTATATATTTGTATTCTCTCTTGTATTTTATAGATGAAGAAGTATATGCAAGGTTTGCTCATCCCTTTCTACATGATATCCGAGCGAATCGGTCTCTCCTTGCGGCTAGCATTTTGCTAACCGCTCGGTCTCCCTCGGCGCGGTCTGTGTTCTCTAACCCGGCAGCTTCTTCTTCTCGTTCCGTGCGCGGGCTTCGCGGCTTGGCCTTTTCTACCCGCCTCCCTTGTCCTTCATTTCCGTGGCCTCCACCTCTCCTCTCTTCCCCTTTTATAGGATTTTCTCTTGCTCGTGGGGACCACTTCCTCCTCCTTATCCGCGCGGTCTCCTCTCTACCCGCGCAATTTCTTCTCTCAACCACTGCGACTACTACCCTCTATCCGCGCGGTCTCCTCCTCGCGGCCTCGTCTTCTCGCGGTTTCTCCTAGCCGCTGCCTAGTCTTGCCGCTCGACTTCTCCTACCCGCTTCCTTCTCCTTGCCGCTCGAGTTCTCCTACTCGCGGCTTCTTCTTGCGGCTTCTTAGCCTTTTCTCCCCTGACCCGCGGGAACCTCTTCCGGTTCGGCCTCTCTTTCTGTCCGCTGCGGCTTCCTTCTTGCCGCACGGTATCTTTGTCGCGCGTGTCTTTTCTTCTTGTCGCGTGAAGGCCTCCCTCCTCTTGCCGCGGACTCTCCCTCTCCGCTGCATGCTCTTCCTCTTTCTTTCTTTCTGTTCGAGCCGATCTCTCTTGTCGCTCCTCCTCTGGCCGCTAGTGTGTTCACTGTGACCGTGCGGTCTGTTTCTCCGCACTTGGGTCGCGGCCTCCCTCTCTCTCTCCTGGTCTTTGCTACTCTTGTCGCCTTGACTACCCGTTGCGGCCTTCCGTGTAACCGCGCGGGTTTGTCGTGCAAGAGTGCTCTCCCGCTGCATCCTCTTCTACCCGCGGCGACCTCGTCCACCCACGGCGGCTTCTTCTCTGCTCTCTCGCGTGATCTTGTCGCTGCGGCCTTTCCCCGGCCCTTCTCCTCCGCTGCGGACTCGGAGTATTGGTCGCGGCCTCTTCTTGTCGTTGGTGGGCTTCTCGCGCGGCTTCTCGCGTGGCTTCTCGCACGGTTTCTGCTCTGCTTCGCCTTTGCGGCCTGTTCTCGTTGGTTTCCGTGCCTCGCTGCAGTTCCAGCTTATGGCTTCCGACTTGCTCACTGCCGATGGGGTTGCTACGTTGCGTACTCCACTACATCATCTTCAAGAGGTGGTTAATCGCTCCTCTGGCTCCGTCGTCACGCTCTTCAAGGACAGTATATCGTGTCTCTCCCACTGCTCTAACTGGATTGTGGACTCAGGTGCTTCACACCATCTCTTTCCGCAACAGCCGCCCAAATATTTGGATACTGCTTACCCCAAGCACATCACTGTGGCCAATGCTGACACGCTCCCGGTTTCTGGTGCTGCTAATCTGTCCTTTACTCCTTCTCTTTCCTTATTCTCGCCTCTTCATGTTCCGGACTCTCCTTTTAACATTCTATCTGTTAGTCATCTTACTCAAGACCTTGATTGTTGTGTTACTTTCTCACGCTCTTCCTTTGTAGTGCAGGATCGACTGACGCAGACTATACTTGGTAGAGGGCAACTGTCTAATGGGGTATATCTTCTCGACGTTCCTCCCACTGCTCTCACCTCTACTCTCACATCTGTCTCCACCGCTGATTGGCATCGACGTCTTGGGCATGCCCCTCTCCCAATTCTTAAGAAAGTTCTTCCTACTGTTTCTCTCTAAGAGTTTTTTTGTGAATCTTGTATCTTCGGTAAACAACATCGTGTCTCCTTTTCTCCTTCATGTACTCGGAGCGATTCTCCTTTCTCCCTCGTACATTCTGATATCTGGGGGCCTTATAAGGTCCCTAGTGTCTTGGGGCATCGGTACTTTGTTACCTTCATAGATGATTACTCGCGGGTTACATGGTTGTATTTACTTCGTGATCATACTGAACTCACGCCTACGTTCCGTGCGTTTCTTACAGAAACGCGCACTTAGTTTTTTATTTGTGTCAAAACTATTCGTACAGACAATGCTCGCGAATATACTGGTCGCACTTTCTCCAACCTGTGCGCTGAGTTCGGTATTATACATCAGACTTCGTGTGCTTATACGCCTCAACAGAATGGCGTAGCGGAACGGAAAAATCATCACCTCCTTGATGTGGCTCGATCTCTCATGATCCAAATGCAGGTCCCTCCCCTCTACTGGAACTTTGACGTCTCTACTGCTTGTCATCTCATCAATCATATGTCTTCGTCTGTCCTCAACTTTGTGACGTCCATTACTCTCCTTTACCCATTCATAACTCTCTTCTCTCTCACACCCCGTGTGTTTGGATGTACCTGCTATGTCCACCACTTTGGTCCTTCCAATGACAAGCTCGCCCCTCGTGCTAGCAAAGCTATGTTTGTTGGGTATTCCCGCACTCAGAAGGGGTATGCCTGTTTTTCTCCTACAACTGGTAATGTGGTTGTGTCTGCTGATGTCTCCTTTCATGAAGACCAACCATATCACACCAGTCCTTCTGATCCTCTTCTTCCTCCTCCGCTATCTCGGCCCATCATACCCGTTACGTCTCCACTTCCATCATTTCTCCCTCCTACTCCTCCACTTCAGCCACTTCTCCCTACTCCTCTGCTTCGGATTCCCACACCACCACTCGTTCCTTCCAAACCTTCTGTCATACAAGTATACTCTCGTCGTTCTCCACGTCCAGATGGGCTACAGCAGCTTCCTCCTACCGGTGTGCTCTCGCGGCCCATTGATTCGGCCAACTCTTCAACAACACATCTAATGACCAATTATGTCTCTCTACATCGGCTTTCTTCACCCCTTCTTAACTTTGCTCTCTCTCTCCTCTATCTCTATACTTAACTCTGTGCAGGAAGCCCTCCAGCATCCACGATGGCGTGCCGCCATGGACGAAGAAATGACTGCTCTATGGGGTAATCACACCTGGAATCTTGTCCCTCTTCCTTCTGGTCACAGCTGTGTTAGCTCCAAGTGGATCTTTACAATCAAACATGCTGCGGATGGGGCGATTGATCGTTTAAAGGCTCGGTTGGTGGCTCGGGGCTTTGCCCAACAGTATGGCCTTGATTATGAGCAAACTTTTTCTCCAGTTGCAAAGTTGAATTCCGTTCGGGTCCTGCTCTCCTTAGTTGTTCACCGTCGATGGACTCTTCATCAACTTGATGTCAAGAATGCTTTCTTGAATGAGGATCTTCTTGAAACCGTCTACATGCGTCAACCACCCGGGTTTGAGACCACGGGGGAGTCTCGTGTATGCTTACTTCGCAAATCTATCTATGGTCTCAAACAGTCTCCCCGGGCATGGTTTGGGAAATTCAGCAAGGCCGTTCGTGAGGTGGGCTTCAAACAGAGCTCTGCAGACTCCTCTCTCTTCTCTCGTCACCAGTCAATTGGGACCATTATACTTTTGGTTTATGTAGACGATATTCTGATCACTGGTGATGACTCAACCAGGATACAACATGTTAAGCAACATCTAAACTCTATCTTCCAAATCAAAGACCTGGGAAATCTTCGATACTTTCTGGGACTGGAGGTAGCTCGACGACCTGATGGTTTGGTCTTATCTCAGCGTAAGTATTGCATTGACCTTCTGCAAGATGCCGGCCTCTCGGGGTGTAAACCCGCGGATACTCCGATGGAAGTCAACCACATGCTAAGTGCTCAGGGATCTGAGGAGGACTCTCTCCTTCCAAATCCAGAATATTATCGCTATCTTGTAGGGAAATTGATCTACCTAACTGTCACAAGACCAGATATATCATTTGCGATTTGTGCGGTAAGTCGGTTTATACATACCCCACGGGTCTCTCACCTTCAGGCTGTGGAGCGTATTCTCAGGTATCTGAAGACTTCTCCTGGGCAAGGACTTGTGTACAATCCATCCTCTTCTCTTTCTCTTATTGCATACTCAGATGCGGATTATGCGGGCTCGTTGGATGACCGACGGTCTACAACTGGGTTCTGTACTTACTTTGGAGGAAATCTTATCACATGGCAAAGTAAGAAACAGACAGTTGTTGCTCGCTCGTCTGCTGAGGCTGAGTACCGTGCAATGGCGGCTGTTACTTCTGAACTAACTTGGTTGGGAAGTCTCCTAGGAGATTTGGGAGTTAAATTGTCCTCACCTCCAACTCTGTTTTGTGACAATCAAACTGCAATACACATTGCAAAGAATCCGGTGTTCTATGAGCGGACTAAACATATTGAGGTTGATTGTCACTTCGTTCGAGAGAAGGTCCAATCAAAGGAGTTGATACTTGAACATGTTCCTGCATCTGGGCAAGTTGCAGACGTCCTCACCAAGGCTCTACCTCGCAAGTTGTATTACCAGTTCTTTTCCAAGCTTGGTGCCTACGATTTGTACGCTCTAGCTTGCGGGGGAGTGTTAGATGACATAGGAAAGACAATTGTAAAGGCCCAATTATAGGCTCATTTTCTCCTTCTCCTTTAGTCTCACATCTATTGCATAGGATTGTTCTTCTTCCCTTCTCCTATATATTTGTATTCTCTCTTGTATTTTATAGATGAAGAAGTATATGCAAGGTTTGCCAATTCCTTTCTACAGACAGCATATTTTCACTAATTTACAAATGAGGAGCTGAAAAACACAAAACATTAACATTTAAATAAAAATGTGCTTCAAAAACTTCATGTAAAGGGAAAAAATAAAAATAAGAAATAATATCAAATGCAACCCCATTAATAGTGATGAAGCATTGTAGCAATACAAGTCAACTTACTTGTCAGCTGGTAAGCAGGAACAACTCCATTTTTGATCAGCTAAAGCGTCATGGTAAATTCGGCACTCTTCTTTGTTACGGAGGCGAAATCTGCGCTCCTTGTTGCATACGGCACAGCGGATAAATTCATCTCGGTGGCATAGGCCTTTATGAGAACCATTAGTAGATTTTGATGTTTGATTATGGTATTTAAGCAGGGGTGTCTTTGACAATGAAACCTTCTCTCCTTCAACTATGACCCATACATTGCTCTTCCATTTTCTAGCAGTCTCCCTCCCAGAATGCTTCTCAAAGGCAGCTGGGGACAACTTCACTGATCACCACAAATCAACTAGTGAGTATTAAAAAAAGATAAAAATAACTAATTAAGTTATGACAATTCAAAAACATCAAACTCATAATCATAAAGTCTCCAAGAATAAAAATGCATGAGAAGCTCTATTGTAATCTAGAAGCTTAATGAGTCCTCCAGAAGACTAATTCTTAGGCAAATGAGTATTGGTGCTGAAAAGGCATTCATAATTTTACTGAAATTCTCCATCTAAATCTCTACTTCTTAATCCACATCAGCAGAGTATTCATTTGATCACATGGAGTTTTCTACATTTCATTTTATTTCTATTTTACTGCAGCATGAAGTTTCATTTATTTCTTTAATTAAATTGGTAAAGTGTTCAGTGAGAAGAAAAGATGGCAATAAATGTTGGGTCAAAAAAAAGAATATATAAAATAAAGACCTACAAACTAATTTCTAATTAGTTCGAGATCTTTACAGTTCCTACCATACGAATAGCTTACTACTTATCCATTACTAAGCATGTACCAGAGGAAATATTGCTAAGCACCTCCTAATCTTGTTTAAAATCGGTTGTTTTCACCCACATTGGCATAATCATGGCCCAAATGACAAAGGTTGTTTTTAAAAAAAAATTAACAGCGGCTTAACACAGCAATGGGAGAAACTCTTAGACTCGTTTTGGCTCGGCTCTTTTGCTCCTGTGAGTTTTGACAAAAACACCACCGTAGGTCCGTAATAGAAGGCATGTTTGGCAAGACAATGGTTGTGAGCGCCGCCAAGAAATGATAATAGTTTTGAACATAAAAGTGGATGAAATTCCTTAGGTGAGATCATGCGTTCACGTACAACAATTTATAACCACCGTGTTCACGACCACCACTCCCGCATCAAATGGAGGCTTAGCGTAAGCCAGAAGAAAAAGAATGAAAGGAATACAGTGTAGATAAGTACAGTCAAAAAAACTATGTGTACTAGTGCCCATGGAGCTTATCAAATTCATGTTTGGCTCCGTTTGGCGTGGCAGTTTGGCGTAGCGGTGGACATGAACGTGGTGGTTATGAATCGTTGTCTGTGAACGCCTAAGCTTACCTAAGAAACTTCATTCACTTTTATGTTCAAAACTAGTAATCATATAACCTTGGTCATGCTAAACGCATTATATGACGGTTGGGAGAGCAAAAACATCGCGCCAAACAGAGCCTTTGCTGATAGGAAATCCTCCTAAATCCAGAACAAAAATGGATGAAAACTATAATGATGATCTTCAGTCTGCCATGACAACATAACAGCCAGAATAGCACATGGAATCATAAACAATTAACTCTCAAAATCGCAGAAACACACTAGAATAGAAAGCATATCATAAAAGGATCACAATGAGCAACAACCAATATGAGCAACCTCACTGCTAAGCCATGAAATAACAAAATGATCAGCAGATAACATCAATGGCAATGCAGAGAGAGTCTGTCTTCATCAACAGCGAACAACAGAACAGCAACAGCGCGTGCATGATTTCTCTGCACTTTTCGGCTCCGACATAAAACCAACGGCCATAAAAACATAAAAAAAAATACAATTCTCAAATTCAGATGAGCACAGCCTGAGGCAAAACGGCGTGATTCATAACGTCGTCAAAACGGAGGAAATGAAGAGAAGTAGTGCCTCACCTTCTTGGCATCCAGGCGTGCAGTCGCAATCGATCTCGAGATGGCCGGAGGCGAAAACCCTAAGCCTGCCGACGGCGTCGCCGTATCGATGGCTCGTGCACCCGCACATCACCTCCACGAAATCCGGCCCTCTCTTCAACCCGCTTATCTCGCTCAACTCCTCGTCTGCAAACAGAAATCCACCGACTCCAACTGAACCGTTCGCCATCGCCGGAACTCGTCGATCGAAAGAAGCCGAGAGACGAAGAAGGGCGCCAGCTTATGCGAACGAGATCGTGTGGCTAATAATCCGGCCGGTGAGGAACGCGCGCCTTATATCGCCCTCTATCTCTCTCTCTCAAACAGGAACGGGCTGAAGAGCGTGGGAGAAGAAGAAGAAGAGCACGCACAAGGGAGTCGTGGATGAGGGCACGGATTTCCAGGAAAGTAAAAGAGTCGGGTGCAGTTGAAGAGATGGAAGAATTTAGGGGGTTTATTCCACAAAAGCCCCCATTTTCCATATTTCGCATTGCTTTACCTGCCAGAAATATTCTTTCGCGGGGGGAGAAGAAGACAACGAGGTGGGAAAGAGAGAGAAGACGAAACGCAAGAGACCGGCGGGGATACGAGGAGGCTCTGTAATAAATCGAACTATATACTATTTCGAATTTCATGAGCTATATCTATACAGTACAGTAGTATACTATATTAAAAGTGAAAAATATACTTTCATTAAACATTAAGTGAAAAATATACTTTCATTAAACATTAATTTTTCCCATTTTACTATTTTTTATTACGAATTTTTATTTTTTAAAATCTGTGATTTTTTATTTTAAAAAATATGCTCGGGCTAGCAAAAAAATATGTTCCAAGTCCGCTGGCAAAATTCTCTTGCACAATCCAAAAATGAGTGTCAAGTAGAGTGTAACACTCAAGAATTTACGAGCGATGAAAGTATTGTAGTGCGGGATAATCGTGCCTCTCACTTGTGTGTCTATATATATATATAACTTGGATTTTGAGCAGCAAAGGTAACAGCTTGCTGAGCAGTCCCGATCAAAAAATCAAATTTGGATTATTATTTCTCATTTCTCCTCCTTTCTTTAGCATTCACGCGGTCCCTCTTTGAAAAACAAGTGGGAAAACTTTTATATTGAGAAGCTTAATAATTGCGCCCATATTAAGAATCCCAATGCCGGTAGAATTTCAAACTAACAGGTAGAGCGCTGGCGGAGTGGTCCCACCAATTTTACATTTATTCATGTTTTTTCAAATATCTCGTCGTGCTCTCCAGTCAGTCAGCTTTCTTCTCCTCACGGGTTTCTGGTGGTGGTTTGTAGATCTCGCCAAAGCGGAAGCGGGGCGTAAAGTGCAGGCAGCTATTGTGTGGCTGTAAGTGCATCACATCTCACGCGGAGATGCGTGCACGTCTTTAAGATGTGTGCGCACGAGATATGATGCACTCGTAGCCACACGATGACTACACTGCACGGTGCTGCACTTTACGCCCCCGTTTCCCCGCCAAAGCTTGGCCTTTGCCTCCATTTGGCAGGGCTGCGGTGATCACGAATATGAGGGTTAAATTGTCATTTGTTAACGCCAACTTAAGAAACTTCACCCATCTTTTTTACTGAAATGAATGATATTTGTTAGGTGATCCTTAATGAATGACTGTTTAACTCATGAGTGTACGACCACCGCCACTGTGCCAAATGGAGCCCTTTATCTTGTAATTTTGATTTGTAAGGCGATTATCCCATCTTAAAATAAGGTGATTGTTAACCGCAAACCTGCTATTTGCTAGTCGCACTCCAAAATTTCATAATTTTTAGCGCCTTTTTGAAATACGTCTTGTACATGTAATTTTAGGAAAAGTGTTCAACACAAAAGTTGTAGATTTCGTCGAGATATACAACTTTTGTGTTGAGCACTTTTCCTAAAAATGCATGTACAAGACGTACTTTGGAAATATGCTCAGATTTTGCGCATTTCATAAATACGTCTTGTACATGCAATTTCAGGAAAAGTGTTCAACACAAAGTTGTAGATCTCGTCGAGATCTACAACTTTTGTGTTGAACACGTTTCCTGAAATTGCATGTATAAGGCGTATTTCGAAAAGGCGCGAAAAGTTATGAGATTTTGGGGTGCGACTAGCCAATAACGAGTTGCGGTTAACAATCACCTAAAATAATAACCCTTGGATTATTGACAAGGAATATTTCCTTCTTGCATCAAGCTTTTAATAGATCTTTCTCCTGCTGTCTCGCATTGTCGGAGACCACGCCTTGTCGGAGACCACGCCTTGTCGGAGACCTTTTCATGCCTCAACCCTTGATCAGTTCAGGGCGCCGAAGCTGCTGGCCATTTCTACCAAAGTTTTCAAACGTTGGGCAGAATACCTCATTCCCAAGATGGTTTCAATGAGTTTTTGGAAGTTCTTTATGTTGCGGACAACTCAAAACTCCTGATAGACCGGACTAAACTATGGCATCTTTGTCCGTCGAGCGGTCGATCGCGCAAACAGTCACAAAGTAAATAGATGAGCACGCAAGAAGATTTTTAACGTGGAAAATGTTGAGTTTGTTGAAGTGAGTCGGTTGGCCTGTGGAGTAAGCTGGGCAGCCTTTTGTGTAAGCCGGGCGACTTGCTGTCTGTTTCGGTTTTGCTGGTTTGTATTCCAGGTGGATTCGTTGCGAGGTTGGTGCCTTTTTTGGTGTTTGGTGTTCTGATTTTGCTACCTATAAATATGAGAGATGTCCTTGTGGGTCTAAGCAAGGAAAGCAGAGATGTCCTTGTGGGTCGGCGAGTGCAGTTGCCTCCAGGCTGTTGGGAAGGCGCTGCAGCGGTGGGGGCTGACCCTGACCCCTGTCTCTTCTTGGACTGCCCATATGGATGGCCTCTCCAACTCGTCCAACTGCTTCAGCACGTTTACCCTTCTTGGTTTTGCGGTTTATCAGTGTTGGCAGGCGCGCAACGCCAGGATCCACCTCCAAGAGTATGCCACTCCCACCATTATTGCGACGCGGGAGTTGGAGTCCGCTTCTCGATCGGCGACCTTCCCCACCCAGGCGAACTGGGACACCACCCGGCCCTCCCGGCCGTCTTCTACCTTGTGGTGTCCCCCACCCCCGGGTGTGCTCAAGATCAACATCGACGGCGCTCTCCTACCTTCTCGCCAAGCCGGGGTGGGGATTGTGGCCCGTGACTCCTCTGGTACGGTCCTCTTTGCGGCCGGTCGGCCGCTTGTGCAATGAGATCCGGACCGAACGGAGATGGCGGCCCTGGCGGCCATTCGAGACTACCTCATGATTGACTGCTTTGATGCTTCGGGGGTGATCATTGAGGGGGACTGCCTCAACTTGATCAAGTATTGTCAATGCTGCTTTGACTCGCGTCTTTGGGATGCCCACTTCCCGGATGCTGATGTGTTGGGATTTCTTTTCGAGCTTCCTCGTGCCCTGCTCTGATATGCTCTGCGGGAGGCTAATCGGGTTGCGAACTTTTGTTCTCGTTATGCTATTTCCTGTACTTTTCTTTGGACCTGTTTTGAGGATTTCCCGCCGGTTCTCTCTGAGGTTGTTCAGAGTGACCGGGAGAACATCCTTGTTTTTTGACCGATTTTTGTGGTCATCTTTCCTCTTTTCTTTCTAATGTGAATGCAAGCTTCAAAAAAAAGGAAAACAGAGGACAACTTATACTTGTGGTTTGTTTTGTGAAGTCGTTGGCGACTGTGAGCTATTGCGAGTTCTGGTCTATAGTCGCTTATAACATTAACCTCGTTGATGATTTAGGGACCGCAGATGTATGCTTTGCCTCTGGAAGAAGAGCAAGTGCAGTGAGTTGAAGTAGAAGCGATCTCTGCAGGTAATTGCAATGTTTGTGTGCGCGGCAGCCGGAGCCAGCTTTCTGTAGTCGCAGCGACCTGGAGGTGTAGTCGCAAGAGTTTGAAGTTGTCGGCAACTGTAATAAGTGGCGGTTTGAAGTTGTGACGACCTGTAATTGCGGCGGCCCAAAGTCACGATGGCGGGTTGTAGTTGCGGTGACTGTTTGTAGTATCGATCTGTGATTAGCGGCAGTTTGGAGCTGTAGTGGCGGCTTGGAGTGTGGTCCTTAGTAACTGGGAAGTTTGTGTTTAGTTTTCTTTTAAATGTCCAATACCTCGTCAAATTTGTCTCGCGATGGTGTGTTCATTGTGACATGTATCTTGTTTGTGTAATGTAAATATATCGGTTGTTCCAAGGTGTTCGTTATTCTCTTGCAACTAGAATTTCTCACATGGTATCAGAGCTAGGTTCGTACTAGCGTCGTTGTTCTCATTACATGGCCTTCGTTCTTGGAGATGGAAGGTGATAGTTATGGCAGAGGTTTTGACGTGGAGTTACTCACACATTCAAAGTACAAAAAATGGAGATCGTGCATGGAGAATTATCTGTTGGGGGAAGACCTGTGGGAAGTCATTGGCGGAGATGAGCGGGAGCAAGTTGTCGCAGCAGGAGACAACGCTCAGCTAGTCAGAGCTTGGAGGAAGACTAACGCCAAGGCAGAGTTTACTCTCAAACGAGTTATTTCCACAGAACTGTTTGATCACATTATAGGGTGCAAGTCTGCCTCAGAGATCTGGAGAGCTCTGGATGGCTTCTCAATTAAAAAAATGTGGCGTGGCTGCAGTTCTTGGAGAACGAGCTTGCAAAGACTACTTAAGAGAAATTGATGGTTTTGACCTTCAACCTGAAGGTGAAGAATCTTTGTGCTGAGATTTCTACTTTAGATCCTGACGGGCCGATCTCTGAGGTGAAGCTAAAGAGACATATCATTCGTGAGCTACAAAAGGAGTATGTGTCTTTAATCACGTCAGTTCAAGAATGGGCTGTTCAGCCATCCTTGTTAGAATTGAAGAATCTGCTGTCATCGCATGAGAGTTTGACAAAGAAGACGGCAAGAGTGACTATCATGGAAGGAGAAAGTGAAGCTCTTTTCTCTGGAAAGAAGAAACTCCGGGAAAAAAGAAGAAGAGTTCAGGAGATGAACCGTCGTCATCCTCTCAAGAAGATAGGATGAAGTTCCTTCCTCGTTATGATGTGCAGAATAGATTGCTGTGTTTTGCTTGCCGTAAGTATGGACATATAGCAAAATGTTTGTCAGTCAAACCTAAGGGGCTTACATATGGCTGAGAAGAAGGAGAATCCAAGGCGAGAAGAACATGGAGACGAAAGATCACAACGAGATCAACCGTGGGGGAACTGCTTCCTTGCTGGGATGACGACAACTTCTGTTGATGCGCTAGCTTCAATCAACTTCCAAGATGATTGGATCGTTGACTCTGGTTGCGATCATCATCTTACCGGAGACGTGACGAAGTTCGCTGCCCGTGCAATCGCCTCTTGCATGGGCATGTGTCTGTTGCTTGCACGTGCATGCACACTTGGCTTCGCTCGACCGGGTTGGCTCGTATCTGTGTCCTTGGTCGAAGTTTTCCTGGTTGGACTCAGAAAACTCAAGGGGGACTTCATCAAATTGTATTATTGCATAGTTGAATTCTCCTACAAATTATAATTATTGCGGCCAAACTCAACCCTCCTGGTAGAGCGGACTAAATTGCACCGTCTTAGATCGGGAACGGACGAGCATGCAAACAATCACAAAAAATTGAAAGCTGACATGCCAATTTTTTTGACGTGAAAACCCCGTTAACTGGATAAAAAACCTTTTTGTTGGGACTGTGCAGACCAAACCTCCACTAGAGTTGAGTGCAGTTACATGGCTTTTTTGAAAAACTCGAGGGAGACAGACTGCCTCTCATTACAATTTGAGGGAGAGAGAGAGTTGCTCGGAGGGTGATAGGTCACCACTCACAGAGTTAAGTATTTTACTTGCACCTGTAGGGGGATTTACACTCCAGATGCTTTGGAGTCTTTAACTATTATTTGGATATGGGAGCTTCTTGCTTGGTTTGTCTTGGATCCGACGGCTTGGAAGTTAGAGATGCTCGTTGTGCACGCCTTGTCCTCTACGACTTGTCTCTGGTTGTATTTTGGAGGAGTCTTAGTGCGATTATCCTGTCAGTGATTGGAGCGCCTATTCTTGAGTGCACATGGTGTTTGTTGGTGGAGAACGCGTGGAGCGCTTACTAGCGGAGAGTGCGTGGAGCGCTTGCTGGAGAAGCACGCACGAAGCGCTTGCTGGAGGAGAGCGCGCGAAGCGCTTGCTGGAGGAGAGGGAGTGAAGCGCTTGTTGGAGGAGAGCGCGGAGAGCGCTTGTTAGAGGAGAGCGCGGAGAGTGCTTGCTGGCGCAGAGCGCGTGGGGTACTTATTGAAGGAGAGCCCGTGGAATGCTTGCTGGCAGAGAATGCGTGGGGCGCGCGCTGGCGGATAGCACGCGGGGCGCACGCTGGCGGAGAGCGCGCGGGGCGTTCGTTGGCGGAGAGCGCGCGAGATGCTTGTTGGAGGAGAGCGCGTAGGGTGCTTGCTGGAGAAGAGCGCTTGGGCGCTCGCTGGAGGGGAGCACACGGGGCATTTTCTGGAGGAGAGTGCTTGGGGCGCTCGCTGGAGGGGAGCGCACGGGGCATTTTCTGGAGGAGAGTGCTTGGGGCGCTCGCTGGAGGGGAGCGCACGGGGCATTTTCTGGAGGAGAGTGCTTGGGGCGCTCGCTGGAGGGGAGCGCGCGAGGCATTTTCTGGAGGAGAGTGCTTGGGGCGCTCGCTGGAGGGGAGCGCGCGAGGCATTTTCTGGAGGAGAGTGCTTGGGGCGCTCGCTGGAGGGGAGCGCGCGAGGCATTTTCTGGAGGAGAGTGCTTGGGGCGCTCGCTGGAGGGGAGCGCGCGAGGCATTTTTTGGAGGAGAGTCCTTGGAGCGCTCGTTGGAAGGGAGTGCGCGGGGAGTTTGCTGGAGGAGAACGCTCGGTGCACTTGCTGGAGAAGAACGCGCTGAGCGCTCACTGGTAGTAAGCGCATGGAGCACTTGCTGGAGGAAAGCGCGCATGGAAGTAGCAAACATGAAGGTGTGTAAGCAGGCGGCGTGCGCGGGAGCGTGCGAGGAGGTGGCACAAGGAAGCAGAGCGCATGGGAGCATGCAAAGAAAGAGACATATGTGAGAGCGCGCAAGGAAGAGTCGTGCATGAGAGGATGTTGGGAAGAGAAGTGGAGGAGAGAGAAAATTCGTAGGAGGAGGAGAGAGAAAATCTATATGAGGAGGTGAGAGAAAATTCATAGGAGGATTTTCTAGGGGAAAAGTGGATGGAAATGAAGGAGGTTCTGAGTTCTATTTATAATTTTTTGAGGGTGTCATTTCCATAAATAAGTGGTGGTTACAGTGGTTATGGAGGTTATACGGTTATCCGCACATCATAACCAATATATGTGCTATGTGCACACCTGTTTGTATAGTTTTGTGGCGATATGACGGATATGATTATGCACACACAATAATCATATTATTTACTATACGCTGACCGTCATGTGTATTTTTGTTATACACAGACCACCCCACGATGGTGAATTTTACTATTTGTACCCCATGATGGGGAATTTTGCTATTTGCACCCCATGATGATGAATTTTACTATTTGCACCCCATGATGAAGAATTTTACTATTTGCACACTATGATGAGAAATTTTGTTATTTGCATCACATGATGAGGAATTTTAGTATTTGCACCCCATGATGGAGAATTTTGTTATTTGTACCCCCATGATGAGAAATTTTACTATTTGAACCCAATAATGAGAAATTTTACTATTTATATCTCATGATGGGAATTTTTTTTCCAATATCCGCACCCCATACGCGAGGTTGTGTTTAGCGCTGCATGGAGACCCCACCAATAATATTTAATGAGATATATTAATTATGAACATAAAATAAGAGCATTATTATATGCAGATCATAAATTGCTACATACATGTCATTGATATATGCAAACTATCAAATTTTATATGCAGGCCACTGAATGGAAGTAATCTATTCCTCCCCACCCACCCCTCCCGGTTTCTCACTTTTGTTCCCCCACGACAGCCGAACTTAGATCTCTGAAATATGGTATTGGCCACAACTTGTGCCCCCTCTTCATTGATTTTAGATAGAATATATCTGAAGAGTTAAACCATTAACATCGCTCATTAAAATTTGTACGATTTTGAGGTGTTTTTCACTACATTTACAACACAACAAATTAATACTCAAAAGTTGACATAGGATTCAAAACAAGAGTCTCCTCGATATTAGATATATATGAGAAGGACTGTGTTGCAGGGGTGATGCGGTGGTGGCCGACAAACCTGAGGTGGTAAGGGAAGTTGAGGGAGAGGAGATGGCGATTGGGTATGCTGGAGAGAATGAGGCGAGGGCAGCAATTGTTAGAAAGGAGAAGTTCGGCCTAGCACACGGCCTGTAATACGGGCGTGTTACAAGGTCGAGTCCTGTTCAGGCGTGATGGTTTCTGTGTCGATTAAGGCACATGACCTATGACACGGGCGTGTCAGAAGCCGTGTCCTGTTCTGAGATCGAAGATTTCTTGTACGAAAGTGAGACACGGCCTGTGACACGGGTGTGTCACAGGCCGTGTGCGGCCCCAGTTAGATGGTTTTAAGAGTGAATCGAGGTCGTTCGTTTTATTTTTAAGGGATCTGACGGCCCAGCTTTCCCCCTGTTAATATATGGTCAGGAAATAAGGGTTTAGGCCCCATTTCTTTTGGTCCAACCTCTTTCAAAGAGGTAGAGAGAGAGGAGAGCAAAGGTTGAAGAAGGAGGAGGAATACTGCCGTTGTTGAAGCTTCGGATCTCCAAATCGCGAGCCGAGTCCAGATCCGCGGAGGCGAGTCTGTTGCGGTGCGTTTCATCCGGCTAGTTTTCCATGGCGCCAAAGCGAACCTCTAGGGTAAAGATTCTCTTCTTGGACATGTGAAGTCCTCTTCCTTTTTGCATGGAAACTCCCTCCCGCAAGTGAGCGGTGAGTGTGAGGTATTCCTCCGGGTAGATATGATTTATCCCCGTCGTTTTGCATTTAGAGTCCGGAATCAAAGTACGGACGTAGGCATGGTGTGTGAATCCTATCTGGACAAGTTGTTCTGGATCGATGATGTTTTCATTATGCTTGTATTGCCGTAGAAGACTCTGTGTCGTTTGCTTTGCGGGTTTTCTACGTGGTAGATTGCAATAGGGACCTTGGAGACTAACTCCAATGTGCACCCGGAAAACTGGGAAGAAGTGCATTTCTACTATCTTGGTATGCAAGTCTATACATAAGAAAGAAAACTATCTCACAAGGATGAGGAATAACAATCTCAGCTACCCAGGAGGCCACAAGCAAGCTCCACAAAAAACTAGCCGCTCAACCGGCTACAACCGGAACCTGAGGCATTCAAAGAAAGAATAACTCAGCAAGAATATAATCAAAAAAAGTGGAACATTAGATTCATAAGCAATAAAAGAAGGAGTTTACCAACACTGCAACAAATGCTTTCAAAAAGAGCAGAAGGAAATAATCAAGACAGCAACACGAAACACTGTTTAAAGAGCAATCAAAGCACACCAAGTGCAAGAATGAATAACAACATGCTCTGCGAAACACCTGCAGTAGCAACAAGGCAAACATATGCCAATAGAAATAGTCATATGAAAGGAAAAGAGCTAACAGTCCTAACTTTGTGAATTATTGGTCGTGGTAAAACCTTGGGTCTGGGTTGGTGGAAAAAAACAGCCCTCTTCCAAACAACCAGACCCAAAAATAGTCAAGGGTGAAAAAAACAACCAGTGGCAGCTACAGGGTCCACACACCTAACCATACCAGCCCAAAACAGCCTAATTGGTGGTGGCCACAGCTCAGCACACACCATTCACCCCTTACAGAGCCACCAGAAACGTCACCTGTCATAATCCACGAGTCAGTATTCAAAAACTAGCCGATAACAAAACACCCCCCCTAAGGGAAAAACAACACTAACAATCCTGGAGAAAACACCATCCCAAGGAAAAAGTGTCGAGTTCACTCGACGCGGCGTTGAGTAAGCTCCACTCACTTAACACCAACACCCAGCGGGAAAGGCGTTGAGTTCACTCGACGTCGCGTTGAGTGAGCTCCACTCACTCAACGCCAAATGACTTAACCGCAAAAAAACTCACTCTCGAGACGACGGCGTTGAGTGAGTCAACGCCATACAACTATAGGCGTTGTGTGAGCTCCCCTCACTCAATGCTTTATACTTGGCTAAAAAACTGTCTGCTAGACAGCGTTGAGTGGGCTTCACTCACTCAACGCCAAAAGACTTAGAAAAAAAATCATCAGGCTAGATGACGTTGAGTGAGCTCCACTCACTCAACGCCAAAAGACTTAGAAAAGTCTTCAGGCTAGATGGCGTTGAGTGAGCTCCACTCACTTAACGCAAAAAGACTTAGAAAAGTCTTCAGGCTAGATGGCGTTGAGTGAGCTCCACTCACTCAACGCCAAAAGACTTAGAAAAGTCTTCAGGCTAGATGGCGTTGAGTGAGCTCCACTCACTCAACGCCAAAAGACTTAGAAAAAGAAATCTACCAAGGCAGACGACGTTGAGTGAGCTCACCTCACTCAACGCTGTCAACGCTTTTACACTTAGAAAAATCTAACCAAGCAGGCGGCGTTGAGTGAGCTTAACTCACTCAACGCTGTCAATGCCTAAGCCAAACTTGGACGGCATTGAGTGAGCTCATTTCACTCAACGTTGTCAACGCTTTTGACTTAGAAAAACTGTCTAGCCAGACGGCGTTAAGTGAGATCAGCTCAGTTGGTGATCAGAACTGTTGAAGGTATTTGATCAAGGGTTGCGGGTTCGAAACCCCTGCCAACAACCTACTATGCTGAGAAATAGGCCGGTGATTTGGTTGGGGTGTACGGCCTGCAGGCCTTGTTAACGGCGTCGGTGTCCAGGCCATACTGTGCGGCCCATGTGTGACGCTCGACATTTCCTCGTAAGTGATTGACACGTCATAAATTCATTTGAATTATAAAATTTATCCCCGATGATGATATGTTTATTATCAGAGACGTCTCATATTGATTTTTTGGGTTAATTACGAGTCTATGTCACATGCATTCACAAAATTTTACAGCTTGATGTTACAATTTATGAGTTGATTCAATTAATTGGGAAATAAAACCACTTGCGGGAATTATAATGATAAGAGGCGGTGGGGGGAGGTGAGCATTTATTGGAGGAAGCTTTTCCTTTTCCTTCTTATCCCTTGCCGCTGTAAATGTATTCTGCATCTCGGTGGTATCGAACTTAGGGCTCACGGAGCCGTTCTCTTTCTCTCTTCTCCTCATATCCCTCTCTTGATCTTACGAAACCTAGCAAGATTTCTAAAGTTCTGCTAAGTTTTGTTGGACTGGTTTCAGTTAGGGCTCGTGATGTGCTGCAGAATCTTTACTAAAGACTAATGGTTTCAAATTCTACATTTATAGGTACAGGAAAATCACATACTGGACAACAGTAGTGAGGAGGATTGGGTTTTATGTTTATGCAGATGTTTAGTCACTTTTGATGATGGCTTAGCTTAGCCACTTTTGTTAACATGCGCTTACTTTTGTAAAAGCTTTTGTAAAACTTAAACTTGTAATTAACTCTGGTATTATAGGTATACCATGAATCTGACGTATGTACTTGTTTTTATACTTATATTCATGAGTATGCTCATTGTGAAATGATGAATGGTTGAGTTAGTGAAACTTTCTTGTATAAAAAGAAAAGATAGGATGTATATGTTGATTGTGGCGGACTACGGGCCGTTACACCATGATCGGGTGCGGCAGTCCTTAAGCTGTTCGGGCCGGGTCGTTACAAAAAAGTGCACCCGATCAGCTGTGCTGAGAAACAAGCCGGTGATTTGGTTGGGGTGTACGACCTGCAGACCTTGTTAACGGCGTCGGTGTCCAGGCCATACTGTGTGGCCCATGATCGGGTGCGGCAGTCCTTGAGCTGTTAGGGCCGGTCGTTACAAAAAAGTGCACCCGATCAGCTGTGCTGAGAAACAGGCCTGTGATTTGGTTGGGGTGTATGGCCTGCAGACCCTGTTAACGGCGCCGGTGTCCAGGCCATACTGTGCAGCTCAATTGGTGATCAGAACTGTTGAAGGTATTTGATCAAGGGTTGCGGGTTCGAAACCCCTGCCAACAACCTACGGTGCTGAGAAACAGGCCGGTGATTTGGTTGGGGTGTACGGCTTGCGGGCCTTGTTAACGACGCCGGTGTCGAGGCCATACTGTGCGGCCCATGATCGTGTGCGGCAGTCCCTGAGCTCTTCAGGCCGCTTCGTTACAACGCTTGTTGGAGGAGGGCGCGCAGGGTGCTTGCTGGAGGAGAGCGCTTGGGGTGCTCGCTGGAGAGGGGCGCGCGAGGCATTTTCTGGAGGAGAGTGCTTGGGGCGCTCGCTGAAAGGGAGCGCATGGGGAGTTTGTTGGAGGAGAACGCTCGGGGCACTTGATAGAGGAGAACGTGCGGAGCGCTCACTAGTAGTAAGCGTACTGAGCACTTGCTGGAGGAAAGCGCGCAGGGAAGTAGCACACAAGAAGATGTGTAAGCAGGCGGCATGCGCGAGAGCGTGCGAGGAGGTGGCACAAGGAATGAAGCAGAGCGCATGAGAGCGTGCAAGGAAGAGTCGTGCATGGGAGGATGCTGAGAAGAGAAGTGGAGGAGAGAGAAAATTCGTAGGAGGAGAGAGAAAATCTATATGAGGAGGTGAGAGAAAATTCGTATGAGGATTTTATAGGGGAAAAGAGGATGGAAATGAAGGAGGTTCTGAGTTCTATTTATAATTTTTTGAGGGTGTCATTTCCATAAATAAGTGATGGTTATAGTGGTTATGGAGGTTATACGGTTATCTGCACATCATAACCAATATATGTGTTATGTGCACACTTGTTTGTATAATTTTGTGGCGATATGACGGATATGATTATGCGCACACAATAACCATATTATTTACTATACGCTGACCGTCATGTGTATTTTTGTTATACACAGACCACCCCATGATGGTGAATTTTACTATTTGTACCCCATGATGGGGAATTTTGCTATTTGCACCTCATGATGAGGAATTTTACTATTTGCACCACATGATGAAGAATTTTACTATTTGCACACCATGATGAGAAATTTTGCTATTTGCATCACATGATGAGGAATTTTAGTATTTGCACCCCATGATGGAGAATTTTGCTATTTGTACCCTCATGATGAGAAATTTTACTATTTGCACCCAATAATGAGAAATTTTACTATTTATAGCTCATTATGGGAAATTTTTTCCAATACCCGCACCCCATACGTGGGGTTGTGTTTAGCGCTGTAAGGAGACCCCATCAATAATATTTAATGAGATATATTAATTATGAACATAAAATAAGAGCATTATTATATGCAGGATCATAAATTGCTACATACATGTCATTGATATATGCAAACTATCAAATTTTATATACAGGCCACTGAATG
Organism: Platanthera zijinensis; assembly: GCA_039513925.1. Lineage (NCBI taxonomy): Eukaryota > Viridiplantae > Streptophyta > Magnoliopsida > Asparagales > Orchidaceae > Platanthera > Platanthera zijinensis. Next base: position 21,481,925 of record CM077096.1, read on the forward strand.
AAAGTAATCTATTCCTCCCCACCCACCCCTCTCGGTTTCTCACTTCTGTTCCCCCACTGCAGCCGAACTTAGCTCTCTGAAATATGGTATTGGCCACAACTTGTGCCCCCTCTTCGTTGATTTTAGATAGAATATATCTGAAGAGTTAAACCATTAACATCGCTCATTAAAATTTGTACGATTTTGAGGTGTTTTTCACTACATTTACAACACAACAAATTAATACTCAAAAGTTGACATAGGATTCGAAACGAGAGTCTCCTCGATATTAGATATGAGAAGGACGGTGTTGCAGGGGTGATGCGGTGGTGGCCGACAAACCTGAGGTGGTAAGGGAAGTTGAGGGAGAGGAGATGGTGATTGGGTATGCTGGAGAGAAGGAGGCGAGGGCAGCAATTGTTAGAAAGGCGGAGTTCGGGTAAGGGAATGGAGGCAGAACCGAGGGGGAAGTGGAAGACAGGGAGGATGCATAGAGACAGTTGGATCCTCTGTAACAATTCATATTTAAAAAAATGAACAACAATAATAATAAAAGCATAGGTGACAATTTTGTAATATTAGGGTTTAGGGTTTTCCCCTTTATTATATACCCGGCCAGCCCCCCCCCCCCTTCTGATCCAAAAATTCATTCGACGCTAGGTTTTTTTCTCCCGCACGCAGGCCGCTTCCGTCCCGATAGCCGCACCTGCGCTGAATCCCCCGTCCCTCACAACCCGCCGCTCCTGCCTCCTGCCGTCGCCGCCTGCTCTCCCTCTTCTCTTCCTTAAAGCTGGCAACTCCCTCTTCTCTTGTGACCGGCGAAAGATCTTCCCCCCAAGCAACCGACAGTCCCTCCTCCTCCTGGCCGACAGCAGAGCCTTTTTCTTCTCCTCCTCCTCCAAGTGTAGGCAGGATGTCCACCTCCTCTTCCTTGTCGATTTGGCTAGTGGATTGCAAGAGGGTCACTAAGGGTTTGGTCGAAACTCCCACTACTTGGATTTTTGAGCCCAGATTTGGTCTCCTTGGATAAGTAACTCCTTCAATCTCCTTTAGTCAGATTTGTCCTAAATTATTGTGATAATTTCGGCGCCCCAATCGATGTAATTACGTCGATCCAACACATGTTCATTGTATAATTGACTAATTCCGAATTTATTTGTGTTTTCCGGTGTCGCTCGTTGGATCTTGTGGTGGGGTCTCTCCATAGCCCTCTCTGATTTAGGGTTTCCGTCACCCAAGCGCCGCCAAATCCTTGATCCTTCGTGGTTCCTCCTTCCCCCTCACCTCTGAGAGAGATAAAAATTTCTAAACCTCTCTCTTATTGTGTTGTGCGATTAACAAATGCCCGTGCAAGCATAGAAACCTCGTTAAGTCAAGTGTTGTATATATATTGATTTTGAGTAGGTTCACATAGAGCCATTGACTTTGCTTGCGCCGCTTAGCTGTCGCCAACAATTTTGGCTTCACCTTAAGGCAAGTGGATAATTTTCTCTCGCGCAAACATTTCATTTAAATTCATCGTATTTATATCTAAACTATTAACTGTAACTGACAATACAAGAATCGTTACTCATTAGCATGTCATTTTGCGTTAGATGTTTCTATAGACAATTATGATTCACTTTAGTTTTGAGTTTCATAAACGATCTTGAAAAATAGTGTTTAAATGGTGCATGACCTTATTTGAATGGTCACGGTAAGCAGGAAGTATTGTTTTCTACTAAGACTTACACTTGAATTTGAGTGTGAATCATGTGCACCCACTATAAACACCTACTCATTTCATCGATTACAACTTATCTCGTTTCAAGAACGATTATGCTATACTCCGAAATACGCTAATAATTTCAAATATTTCTACTTAATTCGGTTACTTGCCTGTTTTACTAGTTTTGCTTCAAGATAAATTGATACTCAATTACTTTTATTTTCCCTCTACACGTATTCTAATTTATAACTTGTTCATAATTTATTACTATGTTTTAAGACATTTTCTTTTTTATTTTGGAATTTTTCTTATTGATTGTGACTGTGCCGTCTGCTCCCTGAGCTCGAGCTGCCTCAAGTTCCTGTGTTCCTGGAGCTTTATCTTTTGTCATTGTGTCAGGTTTTATGTATTTGATTTCTTTTACTGTTGAATATATTTATGATGTAATAGACATGATCAACTACTTTCGTTTGAGTTATGGACAACTACTAGGCTATTTTCTAATGTACTAAAATTTAATATTAATGACATGCTCATTTCTTTGATTTATTGCATTTACATTTTATCAGTACTGTGCGTGACATGAGATTTTATTAAAGTGCATGTGCATCAATTTTACACTAAAATTTCCGCATTAAAACAAACTAGTTTTCTTAAATCAATTATTTTAAAACTAACATTATAATTTTAGCTCCGCCTAACAGTCATGGAAATTTTCTTCGCCCATGCCTGCGGCATCACAACCCACCCGTAGCGTGCGGTGATAATTGTTATTAGACGGATCGTGACATCTACGGTGAGAAAGAAAGGGGGAGAGAGGATACAAGCAAAGTTCGAGGGGATGAGGTCGGAGGAGGTGAGCAGGGAAGAGATGATGAGTTGAAGGATATAAATTTTTTTTTTTGGCTTGCATATAGACTTTTGATAAGAAAAATGACTTTAATTAGTGTTTTGCCTTACATATAGTCAAATGTGACCTGCATATAATCAATTATGATCTGCATATAACAATGCTCTATAATAATTATATATATTGCGGGTCACTCGAGGCTCTTGGTAGAATGGTCTAAATTGGACCGCCTTAGCTCCAGATTGGTCTTGCACACAAATAGATATTGAGAATGGAGACGACTGACAAGAAGGTTTTTTTTACGTGGAAAACTCCAGAAAGAGGTAAAAAATCACGTGGTCGGGACTGTACCGACCAAACTTCCACTATCAGTTGTTGCTTTACAGGGCTTTTGGGAGAATGCGAGTCCAACAAAGCACTCATCGTTACAACTTTAGGAGAAAGAGACGCGCTCAGAGGGAGACTAACCACCACTCACGAAGCTAAGCATTTGTCTTTGTTTGCGGTGGGGAACACGCGCTCTGGAGACTTGACAGTCTTTTGTTTGTGTTAGGAGGCTGGAGCGTAGAAAGCTTACGGTTGACTGGTGGGCGCTAAGTGTCGAGAGTGCTGCGCGCAGTTTTTTTTGCTGTGGTGGGAGGCGTGCCGACAGAGTGAAACGCTCGAGGGTACATGAAGGTCTATGAAGGTGGACGAAGATCTTTGAAGAGCGAATGAGTTTCCCTGGTGAAGCTCTCAAGCGTGTAGGAGAAGCGGAGGAAGAGAAAGGTGGAAATGAAGGAGAGACCAAGGTCCTATTTATAGGCCCCCAGGGTGCTTATGGTGGTTACACGGTTATCCACTTATCATAACCATTCTTTTTACTATTTGCAGACCAATTTAGTATAATTTGTTTCGTGCAGTTTTATAAATTTTTTTACTGCGCGCATACCAATATAATTTCGGCTATGTGCATCCACCCATGATGGGTGGTTATGTCGGTGGTTAAGCGGGTGGTTGTACATCAGATGGTGAAGATCGTGTGGGGACGATCAGACGACGAAGGATTGACCGACAACGGAGAGGGGACGACCGGTGACAACGATCGACGGTAAGCCCCTGGCGGTGGGAGGCTATCCAGGGAGGATTGAGCGGAGACCGACGCAGACACGCCAACCGGGAGGCCGGTCACGAGCGCTCTATTCGTGGAGGCCGGTCGCGGGCAAGCCGGTCAGGGAGACCGACCACGACACTGAGAGCGTCTGGCAGTCACGGGCGCCTGGCCGCAAGGTGCGTGACTACAATGCGCGAGACTGCAAGGAGTGTGGCCACAAGGCGCGGTCGCAAAGAGCGATCACGGTCGGCCGGAAGGCCTGTCGCAGGCACGCCAATCGAGCAAAGGTCGGTTGCGCCCGACGGCCGTGGGAGCGCTAGTCGAGGAGGGGCCTGCCGCACTCGGCGACTGCGGACACGCCGACCGGGGGCCGGACTCGCTCGGAGGCCGCGAGCATGCGAACGGGAAACATAGCTGCGACCAACCATGGACCTCGGGCCCGCACCCATATGACGGAGGCAGCCGGCTGGTTCGTGCGAGGGCGGCGGTTGGTGCGCACGGGGGGGGGGAGGGGGGAGGAACGCGCGTGAGGCTGTTTCTCTCATAACTTCCCATTAAATGAGTGTGGGGCATGACTGTTGAAGCCGAAAAAATCACTTCCTCAAATATTCGAATCTAAGTGCAGTATAAGGATACTGATCACGCGATTGAATGCCACAACTCGAATATCACAAGAGCAAGAGAGAGAGAGAGAGAGAGAGAGAGAGAGAGAGAGAGATGTTTACAGTCACACCCTAGGTACTTCAGTATGGAGGTCTCATCACGTACCTGAAAATTTTGGAGAAACTTCCTCTTCAACTAAAATGCAGATCGAGGTACGAGGAAGACAAGAACTTCATGAGTATCACACTTATGGGGGGGGGGGGGGGGGTCTCAACATCTTCCAAAGTGTCATTCCAAGAACCTTTCGGGGTCTATTTATATATGCAAGAATAACTCTGGGAGCTTTGGATACTCGCCCATACTAGCTAGTTATGAGGGCTACTCGTCCATACTAGCGAGTTATGAGGGCTACTCACTCATAATCGCGCTTGCTCGCCGATGCTCGCCCATATTCGTCTGGTGAGCTCTACGGATAGTCCTCTCCTTAAGCTTTTATGATCTCGACTAATTGTGTATTATATAATGGAAATTTCAGCTATTTACATCCCGAAATTCCTATAAATATAGGGAGATCTTGCAAAAATAGTTTAATTACCATATTTTAGATAAATTTTACAATAAATTAAATATAATTAAACCTTTAAATAAAATCTTCAACTCTTGTGATACTTTAGGAAGGACGTCAACCATTTAGGTAATTTTTAATGAGAGAGATTCGACTTCTAATGCAAATTATGAGAAGTTATGCCCGGTATTGTCCACAGCTACTCTTGGGTTCACTGTTTTCGATCATGACTTAGGCTCCGTTTGGGGGACTAATTTTCACCGGTCAAGCGGTTGCGACCGCATGAATCGGACCTAAATTTTCTGTTCATGCGGTCGCAACCGCTTGACCGGTGAAAATAACTCCCCCCAAACGGAGCCTTATTTAGGCTTCATTTGGGGGGGACTTATTTTCACCGGTAAAGCGGTTACGACCGCATGAACCGAACTTTAATTAAGGTCCGATTCATGTGGTCGTAACCGCTTAACCGGTAAAAATAAGTCCCTCTAAACTGAGCCTTAATCTTGCAAATGTAAAAAAAATGGATATAAATGATATAATGAATGATACCGTTAGTTTTCTAACATATTAGATATTTTTTTGGATGATGGGGGAATACTTGGAGACCAGCAAACTCGTTTATGAGCACACTGATTGTGATCGACATCCACCAGAATACACATCTCAGAGGAAAGATCTCAAACACATATGAGAAGTCTCCCCTTAGCAATCAGTGACACTATTTGCAGCATTGTAACCATATTCGATGACACAATCACGAAATCCTGAGACTCAATCCAGTGACACTATTGGCAGCATTGTAACCATATTCGATGACACAATCACGAAATCCTGAGACTCAATCTCTAATGTCCTAAACTTGTCTCATTATGCTATCAGAATTGATCCACTAGATCAACGTTATTGCGTCACCTTGAACAACAATGCGTGGAAACCTAAGAACAAAGATCGCTTGTCGAAGACCCTCTCATGCAGGATGAACCCTCTCACCCTAAACCCTATATAATCGAGTGAAGCAAATACCACCACTCAATATCTCAATCGAACAAGACCACAATAACCCTTGATAACTCACCCGTCACCGCCCAATCTGTCTGACATTTCAAGAAACCATAAAAATTGAGTGTAATCCAATTATCCTATGAAGGTTCCCATAGATATGAAGTTACATAGGGCCAACGAACCAATCACCCCCAAGAACTCCAATAAGGATGGTAGACCATAACACACTCATCCACCAAAAAGTTCCTCAGCTCATTCACACCTCTTCTACCCAAGAAGTTAAGTGAAAGTTAGGTGCATTCAAAAATCAAAGCATTGTGAACCTTACAAATCTCTCAGGTAAAAACAACAACAATCATTTGGAGGAAGCTACCTTGGAACACCTATTTATAGTTGCACAACTAGAGCACATTAAACATATGACTTAGGCTCCGTTTGTTTCAACATTTTTTCTTCGTTGATGCTGGGAAAAAACACAAATTTGAAAAAACCTATTTGATAAAACTCCATTCTTCATTCCCAATGCTCCAAAACATTATTTTGACCTTCAACACCAAAGCTTATCCATTCCCTCCATTCTCAGCACCCCATTCCCACCCCTCTCATTCCCACCGCTAGAAACTCTGTAAACCAGCACAAGTGTTACAACAACAACACTCAAGCCTTTATCCCACTATAGTAGGGTCGGCTATATGGATCCTTTGTCGCCATTGTGCCCTATCTTTTGTCATAATCTCATTAATGCCTAAGTACATCATGTCTTTTCTTACAATTTCATTTCAAGTCTTTATTGATCTACCCCTCCCTTATTTAACATGTTTAGTGACTAGACTCTCACAATGTCTAACAGGTGCCTCTAATGATCTCCTTTGTATGTGTCCAAGCCATTTTAGATGAGCTTCTCGCATCTTCTCTGCAATTGGTGCAAGTGTTATACTCCAAAATTCTTTCACCCGCAAATATTATTATGCAACAGACACATGGCCAACATTATTCAACTCGTGATCACAACAAGGACAGGTGGCGGAGATGAGAATACCACAACCACAAATAAATGCCGACAAGCTCAGCTAATTGACAAATGGAAAAAATAAAATAAATATTTTTTGAATATCCAATGTTGACGGTCAAATAAATAATAGTCGACTGTACGACCTCCTCGCCCGTAAGTTGTTGCATAAATATAAAATGAAAAATAAACATCTTGATTTGCTTCTTATTCTCCGCAGAAGCAGGTGAAAGATCGCCGGATCTCGGTAATAGCCTTCAGAGTCTGTGATTGCAATCGGTTTGTAGTCTGCCGATTGTTTTGGCATCGTTTTGATAGCTTTTTTATGATCCGAATTCATTTTATACAGTTTTTTTAGGGTTCTTCTCCTTTCTGAGGGGTTTGGGGCTTATTTCCTCACGGGTTTTGCGGGATTTGGCGTATTTTTAATCTTCTACACTGTTTATAAGGATTCGAGTAAATCTGTTCATTTCATGCGAAATATCAGGCATGGATCCGGGTGTTTAAAGTAGCACGATGACTTTAGTTAAGAAATGATAGTTTGATCAGTAAGTTTGAACGTCTTTTCTCATTCCAGTGTAATTGTTGTTTGATTATATGTTATTGGAGCATAAGAAGCTTCTTAGCTTTTAATGGATCGGTGATGCTTGCCTGGTTATACCTAATAATTTGGAGCATGTGATTGTTGAGTTCATGATTGGATCTTTCCTATTATCAATTTCAACTTCTTAAGATGGGTATGGGATGTTGAAATTGGAAATCTTGACCGATTTTAAGAAGTTCAGTATACAAAGAGGTCATTTATGCTCCTGCTATAAGGCTTCAATTGGATTTTCAGTTGTGTTGAGGCATTTTAGAGCATTTTACAGAGTTCCATTTCACATAAGGTAAAATATCTGTTGGTGTAGAAATACCGTGCAATTTCCCTTCAGTATGCGCTTGAATTTGGTTTGAATATGTGTTCAACTACCAGTGTATCTCATCTAATTTTGGTCTTCCATCTGTTTTCACTCCTTAGGAAGTGGTATTTCAGACAGAGATCGAAGTATTGATGTGATTTGTGTGTTCTATGTGTCCCGCCTTCTTTCTTTATGGTTGAGCGCGGTTCAATATCAAGTTAATTTCCATGATGGCGCTGTATAGTTGAGTGTTTTCTTGGTGCATGATACTTTGGCGAGCTTGAAACCCTTCCTCTTAAGGGGGGAGTAAGAGTAATAATTGATGTGTAGGGATTTCACATGAGGAGGAGATTGTAGATGCACACAATAGCATGTTGTAGTTCCATATTTGATGTAGGGAAATATATGTTATAGTTCAAGCTTTTTGGTTGAATGTGAGTTCAGTTTTCCCTTGATTGCCTCTCCTTATCAAGTTACTTACTTCATGGGCATATTTAAATAACAATTTTGTACATATTTTGATGACATCTGAACTTCCATCTATTCTTCTTACATTTAGATATCAATCTATTTGATGCCCAAAAGAAATAACAAAAATGAAAAGAAATATAATAGCTGTCTTTAATCATTATAGATAACATAGTTGAATAGTTTGTTTAACTAATCCAACATTAAACCAAACAAAGCCAGAAGCTTTGACCGTACTTTTTGATGAACGCGTTGAAGTGCTCAATTTCTAACCTTGCTTTTGCACCGCTTGAATATCCACAAGTGTGTTTCACTACAAGTACTAATATTGTCTGCCAAAGAGAATTGTTAGATGTGAAAATTGACTTTGTAGTTCACCTATCCTTCAGTGTTGAGCCCCATATAGCTGCCAAAGAGAGAAGATTATGTTGTCAAATTTCTATCTTGCATTTTATATGAAGGCATTTTCATCACCTTCTAACACTGCTTCTGACTGCGGCAAAATTAGGAGATGGTGAATAGAAAAATAAATTTACATGTCCTCGTCTGCTTTGAAAACAATAGTTGTAGTTTTATGCTGGGTGTGTTTCCCTCCGTGTTAGGGGAAAAAACAATTTTTTTTTGTAATGGTCCTTATTCTCCTTATGCACCAATCTTGGGCCTGTACCTAAACATATTTTTTCAAATCACTTAAATATAATATCTCAGGTCCACACTCTATCTATAGTTCTCATGAACATATTTCTTGATGAACTGGATTTAAAAATGAATGAATGTAAACGGAAAAGATGAGCCCTTTTTTGATTCTCAACGCTCACCATGTGATTAAGGGTACGTTTGAGGCGGCGTCGGAGCTCCGGCGAGGCAGCGAACTAAGCGGTGTTTGTGATCGGAGGTGGGGTTGGAGACGGAGCAAATGTGATGCGGGACCAGGAGTCCACCTGGCCCGCCACCTTGGCATCACCACCAAGGGGCCCACCTGGAGTCATCACCAGGCAGCTTTATCAGGCCCGCGGGCCACACCCCAACCAGCTCTCCGCCATGGCATCACCACCATGCGGCAGGTTGTTGAGGCCGGGGCTCGATCCCCAGACCTCCTAGATAAGAGGCCATCACCAGCTCTCTCATCACCAACTGAGCCGCGGATCAGTTGGTGATGAGAGAGCTGGTGATGGCCTCTTATCTAGGAGGTCTGGGGATCGAGCCCCGGCCTCAACAACCTGCCGCATGGTGGTGATGCCATGGCGGAGAGCTGGTTGGGGTGTATGGCCCGCGGGCCTGATAAAGCCGCCTGGTGATGACTCCAGGTGGGCCCCTTGGTGGTGATGTCAAGGTGGCGGGCCAGGTGGACACTTTTATGATGCGGGACCAGGAGTCCACCTGGCCCGCCACCTTGGCATCACCACTAAGGGGCCCACCTGGAGTCATCACCAGGCGGCTTTATCAGGCCCGCGGGCCATACACCCCAACCAGCTCTCCGCCATGGCATCACCACCATGCGGCAGGTTGTTGAGGCCGGGGCTCGATCCCCAGACCTCCTAGATAAGAGGCCATCACCAGCTCTCTCATCACAATTTCTCCCTCACCGGTGGCCTGATGCCGCCCCAAATGGACCCTAAGTGTGATTTGTGTTGTTGGCAATACCATTAGAGTTTTCATGGATTGCTTGCAACTTTTTCAATCCAGGCGAAAACTCGCTGGACAGTTATCAATTTGGATTCTAGAGATATGCAGACACCTTGATCCTTAACCAATCCCTCCATTGCTTTACGATTAATCTAAAGCTATTACTTTTACAGAGAGTGTGGTGCTATCAAGAAAAATGTTTCCAGGGATGGATTTGACTAAGATGGACCCAGGGACTCTTACCCTACTTGGTGCAGCATGCTGCGTGATGTTGACGATGCATTTTACTGTTCAGCTACTGTCACAACATCTTTTTTATTGGAAGAATCCAAAGGAACAGAAAGCAATTATAATCATTATACTCATGGCTCCTCTCTATGCCATTGATTCCTTTGTTGGTTTGCTTGATATCCAGGGGAGCAAAACTTTCTTCACATTTCTGGACTCTGTTAAGGAGTGCTACGAGGCATTGGTAAGTTCAATTTCTTTTCTATGCCACTAGCACCCTTGCATGGGCTGCCCATGCGCAGTGTGTGACAACGTCAATATCCGATCATCGCTCGAGTGACAATTAAGCATTATTGCTGCTTCACACCGCTCACAGGGGATCTTGTGCACCACCGCTATATTTATGTTATTTTATTTGTATACTAGCCATCACGTTTTGTTAGATCAGGGAGATTAAAATCGAAGGATTGAGATTGTTTTGATGTTTCTTATTGAAGACCATGAACAATGATTAAGATTATTTTGATTTTCCCTATATTTTTCTTTATAATATAGTAAAATGAAGCATGCTTTCCTTTGAAGGAATTCTGGAAACAAAATTGATTATACATTTCTTTTATGCAACTTTGCAGGTAATTGCAAAATTTTTGGGTTTAATGTATAGTTACCTTAATATATCTATCAGCAAGAATATAGTGCCAGATGAAATCAAAGGGAGGGAGATTCATCACTCTTTTCCTGTTTCTCTTTTCCTGGTATGCCTCAAACTTGAATATCCAAAACTAGTGAATTCGGCTTTATAAGTACATGTATGTTTAGTCTACTCAAATGTTTCTCCTCATTTAAAAAAAGAACTACATTGAATCTTCATTTGTTTAGCTTTTCATAACTAAACAAAAGTGAATGTACCTTATTATATCTACATGGAATTTGGCTTTATAAGTTTGCTTGTTTAATCTACTTCATATTGTTTCTGGAAATTGCAGCCACGGAAAGTGAGGCTAGAGCATCACACATTGAAGCTTCTCAAAACCTGGACATGGCAGTTTGTGGTTATTCGACCAGTCTGCTCCGTTCTGATAATTTTCTTCGAGTTAATTGGGTTTTATCCAAGCTGGCTTAGCTGGACATTCACCATCATACTGAACATTTCTGTTTCAATGGCACTGTATTCTCTTGTGCTGTTTTACCATGTGTTTGCAAAAGAGTTAGCCCCTCACAAACCTCTGGCAAAGTTCTTGTGCATTAAAGGGATTGTTTTCTTTAGTTTTTGGCAGGTAAATATTCATCTCATTATTTTTTCCTGTTGTTTCGTAACAGGTGCTTCGAACTTGAATGGATATATTTACCAAAATGCAATGGTTTAGTGGTCTTTATGACAACAGTTTAATTCCTTTTGTCTTTTGTTAAGTGTTTACTTTAGATAAAGTAAGTGACGCAGGACAGTTCTATAAGGAGGGAGATCTGACGATTTGTAAGTTGCAATAAAAATTTATTTTATAAATAAATAAAAAAAGATATGCCACAAAAGTGAAAGCTTACAAACAAGGAAACACGTGAAATTTGTATAAAGTAACAGAGTTCAAAATCAAATAGCTTGGCAAATGAAAATTTATGACGCTTCAAAGTTTGGAAACAATGATTATAAACTAATATCCCCTCAAGCAGAGATTTAACACACAATTGAACAAAAAAAAAGACTTCAAGCTAGAACCTTACACAACTAGGAAATAGAGGGCTTGGTGGATCTCCGGTGAGTTTCCAGAAGCTGGGAATAAAGCAATAGATTGGTTTAGGATCTCCGGAGGAAACTCAGTTTGCTGAAACTGGACTGCTGCAGGACTGATGACATGGAACAGCAGCTGGGTGGATGGTAGGGGCTGTCTTGAGGTGCTGAATAATTGTAGAACCAAATAAATGTGTGCTGTATTTAATTCCATGGGCTGGTTTCCAGAGCTGGGAGATTTTCTGGATGTTGGGGGGTGTGGAACAGCGAATTTGGTTTGCTGGAATGAATTTTCAGCAGCAGGACCCGCACTTGGTTGGGTTTCAGGACAGCAAGGAACTGCGGAATTGAATCCTGTATAGCTGTAGTTGATTCCAGATGGATGAGGTTTTCCTGGTGGATGAGGGTGAGGAGGAGAAGCTCGGTGCCTAGGTGGCTGTAAGACTGTTTCAGAGGGCTACCAGCAATTTTGTTTCTCCTGGATGGTATTTTAGGGGGTGGTAAGGGGGCTGGGAGGCTGTTGGAGGCCTGTCCAGCGGTTTTCAGAGGGCGGCTGGAAATGGCTGCTGAAAGGTGTTTCCAGTAGCACCCAGCTGTTTGGAGCCTTCCTGGACAGGTTTTACGGCTGCCAGTGGACTGGGGGTGAAGGGAGTGAGGAGACTGCTGTTTTGGAAGAAGTGTGGGTTTGGTTTGGGCTGAGAATGAGGATCCACGTGTGAGGAGATGGGGCTGTTGAATGGGAGTAGTGGGGGGTTCGGTTAGAGGCTGAAAATGTGGCTCCATGTGAGAGAATGAGGGATAAGTGGGATAGTGGGGTAATGGGAGGAGAGGAAATTTGGCCCTAAACTTTAGGAAGTGGGGATAATGGAGTAAAAATTACTAGTGTAACTACCAATACCTTCATTAACCCAACTCATGAAACTACCTATTTGGGTCTTAACCATCGACTCCCACAAACCCGCAAGCTAATAACTGCCAATCTCCATCAAAGAATTCCCGTTTAAAATACATCTCCCTACTGGAACCCTCCAATGCAAGTAATGCAACCGGCCTCCTAATTCTTTTCCCAAATCCCACCTCCCAGAAGAGGTCCACAGCCCATAGCCCATCCTTCAAGTCAACTGCAGTTCGTTTCCTGCATTCCTCTTGATTTCCATCCCTGATTCCTCAGAATCTTCTCAACACTAGCCCAACTCCTTACTCCCTTTCCCAACCACCCTGCACCTCACTTCAATCAACCACGTTGCAGCTAAAACCCCTTTACGTCAGAAATCTTCCCAGGACTCTAAAATCTATGCTGAATTACATTAATAATTGCTGTCCAGTCCTGGAATCAGCCACATCCTACCTTTCACTCTAATTGCTCATGTAAGTTCACTTGTGAAACCTTTACTAATTGTTGAATATTTTATGAACAGTATATCATTGGGGATACTAATTTGTTGTAGCCTGCTCAATTTTAATTCTACTTGAAAGGTCTATTTACTGGTCATTTAATTGAAACACTTTCTTTTTAATTCAGTTGAATATTACTTGTGTTTCTAAGATCAATTTCTACTGTGAATGCTTATTAACTTTACTAATAATTTCATAATTTATTGTGATTGTTGGTCGGATAATTGTATGAACATTGCATCATTTAGATATATCCTTGACACCACATTAACACTCATTTATTAATGTTCGGTGGGCACTAGTGCACTGCATCCTCAACCGCCTTGCGTCAAGTTGCCTTGAGAAGAATTACAATTTAGAATATCAGAAAGCAATATCTTTATGGATCTAAACAGAACATACAAAATTTAAGTCGTAACTTTGGCATTTTCTTATAAAGTCAACTTTTTAATAACACTAAAATTTATTAATAGACAAATGTCTTATGTAAGTTGCCTTTAGATGTCACTATAATAATTGAATGTCATGCATTAGGATTTAGGAGCAATAACAATTTAAAATATGAGTCAACATCTTCATGAGTCTAAACCAAACACACAAAATTTAAGAGGTATTCTGATATTCAATAAAGTTGGCATCTTAATAACACTAAACTTTATAAATATACATTTTAATAACACTGAACCATCTTGTCTCTAAGCATCATCACAAAATATGGCCAATTCATGCTTGTTTTACTATTTTGCTTCAGAACTTCTTGCATTTTCTATAACTAGTAATGTGTTTACAACGACGGCAATGCTCACAAACTAATAACTGGTCCATTTTTTGCTGAAAATGTTTTCGCACTGTTTTTAAGTATGATTAATCACATAATTTTATAAATAAGTTAATGAATTAAATGGTAAATTTGGAAACTTTAGCCAATTATTGTACAATTAGTCATAAACAATATTAGGATATTCAGTGTATGCTTGCTAAAGTTGTTTAAACTGACTATCAAAATTCTATTATTCAGATTTATACAGTAAGGTTGAAAATACACTAATTAGATGGCTAATGAAAATAATGTGACATGATGAGCAAGGTGAAGTGGTAAATTAAAGATTGCATGATTATAAATTGTTGAAAAATAATAATATTTTTGCACTATGTATTTACACACGTTCCTCATGTAGCACTAAAAAAGATGAGTTAGATTTATATTAGCATTTTTAGTTTATTTTGTAAATAGTATTGTTACGATATTATACTTATTATACCATTAATCTGATTAGTGATGTTATTAGGATCATTAGAGTGGTTTCATTATAACTGTGGTGTTACTTCACATGGATTATCATCTTAACCGTTCATCTTCTCATCTGCTTTCTTGATAATTTAAGAAATGTGTTGACTTCTATAACATCTGTTAGTCCTATCAGTTTCTTGGGTGTTGTTAAATATTCATATTGTAATAAAGTGATACGAGAGTAATCTCACTTACAACCTAATGCAGGACAGACGTCACATCTGTCTACCACCCTGGAGTCCCACCAGAGGGCCCACCTTGACGTCGTTGCACCAAGGCGGCTTTATCAGGCCCACGGGCCGTACACCCCAACCCGTCTCCAGTCCCACCACAGGAATCTGACAGGTTGTTGAGGCCGAGATTCGATCTTGTGACCTCCTTGATAAAGATCTCTCAAGCGAGCTCTCATCACTAACTGATCGAGCTCTCATCATCAAGGAGGTCTCGAGATTGAATCTTGGCCTCAACAACCTTTCGGATTCCTGTGGTGGGACTGGAGACGGGCTGGGGTGTACGGCCCGCGGGCTTGATAAAGCCGTCTTGGTGCGATGTCAAGGTGGGCCCACTGATGGGGACTCCAGAGTGGTAGACAGGTGTGATGTCTGTCCTGCATCACAACCCAAGTTCTATGTGGTTCAATCAAAGATGACCCGCGCCCAGGGAGGGAAAGAGAATTTCACTGTAGTTAAAATGGAAAGACAATTGCTGTCGCTTGCGCTCCAATAACAAGAGGAACAAAAAAACCCTTTATATATCTACCCCTTGACCTTATCGAGATGTGGGCATTATGTAAGGATTCTGATCATTTTCTAAACTTAATGGAGAAATTTGAATGCAATACATCAAACAAATATAACCTTTATGCCCCCAAAATCCCCTAAATATTTCTACAAATCCTTTTATTTCCATTTCACCTGCAAATGAGTGAAAAATGTATGCTATATTAAAAGAGAATTTGTGTTGGTCATGATTATGAAATAGGACCATAAATGAATTCGAGTCCTTCAATTTCAATCCCCTGATTCAATAGAACGCATGAATTTTTTTAATCCCTAAGGATATGATAAAAATAAAAATAATATATCTTGTTCATAGATACTAGCGGCCATGCGTAGGACCCCGTGCACACTGTGCAAAAGCCACAGTACCTGATGCTCGCTAGAGTGAAAGTCAGGCACTGTCGCCTTCTCACACTGCCCACAGGGGAACCCGTGTGCAAGGCCGGTAGTGAAATTTAAAGAAAAAACTAATTGTTGTTTGGATGGCAGGGAATCATGCTTGATGTCTTAGCGTCTTCCGGTGTTATCAAATCAAATCATTTCTGGCTGGATGTAGAGCATATCCAGGAAGCTTTACAGAATGTACTGGTGATGATTGAGATGGTTTTCTTTGCGGTCATCCAACAATATGCTTACCATGTCTCTCCCTACAGAGGCCTTGCCGCCGAAAAGACAAGGAAAGACAAGAAGAACGAGTAGCTCTTTCATCAAGTCGAATCTACTTTTTCGATGGATCAATAATAATAGTCCTATAAAACATCGAGCTGTATGATAACTTAGCATTGTTGTGATTCGTCATAGGTTTATATTGTATGCTCTTAATATGAGTTTTTGATGTCTTGTGTCTTTGAGGGTCTCAAGTAGTATGGATGTTACTTGGAAAGTTGCATCTCTACACATGCTTATAGTTTGTGTTGAATTATGAGTGCTTGTTCCGGGTAGCGATGACTTGTTACCGTCGCTCCAAACATTTCACTATTAGATCAATGTTGGTCATTCACACCGCACATTTTGCTACAAAGTGTCAATTTGTATCATTATATATGCTTCTTGTGAGCTAAGTTTTTGTTTGTTTGGGTTATTTTGCATTATGCTTTCGTTACTATATTGTTAGTATTAATAGAAGCAATATTGTTATTCATTATTCTATTGTTAGCAGAAATAAAAAGTAAATTTTAAGATGACTGAGTTCCTATTCCTCAAAATCGAAACTTATTTCTCGTAATATCTACAAGGCGAGTTCTAAGAATGTTAACTTAGTTTTTTTTTTTCAATTTTGATTAAACCAACGCTTGAAGTGACTTGCATAATTTGTGTTGAAAGTTTTGTGGGAGTTAAAACTCTTCAATATATAAGAGGCTACTTGCAGGTTTGAGTTGTGTTTGCCCCTTCCGCTCCCACACGAAGGAAAGTGGGCGCCTTCAAACATCATGATTGTTGACTCTAAGGGCCTGCTAGTGCCATGGATAGGATAGGGCGGAATGTTGGCGTAGGGCATTCACTGTTTGGTGACTGTCAAAATGTGCGGATTATGGCCATTGTCCCATAAAGGTATGTATACAAAAGGTAAATGTGGTGGTTAAAGGCACGAGTCCTAGCTTTATTCTGCTGATGGTGATGAAATTGTTGTGTTTATGCGCGCTCCAGGCATCCAAGTACCTTATGGTGAAGGCACTGGAATCCTATTATGTGACAATTATTTATTTATTTTAGTCCTTAAGGGAGGCTAAAGTTGTTCATTGTGATTCTTTCCATGGTTAGTCTCTATAGCGAGGCAATTGAGAGAGAGCAAGTGATGTAAATAAAACAATGACAACTCTATAAGAAAACAAAATTAATTCTGCAACCAGGAAATAAAAAAAAGTCCCCCCAAACGGAGCCTTAGGCGTCATGTTTTGTCCAGTTGTGAACCCGCCTAGTTGATTTTCTATGTAGGTTTTACATGTAATTCTCTGTGATCTGCCTTACTATGCTTCGTAAATTTGTTAAAGTGCATAAAATTTGGGTTGGCATTGGATGCACGAGATTTTTCGATGAGACGGAGTTGATGAGGAGGCTTTTAATGGCATATGCAGACGAAATAATTGCACTGAGAAGCGATCAAAGATGGTTGAGCGAAACAAACTAATTGTTGTGACACTGAAACAAAATAGGTTACATGTTCTTCCCGAGTGAGAGTATGATTTTGGCGGAAAGAGCTTCCAGAGTATCTTCGTGGTGGGTAAGGGTGCAGTAAAGTGCAGTTGATGGATTTTACCATAAAGTGCGGGCATCTGAAGGTTCTCGTTGATGTCTGCACATATCTCAAAGTGCTTTGAGATGTGTCCGCTTTGAGATATGTGTGGGCATTCACGCGGACCGTTAGATCCCCACACTTTACTATAAAGTACACCCCTGCACTTTACTATAAAGTACATCCCTGCACTTTACTCCTCCCTAACCTTTTTGTGGTAGATGCTTAAGGTGAAGTCCTAGATTAAGCATCTTCAATGATTATTTTATTTGAATAAAATATAGTCAAATAGAATGAATGATTGATATCATTATTGTAGAAAACTATTATTTAATCTAGTATACAATTAAAATTTCGTGTTGTTGTGGGTCGCTCGGTCTTTCCCCAGTCCGGAGAAATCGGAGCACCTTAGCTCGAAATTGGGTCGGGCGCGCAAACAATCAAAATGAACTGCAACAAATGACAGGAGATGTTTTTTACGTGGAAAACTCGAAAAGGGTGAAAAATCACGTGGCTGGAACTATGCCGAGCCAAAATCTTTTGTGAGTTTTACAAAGTTTGATTTGATCTCGGAGGGCGACAAACCGCTACTCTGTTACAGGTGCAGAAAATGAAGCAAAACGGCCAAGTCATCGAAGGCTTGATGAAAGTGATCCGGCTTTGAAATGTTACTGAGCTCGCGGAACCTAGGTGACAGTGTTCCGGTTGAAAAATTCTCAAGTCTACGGAGCTTCTGGAGGGAGCACTCTCGTTGATGCGAAACCTTGATGAGAGCGCTCTAACGGAGACGATTGACGTGACTTGGAGCGTGTTGGAGTCTTAGCGCAAGTAGAAGAGCAGAGTGAATTTTTGAGCGGAGAATCGCCAAAGTGGACGATCTCGCCGGAAAACATCAAAACTCTCTTTTGCCTCGAGAGTTGCTTGTCTTCAAATGAAGGTCTAGGAGCCTATTTTTAGTTTTCTGGAGGGTCATGGTGGTAATTGCGTCGGGGAGTGATTTTGCTGGCAAATGACATTGCTTCGTTTTGATCGCCCGGGTCACCATTTTTGTTGAAATGACGGGAGTACCCCCGTCCCCCCGGGATGTTCGGGCGACTCGGGGAAGGTGCCCGAAGGCGGCGGCGGCAGGAGGCCGGAGGCCGGAGATGGCGGGAGTCACTGGCGACCGCCGCCGACGCCCGCACGCGTGGGGTGCGGCCGCGAGAAGTGTGATCGCGACTTTTCGGCCGCGTGGGGGCGCGGCCCTCTGCCATGCGGTCATGCGGTGGCGCGACCCTGTCACCGCGCGGGGGCGTGGTACTGCGTGGGCTGGCCGCGCGCGGGCGCGGCCCTGCGGCCACCCGGGCTTGCTGCATGCGGCCGCGTGACGTGTGGCCGCGCGGTCGCGTGCGTGCTGGACGCGCAGGTCGGGCGCCCCTGCGCGGACCTGCCGTGCGCGTGCATGGGTTCGGTGTCTTCCTTGGGGTGTCCGAGGCTTGCGGCTTC
This sequence comes from Platanthera zijinensis, assembly GCA_039513925.1. Classification (NCBI taxonomy): domain Eukaryota; kingdom Viridiplantae; phylum Streptophyta; class Magnoliopsida; order Asparagales; family Orchidaceae; genus Platanthera; species Platanthera zijinensis. The sequence continues at coordinate 21,500,864 of CM077096.1, forward strand.
GATGCGCGTAATCGGTCTGGTCGAGTCCTTGCATACTCGGTCTGAGTCTTACTGGTTTGACTTAGAAATTTCAGTGGGGTCCCCATTACATGCATCATATTTTTATTTAAAATAGTGCAGGTTACCATTTTAATATTTAAATATATAATCTTCTGCAAAATATTCGACCTAAAATGAAAATATAATATTTGGTATTACAAAATAATCTTCAGAGTTCACAAACAAAAAAAGGGCATTATTAAGCGCATCATACTTTTGATTATGTACATGTTTTTGTTAAAAATACTGCAGTGTGCTGAAGAAACACAAAAATATTAAAAACACCGCAATATTGTTAAGAGCAACTCAGCTTGAAAATCACAATTAGCTTTTTGAAAATTTGAAACTAGCTTGAAATTGGCTCCAAACTATTGGAAAAATTTTGGAGAGTAAACTTACCAAGGTTTTGAGAACAATCTTAGATTGAGAATAATGATACAAACTCTCTATTAGGATAAATAAGGCAATGTCCGCCTCATTACGAAAAGGAGCTTTCCCATTTCAACTCGTCGGCGTTGATGGAGGCCTGTAAATTTACAACTTGCGGGAGAGGGCATTGTCGGGGAAGGAAGGAAGGGGATGCATCGGTCTGAGGGAAGATGCGTTCTAATGGAAAAGAAAGGCAGGGGCTACAACGACACAAGAGAGGCGGCCAGGAGGCGAAAACACCATCGGAAGGTGTTGAGGATGCAGAAAAACCGCCAGAAGGCGTCGAGGAGGCAGGAATACTGGCGGAAGGCGTCGAGGAGGCGGAAACACCGATGGAAGGCATCGAGCATGTAAGAGGAGGCATCTTTGGAGAGCTAGGGTTCGGCGAGAGGCGGAAGATTTCTCTGCAGTGCACATAGTTTTTTATTTGGAGAGTTTTTTGACATAATATTTAATAAATTTGACGTGCACATAACCAAAACTACGGTGCACCTTTCTAAAGAATTTTTTTGATGCAGCTTAGATATAAATAGATATAGAAATCCTAGTGCGTGTATCTGTTAATATCATGTATTTAAATTTTAAAAAAAGCTCATTTATATCAAGCCCATTTAGGCCTTTCTTTAGTCCCACATCTTCAATCTTTCTTTATGTATCTTTTCTTTGTACCTATATATACCCCCAAGGGATGTATAAAGGATCTTGAATACTATTTCAAACATGGTATGAGAGCAGGTTCTACGGTCTGATCTTTTCTAACCTTAATCTCTCCTTCCTCCTCTCCCTGGGTGGCTTGACCTTTTCTAACCGCACCTTGTGCTGGCAATTTCTTGGAAATTTTCCTTGTAATTCTGTCTCCGCCTAACCCACCTTTTTATAGTCTCCTGTTGGGTCCCACCTACATCCTAATCCCAATCCGGCTAGCCGCATCTTCTCAGTATTGCGAGTTCGCCTATGCATTGCTCCGGCTTGCCCTAACACCCGCCTACTTCTCTCAGTCCGCATCTCCAGCCAAGGCCGCATCGCAGTACACCAGTCCGCATAGCCACTGCAATTTCAAGCTTTATCTCAGTCCTCCAATTCGCATCTCAGCCCTGCAATTTCGAGCTCTCAAGGCTGCATCTCTGTCCGCCAGTCCGCATCTCAGCCCTCCAATTTCGAGCTCTCCAGGACGCATCTCAGTCCGCCGGTCCGCACCTTTATCCCGCATGCAATTTCAAGCTCTTCAGTTTGCCAGTCTTGGGTGATTGCCGATCTCAACTCTTTATTCGCTACTTTGTTTTGCTGGAAGCAGAGACCCTATGTTCGCCAAGATAGTTGTGACTGCTGCGACCTACTCGCCTAACCGCTGGAAGCTTGTCGCCTAACCGCTAGGAACTTGTCGCCATAGTCCGCATGCTTCTCTGTGAAGACCTACTTATCTACCGTTGCAACCTCCTCGCTCCTTGATGTGATCGTTGTGATCTTCTCGCCAAGACCGCTCGAGTTTGTCACCACGACTTGTGTGATCTACTCGCCTAACCAATGGTGAGATCTAACCACTAGCAGCTTGTCGCCAGTCCGCTGGTGAGATCTAATTTGCTTGTATACCCCGATGGTTGAGTCTACTCTGGCATTTGAGTCACATCTCTGTATCACCCTTGGTGATACAAATTATAGAATATGATCTTTAGCTGTCAAAAGTAATCTTCGAAGTCGACATCTATGGGGGAACATTGATGGAAGCACCCCCATGCCTACAACGACGACTGACAAAGTTACTGACAAGACTTACGTCACACTACTTGATGCTTAGACTATGATGAGCATCGAACAATCGATATAATCCTTCAGTCAGTTTCCCCTTCAATCATGATGCAACTTGAGCCATATGACATTGCAACCACCATGTGGATGTAACGCCCCTAGCCGATCCAACGTGACAATGTCACGGCTCTGCTCTAGGCGATGCTACCGGGCTGCAGCCCAAGCACCCCAACCCCTCTCCAGACCACAGACGGGTTGTTGGTGGCCACAATCTCCCTTTGATGAGCGAACTCGAAAGTTAAGTTGGGCCGTACGGGGACTTCCCAGGAGGTCACCCATCACAGTACTACTCTCTCTCAAGCACGCTTAACTATGGAGTTCTTTCAACTCTCATCACCAATTGAGCTGCAGCTCAGTGGGTGATGAGAGTTGAAAGAACTTCATAGTTAAGCGTGCTTGGGAGAGAGTAGTATTGGGATGGGTGACCTCCTGGGAAGTCCCCGTACGACCCAACTTAACTTTCGAGTTCGCTCATCAAAGGGAGGTTGTGGCCACCAACAACCCGCCTGTGGTTTGGAGAGGGGTTAGGGGTGTTTGGGCTGCAGCCCGGTAGCATCGCCTAGAGCGGAGCCGTGACATTGTCACGTTGGATCGGCTAGGGGCGTTACAATAAAAGTGCACTTTTTCTTCTTCTGCTTGCCCCTCCGTTTATTCGTCTGAAGCTCCATCATATATTTATATAAAATATATATATACAAAGCATGCTTCACATGTTTGTATATATATATATATATTTTAAAATTTTTGCCGGACAGAAACGCCCAGGAGTCACGAGCACGAACTCGATATGACAAGCTCGGTGATTTTCTCCGCATCGGATGAGAACCACACCCAACAATTCTCCCCCTTCACAACGATGAGGAGGAAACCGTCATTCCAGCGATCCTCAGGCAGTGTTCAAACTTCCCTCTCGGTAATGACTTTGTGAGCATATCTGCCTCGCTGTCATCTGTATGAAGCATTGTCTGCACAAAGCATTGTCTGCACAAAGCACCACCTCAAGAACCTGAGGCGTTAGCCGACCTGCTCCAGTCGACTCATCCCTGCTCGGCTCAACCTCTGAACGTCGTCGTAACCGGATCGCAAAAACTGACTCGTCGAACCCGAGTCCCTGGAAGGCGATCCATTGTACCACCGCGACTATCACCTCTGTCGGCCGCAAAAATCATGGGCACACCACCTCGCATCGTGGTCCCCAACAGCCGGTACAAACTACCGTGCTGCAAAGCTCGCATGAGCACGGTGCGCCCTCGCCTCACCGTCAGAACTCCATCTCTTGCTGCAAAACTGCAACCACTGGAATCTAATCTGCCCAACGATATCAGATTCCTGCACAGCTTAGGTACTAGATGTACCTGATCAAGTCTACGCATAGCTCCGTCATGCGTCCGTAAGTTCACCGTCCCAATCCCTGTGACCTTACATGCTGAGCCGTCACCCAGAAAGACCGACCCAGACGTCACCTCCAGTGAACTGAACATCGCTGCATCTGAGCAAATGTGCTGCGAAGCACCAGAATCCAAAATCCAGCTATCAGAGTCATTCTTACTCTCAGTGATGCAATAAAATCCGTCATCTCCTTCTAGGTCGAGTGTCACCATGCCCGTATCTTGGACATCCTTCGAAGTTCCAGAACTTCCTGCACGCTGCGGACAATTTCTCCTAATATGACCAACCTGTCTGCAGTGGTAACACGTCACTGCCTTATTCGATGCCGACCGAGCTCGTGCACTGCTCGATCCTTTGTTAAAACTCCTCCCACGTTCATGCGCTACCAAGATCTGGTCACCCCTAGGAGTGGGGTCCTTGAACATCTGACTGGATAACAGCGCCGACGTTACTTCTTCCAGCCCCACCGTATCCTTCCCATACATGAGCGTAGTCACCATGTGCTTGTATGATGCTGGGAGCGAGGTAAGAAGCAAGAGGGCTTTGTCTTCTTCCTCTACCTTCGAGCCAACAACATGCAGTTGGCTTAGAAGACCGTTGAACACATTGAAGTGTTCCTGCAGGTTGTCACCTTCCTGCATCTTCAGCGCATAGAGGCGCTGCTTCAGCAACAATCTTGTTGTCACGGATTTTGCCAAGTACAGTCGCTCCAGCTTCTCTCAAAGCTCGACTGCTGTCTCTTCAGTCCCTATGTTGAAGAGCACCTGGTCAGCAACACACATCCTAATTGTGCTCGTGGCTTTTTCATCAAGATCCTTCCATTCCTCATCTTTTACTGTCGTGGTTAATTTGTCGCGCCCCTGCAAGACTCGAATCAAACCTTGTTGAACCAACATATCCTTAACTCGAATCTGTCATAGGCTAAAATTCCCACTGCCATCGAACTTCTCTACGGAAAATCTGTCCAAAATTGCGTTCTTTCCTGTCATGACTGTCCCCGACAAACTAGAAGACCTGATTTGTTCAAAGGTCAGATCTGAAAGAGTGGGAAGAGGACCTAGTCGTTCACCACCGCAGTCAAACCCTTCCTAGAACGTCCAATCACGGCCGTCTACCAAACCTCGCTCTGATACCACTTGTTAGGAAATGGGATCTAGAATTCACCAGGACAGTCAAAAAAAAACACAGCCCCGCCTGTGTGGAGTAAGCCATCCCCCCCTCTCTCTCTCCTCTCTCTCGCGCTCGTTGAGTGAGGTGTTGTCGTTGGGCTTGGTGAAGTTTCTCGCCGGCGTTGCAGTGGATCTTCTAGGGAGTGGAGAGACGCAGTGTCGACGACGTGCGCGTGTGCAGTTAGCCTCGACGGAGGTTTTTCTCCTGTGACAGCGTTGTTCTCCGGTGGTGGCGGTGGTTGCGGTTGAACATCGGACCTCTACGTTGAAGGTTCAGTGAACCTTGTGCGTCCGTTGTGCTAGCGGATTGCAGTCAAGATTGTCCTCTCTCCCGCGGACCGAGCGTGTCCGGCTTCTCCGTGACGTTTCTGTATCGGACGTTGATTGTTATATTGATATTTTTGTTATAAAATATTGACGTTATTTTCTTATATTTTTGACTGTCCTGGGGAATTCTAGATCCCATTTCCTAACAGTGGAATCACCTGCGCACCTACTTTACTCCTAACAGTGCACATGAGTTTCAACTCCTCCAAACCATCCAGTCCACCCGACAAGGAAATCTTTACATTCGTCAATATCATGCTACAATGCTTTATCTTTGGAACCAGCTTAGCATCATGGAGCCAACACCTCAGCCTGGAGACACTAGTTCTTTTTATCAACAATATCTTGCTCTTCGTGATCGACGTCGACTACTGCAATTCCTCATGCATCTCAGGCCTGAATTCCAGACTTTTGCTGGCATACTTCTCCAACATTCCCCGATTCCTCCTTTGGATGTCGCCATCAATGAACTCACTGCAGAAGAAAATCATCGTCTTGATCTTGAGACTGGCATCCCGTTGGAACCAACATTTTGACCACTCCTATGACTGCTCATGTAGGTGCCCCTGTGGCCGCGACCACTTGCCCTCCGCGGTCGTCATCGAACTCTGTAAATCGTCAATCCCGAATCGGGTCTGCTTCCCCCGGACAGAAATTGTGCAACTGGCACAAATGCCATAGTAATCATAGCACTCAAGAATGTTTTGCCCTTGCCAACCGCAAGGCTCAAGAGGCTGCAGGTCATCGGTTCCCTAGTCACCCACTCCTCAGGCAGCGACCACCGATATTTCGCTAAACTTCTCTATGGACCAGATGCAGCAGATTATGACCATGATGCGGGCCAACACTAACTCTTTTGATACTAGTTCTGTGACGGCCCCCTTACGGCTACCGCTAAAGTTTATCTTAGCATTCATGATGAGCAAGGTACGAAATTTCAGAGTACAACAATATATGAAAGAGTACGAGAGTAAAGTTGAGACATATGCATGCTAATAGCCATAAATTAATTATGCCCTAACCATTACAAAAAAAAATTTCCTACATGAGAAAGGTATACATCTAGGGTTTCACTCAAAGCACTTAGGGTTACACTTAAATTGAAAGAAATTATGGATTGTAGCCTAATAATCCATTACAGAAACACTTCAGAAGAAATGGATCAAGAAAAATCCAAAAACTCAAACCCTAGGGTTTTCTCCCTTTTCAAATCCGTGTAAGATTTTTATAAAAGAAACAAAAGGGCTGGAGATGAAGAGATTACCTTGCTTTAGGAAGAGAAATCAAGAGAAACAAAGGAAATTTGAGGTTGCAGGAGCGATTGGCACCGGGCGGCTACCGTGCGGCTTCGTCGGGCTGGTTGGCTTCCGTCGCGTGAGAGAGGGAGAAATGAAGAGTTCGGGATTGATTTCCCCCTTAACTCCTGATGCCGCTCCTTATTAGCGTGACACACACCGTTTAGACCGCCTGGTGCCGGTCTATTACAACTCTAACCGGTCCATTTACCTCCTCCAACGGGTTTCCAATTAAATTCTTCTCTCCTAAAGCCTAATTGACTTGAATTTGTAAAGTAGAAAATAAAACATAATCGTAATAATTTTATGCGACGTCACAAGTTCCTCGTCTGTTGCTGCTGTCGCAGGTATCTCTTTTGGCTCTTGGATATTATACTCTGGTGCTTCTTATCATATGACTAATGATGGATGGTCGTAACATCTCTACTCTCCTTCCCCTTCCATCCTCATCATCTATTCGCACCAATGATGGTACATTATTTCCAATCGCTAGTCGTGGACACCTTCAAGATAACTATTATTCATTATTCCTCATGTTTATCATGTTCCACGTTTGGCTATGAATCTTATCTGTCTCTCAGATCAATGACCAAAACTGCTCTGTATCTTTTAATGCTACAACTTGTTTGATACAAGATTTCCAGACGAGGAGGATTGTTATTAAGGGCCACGGTCACAATGGTTTCTACTATATTACCAGCTTGCATCTTCCTCATATCTCACTACCACGACTTCAACTACTCGCCTCCTCCAGTGCCCTTGAAACATCTCTACCAAGATGCTTACTCCATGCACTCACTGAATTCGCGGTCGTCAGATCGCTTCATCTTTTTTCTTCTAATACCTCTGTTACTCCTTCTCCTTTTGATTTAGTTCATACTGATGTATGGGGTGATTCCCCACACTTTACAAAAGGAGGAAATAAATATTATGTTATCTTCGTTGATGAATTTTCTCGCTTTACCTGGGTTTGCTCAATAATGTGTTCTTTAAATATGTTGAAGTTGTGACCATGGTAGCTACTCAATTTTCTTATAAAATCAAAACCTTACGCTCTGACTCTGGAGTAATATCTCTCTCATGAGTTTCAATAGTTCCTTCGATTTCAAGGGAACCCTTGCTCAATACTCATGCCCTCACACTTCTCAACAAAATAGGGTTGTTGAATGCTGACATAGACACATCCTGGAAGTGACTCGCTCTCTTCTTCTCACTTCATCAGTCTCTGTTCAATTCTTGGCGGAGACCGTGCTCACCAACGTATTTCTGATAAACTGAATGCCCAATCCAAACCTCTAAAACATATCTCCATATGAACACCTCTATAAGAAGGTCCCATCCCACTCCTTAAAAGTATTTGGGTGTACTTATTTCGTTAAACTTCCTACAATTAAATGTGACAAGTTATTACCTCGCTCTGTTGTATGCATTTTTATCGACTATAGTGCTCAACATAAGGGCTACAAATGCTATGATCTTGTTGCCAGACGAATGCGTATCTCTCAACATGTGGTTTTTCTTGAACAGTTTTCATACTATGATCTACCCAATCCAACTATCTCCTTACCACCACCCACTCCTGGGGACCTCATATTTTTGGATATCCTTAAACCTACAACAACTCCAGTACCTGACTCAGACTCTCTCAATAATCCTGTTGAGACTACATGTCCTCACACCTCTGATTTGCCCAACACAGCTAATCAACAATCTGATACTAGTGAATCACTTCATCTCCAGTTTCTCTCTGTCACTCTACTCGCATCCACAAACCTCCCAATTGCCTCAGTTTGTTCTCCTCTCTCACTCATGCCATTCAAGCCTTCATTTCCACTATTTCAAGTTATTAGGAGCCTCAGACATATCAGGAGGCAATCTCTATACCTGTCTGGTAGCATCCAATGGATGAAGAACTATAGACCCGTAGAAACCAAAACCAAGAATCTGGTGTTTACACCAAAGGGGACTAAACCCATCAGCTGTAAATGAGTTTACAAAATCAAAACTCTCGCAGACGGCACCATCGATAGATACAAGGCCCGCTTAGTTGTATGAGGCTTCCAACAGCAACAAAGAATTGACTATGAGGTGACCTTCGCTCCAGTTGCAAAAATGACAACCATCCGCACTATACTCGTCATTGTCTTCATTCACTCGTGGTAAATCTCCTAGCTTGATGTCAAAAATGCATTTCTCCATGGCGAACTCTCTGAAGGTGTCTGCATGACACTGCCCCTGGGGGTTCAACACTCAGTAGGTCTGTCATCTCCACAAGGCTCTCTATGGACTTAAACAACCTCCTCGCGCTTGGTTTTCCAAGTTCACTACTGCTATTTTGGAAATTGGTTTTTACTACCAGTCCCTCAGATCCGGCTCTATTCACTCACACTTCTAGCACTTTATTACTCTTATATGTCGATGATATGATTATCACAGGTGGCAACGCAAAGCATTTCCAACAGGTAAAGGATCATCTCAAATCTCAATTCAAAATGAAGGACCTTGGACCGCTTCAATATTTTTTTTGGTCTAGAAGTTGATCAATCTCCAAGAGGATACTGTATAACCCCTATTCGTCAAGGGTCAGTGGTCAATGATCAACAATTAACAAGTCAACACAAGCAACACCAGTGCATGAAGACCGATTAGTATTCAATGGTCAGCAGGGGAGGCAAGGGGACCTTTAGACATAATTGAGAATCATACTTGCCAGGAAGCGTGACCATCCAGCAGCGCGGGCGAGCTTCAGAGATCTTTTCGGGCGAGCTCCGAACAGTGCTAGTGGCGAGCAACAACAATGCTCGTCTAGCAGGTGACTTTTTACAAACACTAAGATAATCGTCAGCCAATACTCGCTAGTAACCGATCTAGGTCGCCAGAAGGCAACAGTCGATGATCGCAGGATTGAGTCTTCTTGCCTAGAGACCCTCCCTTTGGATTTGCCTATAAATAAGACATCATGGGTACAAGAATATGGACTTCAAAATCTTGGAAAAGATCTTGACCACTTCTTTCCTTGGACTTTTAGCTGAGTCTTTTGATCCTTTCTCCGAAGAGTTGAGTTCTCAGCTAACGTCCCCATTGTACCCTGCTCGGCCATTTTTGGTTGTGGAGGGGAAGCCTCTTCTAAGCATCCGGGTATGTAGTGAGACCTCCCTGCCACAACACATGTGGTCCTTTTTGTGTCTCTGTTTCTACATTCTAGCCCGTTTAGCCGTCGAGCCCGACCGCTAGACCAGTAGCCTTAGACTGCTTTGATTCGAATTTTAGAATAGAGATTTTTCCAGCTTCAACAGATATATTTTATCACAACAAAAGTTTATCAATGGGATTCTTGATAAATCCGTTCTAACTGATATACACACTGATACAACTCTTTTGGAGCAAAATCCTAAACTTCAATCCCAAGATGGGGAGGCTCTACCTGACTCCTCCAGGTACACACAATTGGTCAGAATGCTGGTATATCTCACAATCAGTCGCCCAAACATTTCTCATGTTGTTCATATCCTCAGTCAGTTCGTGTCACAACCACAGAGCACTCATTATGTTTCTCTCCTCCGCACCTTGCGTTACATTTGCGACACACGTACCAGATCTCTATTCTTCTCATCAACAAGGTTGTAGATGTCGGATGTCGGGTTCATGTCGGTTTGAGTTTGAAATGTCGTATGTCGGATTGTGGGGGATATATCGGGGATATTTTACAATATCGGATTTTAATATTTAAATAAAGATAACAGTATTTATAAACATATTTTTTGCAAACAAGTAAAAATGTACAAACAAATAGCTATAGCAATGTACAGACAAATAAGTATTTATAACATTTTCTTTGAAATAATTTTGAAAGATAAAGGAGAAGCCATGTAATTATGTAAAGTTGGAGGGGAGTTTTTCTTAGTTATTGCAAAAATCACTATAGCGGAAGTTAACAAAATAATGTTAACATAAGTTAGAAGTGCATAGAAGAAATAAAAATCACTGCATATTTACACAAGAAAAGATATAAACTTAGTTATTGCAAGAAAGAAACTTAACTCTAGCATAAGTAAGAAGCTTACAGTAACACAAGTTTAATAAAACTTTTAGATCTTATGAAGATCAATATAACTTCAAATAAAACTTTCAATTGTCGCAGAAACAAGAAGAAAGAAGAAGAAAGAAGAAGGGGATTACAGTGGAGTGAAGTAGTAGAAACCCTAAAGCCCGACGTCGACTCCTCGCGTCCTCGCTTGCGATGTCGATTCGTAGAAAGCCCGGCGGCATCTTCTACTCCTCGCCTGCGATGCCGATTCGTTACCTCGTCGTCGGAGAAGGAGCTGTCGAGTGTCGACCACTCCGCTTTAGCGACTCTCCCGTAAAATTTTGGGTAGAGCGAGAAATGTTGAATGCGTAAAATGGACTCATGAAGTAGAAAAATATGGGTCTCGTGAACTTTGTTTTTATATATATTAAATATAATAACTGAAATATCGGGTTAGAGATATATCGATATATCGCCGTTTTTTTACAAAACGATATTTTTGTCAAACAAATCGATTTCGTTGCGGTTTGCACCCAAAACCTTTATGTCGGCCGATATCTACAACACAACTCATCAAACTCCTCATGTAACCTCCGTGCCTATTCTGATGTTGATTGGGCTGGTGATGCCTATGCTCGGAAATCCACCACCAGATATTGCATTTTCTTGGTGACTCCCTGATCTCCAGGAAATCAAAAAAGCAAGATGTGATTTCTTGATCCAGTACTGAAGCTGAATATCGTGCTATGATCACCACTGCTGTTGAAATAACTTGGCTTCGCCTCCTTTTACAAGATCTCCAGATCATTGTCCCTGGTGCAACACCACTTTTCTGTGACAACACCAGTGATATACATATTGCTTCCAATTCTGTGTTTCATGAACGCACCAAGCACATTGAAGTTGACTGTCATTATGTACGCCAATAATTTCTTAACAAGGTTGTCTCTCTGCCTCACATATCATCAACTTCTTAGGTTGCAGATTTCTTCACCAAGACTCATATTGTTCAGAGACATGAGTTTCTTATTCAAAAACTCTCATTGGTTTATCCGCAATGCTTTCTCGATGAATGAAGTTCTTCAAACTTATAAATGTGTTTCTATAAGTTTGTGAGAGGGGTGTTAATATTTTGTATTTAAATGTTAAAAAGCTCATTTTTGTCAAGTCCATTTAGATCTCTCTTTAATCCCACATCTCCAGTCCTCATGTATCTCTTCTTTGTACATATATATTTCCCTCAAGGGATGAATAAAGGATCTTAAATACTATTTCAAACAGTATCAACACATGATATACAGGTACCGGCCTGCAACACCCTTCTCGTGGCTCTCCTCGACCATTCTCTTTTTCATCAATTGCGAGCCAATATTATCTTTAATGAATATAAAATATTTGTATAACAATTGCTCTCTATTCCACTCTTTCTCCCTCATTTCACGCCTCTTCATTTCTATATTGCCATTATACTTTTCTCTTGCCCAACATCGTGGCCTCACATTCTCTTCATTTTATCTTTTCTTTGCCAGAGCTCTCGACTCTGTTTTTTTTTCTATGACAATTTTTCTCAAATAGAATGTTAAGCTCTCTACTAAATTTTTTTTGAAATTTATGAATTTTCATCATTACTTTTAATTTTGAAATAATGTAATTACTTGAACGAATATTATATTTTAATTTTTTGTGAAATAAATTATAATATATATCAAAACATTAAATTATAAAAACGAGGATGTAATTGTCAATTTTGAATATTTCACCAAAGACAGCTTTTTCCTTTTAATATTGTAAAGATATTTTGAGATTTTCCCTAAAATTATCGGAATCAAGGAAGACTGAAGTACTCAAGTGAGTCGCACGGGCAAATAACGCTCGCTCAAAGAGCCGCCAAGCCGCCCAAAGAGGGGATCAGACAAAGCAAGCGCATAGTGTTATGATTTTTAGGAGTTTTATGTTGCTACGATGAATTTGTATTAACGAAAATTCTACATAATATAGCGGCACACAAAACTCCTAGGGATCGATTTAACCAAAATGTTATTATTCTCTAACTTGGAGTGTATGCATAAATTATTTTCTAAGATTAAGAACACGAAATGTAAAGAGCTTGTACAGAACGATAACTTAAGTGCGGAAACTGATTTATACCATTCTTAGATTCTTGTTCGTTCTTCATGATGGCAGATATTCGCAGCAACTGTGACGCATTATGCTTTATGAATTCCGTGGCGTTAGCAGATCCTGCTAGCATAAAGTGACTGCAATAGTCTCTCCCCAGATCTGAAGACCGAGAACTTTTATGCTTCTCTTTCAAGTTGCTAAAACCAGGCACGGCGATGTAGGTTAAGATCAGCTCTTGTCCTTGATGCTGAAGGCGGAATAGAACGCAAAGTTGTCGGCGATGTATATTGGGTGAAGCCCGATCCTTATAGATCTACAGACGGTGGCAGAGTCGGCGACGGAGAACTGTAGCAGGACGGCTCCGGCGATGAAGATCCTGAGCAGAGCGCAAGACCGCCTGCGATGGAGATCGGATGAAGCCCTGCCGTTCGACTATTGCCCTAAGGTCGACGATTCCACGATGGAGAGGAGGAAGAAGATGCGGCGGTTTCAGAAAACGAAAAGAAGAGCACGGATTTCACCCTTGTTCAATCTCTTAGCATGAATAATTTTTATTAGGCCTTTAATAGGAGAGCCTCTAATGGGAGTTACCAAATGAGGTGAATTAATCCTCATAACTCCCAATTTAAAACTAATTAAATTAAATCTCATAACATTAATTGAGATCTAAATGTCATGCCTTTTCATATGTCAAGGGTGAGACCGGGTTCGCGGCTGTAGTTACGAGACGGTCGGGCCCACCTATCACAGGCTTCGACCGTTCGCGCGATTGAACTAACGTACACTTGTAGGAGTCCAAATAGACCTAATATACACATACGACTTTAACGGGTTGCCTCGATGAATCGAGTCCACATAACGGAAAATTTCCAACATTCTCCCACTTGGACTTGTGTTCATCGTAACTTATGACATTCCGATAAAATCTCCACTAAACTTAAGGGTACCAATTAGCGAACGCGATATTAAGTCCACTCCCACGTCAATCCGGTCCAACCAAATCTTTCACTCCGGATCATGGCGGCAACCGCATCATTGAGCGACACGGGACCTTCCATGGTCACAGTAGTTTACAGATCTAATCGACATGGACAAAGCGTGGTTATTTAAATCATAGAACAACGCATTGAAAATGTGCACATGAAGGTTGTTCTAATTTGGTGGTCAACCAAATTTCTCAAATGAATGCACTAGACCATGCTACGAGAAATTCTTAAGTGTTCAAAAGAACAAGTATGTTTAACCTCAAGGTTTTGAATTCATGTGTCAAAACATACCACAGACTATAATCCAAATGAAGTGCCCTAGCCTTGCGCTCCGACCGACACAAGTCATGAGACTTTGTATAAAGTGTGACGTGTCACATAAATTCAACGAATATCGAAACTTAATGATATTGTTGAATGAATATTCTTAATTATTATCGAATCAAATAAAGTGCAATGTATATGACAGAAAATTAAATTGGAGCTACATGTATCCTCCCACTAATCGAGCGCATCGATCGACTCTTTAAGCCCCATATTAATAACATGTTTCTGAAACACGTTAGGGCGAAGTCCTTTAGTAAGTGGATCAGCTAACATATCATCTGTCCCTATATGCTCCACTAAAATGTCACCCTTCTTGACCAATTCCTTAACGGTCAAGAATTTAATTTCCATATGCTTGGATCCTGTGATACTCTTATTGTTCATCGAGAACATAACTGCAGAGATGTTATCACAGTACATCCGGATGGATCCAGCTATAGAATCAACGACCTTCAACTCTGAAATGAAATTCTTAAGCCACACTGCATGAGTGGAAGCTCCAAAGAGAGCGACGAACTCCGCATGCATTGTGGATGAAGTGATGAGTGTCTGCTTGACACTCTTCCACGAAACGGCCCCACCATCAAACTTACAGATATAACCAGAAGTCGACTTCCTATCATCCTCACACCCGGCAAAATCAGAATCCGTATACCCTACTAACTCAAGGTCTTGAACTCTATGGTAGACCAACTTAGCATCCTTAGTTTCCTTCAAATACCTTAAGACTTTCTTGACAGCCACCCAATGATCAAATCCTGGGTTCGACTGATATCTGCCTAAAAGTCCTACTGCGAAGGCAATGTCCGGTCTGGTACAGACTTGGGCATACATTAAGCTGCCTACCGCACTAGCATAAGGTATATCCTTCATGCGCTCTCTCTCTATATCGTTCCTAGGACATTGTGATAAGCTAAGCTTATCACCTTTAAGTACAGGTACGACACCAGGCTTACAATCGAGCATGCTAAATCTCTCAAGAACACGCTCGATGTAGGTTTTCTGAGAGAGTGCCAATGTATGGTGAGATCGGTCCCTAATGATCTCAATTCCTAGAACGAAGGATGCCTCTCCAAGATCTTTCATATCAAAATATTTTGACAGAAATTGCTTAGATTCATGCAACAATGCCAAATCACTGCTCGCAAGCAAGATATCATCTACATAAAGAATTAAGAAGATGAATCTGCTCCCACTGATCTTGAGATATATGCAACGGTCTACCTTGTTTTCTACAAAACCAAATGAAGTAACTACCTCATCAAATTTCAGATACCACTGTCTAGAAGCTTGCTTCAGACCATATAGGGATTTGTTAAGTTTACATACAAGTTGGTCGGAATGACCAGACTTGAATCCTTCAGGCTGCACCATATAAACCTCTTCGGCAAGATCGCCATTCAGGAATGCGGTCTTTACATCCATCTGGTGTAGCTCCAAATCATAATGAGCTACTAATGCCATTATCACTCTGAAAGAGTCTTTAGAGAAAACTGGAGAAAAGGTCTCGTGGTAATCGATTCCTTCTCTCTGCGTAAATCCCTTGGCTACCATTCTGGCCTTAAACCGCTCGACCTTTCCCTTAGAGTTTTTCTTTGTCTTAAACACCCATTTAGAACCAATGGGCCTACAACCTTTGGGTAACTCAACTAACTCCCAAACCTTATTCAGCTTCATAGACTCCATCTCGTCTTTCATTGCTTCCCACCACAGATCAGTTTGAGGTCCAGACACAGCTTCATTAAATGTCACTGGGTCAACCACTTGACTAATATCATAATCACTCTCTCCTAAATAGACTTCATAGTCTGAGGAAATTGCAGGCCTTCTCTGCCTGATAGATCTCCTAGCGGGTGGATGAACCTCCTGAACATGGGGAGGAATCTCAACTGGAATCGGTGGTAAAACCGCTTCCATATCCTCCGCTTGTTCCATCATAGGTTCAGGCACCGCAGGATCTCCAGTCAAGGGCAGAGATAAATGAATGGGCACAACTTCCTCGACTTCACTAATAGGACGAGAGCAACTAGGTTCGTCAGCGACATCTAATTCTAAAAACTTAGCTGTTTGTGACTCCACAATTCTGGGTCCTCCTAAAGAGGAATAGAACCTAAATCCCTTGGAGTGATCTGGGTAACCAATGAAATAGCAATGACAAGACCTAGGGGCAATCTTACTTTCTGATGTGTTATATAAACGGACTTCTACAGGACAACCCCAGACACGCAAATGATTAAGGCTGGGTCGTCTACCAGTCCATAACTCAAAAGGGGTTTTAGATACTGACTTAGACGGGACTCTATTAAGGATATACACTATAGTCTTAAGTGCCTCACCCCACAAAAATTCAGGAAGATTTGTTCTACTCATCATGCTCCTCATCATTTCCTTAAGGGTGCGATTTCGCCTTTCGGCCACACCATTTTGCTCAGGACTACCCGACATGGAGTATTGGGCAACAATGCCACAACTCTCCAAATATCTGGCAAACGGACCCTTATGTTGCCCGGAGGCATCATGTCTACCAAAATACTCGCCACCTCTGTCAGACCTAACAATTTTGATGACTTTCCCTATTTGTTTCTCAACCTCAGTCTTGAAAATCTTGAACTTTTCAAGAGATTCAGACTTCTCCTTAATTAAGTACAAATAACCAAAATGGGAGTAGTCATCAATGAATGTAATGAAGTAGGTGTTCTTACAGAGGGTAGTAGAATAAGGACCACTGATGTCCGTATGAATAACCTCTAACAAACTCGAACTAAAAGTTGAGCATTTCTTCTTAATCTTGGTCATTTTACCTCTACAGTAGTCTACACACGTCTCTAGGTCACTGAAGTCTAGAGTAGGAAGAATATTTTCCTTAATTAATCTTTTTACTCTTTCCCTAGAGATATGGCCTAACCTTTTATGCCATAACATGGAGGACTGTTCCTTAATGAGAGGTCTTTTACTAGCAACGCGTTCTACATTATATGAGGTGCCATAAAAATTAGCAGGTGCAAGACATAAACTATATAATCCGTTAGATAATGAACAAGGACCTATAACATGCGATTCATAAGAAATATCAATAGAACCACCATAAATGTTAAAGCCATAATGAAGTTTATCTAAAACAATACTGAAATCAAGTTCCTTCTAAACGAAGGAATATAGAAAATATCTTTTAAAACAAGTTCATATCCCGAATCAAGGACTAAACAAATGTCTCCGATGAACTCCACCTCCACCTCAGCATTGTTGCCAACTGTGAGTCTGCACTCACCCTTGCTTGGCCTCCTCCTTTTGATGAACCCCTGCAGTGTGTAAGCAACATGATTAGTTGCTCCACTATCGAGCCACCAAGAACTTGATGGGGCTTCAATTAAATTGGATTCACAAAGGACTAGAGCTAAGGGATTACCTTTAAGTGCAAATCCACGCTTCTCCATCCAAGACTTGAACTTTAAGCACTCTTGCTTTACGTGCCCCTTCTTCTTACAAAAGAAGCAGCTAAGAGGCTTCTTTCTACCAGTGTCCTTGTTCCCTGAAGACTGTCCATCCCGAGGCTTGAAAGGAGCTTTGGACTTCTTCTTCTTAAAAGAGGGCTTGACAACGAGCAATGCAATGTTTGTCTTCTCGTTCTTCAGTTTCTCCTCCTTAGCTACACATCGAGTAATTAGATTATTGATCCTCCACACCTCGTCCTGAGAGTTATAGGTTGTCTTCAAAATGCTGAACTCTACAGGAAGGGTATTGAGTGCTTGGTGCACGATCAACGCTTCAGGGAGAGTAATCTCCAACTCATGCAGCTTGGTCTGAAAGTAGACCATCTTCAGAATGTAGTCGCGGACACCGCCTCCTCCCGTATACCTCATGGAGAAGAGGTCCTGAATGAGTGTCCCGATCTCAGCATTGGAAGACACCTTATACCTCTGCCCAACGGCAGTCAGAAAATCTCTAGCGACGGTCGTGTCAGGAAGACCACTCAGCAGGTGCTCTGGAATGGAACGCTTCATAGTCAATAAGCAGATTTTGTTCAACTTGTTCCATGCACCGTAATGATCCTTCTCAGCTTGAGTGCTGGTCGCTGTGAGGGCCGCAGGCTGGTTGGTATTCATGGCCATCTCTATGTCCTCCATCTCGAGAGCAAACATGATGTCGGACTTCCACTTCTTAAAGTTCAATCCAGTGAATTTCTCAATGGTCGCCATGTTGTTGTGAACCGTAAAGGTGACTGAATAGAGAGAAAAGAAAAATTAGTGACAAATAGAGCAACAGTGGCTATAAAACCCTAAATAGCACACTAGGTAGAGAATTCAGGCGCGTCAGCGCGCAACACCTTTGGGCAGACTACGCGCCACGCAATTAGAAATCCTCCACACAACGAACTAGCAACAGTTATATGCTTGAGCTTTCGTAAATCTACCACCTTTGGGCGAATAGAATACTAGAGCCCCGCACTACCGTCCAAATGTTCGTGTGTATCCCTCTGAACCTATTGCGCAAGCACCACCTTTGGGTGAATGATTGCACACTAGTCTCAGAGAACTCCCTAAAACATGTGAAACTGCAATCTCACAAATCAACTCGAAAGGCCACTTTGGCGGCTACAGTTCTTATCAATCTATGAGACTCTTTCACACCGGGATATCTGAATATTGCCCTAAATTAATATCGTGTTTCTTTTGCTTAATGACGTGTGGGCACTGAATCGTCTAAACTAAACACGAGTATGTCAGTGATTTAATAATGAAGGCACTTTGAATTTTAAATCCCTAAATTTATTTCTCTCAAAATTACTTAATGGGTTTTTAATTTGTGTTCTTTTAATTTAATTAAGTGGAAAAATAATCTACTCCAAATAATGAATGAGACTAACAAGTTTGAGTTAACCCCCTCTGATACCAACTGTTATGATTTTTAGGAGTTTTATGTTGCTACGACGAATTTGTATTAACGAAAATTCTACAGAATATAGCGACACACAAAACTCCTAGGGATCGATTTAACCAAAATGTTATTATTCTCTAACTTGGAGTGTATGCAGAAATTATTTTCTAAGATTAAGAACACGAAATGTAAAGAGCTTGTACAGAACGATAACTTAAGTGCGGAAACTGATTTATACCATTCTTAGATTCTTGCTCGTTCTTCATGATGGCAGATATTTGCAGCAACTGTGACGCGTTATGCTTTATGAATTCCGTGGCGTTAGCAGATCCTGCTAGCATAAAGTGACTGCAATAGTCTCTCCCCAGATCTGAAGACCGAGAACTTTTATGCTTCTCTTTCAACTTGCTAAAACCAGGCACAGCGATGTAGGTTAAGATCAGCTCTTGTCCTTGATGCTGAAGGCGGAATAGAACGCAAAGTTGCCGGCGATGTATATTGGGTGAAGCCCGATCCTTATAGATCTACAGACGGTGGCAGAGTCGGCGACGGAGAACTGCAGCAGGACGGCTCCGGCGATGAAGATCCTGAGCAGAGCGCAAGACCGCCTGCGATGGAGATCGGGTGAAGCCCTGCCGTTCGACTATTGCCCTAAGGTCGACGATTCCACGATGGAGAGGAGGAAGAAGATGCGGCGGTTTTAGAAAACGAAAAGAAGAGCACGGATTTCACCCTTGTTCAATCTCTTAGCATGAATAATTTTTATTAGGCCTTTAATAGGAGAGCCTCTAATGAGAGTTACCAAATGAGGTGAATTAATCATCATAACTCCCAATTTAAAACTAATTAAATTAAATCTCATAACATTAATTGAGATCTAAATGTCATGCCTTTTCATATGCCAAGGGTGAGACCGGGTTCGCGGCTGTAGTTACGAGACGGTCGGGCCCACCTATCACAGGCTTCGACCGTTCGCGCGATTGAACTAACGTACACTCGTAGGAGTCCAAATAGACCTAATATACACGTACGACTTTAACGGGTCGCCTCGATGAATCGAGTCCACATAACGGAAAATTTCCAACACATAGAGCCACGAGGCCACACACCCCGCGTGTGCGGCCACTCTCCCCACGTGCTTGGCCTCTCCCCCCACACACAAAGTGTCAAATTTAATGTATTCCGAAGATGCAAAGTGTCATATTTACTATCTGATGAGGTAAAATGAGGAAACCTTCTACTTTGAAGATGCAAAGTCTCAAAAAGCCATTTAAATGGGCAATTTTTCCCCCTAAACTAATTAGTAATAATACAAGTACTTGTTTTCTTTCTCACTCTAAAAAGTAAAAACTACTTTCCGTCGTCAACTATTTGACCGAAACGGGCAGCCAGAGGCCCAGAAACTAGCTAGAGAAGAGTCTGGTCGACGCATTACATTCAAGCTTTGCTTCACTCTTCCATTCTCCATCGAATCCTCTCTCTCTCTCTCTCTCTCTCTCTCTCTCGGAACTGAAGAATTTCTTGTCTTCGACTGATTCAAGTTCAAAAGAGGTATCTAGTGGATTTCTCATCTTTTTTGCACCGCCCTCAACTGGGAACGTGGAAGCTACGGAGGCCCCGCCATGAATGAGAAGGCTGCAGTTTCTGAAGAGCAAAATGAGAAGAACAGAAAGGTTGCATCTCCATAGACATCCGATCTGTCTTCAGTTTTTCTGGATTATTCGTGTGTTTTTACAGCACCGGGACTTGAATTTGGCTTAGTTTTCACTATTTGTCTGATCAATCTTTTGATTTTGAAGCCTATAACCGGAGCCTTCTTCCCTTATTAGGGTTCAGTTGATTGATTGTTTTTATCGAGTGTTTGCTATTTCAGATAACTTAGATCATTTGAACCTGCGGGGAGATATCGGGTTTTAGTTGTTCTTCAATCCGTTTGAATTAGGGTGCCTTCGTTTCACAGGAATTGAGATGTAGGAATTGGTTTTGGCCGAAAACCTACGACGCAGAGGAATTGGTTTTGGCAGAAAACCAATTCCTTTGTTCGTTTGCAGGAAGGTTTTCAGTCACAGGAATTGAAGTTTTCATTATTTCTGTTCGTTTGGAGGATGGAATTAGGAGACAGGAATTGACCGTAATCAGCAAATTTCCTCGACTGGTAACAAGCGCCCGTGAGCAGACAGGCCTACCAACAACCGGACGAGATCCACCTCTTCTCCTCCCACCTCTACTCTTTCACCGTCAATCAGTTGCAGCCCTAATGGCCGAAATCCAATCGATCCACCAAATCACAACCCTCAATGAGATCGTGATTTACTACTGCCCCGAAGTCTGCCGCCACTTCCCTGATTCCGGCGAGATCCACATCACCTATGACGAACAACGCGACGCCCGGTGGCGTTCCCCTTCCCGCTTCCTCCACGGCACCTTCGGCGCCCACATCCGCTGCCCCTCCGGCAACACCAGCGGCCTCAACTACAACATCTACCTCTCCTCCCTCGAGGGAGACAAGAACCAGGACGAGATCGACTTCGAGTTCCTCGGCAAGGACAACACCACCGTCCAAACCAACCTGTACGCAAACGGCGTCGGCGGCCGGGAGCAGATCCACCCTCTCGGCTTCCACGCTTCGGAGGATTTCCACGATTATGTGATCCGATGGGGCCCCGATGAGATCGCGTGACTGATCGGCGGAAGGTCGGCGAGCTTCTATCCGAAAACTGCAGAAAACCGAGGGGGGAGGGGTAGGTTTTGACTGTAGTGTTTTATTTTTATTTTTTGAAAACTCATGGGTTTTGGCAGGAATTCCAATTCCTGTCTAAATGTGTTGAAACGAACAACGGAATTGAAATTGGGACACCGAATTCCAATTCCTTCCCCCAATTCCTGCCAAACGAACACTGCCTTATGGTTCTGTTAATTTTTTAAACCTTTTTTCTTGATGTTTCATTCATTCAAGTACTGCTTTGAAGACATGGAGGTGTAAATTGTTGGATTTTGATATGGAGAAGCGATTCAGTGGGATCTGAAGTGGTTATGATTCAAGGCCGAGCTGTGTAACATGGATTAGGAGTAGATTGATGAAAGACCCACTATGTATTATAGATTGGTAGAAGCTTTGTTGTACATTGGATGAACATTTATTGGCTCTTGTGTGTAGTGGTGGTTAGGATTAAGTACTAGTTGTATGTTGGTCATTGGTTCTCAGAGATTGCATTTTCCACAATACCTCGGGTGTTATCAGAGTTTTGGCATGCTTTAAGCTTGATGAGAACCAATGGCGATGAAGAGAATTTGTAGGACTCTATGCAACACTATCATATTGAGGCCTCTCTTCGGAATTTCAACTTTCGCATCCAACAATTAGAGTTGGCGGAAGACACTAGCACTATTGAGACAAGGTAGTCCGGTGAACAAAACATCCCCTCGCAGTGAGGGTCCGGGGAAGGGTCTCACCACAAGGGTGAAATGTAAGCAAACCTTACCCTGCATTTTTGCAAGAGGCTGCTTCCAGGACTTGAACCCATGACCTCAATGTCACACGACAACACCTTAACCGGTGCGCCAAGTATCCCCTTCTCAAGCACTATTGAGACACTGATGTAAAATCCAAAAATGATCTCACGATACAGGAAGTTCAACAACGTCATCCATAGAGGTCTCAATTAGAGTTGTATAGCTCAAGCGATGAATTTGATGTTTTTGTTAGGCGGAGTCAAAATGAATATTGTGATGATGATAAGATGTTGAATTGCATGTCTATGATGGTCGGTGTAGGGGTGTAGCCTCTTAGTAAATGATCATCATGAAGACTATAGAAGGAACAATTTCCTAGGAGTGGAGGTCGTTTTGACGATGACTTCGCAAATTAATATGGTATTCATAGGAAAGGTTTGTATGGAAAGGGAGATGATTTTAAGTTTCGGGTAGATATCTATATTTCTATGAAAACATTATCATATGAGATCATGGATTGGAAGTTAGAGGTAAATTTAAATTTCAATCATATGACGATTTATGCTGATTAATGGATAAAATTGGTAGTTTGGAGATTAATGTATAGAGCAGCTGCTTGGTGGGCTAGCATACAAGAAGTAAGTCAACGAGAAAGGAAGGGATACATCTCTACTTAGAGGAAGATGCTGAAGAAACTAAAGGCCCGTTTCTTGTCCAATAAATATGAGCAACACCTCTTTCACTAATCACTAGTACAACAGTTCTAGGGGTCCTCGTAGAGTCAAACATTATACTGAGGAGTTTGTGCTTCTATGGATGGTTTGAAGTCGTCAATTCAATTTGCTTAGGGGCACAATGTATTTTCAACTTATCTGAAGCCTTAAAAAGAATCAGAGTTTCAAGCCATTGTATTGTTGCAAGAGAAATGATAGCCGAAAAACAGAATAAAATGACAATCAGAGTCGATTGAGCAGCCTAGAAATAAAGAGGTGGGTTATGCACTGAGTGAGGATTAGCCAACTAAGAATTTTAGAGAAATTGATGTTAATAACCTATGAATGTGACTGCTTCATGGAAATATTTATGCCAATCCTATTTTTGACATGTGTATAGAAGTGCAAACAACCTAGACAATGCTCGAACCATTGCCCATGCAGAATACATGGAACATATGTAGATTGCTGCGTGTCAGGAGATGATCACTGCGATGATTATATATGCAATCTAGTCGATATAGGCTCTGCTTGTTACGCTAAAAAAATCAGTTTGGTAACCCTCCAATCCCCATCGCCACTGCTCCTAAATGCTATTTTGACACCACAACCAACCCTCTCCATTTCCCATCGCTCCATTCTCAACTCCCCCGCTCCAACTCTCACCGCCAAAACAAGCAGACCCTTAGAGGAGGAAGAAGTGATTGTTAAGGTAGTGCCAAAGGTTATGATTGCACCTAACGTCGACGATTCTTTAGAACAAAATGAACTTTTCAGAACAAATTGTATCGTTAATTAGTGTAGAAAAGTGGTTCAAATCTTGTATATCTTTCTTGAATACAAAAAAACAAGTATGAGTACAAATATATATGAGAGAAGAGAGGAAGACACAACTATAAAAATAATGTGGGACTAAACACTAAATCCTACACGAGCCATATTAATGGGTCAATACATCATGTTTCCTAGTATTCTCTAACACTCCCCCGCAAGCTGGAGCGTACAAGTTGTAGGCACCAAACTTGGATAAGAACTGATGGTACATTTGTCGAGGTAATGTCTTGGTGAGAATGTCGACAACTTGCCTTGACACAGGAACATGCTCCAGCTTTAACTTTTTTTAATTGAACCTTTTCACGAACGAAATGACAGTCAACTTCAATGTGCTTGGTCCGCTCATGAAACATAGGATTCTTCGCAATGTGAATTGCAGTCTGACTATCGCAAAACAAGGTTACTGATGAGAATAAAGTGACCCCCAAACCACCAAGTAGACCCTCAAGCCAGTGAGTTCAGATACAATGACTGTCATTGCATGATAGTCAACTTCAGCAGAAGAGCGAGCAACCACAGACTGCTTCTTGCTACGCCAAGTGATAAGATTCCCCCCAAAGTAAGTACATAAACCTGTAGTGGAATGTCGATCATCAAGGGTGTAACACCCCTTTTCAGTATTTCAGAAATCAGCCGTCCGGCCGGGTCAGCGATATAAAGAAAACTAGGAAACAGTATTAAAAACTAATATACAACAGGTAAAGAAACATCTAATAAAAATTTACAACTTACAACGGAAGCTAGGAAAGTAAACTAAGGGTAACCACATACCTCATATCTGGATTCACGGAGCCACTAATATGAATAGAATTGAATTAACTGAAAATCTGTTTAACATTAATAGTCTGATACAAATTAGATAAAACATTAATAAATTACATTAACCATATCTACAAGAGTATACTGGAAGTAAGAAAACTGAAGGGTAAAACACTACTGACTGACACCACCATAACGCCCATCCTAGGCGTAGTTTCCCACCTGGGTCACCTGAAAAATATTGCCCACGAGGGGTCAGAGTAAAGAAAAACAATTCCCCTTAGTGACACTAAAACAGATTTATACATGAATGCATCATGCCTTTAAAAATAGTCTCGTGTACTGAAAACATTTTATGCTATATGTTATGCATGTTTTTCCAATACTTCCTGGTCAATACAACTATTAGTTCTATATTCGTGATTTTCTCGTTCATTTACCCAAATTCTGACATTTACTAACTAGTGTACTAGCTCACGACAGGTCTATACTTGAGTTATATACGGCTTCTAACCTGCTCATCTACTAGGAAGGCTCTAGGCAGAGTAGCTCGTAACGCGCAACTTAAACTGGCGACCCGAGACCATCTTACGAACTCAATTGTTCTAGTGTCGCGCGGACACGGTCTCGAATCTACTAACTGTCTCAAAGGGAAGTAAACTTCCATGACTGTACTGCTCACAAGATACCATATGCCTTATGAGAAAGGTAGTGCGCCTCTACCTAGCACGGAAAGACTTGTGTGCTCATTGACCTTTCGGTCTGATGCTACTATGCTTGGGATATCTCTTTTGGTGAACTACTGAGCGACCATCAACTTTCTCATGGTCGACTTGAAGGGACCTTCTCGCCCTTGGTTGGACAATCTCCAAACTTACGTACAAGGGTAAAGTTTCGTACCTAAATAACTGTTCATGACTTTACTAACATGGTTATGGAAAAGGGTGTTATCCTACGCGTTTCCACGATTATTTTCCTACTGGCACACTTTTCTATGCATGGTTATGATGCTTGTACGAAACCTACTCATGCGTATAAAAATATAATTACTTGATATGTCTAACTAAAAGAAATTAGAATTTTCTTACAGTGGTGGTGCGGCGCTCGTACATTCGGCGCGGCGACATTTGCTTTTCCGAAGGAAATCCGACTGCTAGGAAATTTCAGAATGCTGCTTCGGACCCACCAACGACCTGAAATTTAGGGCAAATCCTAATTTCGTTATTTTCCCTCTAGGGTTTTCCGGTGGAAAAATTACCAAAATACCTAAGGTTACAAAATACACGTGCTAAACCCAAATATTACCTTTACATGGGCAATCCAAGGCTTTCCAAACGCCCTACACGAATTCTGCGGAAGATTTAGAAACTCCAAACCTAATTTGGGCACAAGGGAACGAAACCTTAGTCTAGGTTAATTTCCAAAACAACTAATTTCCATAACAGAATAAAGAGAAGGAGAAATCGGACTTACCGAAACCAAAATCGGATCTCAACTTCTCCGGTTAGGGTTAGACCCGCTTCTCCCACGGCTAAGGAAGAGGAACTCTCCCCGGTGCCTGCAGAGGAGGGAGGAGAGGTCGGATTTGGACTCTGGACAGAAATCGAGCGGCGGCTAGGGCGGCAGAGGCGCGCGGAAGGGGCGTCGGGCTCGCCGTAAGCGGGAGACGAAGCGCGGGCTGCTAGCGGTTTTCTCCCGATAGAAAAGAGTGCGGGTTTTTATTAAGAGTTGGTATGCGGTTTTTGTGATAACCGCATGAGTGGAGGGGGGGGGAATGCTATTGGCACCCCACTCCACACCAATTTTGTTGAATATAAATCCATTCTCACTGCGTGCGTCACATCTACTTAAAAAAAAGTGTTACACACTACAATTAACGCACTTAAAGACTAACAGACGCTAACATTAGGAATAGTAACATTATACCTTGACGACGCGCTGCCTCGATCAAAATTCGTCGCGACTCGACCCTACAATTTTAAATAAATTTTGCGTCAAACAAAACTAGGATGTTACAAAGGGAGCCCGCATAGTCCGCATTTGAGTATGCAACAAGAGATAGAGAGGAGGATGACTTATATACCAATCCTTGTCCAGGAGCTGTCTTCAAATATCTGAGGATGCGTTCTACTGCCTGGAGATGAGAAGTCTGAGGAGCATGCATAAATCGGCTGATCACTCCAACAACAAATGAAACATCAGGTCTTGTAACTGTTAGGTATATCAGTTTTCCCACAAGACGCCGATAATACTCAGGGTTCGCAAGCAGGGAATCAGAGTCAGACCCTTGAGCACATAACTTGTGGTTGACATCCATCGGAATTTCCACAGGTTTACACCCAGAGTAGCTAGCATCGTGGAGGAGATCAAGACAATAATTCCGTTGTGACAGAACAAGACCATCAGATTGTCATTCAAAAATGCATTTTTAATATCCAGCTGATGTAGAGGCCAGTGATGATGCACAACCAAGGAGATCAGTATCCGAACAGAGTTCAACTTGACAACGGGAGAAAAGGTTTCATCATAATCAAGTCCTTGTTGTTGAGTAAATTCCCGAGCCACAAGACCAGCCTTTAGCCGGTCGACTGTCCTATCAGGAGCATGTTTTATAGCAAACACCCACTTGCAATTGACACGCGAATGTCCGGGAGGAAGAGGAACCAGATCCCAAGTCTGGTTAGACCAAAGAGCCGTCATTTCCTCGTCCATGGCCGCGCGCCACCCTAGATGTAGAAGAGCCTCTTGCACTGAGTTATGAATAAAAATAGAGGAGAGGGAGAGAGCAAACTTGTGTAGAGGTGGAGAAAGACGATGCATAGAAACATAATTGGCCATGGGGTGAGCGGTAGATGCTGATGCTGGATCGTCAGTCCGTGGGATAACACTGGTGAAGGAAGGCTGTTGTAGAGCTCCAGAGGCTGGGGTACGACCAGGGTAGACACGAAGAAGAGGTGTTTTGGGTGGTAGAGGTGGAACATGTGGCAGAAGAGGAGTGTGAAGAATAGGTGGTAAAGAAGACGCGACGGGAACAGTCAGACGAGGAATGGAAGGGGAGGGAGGAGCGATGACAGATGATGAGTCGTAGAATGGTTGAGCCTCCCGAAAGGTGACACCGGCAGTGACAACAACTTTATCAGTAGTCAGAGAATAACACACATAGCCTTTCTGGGTCCGAGAGTACCCGAGAAACATACATTTGCTGGCCCGAGGAGCAAACTTATCCTTGATCAGATCAAGATTGTGAACATAACAATTACATCCAAATACACAATGCGTGAGAGTAAACGGGGATTGGGACGGTGAAAAGACTAAACAGAGTGACATAGTTGAGCACAGAAGAAGGCATGTGATTGATGAGGTGACATGCCGCAGAGACAGCAAAGTTCCAAAACGAGTAGGAAACTGCATTTGAAGCATGAGTGACCAAATAACATCAAAAAGATGGCGATTCTTTCGCTCTGCCACACCATTCTGTTGAGGCGTATATGCACACGAGGTTTGATGTATAATACTGAATTCAGTGCATAAGTTCGCAATTGTCCGGCTAGTGTATTCCCTGGCATTATCCGTGCGAATAATCTTTAGAGGAGAGGGGAACTGTGTACGTATTTCGCTAAGGAAGACGCAAAATGTAGTGGTTAGTTCAGCACGATCCCGAAGTAAGTATAATCAGGTTAAGCGTGAATAATCATCAATAAATGTGACAAAATAACGATAGCCAAACATATTAGGGGTTTTATAAGGACCCCAAATATCAGAATGCACTAATGATAATGGAGTATCACTACGAGTACAAGTAGGATGAAAAGAAACACAATGCTCTTTGCCAAAGATACTCGATTCACAAGAAAACTCATGCAATGAGACATCTGGAAGAGTCTTCTTGAGAATCTGGAGGGGAGCATGCCCAATACGGCGATGACAATCGATAGTAGAGACAACAGAGAGAGCAGGAGGGACATCGAGGAGGTAGAACACATTTTACAGCCGTCCCTTACCAATGATATTCTGCGTTTGACGATGCTGCACAACAAAAGTAGAAGGTGAGAAAGTAACACAACAATTAAGGTCTTGTGTGAGGCGGCTAACAGAGAATAAGTTGAATGGAAAACCGGGAACATGAAGAGCAGAAGTTAGAGAGAGAGTGGGTGTGAGGGGTATATCAACAACACCAAAAGCGGGGGTGGTATCACCATTTGCCGCAGTGATGAATTTGGGGTGAGCAGTCACCGAATATTGCGGAGGACGTTGTGACGTAATATGATGTGTGACACCCGAATCCACAATCTAGTGAGAGCCATGTGAGAGACAAGATATACCTTCATTGGAAATAGATGCGATGGAGCCAGATGAGCAAGAGATCACCCCTTGCAGGTGCTGGAGCTTAGTGCATAAATCATCAATGTCTGCCCGAGCAGAGGCAGCAGAGTTCGGGGCAGGAGCAGCGGGAGGAACAGCCATAACATGAGCAACAAGATACGAAGGCAGACCATGTTTGCGATAGCAGGTGGCCTCAAGATGGTCATCCCGTCCACAATAGGTGCACATAAACTGAGATTTGCCAGACCGGCCACATCCCAGAGACGTGTAGCGGCCCCCACGGGCTGAGGACCCCCGAGCAGGCGGAGCAAGTGTAGAGTGTTGTAGAAGAGTTGGGGAGAGACTAACAGGAGCATCCTTAGGCGGGGTGACCTTCAGAAGCATAGAGCACACATCACACAAAGATGGGGTGGTAGCAGATGAAATAATCTGGGCCCGAACACTGCGCAGGTGAGAGGTAACCCGAGACATCATCATCGCAATTCCGACCGCTTCTTTCTGGGCCCGTTGAGTGGTCAGATCTATAGTGGGGGACTGATGCTGGATCCAGGCCTCGACCAGGGTTTTGGCTTTAGCAACAAAAGAGATCATATCACCAGGAGCCCCAGGATCAAGGTTCTGAAGATCCGAGATAATGTCGAATAAGTGTTGCAAACTATTTTGGGGTTATAGACATGTCTGTTATGGACATGTCTAACAATTAGGTTGCAGCTGTTATAGACATGTCTGTTTCAGTTTTACATTTCACATGTCAGGGGATATTTCAAATATCAAAATTTGGCATACAAATTTAAAACTAAAAATATTTGCTATTTCCTATATTCCTAAGAAACTATTTGAAATATGAGAACATTAAATTATAAAGAATTAAATATGCTTGGGTAAATCCAATCATAACTTATTCTTGTTTTATCTTGTAATCCTTAGTTATCAGAATGTAGATGAAACATAAGCTTCCTCATCCGACGTAGTTGACTCAAGTTCTTCTTCTCTCTCTCTTTTTGACACCGCCTGCTTTTCTTTTGATTTTCCAGTGATTGTCTTGTTTGAGACAAGTCTAGAAGCCTTCCACATCTCTAGATTGACATTATAATCTCTCCAATGTAAATTAGGAAATAAAATATGTAAATAACAATCAACTATTGAAAATAATAAAATTTCAACATAAGTTAACATCAAAGAAAGAATGTACTCAAGGAAAAACACATAAAATGATGGTGAGTTTTGCATTGTAACATTTGTCATCAGTCATCACTCATTAGAAACTTAAAAGCCTCGTCAAGTCATCCATCATCAACCAAGTCCTATTTTAAGCTAAGAAAATGCACAAAGAGATAGCATTCATCAGTCTATCATCAATCCATGATTCCATTCCATGAGATAATATGCAAAACGCACCTAATTTCATCATTCACCACTCATCAGTCATCAACCATTCTTAACATGATAAAATGAACAAAGATAGATTACCCATCAGGCCATCATCTATCTATGATTTTATTCTAGGTGATAATATATTGAGAGCACCTTAATAAGAAACATCCTTAACATCATGTGTTACAAAATGATGTTGGATACTTGATTACTTGCACACTCACATAAAATCTTATGCTGCAAAAAATTAGAGCAACTAGAAGTCTAGAACACAAAATCGGGGAGACAACTAGAACTTTTAATTTTGCGTCTTCAAACGATTATTCTGCAAGCATTATTAAGTTGATTGGAACACAAACATTCAACCAAATACCAATTGATGCTTGGTGGAGAGCCTCTAGAATGTACATATACACAAAGCATAACCAATGTGCGCTCTTACATGAAACAATACATTGGACGTTGGGGACAACTGGGGGGCACAAATTAAGCCTTCTTTGATACCATTTTAGAACCCAAACATCCAACTAAACCAATTGGTGCTATGTGGAGAGGTCCAAAAAAGTTGTAAGCACATAATACACTTGAGATTCCAATGTCAAGATTAAATATCCAAAATGCTGTAGGACTAGAAGTCTAGAAGTTTATACGTGGCTATTTCATGCAATTCTAAAGCCCCTATTTTAACGTGTCCTCATAAATTCTATATTTTTTGTTCTCTATGCATGATCTGTGATTGCTGTGAGTTATCATTTGTAAAGGTTTTAATGATTGCCTACCCTGTTGAACCAGTTTCTTACCATTCTTCTTATTAAATCCATTAAGCTGTGTTTTATCTTGTTCTTAATGATGACAGCATCCATTTTACCCGTTTATTTGTAGATACTAGAGAGACTTCTCAAACTGCCAGAGAACAGGGAATGTGCCGACTGCAAGGCCAAGTAAGGAACTATGTTATATGATAAAGAAAGATGATTAGTTCAGTCATACTTACAACTGTAGTCAGGATGTTGCTAGCATGCCTTCTTTTTGTGATTTTCAACACTTCTTTCCTTATTGTAATGGATGTGTGTGTGTGTGTGGGGGGGGGGATCTTTCTGTTGCATTTACTTTGGCTTTCTTAATAAATTATAATATGAAATCACTGACAGTAGTATTCCATAAGTTGGCAATTATAAATTATTCATTTGGATTTAAATGTCATTTATGTCAAAACCAGTGGAAAATAAAGGATTATTATTTCTGACCACAGCTTTTTGCATCTTGCCCCTACACACACACACAAGGGGAGCTAAACATCTAATCGGAGGTGTGGGACTAAATATAGAAAGGAGGAGACTGCTAATTGCACACCATTTTGCACTATTTACACACCAAATACCAACAAAACCTTTTGAACATGGTATACTGACTCGTCTTTCATTTTCTACTACTTCCATTGCAATAGAAAATTTAGGTCATTGTCCATCATAAAGAAATCTTCAATGGAAGTGTTCAACTAAGTAAACTAACAATTGATCAATATTCTCTTCATAAGGATTATTTGTGAAATGGTTATAAAATAGTGTTTTCAAATTATTCCTTGATTCGTCAGTTGATTGCACATGGTTGTGCACTTACCTTGTTCTTGAGGTCGAGTCAAGTATGACCACCATCGTGCTCAAATGCTTCAAAATCAGCGATGGTGGTTTCTTTATCCTTGGCGCCAAGGAGCACCTGCGATTCTTTATTTTGACATTAATGTGTAAGCGTGTGCAGTTGAATATGGGTGCTTGCAGCGGAAACAATGTCCAAACAGTGTAATTTGTGGTACTCTTCGTGGTATAAGTGTTGAGTTCGTGGGCTGTAACTATGGAGGATGTTAAGGGCAGAAAGGGGGGAGGGAGAGTGTATGGGTTTCAATGTAATTATATTGTTATTGATACATTTGCTGTTTTGCATTCTAATCGAAATGCTATCATCTTATTATTTAACCTTGCAGAGGTCCACGATGGGCTAGTGTAAACTTGGGCATCTTTATATGCATGCAATGCTCTGCAATTCATAGAAGTCTTGGGGTTCACATCTCAAAGGTCTTAAAAGTACTTTTCAAATTGAATGAACCATGTTTCTTTAATAATGCATTATTTCTTGGAAAGTTCACAATTGTTCCTTGATATATTGAAAAGAATGATGGTCATTGTAGGTGAGATCTGCTGCACTCGACACATGGCTTCCAGAACAGATTGCGTTTATTAAATGTAAATTGCAACTGCCAACAATTCTACATGTTACTTTTCCACTTAGTGCTTCACTTATCTTACACAAAATTCTTTCTTTTTTGGAAGCAATGGGAAATGGGAAATCAAATACTTATTGGGAAGCAGAGCTTCCTCCAAACTATGATCGAGTTGGAATTGAAAATTTTATTCAAGCAAAGTATGATTTCTTCCCTATTTCATGCCCAGAGCATCCTTTATGTTATATTTTGAATATATTGTAAATACCGAATTCAATATAGTTCTTTAGCTTTTTATAAAATATAAGATATAATATTGCCAGATATGAAGAGAAAAGATGGATAAGGAAGGATGAAACATCTAGATCCTCAAAGATGCAAGAAGATCAAGCTTACGAAGCCAACCAAAGACTTCTGGATAGAGAGGGCAACAAGCATGATAGTACTTTAAGTTCCATGGAGGAGCATAATAGAGTTCCATCACAGGCCATGAAGAAGAATCCCGCGGGAGTTAATAAAATACATGCTGAGGTATCCACATAATGTTCTTTTTTGTGCTTCTCATATCATCATTCTAGGTTTTGCATAAAAAGTAATAATCTAAAGTAAGTTTTTTGATACTGATGCGAATGAATGTGACATGCTTAGGATGCGAATCATGTGGATCTACATGCGTACACCGTGTCTGATTCTGCCAGCCACAAATTACCTTGGAGGCACTCAACCCTATCTTTATTTACTTGGTTATTTTATTGTATTTTTTATTTGGTTTGGACCCCCTCCTATATAAAAAAGGCTTATATCTTTTGTAGAGAATCCTAAATTTAATATTTGAATTTTAGAGGTGAAGTAGTAATTGACTGGAGCATATCTTGATGCTTCTCACGCCAAGAAGCCATCTTTTGTCCTCTTATTGTGGTTTATCACTCAGCCGTCATCCGCGACCATCTAAGCGAACCCTCTATCGATTACTGCATATGCTCGAGCACACACTCCCCATTTTGATTCATCTGGCAACATTTCACTACCTTAGATTTGTAATCGGCGACCTTGTGTAGATCTGCATATGCAGATTTGTATGCACAACAATTCTCCTTTGATTTGAGATTTCACCTTTGTTACAATTCGAGAGTTGCATCTTAGCACGTGAGCATGAACCATCCCTCTCCCATGCTTCTCTTTCAGATTGCAAGGACCAGGTTAGCAACACCTCCTTCAACCTTTACGGCACAATGAGGGATATCCACTCCCTACTTTCCGATCAAGGTGCCCAACCATCGTTCCCGCCTCACCCACTCCGAAACCTCCTTCCGATGACGGTTCCTCTGACCTTCACGGGTTTCTACAATGCACCTTCGACACTCACCATCTTCGGCGCCTTGACATTCCGGTATTTCATGGTACAAGCCTCCTTGGGCGGATTGTTTGTGCAGAGCAATTTTTTGAGCTTCAGAGCATGCCGTAAAATTAGAACGTTCAACTCAATTGGTTGGAGCTTTTGTGTACTCGGTCAAAGGTATTATAGGGCCGGCATGCTCCTCGACAGTTTCGGCGAACGAAGACGTTTAAGTTCATGCAATTGTATCCATTCTTTCCTGGCCCGCACCAAAGCATGACAGTTTTCATTCATTGGAGATGAACACTTCTGAGCCGGGGAGAATGATGAAAAGATTGTTCATGCATCTATTGTCGATTTACAGAACTTATAACTTTGGATCTTTGAATTGACGATCCGAGACTGTCATCATGCTTTCCACAATTTTCACATTTCTACAAATTTTTTTATATTTGTTTGAAAGTTGTATTTCTATAATTTTTTTTATTTTTATTTTAAGAGTTATGGTAAATAATCTGATCATGCGATCATAGTCATTGGATTTATTTATCCTAAATCTATCTCTCTCTCACTCACACACACACACACACATCTCTCTCTATATATAAATTTTTAGGAGAGGCATCATGGATTGAAGCTTAGCTACCGATCTTTCGGTCTCGACGGGTACCGACTCCAGTCCTCCCTTGGTGTGAAGCCGAGGCAAGCACTGTCTATTCTCCAGTCTCGTGAAGATCCACTTCCCCCTCCTCTACATCCTCTGATCAACGCAATCCCCCCTCTAGCTCATCGCCAAGCACAACCCTCCCCCACCCCAGCTTAACCCCTAGTTCCATCCATACAACTCCTCACCCTTTTCTTCCACAAAGCAATCCCTAACAACCCCAAGAAACCCTAATAAGCTGATGGAGGACATGCGTCACACCTGCCTACCACCCTAGAGTCCCACCATGGGGCCCACCTTGGAGTCTACCAAGGTAGCTTTCATTGGGGCTGCATTCCGTACAACCCAACCCATCTCCGGTCGCACAAAAGAACCGATAAGTTTTTGAGGCCGGGGATCGAACATCTGACCTCCTTTTGATAGTCTTCGGGAAGAATCTCATCTACAACTCAGTTGGTGATGAGTGTTTGCCTAAAGACTCTTTATCAAGGAGGTCAAGTGTTTGATCCTCGGCCTAAACAACCTGTTGGTCCTGTGGTAGGAACAGAGACAGGTTGGGGTGTATGAGTTGTAGCCCTGATGAAAGTCGCCTTGGTGGACTCCAAGGTGGGCACCTTAGTGAGAATTTAGGGTGGTAGACAGGTGTGACACCCGTCTGTATCATAAACCCTCCCAAATCAATCCCCTACCAAATCCAACCCCCATCCACCCATTTATCCCCTTGGACGGCCACCTTCCAACTGTTTCATCACTCTGGATAGCCACTGACACTCAGACGATCCCGTGATCTCCATTCCTATATCCTTCCCAAGCCTGCCTACCATATTTTCCACCGTATTGGAGACAATTACTTGGCTAGCTTTTATATTTTAGTTTCCATTTTAGACTCATGTTTTATTTGTTTAGTACTCAATGTCTTAACGCTCTCAATTACATATTATTAGTTGCATGACTAGATTTAATCATAATCAATTGCGGTTGTTTTGTTAAAGATTTAAATTTTGTTATTTAATTTATCGCATTGGAGCAATTTCATGATTGAATCATTTGCGTTTGCATCGCACTAGGGTTTTCCATGACAACCCGCTCATCCTATCATGTGCTTGTATTTTGTTTCATCTTCATTCTAGGGTTTCTCGTGGATCCATTGGAACTTGTCGCATGCTTGCATGCATTTCATTTATGATTAGGACATCGTGTGTAGGTTTCTGTGGATTCGTCATGCATCAAAAAATTTATTAGTTTTAGCCTTTCCTAACAAACATAATCAAGGTGGCGCAACAGAAGCGTGGTGGGCCCATAACCCACAGGTCCCAGGATCGAAACCTGGCTCTGATAACTTTAAACCAGCCTATGCTTGTCTCAAGTCCAGATGAAAAATGATGATGGTTGTGTTAGGTAGACGATCAATGTAAAATTTAGTCACCCTTATAAATATGGATTATTTGGGAAATTGTGCAAAAGCTAGTGATGCGACTGTCACCGCCCTCGAGACCGCGCAATATCATCACGCGACAACTACTATTATTAGTATTTTCTGTTATGTTATGTCATTTTATTTCCCGTGCATCGATGCCACTTTAAGTTTTGGCTCGTCGGATTGACCGACATTTGAGACCCTGAATAAAGTGGTCTGACAATTTAAATAGTCACAAAATGGATAAAATAAGTCACAAATTGATTATTTTATGACAAGCAAAATGGATAAAATAATTTATAAGGATTGCAAAGTCATAACAGGAGAAAGTTTGACAACACAACATAGGTAGTGGTGTTAGATGTATAAATTAGATATAATAAATTTAAGATAAAAACAAAAATGTTGCAAAAATTCGGTGGTGGAACTTGAAGATGAAAAAACAGGTTGTTTTCAAGAAGACAGTTATGGAACAACTAGTTGATAATTTTATGTTGATTCTAATGTCTCATGGGAAGTTATGTATTCACATTTAAAGATAAGTGAAAAGAACTTAGTTGGAGTATCAAAAGGTCGTGCGCCCCCAAATAAAAAATCTTGGTGGTGGAAAGAGTACGTGCAAGACAAAGTGAGGGCAAAAAGGACCAGCTATAAATCACCCTATGCTTGTAGGAATGATGAAAACTTAGCCAAGTATAAAGTCGTCAAAAAGAAGCTAAACAGACAGTAAGTAAAACAAGAAGTCAAGTTTATGAAGAATTTTATAAGCGACTAGATCCTAAAGATGAAAAACGTGACATATATAAAATTGCTCGAGCTAAAGAAAGAAAAGAGATTTAAGTTAAGTAAAATGCATAATGAAACAAAGGATAATGAATTGAACTTAGAAGAGTTAAGTAAATCAGAGGAGCATAAAAACATAACGTTTTATCGTAAAATTCAAGTATCAGAGGTAAAAGATGCTCTAAATAAAATGAAAAATGGAAAGACGGTTGAGCCAGACGATATACCCTTCAAAGTATGGAAATGTCTAGGAAATAAAGGAATTTTGTGGCTTATATATTTTTTTCAATAAGATACTGAAGTCAAAAAGGATGTCAGACCATTATAAAGAAAATATCTTGGTACTTTGTATAAGAATAAAGAGGATATACAAAATTGTGTTAATTACAGAGAAAATAAATTGATGAATTATACCATGAAACTATGAGAACGATTAATAAAAAGAAGATTAAGACGAGAGACTAACATTTTGAAGAATCAATTTGGATTCATGCTAGGGAGGTCGACCATAAAAGCTATACATCTCTTGAGGAGACTCATTGACAACTATCGAGAAAGAAAACAAGATTTGCATATGTTGTTTATTGATCTTGAGAAGGCTTATGATAGAGTTCCAAGAGAGATCTTATGGAGAGTCTTAGAAAAGAAAGGTGTAAATATATCATATATTGACATAATCAAAGATATGTATACAGATTCAGTGACAATGGTGAGGACATCTGGAGGATTAACACAGGAATTCCCTATCACCGTTGGCTTACATTAAGGTTCAGCTTTAAGCACTTATCTCTTTACCCTTATCTTAGATGAGCTCACCAGATATTCAACAAACAAGCAATACCTTGGTGTTTATTGTTTGTGGATGATATCGTTTTGGTTGATGAGACGCACGAGGGTGTAAACTCTACACTTGAATCTTAGCGTGATACTTTAGAAAAGAAGGGTTTTAGGTTGAGCAGGTCATAGACGGAGCATATAGAGCTTAAATTTAGCAGTACAAGAAGGACAGATGACTTCGTTATTAGGTCGGACGATCAAGATATTTCCCGTAGTGAGTTTTAAATATTTTGGATCAATAGTTCAAAACGACGGAGATTTTGATAAAAATGTGACACATATAATCCAAGCGGGTTGGTTAAAGTGGAGAGGCGCGTCGGGGATCTTATGTGATCGTAAATTACCACTAAAAATTAAGGGCAAGTTTTACTATACTGCAATTAGACCCGCAATGCTCTATGGTTCTGGGTGTTGGGTAGTGAATTGTGTACATGAGCAAAAAAATGAGAGTTGCGGAGATGAGAATGCTTAGGTGGATGTGTGGACACACGAGATTGGATAAAATTAGGAATGAAAGTATCAGGGATAAGACATGAGTAACACCAATTGCAGAGACAATGCGAGAAGCTCGTCTAAGATGGTTTGGACATGTACAAAGGAGACCGTTAGAGGCACCTATTAGGCGTTGTGAGAGTCTAGTCACTAAGAATGTTAAATGAGGGAGGGGTAGACCAATAAAGACTTGGAATGGAACTATAAGGAAAGACATGATGTACTTAGGCATTAGTGAGATTATGACAAAAGATAGGGCGCAATGACGACAAAAGATCCATATAGCTGACCCCACTATTGTGGGATAAAGGCTTGATTGTTGTTTGTTGTTGTAGTCTTTCCTAACAGAGAAGATGCGAGAAGCTCGACTAAGATGGTTTGGACACGTACAAAAGAGTCCATTGGAGGCACGTGTTAGGCGTTGTGAGAGTTTAGTCACTAGACATGTTAAATGGGGAGAGGGGTAGACTAATAAAGACTTGAAATGAAACTATAAGGAAAGACATAATCTACTAAGGCATTAGTGAGATTATGACTAAAGATAGGGCACAATGGCGACAAAAAATCCATATAGCCGACCCCACTATAGTGAGATAAAAGCTTGAGTGTTGTTGTAGTCTTCCCTAATCATGAACTAATATTTTGAGTCTTGGTATTGTTGATTGCACTTAGAGGTGATTTTATATTATGATAATTATAATTTAAAAGTAGGGTCGTTTGTAGAGACCTCCCCTTTAAGTTTGCAAAAGTATAGGTTACACCCCTCTATCTTTTGAAATTACAAATATCTCTCATTTAAGTTTACATTTCATAACATGCATGCCTCAAAAAAACCCTGGATAAAATCTCTAGGGGGTATTTTTTGCATGCATGTTATGAAATGTGAACTTACATGGGAGGTATTTGTAATTTCAAAAGATAGAGGGGTGCAGCCTACAATTATGCTAACTCACAGGGGAGGTTTGGATAATTAATAACTTAAAAGTATAAGAAAATGATCTTGATATGATTTTTATTGGTCTCAAGGAGGCATATGATTTATGACTTGGGAAAAATCTGCAGAATGTGGTTTGCATTAAGAAAAAGAGGTTTCTGGCCAAGGCATATTTCATTAAGAATATACAAGACTGAGTATTGACTAACACAAGTAGTATTTTTTAGATGAATAAAGAGTTCTCAAACGCAACATTGAGTTCATATCTTCTTGTATTGATTGTGAAGGCATACAAATTTTTTAAACTAAGTCACCTCAGTATTTGTAATGGGCATCACTCATCTACTTTTAAATCATATAGCTTTTATGCATTTGAATTCATTGAAAGATAACAGCAATTAAGGAAATATTCAGAAGGTGTGTGGCTTAAGATTAGTTTAACAGAATAGTGCATGCAATTTTACTAGATGAGAAGTTAACAATTACCAATCAGTTTTTGTTTAGAAGTCAAGCTAGGTCTTAAATCTTGGTTCAATTATACAAAAGATTTCATTCTGGCTTATTGCTATGCATTTAAAATGGCAAATCAACTCGACAGTAATTTGCAATTTGAATGAATCGTAAGAACTAGTTTCTTCCATGTAGGTTCCTATCATAACCATGAACACTAACTTTAATTGGAATACATCAATTACCTTCCATTTATACCGAACTTAGGTGGGGAATGTGGCACTTTCCTCTTTTGTTTTGGGTTTATGAGAACACAATCCCTCACACTTCAAAAACTACATCTATAGGAATGCAAGAATCAAGGTTAGCATTGAGAGCACAAAGAGTGGAGAACAGGAAACCGTTGAGGCAAATGGTGAGGATTTTAGAATGAGAGGGCTGATCTAACTGGGATCGATATCAGTTGGAGCGAACTGAGCGAGGGGCAGGAATGTGGAGGTAATGTAAGAGTGA
Source organism: Platanthera zijinensis (assembly GCA_039513925.1). Lineage (NCBI taxonomy): Eukaryota > Viridiplantae > Streptophyta > Magnoliopsida > Asparagales > Orchidaceae > Platanthera > Platanthera zijinensis. The sequence continues at coordinate 21,540,754 of CM077096.1, forward strand.
GGGAGAGTATGTGGGAGGGGTTGAGTATCATGGACAAAGTGTCAACTAGACTCGGCAGTGGATTCACGGCGATAAAGGCCGGTGAGGGCATGGATAGAGCGGTGGGAATGGATGATGAAGGGGTGAATGTTATATTGGTCTTTCTTTCACAGTAATGAAAAAAAACATCATGCAGAAGGTCACATGATTGCATTGTGAAATTAACATTGTAGTTATGATGGGAACTACTTGTAGGCTGATGGTAATTGTGAGTGACCTAAGTGAAATGTTTTTTGAAACATGGATCACCATGAAGCACATTAATGGGAATCGCGATCGACTTGCACGGTGATTGAAACCGTTCATTTTATGCGGATCGACGATCGTAGTAGTTTTTGTTCTTGTCATTTTTTATTTCGAGTTGTAATTTTATGTATTTTTTAGTCGGGGCGTTCGGCCAATCATAGCAGTCTGTTGCCCCCTCGGAATCTACAAATAGAGGGTAATAGCTCTCATTTTAGGCATTGAAGCCCATTATTTGGTCATCTCGGTGACGAAGCCGAACCCTGGGTGCGAAGCTCGGGACTTAGGCTCTGTTTGGGAGGACTTATTTTCACCAGTCAAGCGGTCATGACCGAATGAACCGGGATTTATTTAAGTCCCGATTCATACGGTTATGACCGCTTGACCGGTGAAAATAAGTTCTCCCAAACGGAGCCTTACTCTCCTCCCCTTACCCCTTGGACGGACAACCATACAACCCCCCTTTTTTGGCTGACCAGCCTATTATCCTCCTCATTCCCTATCCAATTTTCTTCCAGTCACATCCTTCCCCATTTCCCCCCTCCACGTCCATTCACTGCATGGCCAACCACCAAATTTCAGCCCCTCTATCACCCCCTTAACAGCCAGCCAACACCATCCCCCCTTTTCAGCTTCACCCCCCCTACTAATCCTACAGCAGCTCCACTGCCGCCCCTCTAGGATTCCCTCCACCACATCGCCGACACCCCAACACTACCTTCCCCTGCTGCCGCCCCTCTAGGACTCCCTCCACCACATCGCCAATACCCCAACACTACCTTCCCCACTTCCCTCACCCAGCCCCCCCTTAACAGCCAGCCAACACCATCCCCCCTTTTCAGCTTCACCCCCCCTACTAATCCTACAGCAGCTCCACTGCCGCCCCTCTAGGATTCCCTCCACCACATCGCCGTCACCCCAACACTACCTTCCCCTGCTGCCGCCCCTCTAGGACTCCCTCCACCACATCGCCAATACCCCAACACTACCTTCCCCTCTTCCCTCACCCAGCCCCCCCCCCCCCCCCCCCCCCAAAAAAAAAGCAGCCCCTCCTCGTCCACAAGCAGCAGCCCTCCATCTCCCATCCTCCATTTCCTTGCCCTTGGAGCCACCATAATCCCTCCCCACCACCATTTTCTAACTTTCATAAAAACAGCCACCTTACCCTACATTATCCATCTCCGGCGATCACTGGAGAACTTCTCCAGCCACCTCCTGTGGTCCTCCACCTCCCCTTCATTTTTCTACCATTTTAAATTTTCCGGCGATCGCCAAAAAACATTCTCGGCGACCACCACCACCACCACCAGCCAGCAACCACCTCCACCACTCATAAGTCATAACCACCATAACTTGCCTCCTTTTTCTCTTCATTAACTTTAGGCATTATTCCCTAATATGAAGACTAACCATCCCATTAATCCCTCACCCAAATAACCGAACCCCACTCTCTCTATTTTACTCCTTGCCACAAGCAGCCATTCCCCCACTCAAACCCACTTTCCCATAGCCGGTCCCTTTAGCCCCACTTCCCCTCATTGTCACGTGAGAAATAACTCCCTACTTCCTCCACTTAATTACTCTCCCACCCCCTCTAACAGCTGGGCTGAATTTTACCTCCCATCCCCGTTTCTCATTCTCACGTGGAGTTCAAGTTACTGGATCCTCCAGTTGCTGCCACCATCTGTAACTTCCACTCCCAATTGAATCCAGCCAACCAGCCCCTCTCCCTACCTAATCTCCCTTCCGTGGATCCACCCCCTCATTTCCCCTCAACTAGCAAAACACTTACCCCGTTACCTTTATCCAGCAGCCCCAAGTTTGCCCCTGCACCATCAAAAAATTGCTGCTGTCTAGACCTTCCAAGCAGCCCAACATCATAATCCAGGTTGCTGTCTTTCTGCATAGACAGCTTCCTTCATGGATTGCTGAATGCTGCCTCCCTGCACCTTCCAAGTTGCTGTCCCATTTTCTGGACAGGCACACACAGGATTTGAGTGCTGAATACCTGTCCCGGCAGCCCTTTAAAAGAACTTCCAGCCCTCCTCTCTACATTGCTTGCAAAGTTCAAGGTGTGTTGTTATTTCTTTTACAGTTGAGTCTCGTTTTTATTCTCTGCTTGAGAGATACTGGTTTATAAGTCTTGTTTCAGTCATTTTAGTCGTTGGAATTTCTCGTTTAATTAGTATTTGTTTTTGCTCCCCCTCGCGCTTATGCTCTACTCACGTGTTTTCATATTTGAAAGTTTTGACTCTGTGGCCCAATCAAATTATAGTTTTATAAATATCAATTGTTGCAAGTAATCCGTCAAATTCATGCATGGTTGCATATAGGAGTTTTCTCATTATTTCTCCGTCATATAGGATCATTCTGCGTTAGATTGATATCAGAGCCAGGTTAGGGCTTAGCTTAGAATCCGCAGGACTAGAACCTATATGTTTCACCATGTCATGTCATAGTAGCAATTGAACACAAGTCCATCCATTTCGTTAATCCTCTATTTGAAGAACCGGATTTCATCACTGATCAAACACAAAGTTTTATCGGGAGGACTCTCATACTATCATGATTATCCTCACCCCGACCCGTTACTCATAGAAATCATGCTAACCCTTTTCCACACTTTGATTCTTCTAGAGGTAATTACCTTGAATAATATCAAAAACCCTATAAAGGTCACCACCATCAAGGTAACATCATGTGTGGTCTTTATAGTGCTCCAAAAACGGGTATATCGGTAGCCGAATTTCAATGATGGGTTAATGATCAATTTGATCGCTTGGATGTTTATTTTGATTATATAAAGAATGTCTCGAAGAGAATCCACAAAAAAATTATGAATTTACGTCAAGCCACCGATATGTCTTGTAGTGTACTCACTGACATGAGAGACCTGACATTAGATTTTGATTCCTCTCATCTTGAGGAGACTCAGTGCCCACTTGATTTTGGTGTCAAGTCTGATCCTGAGTATATGATTTCAGTGAAGAGCGACGCTAGTATGATTAGTGAGCATGATCACGAGAGCGAGGACAAACGTCCCAATGATAGAGTGATGGTACATCCATCCTTCAAGCCTCACTTAGACCTAGACTCCTCTACGGCTGGAGAGCCAGTCCTCGACAGTACACATATTGGCCCACTATTGAGTATGCATTTTTCTCACTCTTCACTGTCATTGTTCCGAGCCACATTACTATCGGGAGACGAGAGCCTAGTGTTGATCTCGTGGTGACAGTCTCACCCATCTTTGGGAACATTGCCCCTTGAGATGGATTGCATCTGGAGGACCATCGCCATATAGATGGGTTCTTTAGAAACCCCCCTGCTGAGCCTCCTGTTAAACCACCACGTCTTTGCAAGGATGAAATTCCGATGAGTGATATATTTCTAAGTACAAGATTCTTGACTCTTCTACTCAGATCTCTGAGTTATCCCATCTATGAGGTTCTCGAATCTAGTGTTGTGTGCACAATGATGACTCCTTTTACATTTAAGGTCACTCCTGATATTTCAGGAACCTATATTGGTACTCGTCGCATTTGTGATGAATTTCATTTTACCCCTCCTGGTGAGCCACCTGATGAGTTTCTACTTTATGGAGGCATTTTGTACATCATAGAGTGACATCCCGATGCCAAAGTTTCGCATAGTCTTCTGAGTATTTATCTCACACTCGACGAGTATTTTTACACTCCATCAAAAGAGCCTCCAGATATGCCACCACTCTTTAGGGACGTGTCTACTTTCTTGGAGTTAATCGAGAGTGTGATGACACTCGATGGTCTTGGGTTCGATTTAATCATTATTAGTGCCGACATTTCGGGTGTTTATTTAAATTATCATCGCACCCGCGATGAATTTTTTTACACCCCACCCACTGATCCCCTTGATCATGTGCCCATCTGGGATGACACCTGGAGGGCTGTAGAGCCTCTACATAGGAGATCTGTTATGTGTGTCGACCATCATTCATCCTCACTATGTAGCATGAATGAGTTTATTCGACGTACAAGTACTTGCAATAAAATTATATGTTGATAGTCACATGTGATTGCAAAGTTTCAAAGAAGGAGAACATATGTTGATCTGTATATGTGTTGAGAGGTTTCTCATGAGAACTTCTCAAAATTAAATGCTAAACGAATGGATCCTTACACCGTGCTTAAAAGAATTAGAACAAATGCTTATAAGGTGGATATCTCGCAAAGTATGAGATTTTCACATGTATTCAATGTTGAAGATTTGACTCTGTACTTTGAGTCGCAAGACTATATGTACCCTTCTCCCTTTGCCACCACATCCTATATGCCTCCGTCTACATCCGCTACTCGTCTACAGTCCCAGTTACCACCATTATCTCCTTCCACTTTACCGCATCAGCAGCAGCCTTCGCCTACCACCCATCCTCCCCCTCAGCTCGAGTCCTCGGCACCGCTTGATCATACGGCCTCTTTCGCATCAGTACGACATTCTCCGACACAGGCATCTACCTTGGCTTCTTCCACAGCAGTACGACATTCTTCAACACAGGCATTACCTCAGCTTCTTTCATAGTAGTACCATACAATGTTCGATGACGACGACAACAACAGTACCTTCTTGCGCATGGATGTCTACTACTTCGACTCTGACATCTTCGACGACATCTCTTTTAGCTGCAACACCCGTTTCAGTATCATTGTCACCTTCAGTAGTACCATCCTCAGTTTTATCGCCAGCATCAGCATTGGCGACCTATGAGTTCAGAGCTGCAGGGTTTCTCCTTGCCTTCAGACGAGAGCACGTCCATCTGCATTCATGGAGATGAATGCTTTCATGACGGTGAGAATTGATGGGAATCACGATCGACTTGCACGATAATCAAAACCATTCATTTTATGTGGATCGACGATCATAATAGTTTTGTTGTCATTTTATTTCGAGATGTAATTTTATATATTTTTGAGTCAGAACGTTCGTCTAATCATAGCCGTCCGTTGCCCTCTACGAATCTATATATAGAGGGCGAGGGCTCTCTTTTTAGGCATTGAAGAATAGAGTATTGAAACCTATTATTTGGTCATCTCGGTGCCGAAGCCGAACCTTGGGTATGAAGCTCGGACTTATGGCCGGACAACCATAAAACCCCCTTTTTTGGACGACCAGCCCATTATCCTCCTCATTCCCCATCCAAATTTGTGCCTGTCACAGCCCATCCCCATTTACCTCCCTTCCCGTCCGTTCACTGCATAGCCAACCGCTCAATTTCAGCCCATCTATCATTCCTTAACAGCCAGCCAACACCATCCCCCCTTCCCAGCTTCACTCTCCCCTACCAATCCTACAGTAGCCCCACTGCCGCCCCTCTAGGCCTCCCTCCATCACATTGCCGACACCCCAACACCTCTTCCCCTCTTCCCTCACCCCCCCCCCCCAAAAAAAAAAACCCTCCTCCACAAGCAGCAGTCCTTCATTTCCTATCCTCCATTTCCTTGGCCGTGGAGCCACCATAGCCCCTCCCCACCTCCATTTTCTAACTCCCACAAAACAGCCACCTTATCCTATATTTTCCATCTCCGGCGATCACTGGAGAATGTCTCCGGTCACCTTTCGGTGGTCCTCCTACACCTCCCCTTCATCTTCCTACCATTTTGCATTTTCCGGCAAACACCAGAAAATATTTTCGGCGACCATCACCGCCACTGACAACCACCTCTGGCCACCACCAGCCACCTCCTCCACTACTCATAACCACCATAACCACCTTCATAGCTACCCACTACCCCTACTTTCTCCTCTCCATTAACTTTAGGCATTATTTCCTAAAATTAAGGATAAGTGGATAACCATCCCAAATCCCTCACCCAAATAACCGAACCCCACTCTCCCTATTTTACTCACTGCCACAAGCAGCCATTCCACCACTCAAACCCACCCCCATAGCCAGCCCTTTAGCCCCATTTCCCCTCATTCTCATGTGAGAAATAACTCCCCACTTACTCCATTTAATTACTCTCCCACCCCCTCTAACTGCTGGGCTGAAATTTCCCTCCCATCCCTGTTCCTCATGCTCACGTGGAGTTCAAGTTGTTGGATCCTCCAATTGCTGCCACCATCTGTAGCTTCCCCTCCCAATTAAATCCAGCCAACGACCCCCTCTCCCTGCCTAATCTCTCTCCCGTGGATCCACCCCCCCCCCCCCCCCCCCACCTCCCACCCCCCCCCATTTCCCCTCAACCAGCAAAACACTTTCTCTGTTATCTTCATCCAGCAGCCCTAAGTTTTCCCCTGCACCACCAAAAAATTGTTGTTGTCCATGCCTTCCAAGCAGCCCAGCATCATAGTTCAGGCAGTATTTCTCCCTGGACAGCTTCCTTCCTTCACGGGTTGCTGAATGTTGCCTCCCTGCACCGTACAAGTTGCTGTCCCAATTTTTGGACAGCCACACACAGCATTTGAGTGCTGAAAACCTGTCCCAGCAGCCCTCAAAAAGTACTTCCTGTTGAAAATTTGAAGTGAAGTCGGCAGGTCGCGAGGTCGTTGCCCACGCGGCTTGTTTTGGCTAACTGCGGACTGCACGGTCTGACTCTGGCAAACCGCACTGCTGGGTGTTTTAAGTGTTGCTATCCGTCCGCGCAGTTTGATTTCTGGAAGGCCGCATTGATGTACGGTTAGAGTTATCTAACCGCCTTTTCTGCTGGCGATATTTCTATAATCTTCAGCGGTGACCACATCCCCCTGCCCCGTCTATAAATATGGGTCATGTCTCCGTCATTCTTAACTGGAACTGTGAAGTCCCAAGCTCGCGGTTAAGTTTTTTTTGACCGCGCGAGAAGGAGAAGTGACCTGTGTAGCTGTGTTTGCAGGTTGTGCAGCTAGCACTGGACGAGTAGGCGACTAGTGTTGGCGGTCTGTCGGTGAAGTCTTTGTGCGGCTAGAGGCAGTCGGCGGTTAAGCAGCTAGGTTGCAGGTTAAGCGACTAGTTCAGTGTCTTCTTCCTTGGCAGTTCGCAAGCAGTTCAATAAGTCAGTTTGCGCGCTCTATGCGGGTTGGTTGTTTTCCAGTTCAGTAGAGCAGTGTCTGTTCGCGCAGCTTCTGCGGTTAGTTGATCTCAGTGGTCAGGTGACCAGAAGTGCGGACAGGTGATTCTCCAGCAGTTATCAATAAAGGCAGTTCGCGCGGCCTTGCGGCTAGAGGTGCGGTCTGGCGGCTAGGCGATCTCCAGTTTTCAGTCTACTAGTTTTTTTTTGTACTTGTCTATTTTCTGGTCTCCATCGGGTGTATTGCGAAATCGTGTCTCGCAATCTATGTCTCGCACTGTAAAGCACTAAATAATACAAGTGTTGTTCTTGCATCTATTTTACTAGTGGTTTACTTATTCTTGGTTGGTTGAGAGTGGTCCTGCGACCTCCGTTCTATACAATTTTTACACTTCCAGCCCCCCTTTCTACATTGCTTGCAAAGTTCAAGGTGTGTTGTTATTTCTTTTACAGTCGAGTCTCGTTTTTGTTCTCTGCTTGAGAGATACTGGTTTTAAGTCTAGTTTCAGTCTTTTAGTCATTGTAATTTCTCATTTAATTAGTATTTGTTTTCGAGCCCTCTCGCGTTTATGCCCTGCTCACGTGTTTTCATATTTGAAAGTTTTGACTCTTTGTGACCAATCAAATTAATATAGTTTTATAAATATCAATTGTTGCAAGTAACCCGTCGGATTCATGCATGGTTGCCTATAGGAGTTTTCCCATTATTTTTCCGTCATTTAGAATCGTCCTGCGTCACACACTCTACCAAAGACCTGCCTGTAATTCCTCTTAGAATAATTGCCAGAGTAGTTTTTATAGTTGTATAAAATACCTGAATTTCAGTAGTAATCTGATGAAGAAAGTTTGGGCTATTTGAACACTCTCAAACTTCATAAGTAGTCGACTTGCTTGTAACCATGGTAAGTTTTTTACTTTATTGACTATTTGATTAGTTAAAGTAAGATGAGAACTGAATCTGCTTAATTCTTAACAGGTTTCCTTTGGATCAAAACCTGAACCGCCTTTGCCAAAATCGGATGCATCAGAGTATCGTGAGACCAAAGCCCAGGCTACTAAACTGAAATCACCTCCTAAACCTGCACCACAAGCTGAGCCCATTCCATCTTCAAGAGTTGATCATGAGACAAATTTTTTTAATTTTCTTTCGATAGACAGTTTGACAGAAAATGGACCGGAATCATCATCAAGCTATGAGAATGAGTGGGCTGAATTTCAAGGTAATTTTCTCTCAAGGCACATTCTTTTGGACGGAATTAAGCTTCGGAATTGGGTGTCTAATTTCAACGACAGCGAGCTCAAAATTTTATTCCAGGACCCCTAGAATTTTTTGCACCGTAGGGGATCTAATTTTTCGCACCGAAGGGGATCTCAAAATTTTATTTCAGGACCCTAAACCCTAAACCCAAATGAATGTACCCCTAGAATTTTTTGCACTGCGCTTGATTATTAGGGGTACTTTCCCTCTTTCTCAAGAATAATCTAGAAAATACAAATACTTGAGACAATCTTACATATTGTATCCAAAACATTATGGAGTAAAAAAAACTCTCAGAAACCTATCCTCTAAACTCTAAAAAATATTCTCTCTATTTTAAACAGAAAATTCTCGGATACTCTCAGATACTTCCAAGTATGCCAAAAAATGCTAAAAAATATGTATATTATGTCGATGATACAGAGAAATGTATTTGTTTGGAAGTGTTAGAAAAGCCTTAGTAAGGGCTCATCTAAGGACCCATTTTTCTCTCTTTTCTCTCTCTTTGTATTTGTCCCACATCTTGGATTGCGATTTCTCTTCTTCCTCTCTTCCTATATAAATGTTTTAGAAAAGCCCAATTAAGGGCCCATGTTTTCTCTCTTTTCTCTCTCCATGTATTAGTCCCACATCTTGTATTTAGGATTTCTCTTCTCATTCTTCTCCTATATAAGTGTATTCATACTTGTAACTATTCATTCAAGAAGTATATACAAGCTTTGAGGCCTTTCTTTAGATGGTATCAGAGCCAACCGGTCTCCTCCTTTGGTATCCGGCCTACCCGGTTTCTTCTCCTAACCGCAACCAGTCTCTTCTCCTAACCGGCTGTCCGCGCGGTCTTTCCTTCCCGCGGACTCCTGCGGCTTGTTCTTTTTTATCCGCTTCCCCCACCCCTCTGTTTCTTTCGTGGCCTCCACCTCCTCCCTCCCTCCCTCTCCTCTTTTTTATTCTCCTCTCTCACGTGGGTCCACCTTTCTCTCCACTTCTCTTCCCGCGCGGACTCTTTCTATCCGCTGCGGCCTCTCCCTGCTTACTGATCGCTGATCGTGGCGACCTGCCTCTCCTGCTCACCGCGCGGTCTCTCTATCCGCCGCGGTCTCTCTCTCTCCGCAGCGGCTTCTCCCTGCTCGCTTCCCGTAGCGACCTGCCTCCCCTGCTCGCCACGCGACCTCCTTCTATCCGCTGCAATCTTCCCTGCTCGCTGATCGCGGCTCGCAGCAACTTGCCTCTTCTGCTCGCCGCGACCCGCTTCTCGCTTATCGCTGCGGCCTCGCCTATCCGCTGTTGTCCTTCCTATTCGCTACTCGCCTGCGGCCTGCCTTGTCGCTTGCGATCTCCCTCTGCTAGTCGCATTTTGGTCGCGATCTCCTGGTCGCTGGCGTGTCAGCCGACACCGTGCGACTACCTTTTTTTTGCCCCCCGGCCTTTCTCTGCTACCCGCGCGACAATCCTCTTCTAACCGCCCGCCTCTTCTGCTGGCCGCGCATGGCTTCCGATACTTCTGCTGCACTTCTGCTCCGCCAGCCCGTGCGGCTGCCTCGGCTTCCGAACTTCGTGACGAATTACGGATTACGACTATCTCCCTCACTGGAAAAAGGAACTTTGTTGAATGGGTTCACTCGGTTCGCCGTGTTCTGCAGACGAAGGATCTTCTTCACCACTTGACCCGGGCCCCTCCGACTGCTCCCTCTGATGACTGGCTTCGCGACGATGGTCGGGTCCAGTCCTGGCTTCTCAACTCCATGGACACCTAGCCCTACCGAATGACCATGTATCATGACACGGCCAAGACCATGTGGGAGGAGATTCACTCATTTTAATCCGGGCATGACAACCTACAACACCTTTATGATATCATTTCTGATCTTCAGAATCTTGCCCCCGGTGCTCCTGGCGATATGCTCTCCTTTGTGGCTAAAGCAAAGAGTTTGTCCGACGCTTGGATTCAACATCAACCTCCTACTACTGATCTCTCCACTCAACGGAACCAGAAAGAAGCTGTCTCCATCGCCATGATGATGTCTCGTGTTCCTACCCACCTGCATAGTGTTCGAGCACAGATCCTATCGTCCGCCACAACTCCGTCCCTGTCCGATGTATGCTCCATGCTGCTAAAGGTCACGCCTCCTTCTGAGGCTCCTCATGATTTTGCCCCAGCTCTTCTTCAGCAACCTCTCCTTCCGAACCCTCCTACTCGTGGATCTTCCACTCGGGGGGGGGGGGCACCGTTTCGGGGACGAGGACGTGGTGGTCGTTCTTCTATGAAATGCACTTACTGTGACCGCGATAATCATCTCGAAGCTACTTGTTACCGCAAGCACGGTCTGCCTCCTCACCTTACTGCTACTACCTCTGTTGCTCCTACTCCCACTGGGCCTTCTGCCCCCGATCTTGCTTCCACTACCTGCCAAGATATTGATGAGCTTCGCACCCAACTCCAACAGCTTCAAGGTGCCCTCAGCCGCTCCTCCGGCTCCGTCACGTCCTTTTCTGCGGAAGGTATAACCTGTCTCTCTCATAGTCCCTGCTGGATCTTTGATTCTGGGGCCACTCACCATATTACCTCCCAGAAGCCCACCAAGTACCAACGGACGCCTCATCCCCTTTGCATCACTGTGGCCAACGGTGATACCCTTCCTGTCTCTGGCACCGCTGCTCTTCAGCTTAATCCGACTCTCTCTTTTACCTCGGTTCTTCATGTTCTGAGATCCCCTTTCAATTTACTTTCTGTTAGTCGTCTCACCCACGACCTTGATTGTTGCATAACTTTTTCACCTTCTTCTTTCCTTATGAAGGATCGTCGCACCCAGAGTACCATTGGTAAGGGGCAGTTGTTGAACGGGCTTTATATCTTGGACATCCCACCTACTACTATATCTGCTATCTCCACGGTTGATTGACATCGCCGCCTTGGGCATGCCCCCTACCGATTCTCAAGCGGGCTCTTCCTGATGTACCTCTGCAGGAATTCTATTGTGAATCCTATATCTACGGCAAACAACATCGCTCTTCCTTTCCCCCTGCTTGTACCAGGAGTAGTACTCCTCTCTCTTTAGTACACTCTGATGTATGAGGTCCTTATCGTGTCCCCAGTATTTTTGGTTATCGTTATTTTGTCACGTTTATTGATGACTACTCGCGTACTACATGACTTTATTTACTACATGATCGTACTGAACTTACTTCTGTGTTTCGTGCTTTTTTGACTGAGATGCGTACGCAATTCGCCACCCCCCTCCAAGTCATCCGCACCGGTAATGCTCGCGAATATACCAGGCGTTCCTTCTCTACTCTTTGCACCGAGTTCGGTATCATCCATCAAACTTCATGTGCCTATACCCCTCAGCAAAACGGGGTCGCCGAACGGAGAAATCGTCATCTTCTCGATGTTGCCCTCTCCCTTATGTTCCAAATGCAGGTTCCCATCGAATATTGGAATTTTGCCGTCTCCACAGCCTGTCATCTTATTAACCGCCTCCCCTCATCTCTGCTAAATTTTGCCTCACCGCTCCAACTTCTCTATCCCTCCACCAACCCCACCTCTCTCACACTATGGGTCTTCGGGTGTGTGTGTTATGTCCACCATTTTGGCCCTCCTTCCGACAAGCTTGCTCCTCGGGCTGCCAAGTGTATGTTTGTTGGCTACTCCCGGACTCAAAAGGGATATGTCTGCTACTCTCCTTCTGATGGTCGGCTGGTTGTTTCTGCAGATGTCACCTTCTGCGAACACCAGCCCTTCCACTTACCTTGCCCCACCTCGTCTTCTTCTCCACCTCTTCCCCGGCCTGTCGTACCAGTCACGCCATCGTATCTACCCTCTTCTTCCTCCTCTCAACCAGCTCTTCCTCGGGTTCCTCCACCACTTATCCGGGTCTACTCTCGACGTCCATCCAAGGATACTCCCGTGAATCAGCTCCACGCTACCAGCGATACCTCGGCTACGGCAGATCCGGCTCCCGTCTCTACAGCTCATCCCTTGGACAACTACGTCTCTCTCCATCGGATGACACCACCTCTCTACGCCTTTGCCACCTCTCTTTCCTCTATTTCTATTCCTAACTCTGTGCAGGAGGTTCTTACACATCTAGGGTGGCGGGCAGGCATGGAAGATGAAATGCGGGCTTTTTGGGCTAACCAGACCTGGGATCTGGTTCCTCTTCCTACTGGCCATACTTCTGTGAGCTGCAAATGGGTCTTTGTTGTGAAGCATGCGGCGGATGACACTGTTGACCGTCTGAAGGCACGCCTCGTGGCCCGGGGCTTTACTCAGCAACATGACCTTGATTATGAGGAAACTTTCTCTCCAGTGGCCAAATTGAACACGGTCCGTGTTCTACTTTCCTTGGTAGTTCATCGTCACTGGCCGCTTTATCAGTTGGATATTAAGAATGTCTTCCTCAACAGCGATCTGCAGGAGACAGTTTATATGCAGCAACCTCCCGGGTTTGAGGCCACGGGGGAGTCTTTGGTATGTCACCTTCGGAAATCCATTTATGGTCTCAAACAGTCCCCGCGTGCGTGGTTTGAAAAATTCAGTAAGGTTGTCTGTGTTAGTGGATTCACTCGGAGCTCGGCTGATTTTTCTCTCTTCACCCGCCACCGATCAACCGGGACTGTGATTCTTCTGGTCTACGTTGACGATATCCTGATTACTGGCAACGACACAGCAGGAATACAACAGATCAAGTAACAGTTAAATTCCGCCTTTCAGACCAAAGATCTGGGCAACCTTCGGTACTTTCTTGGGCTCGAGGTCGCACGACGCTCTGATGGTCTTGTGTTATCTCAAAGGAAGTACTGTATGGACCTCCTTCATGATGCAGGTTATTCTGGGTGCAAACCTGCGGAGACTCCTATGGACGCCAATCACAAGCTCTCGGCCCATAGTTCTGACTCTGACAAGCTGCTTACAAATCCATAATATTACAGACGCTTGGTTGGAAAGCTGATCTACCTTACGGTGACTCGACCGGACATCTCGTTTGCTGTAAGAGTTGTGAGTCGGTTCATGCACGCTCCTCGGACATCTCATCTTCAAGCGGTCGAGCGCATCCTTCGATATCTCAAGATCGCCCCCGGACAAGGACTTGTGTATAAGCCATCCACATCTCTATCACTCGTCGCTTACTCTGACGCTTACTACGCAGGATTTATCGATGATAGGCGCTCCACTACGGGGTTCTGCACTTACTTTGGTGGTCATCTCATAACATGGCGTAGCAAGAAACAATCCGTGGTTGCACGCTCTTCTGTTGAAGCCGAGTACCGAGCTATGGCTGCGGTTGCTTCTGAGCTAACCTGGCTTGAGAGCCTTCTGGGAGACTTGGGTGTTCGTCTCTCATCACCGGCTACCTTATTTTGTGACAGTCAGGCAGCAATACATATTGCCAAGAATCCGATGTTTCACGAACGCACAAAGCATATCGAAGTTGATTGTCACTTTATCCGAGAAAAGGTACAGTCAAAGAAGATAGATTTGGAGCATGTTCCTGTTAAAGACCAAGTTGCAGATATCCTGACAAAAGCTCTCTCCAGGCCTCTATACTATCAGTTTTTATCCAAGCTTGGTGCCTAGAGAGTGTTAGAAAAGCCCAATTAAGGGCCCATGTTTTCTCTCTTTTCTCTCTCCATGTATTAGTCCCACATCTTGTATTTAAGATTTCTCTTCTCATTCTTTTCCTATATAAGTGTATTCATACTTGTAACTATTCATTCTAGAAGTATATACAAGCTTTGAGGCCTTTCTTTACAAAATGTATTCATACTTGTAATTATGTATTCAAGAAGTATATACCAGGTTTGAGGCCTCTCTTTACATGGTATCAGAGGAACCGGTCTCCTCCTTGGGTATTCGGTCTTCTGTTCGCGGCTACTCGCGGTCTCTTTTTTCTAATCGCCCGAGCTCGGTTAGCCGGCCTGTTCGTTTGCAAACCGATTGTTCTCCCGGCTGACCGCGCGACCCTTCCTTTCCTGCTTAGCCGCAATTTCGAGCAGCCTGTCCTTTTTCTAGCCGCTGTCTCCTTTTCTCTGTTTCCCTCGTGGCTTTCACGTCTCCTCCTCCTCCTCTTACCATCCCTTTTATAAACTTTTCTCACACGTGGGGTCCACCCTCTCTTGCTTCTTATTTTGACCGCCCGGTCTCCCTTCCTATCCGCGCGGCCTCTCTCCCTTGCTATCCACGCGCCCTCTCCTCCCGCTTGTCGCGACCTCTCTCAAGTCGCCGCGGTCTCTCCCCTCTAGCCGTACGTAGCGCTTCTTGCTCGCTGCGGTTTCTTCCTCTCTTTCTCTTACTCGCTTCAGTCCGCATCTAGGTCGTGGCATCTCTCCTTGCCGCTGGTGGACTCACCGTGACCGTGCGGACTCCTCTTCTAACCTCTTCACTGCTAGTCGCTGCTGGTATCTCTCTTGTCACTAGCGATCTCTCCTCCTTCCTTAGCCACATCCTGGTCGTAACGTTCCTTGTCGCTGGTAAATTCACCTTGACTGTGCGGACTTCTCCTCTAGCCGCTTCCCACTAGTCGTTGTGACCTGTCTTGTCGCTAGCGGCCTCTCCTCTTCCCTTAGCCGCATCTTGGTCGCGACTTTACTTGTCGCTGGTGTGTCCGCCGTGACCGTGCGACTACTTCCTCTGCCGACTTTTCTCTTCGACCTCTTCTCCTTCTAGCTGCCCCGCCTTCTTTGCCAAGCCGCCCGGCCTCTCCTGCTAGCCGCCCAGTTTCTCTTGCTAGAAGCCCGACCTCTTCTGTTATCCGCATGACTTCCGATACATCCGCGACTACTTCTGCTCCGCCAGCCCGTGCGGCTGCTACGGCTTCCGAACTCTGTGATGAGCTACAGATTACTACCATCTCTCTGACTGGGAAACAAAATTTCATCGAATGGGTTCACTCTGTTCTTCGTGTTCTGCAGACGAAGGGTCTTCTTCACCACTTGACCCGAGCTACCCCTGATGCTCCTTCCGATGACTGGCTTCGCGATGATTGTCGGGTCCAGTCTTGGCTCCTCAACTATATGGACACCGAGCCCTATAGGATGGCCATGTATCATGACACGGTCAAGGCCATGTCGGAGGAGCTTCACTCTTTTTACTCTGGTCACAACAGTCTTCAGCACTTATATGATATTCTCTCCGACCTTCAGAACCTTACTCCTGATGCTCCCGGCGATATGATCACTTTCGTTGCCCAGACAAAGACTCTGGCCGAGGCTTGGATTCAACATCAGCCTCCCACTACTGATCTAGCTACTCAACGGGCCCTGAAAGAGGCTGTCACCATCACGATGATGATGTCCCGTGTTCCGCCCCACCTGTATAGTGTTCGGGCCCAGATCCTTTCTTCCACGACGACTCCTTCACTATCTGATGTCTGCTTAATGTTGCTTCGAGTTACGCCTCCTACTGAGGCTCCTCCCGAATTTGCGCCTACTCTTCTTCAACCCTCCTGCTCGTGGATCTTCCACTCGAGGGGGGCGACCTCCGTATCAGGGACGAGGACGTGGTGGTCGGTCGTCTATGAAATGCACATATTGTGGCAGGGGTGGTCATCTTGAGGCTACTTGTTACAGGCAAGCATGGGTTCCCTCCCCACCTCGCTGCTACTTCCTTTGCTGCTCCTGCTCCCACTGGGGCTTCTACCCAGGATCCGACGTCCACTACCTGCCAAGATATTGATGAGCTCCGCACCCATCTCCACCAGCTACAGGGTGCCCTCAGCCGCTCCTCCAGCTCAGTTGCGTCTTTCTCTGCGGAAGGTATAACCTGTCTCTCCCCTAGCCCCCACTGGATCGTCGATTCCGACGCTACTCACCATATTACCTCCCATAAGCCCTCCCAGTATCTCCAGACGGCTCATCCTCCGTGTATCATTGTGGCCAATGGTGACACCCTACCGGTCTCTGGCGCCGCTGCTCTCCGGCTCACTCCGGCCCTTTCTCTTTCCTCGATTCTTCACATTTTGGGGTCCCCTTTCAATTTGCTTTCTGTTAGTCGCCTGACGCACGACCTTGATTGTTGCATAACCTTTTCTCCTTCTTCTTTTCTTATGCAGGATCGTCGCACCCGGAGTATCATTGGTAGGGGGTAGCTGTTGAATGGGTTCTACATCTTGGATATCCCACCCACTCTTCTCTCTGCCATCTCAACTGTCGATTGGCATCGCCGCCTTGGGCATGCTCCCCTTCCGATTCTCAAGCGGGCTCTTCCTGATGTTCTTTTATGGGAGTTCTCTTGTGAATCTTGTATCTATGACAAACATCATCGTTCTACCTTCCCCCATGCATGTACCAGGAGTAGTACTCCTTTATCTTTAGTTCACTCTGATGTATGGGGCCCTTATAAAGTCTCTAGTATCTTTGGATTTCGTTATTTTGTAACCTTTTTTGATGATTACTCGCGTACTACATGATCGTACTGAACTTACATCTGTCTTTCGTGCCTTTTTAACTGAGATGCGTACGCAGTTCGCCCCCCCCCCTCAAAATCATCCGCACTGATAATGCCTGCGAGTATACGGGTCGCACCTTCTCCAATCTCTGCACCGAATTTGGTGTCATCCATCAAACTTCGTGTGCGTATACCCCTTAGCAAAATGGGGTGGCCGAACGGAAGAATCGTCATCTACTCGATGTTGCTCGGTCCCTCATGTTTCAAATGAACGTTCCGATCGAATATTGGAATTTTGTCATCTCCACAGCATGTCATCTAATCAACCGCCTACCCTCTTCTGTTCTTGACTTTGCCTCCCCTATCCAACTCCTCTATCCTTCCACCAATCCCACCTCTCTCACCGCGCGGGTCTTCGGGTGTGTTTGTTATGTTCATCTTCTTGGCCCCCATTCCGACAAACTTGCGCCTCGGGCGGCCAAATATATGTCTGTTGGCTACTCCCGTACTCAAAAGGGGTATGTTTGCTACTCTCCTTCGGATGGCAAGCTGGTCGTCTCAGCGGATGTCACCTTCTGCGAAGACCAGCCCTTCCACTTACCTTCCCCCACCCCGTCTTCCTCTCCTCTTCCTCCGCCGGTCGTACCTATCACGCCCTCTTTTCTGCCATCTCCCTCCTCCTCTCTCCCTGCCCCCCTAAGGTTCCTCCGCCCGTTATCTGTGTCTACACTCGTCGCGGCTCCAAGGATGGTTCACTGCACCAGCTCCCTGCTCCCAGCGACACTCCGGCAATGGCGGATCCGGCTCCCGCTTCTACAACTCATCCCTTGGCCAACTACGTTTCTCTCCACCGGCTCACTCCACCTCTCTACGCCTTTGCCACCTCTCTTTCCTCTATTTCTATTCCTAACACTGTGCAGGAGGCGCTTCAACATCCGGGGTGGCGGACGGTCATGGACGATGAAATGCGGGCTCTCTGGGCCAACAGGACCTGGGATCTGGTTCCTCTTCCTGTCGGACAATCTCGTGTTAGCTGCAAGTGGGTATTTGTTGTTAAACATGCGGCGGATGACACCGTTGAGCGTCTAAAGGCCCGCCTCGTGGCAAGGGGTTTTACTCAGCAACGTGGCCTTGATTATGAGGAAACCTTCTCTCCGGTGGCAAAATTGAACACGGTCCGCGTTCTTCTCTCCTTGGCTGTTCATCGTCATTGGCCTCTTTATCAGCTTGATATTAAGAACGTCTTCCTAAACGACGATCTACAGGAGACTGTTTATATGCACCAACCTCCCGGGTTTGAGACCACTGGGGAGTCTCGGGTTTGTCATCTTCAGAAATCTATTTATGGTCTCAAACAGTCCCCGCGCGCTTGGTTTGAAAAATTCAGCAAGGTTGTCTGCGATATTGGCTTCGTTCGGAGCTCGGCTGATTTCTCTCTCTTCACCCGACACCGGTCAACCGGAACTGTGATCCTACTTGTTTATGTTGACGATATCATCATTACTGACGATGATATTACAGTGATACAACATATCAAGCAACAGTTGAACTCCACCTTTCAGACCAAAGATCTTGGCAACCTTCAGTATTTTCTTGAACTTGAGGTTGCCCGACGCCCTGATGGTCTTATGTTATCCCAAAGGAAGTATTGTATGGACCTCGTTCATGATGCCGGCTATTCTGGATGCAAACCTACAGATACTCCTATGGATGTTAATCACAAGCTCTCGGCCCACAACTCTGACTCTGATAAGCTGCTTACAAATCCGGAATACTATAGACGTTTGGTTGGGAAGCTGATCTATCTTACGGTTACTCGACCAGACATCTCTTTTGCTGTGGGAGTCGTGAGTCGGTTTATGCATGCTCCTCGGACATCTCATCTTTAAGCTGTCGAGCGTATTCTTCGATATCTCAAGAACGCTCCAGGACAAGGGCTTGTGTACAAGCCATCCACATCTCGATCCCTTGTTGCTTACTCTGACGCTGACTATGCAGGATCCATTGATGATAGGCGTTCCACAACTGATTTCTGTACCTACTTCGGTGGACATCTCATAACCTGGCGTAGCAAGAAACAGACTGTGGTTGCTCGCTCTTCTGCTGAAGCCAAGTACCAGGCTATGACTGCTGTTGTTTCCGAGTTAACTTGGCTTGAGAGCCTTCTGGGAGACTTGGGTGTTCGTCTCTCATCACCGGCAACCCTATTTTGTGATAGTCAAACAACAATACATATTGTCAAGAATCCGGTCTTTCACGAACGCACAAAGCATATTGAAGTAGACTGCCACTTTATTCGGGAAAAAGTACAGTCAAAGAAGATAGATTTGGAGCATGTTCCTGCTACAAACCAAGTTCCTGACATCCTGACTAAAGCTCTCTCCTGGCCTCTATACTACCAGTTTTTATCCAAGCTTGGTGCCCTACGATTTGTACGCTCCAGCTTGCGGGGGAGTGTTAGAAAAGCCTTAGTAAGTGCCCATTTTTCTCTCTTTTCCCTCTCTTTGTATTTGTCTCACATTTTGGATTGGGATTTCTCTTCTTCCTCTCTTCCTATATAAATGTATTCATACTTGTAATTATGTATTCAAGAAGTATATACAAGGTTTGAGGCCTCTCTTTACAGGAAGATAAGTTGTGGGAGTCAAGATCACATATTTTCATTTACTGTTTCTATCTATTGATATGATACAATTTTGTGACAGATATATTTTATCTTAATTTAAGATGACATGTGAGATAGAATGAAAAAATGACTTTGCGAATTTTGTTGTTGTCTTCTTATTAATTTGTTTATGTACATATATATTTTAAATCACAAATTTCATATTTGTATCATATTGTATCTCATATTTGTCTTTGTGCAATAATGAGAATTATTGCGGGTCGCTCGATGCTCTCATGGTCCGGTCGAACTGAACCGTCTCAGCTTGAGAGTGAGTCGAGCAAGCAAAAAGTCACAAAATGAACCAACAGACGTTAGACAAGACGTTTTTACGTGGGAAAATCGGGAAGGAGAAAAAATCATGGGGCCGGATCAATGTCGACCAAATTCATTAGCTTTTAGTATTACAAGAAGTTGTTTCTTTAGGGTGATAGGCCAACGCTCGTTACAATAAGTTTTTTGGATCACAGGAGTTGCCTTGAGAAAAGCGCGCTCGGGAGCAGTCTGGGAGGATGAACGCAATAATGGAAGCTCTGGACTCGAGGTACAAAGTCGAAGGAGATCTTCGTGCCAATGGAAATCTTCGAACGCCGAGGGAGATCCTCGAACGGCAAAGGAGATCTTTGAAGGAATCTTCATACACTGAAGAAGATTTCTGGGAAATCTTTGAGGGAAAACTCGGAAGCTCTCTCTAGCGCCGAAGGTAAGGTGTCCTCAAATGAGTGCTCATGATCCTTTTTATAACCTTTGAGAGGGACGCTCTGGTAATTTCGATACTATAACTACCTGACGGGTGAATAGGATCTCTCAATCTGGAGCACACAGATCACCAATTTTGTGAATATGACGATCCCCCCTTGGCAGTTCTGGCAGGACTGGCTGCGGCAAGCGCAACGTTGGGAGTTGAGCGATAGTGAACACAGCGAGCACGGAGGCGGCGAGCGACGGTGAACACGACGATGAGCGTCACGGAGGCGGTGAGCGTTGCGGAGGCGGTAAGCGTTGCAGAGGCGGTAAGTGTTGTGGAAGCGGTGAGCGTTGCAGAGGCAAGCAACGGAGAGCGGCGCTTCCGCGCATGGGAGAGTGCTCCTGTGGGCTGGCGCGCGCAGGAGGGAGCCCCTCGCATTGGAGGAGTTTTGTGCGCGGGCTTCACGGCCGGTGCCGTGCTGATGCGGTTGTTACTCTCCCCACTAAGGGAGTGGGGTTATCCACTCCCCCATGATGGAGTATTTACGATATTCGCACCCCATGATGGGGGTGGGGATATTCACGCCCCCATGATGTGGGGATTTACACTATCCGCACCCCATTCACATTTATTTTTTTGGGGGACCCCATCAAGAATAATACCACATGTAGTGATAGGTGTCTTAATTTTATTAATCTTGTATTATATCCCCATTCTAGTTGCTCAATAGATTGGTTCTAATCCTCTTGCTTCCTTCAATTAGCTGCTTTCTTTTTCTTCACACCTGCAGGTGCAGAAACAACTACACAGGAAAATACTCCAACAAAGCAGGTGGAAGATAAAATCCAATCTGCCATAGGACTGGAGGACCTATTTAATGATCCATTTTCCAAGTCAGAATCTGTAGCTACAACAAAATCCCAGCCAAATGTGAGGAGTGAAATCATGGGTCTATTTAATAAGGTCAAATTTTGCGTATTATATAATACTTAATTGCTATACTTGGTTAGTTTACTATATTCAATGTCAAAAAGTTCATTATCCTTGTGATTATATTCATGATTGACTGATGCAAATATGAATAAGGTAATTAGGTCTATAAAAAGTGGATAACATAGAGATTAAAAGGGGAATTTTATAAAAAGATAATTAGGTTAGTGATCTTGTATGAAATTGAGTGTTCGGCAGTACAAATTTTGATTTCCAAGTTACGGATTAAGATTTTATCAAGGATTTAACATTACTAGTATTTATCAATTGACTAGCACAATAAAAGTAACATCTTTGTACAACATGCTGGTATTAAAAAAATTAAATGGAGAGAGAGAGAGAGTGGCCATTCTCCTTTTCTAATTCTGATTACATTTGGAAAAGTTCATCAATTTTTGAACCTATATATCTTGCAAGACATTTGAAATCCCTAAAATATTTGAAAATAACAAATTAACTTCTCACACAATCAAGATAATCAATAAAAACATTATGAAGCTGATACGGGTTAGCTACGCCGTATCAAGAACAATAACATGAATAAGAAATTGCTGCATGAGAATAAAAGATACAATTCGGGAGATACGTGTTACGTGCCCTAGATTGAGATTTCGTGCAAATGGGGTGAAGAGGGAAGTCCTGAAGGAGGGAGGTGTGTCCCATCTTCGACCTTTTGGAGCTTTGGTATGGAGGAAGGGATCTCCGTTGGTTGAGCGGGGTTGGCATGGACGAACGTGGAGGGGGGGCTGCTTGCGTGGGTTAGGTCACGGGAGGATACAAAAAAGAGAGAGAATAAAAGTTAGAGTGAGAGTATATATTAATATTAATTCTTCCCGCCTTTTCCCAAAGCCAAACCTGCACATATATGTGGGGAAATTCAAATCCCAAACAAAAGACAAAAATGCCCCCTCACTAAGACTTAACAAGAAGTGAGGTTAAAATACTAAGCATATATAAAAATACTAATACAAGATAAAGATGGTCGAGGCAGCCGCCGCTCGAGACTCGCGACACTTGTACGCGATCCCCCAATGATGATCAATAACATCTCCACCTTGCTCTACATCACGCTTGTCCTTTGGCTGCGGCCGGAGTGGAACCAAGGGCGTTGTTGGAGGGTCGCCGACGAAGGGCTTTAGCCGGGACATGTGGAGAGACGTTGTGAATCTGAGCCTTAGCGGGGAGGTGGAGACGATAAGCCACGTCCCGGATGCGGTGCAGAATCTCAAAGGGGACAAAAAACGTGAGCCACATCTTCTGGTAAGCGCCCTTGGAGACGGTATACTGGCGGTAGGGGCGACGTTTAAGCCATACCCAATATCCGGGAGCGAAGGACAACTCTCGGTGGCCCCGGTTGTGTACAGTCTCCATTCGCGCCTGGGCCTGAAGAAGGTCACGCGCAAGGCGCAAAATCTCATCGCACGTGCGTAGCTCGGTGTCGACAACGGCGGAGCGGGCAGAGGCGCTAAATAGGGTAAGGAGGCAGGGAGGATCCCGACCGTAGTTGAGGCTGAAAGGAGTGGTCTGAAGGGTTGTGTGGTATGAGGTATTATAGTAACACTCAAACCTCTAGCAACACATAATCACGATTTTGAGTTGTAATAAACAATATATAATTTTATTCAAAAATAAGAACAGTTGTTTACAATAACAAAACTGGATCTCCGTGACGCCGGAGATTAAAGGCGATGAACACAATCTTGTTTTGTTTTCTATAGCGACCCTCTCATGACCGGTTGGCTCTCGCTCTTCTTCCCAAGAAGATCGACGAGCCGGCTCTTCACCTTCCTCCCCGGAAGGGTCTTAGAGCCCCACTAGATTTCTCAGTTCTAGACGTCCTCCCAGGACGATTTCCTGCAGATTCTTCCCAGGAATCTGACGACCTCCCAGGTCGATTTCCCTCACACATAGTTTAGATACAACAACAATATTCAAGCCTTTATCCCACTATAGTGGGGTCGGCTATATGGATCCTTTGTCGCCATTGCGCCCTATCTGTTGTCATAATCTCACTAATGCAGAATAAAAGAAAAAATACATAATAAAAGACAGAGTTTGAAAATATTTCTCCCTCAAAAGTAGAAATCCTTTGTAGAACGTTGTGCTATCGATGCTCTTGAACATCGTTCCTATTGCAGTCGATTAGTCGTTGATGGTCGTTGAAGTTTTCATCCTTCGGAGTTCTTCGATCACGAACAAGAAATATTGCTTTTTTTCAATAGAGATGAAGGTTCGCGCTCTCACAGATGGCTGTCAAACCCTAGAATGAAAATTCTCCTTCTTGTTGTCTCCAAGAAAAGAAACGTGCGCTTTTATACTTGTTTTTAAAAGTACGCTATCGCCGGCGGTAGGTCACTTCGCGCGGTGTCGACACCTGTCCAGCAATTTTGGAAAAATATCCAAAAAATATTCTTTTCACTTTTTGATACTGCGGCGCGGTAAACGTTAACGCCTGGCGGTAGCGATTTCCTCTCGACAAATTAAGTCGACGATTGTCAAATTGGCTAGCGCCCGGCGGTAGGGTTAGCGCCTGACGGTAGGTGACAGAGCGAGCCGTCTTTAATTCTTCGGGGCTAGCGCCTGCGGTAGGGCTAGCGCCTGACGGTAAGTCACGAAGATTGATTTCCTTGTTCTTTTGTACCAGTAAATCTGCACACTATACCCAACAAAAGTATGATTAAATACAACTCGGGATTTGATATTGTCAAACTAAATAGATGTGGACCATAGGTTCCAACATGCCCATCCTACTGAGGGTGGGAAGCGAAGGAGTGGGTCAGCTTAGTACCGCAGAGGGGGAATAGTTCCTGCCAAAACTTAGAGGTGAAGATCTTGTCCCTGTCAGACACAATGCTCTCTGGTATGTCGTGGAGGCGAAACACCTGATCAAAGAAGACATGGAAAATGGCAGGGCCGGTGATAGGGCGACTCATGACAATGAAGTGCCCCCCTTAGAAAAGCGATCAACAACTACAAAAATGACGGAGTGGCCCCGGGAAGGGGGTAAGCCTTTGATGAAGTCCATCGAGATGTCTGCCCAAATCTGTGTTGGAACCGGAAGGGGCTGCAGGAGACCGGCGGGCAAAAGAGACCAGGTCTTGCTGCGCTGAAAAATCAGGTCGGCGACAATGAACGTCTAGACACTCCGTTTGAGTCCCTGCCAAAGAACTCGGCGCGTAAGTGCTTAAGGGTCTTGTGGACCCCTTAATGTGCGTGGTCGTGGACTGCCGCCATAATGCACATAATCAATAGAGAGGTGGCGGGCAAGTAAAAGCGGTCCTCGTACAGGATGAGGCCGTTACGTACTGTCCAGTGTGGCGGAAGACGCCTCTCCTGAATGCAGTGGAGCAGCTCGCAGAGAGACGTAGTGTTGTAGATCTCCTGACAGAGGCGAGGAAGAGCAAGGGGCGACGGCTTGGACACGACATAGAGGAGTGCATCAGAAGAGTCGCGGCGAGAGAGGGCGTCGGCCGCGCGGTTCAGATGGCCCGCTTTGAACTCCACATGAAAGTCGTAGCCCAAAAGGCGGCTTACCCAACGCTGTTGTGGCACTGTCGTCAGGCGCTGCTCTAATAAATACTCGAGGCTGAAAGGGTCTGTGCGGATCACAAAGGAACGCCCCCCACAAGTACGGTCGCTAGTGGAGGACAGCCTTAGCCAGTCAGATGAGCTCCTACTCATAGGCCGGAAGCTTCCGATAGTGGCGGACCGTCGTACGGCTGAAGTATGCAATCAGGTTACCTACCTGTTAAAGAACCGCCCCGCGCCCTTGTTCGGAGGTGTCATACTGTCATATTCCCCTAAAAATCCTTCTCGAAATCTGGAAGCTGGAGGATGGGAGCTGATACTAAGGTATGCTGCAAGGTGCAAAAGACCGTTGTGGCGGAGTCGTCCCAAGCAAAACATTGATGACGCAAGAGGTACAACAAGGGGGCGACGATCACCGTGTACCCCTTGATGAATCTGCGGTAGTAGCCGACTAGGCCGAGGAACCCACAAAGCTCCCGCTGAGTTTGGTGAAGTGGCCAATCGAGAACCCCTGAATCTTAACTGGATCAGCAGAGACGCCCAAGTGGTCGACGATGTGCCCAGGGTACGCAACCCTGTCAGTGCCGAAGGAACACTTGGCCCGCTTAAGGAAGAGCCGATGAGAACGAACCAACTGGAGGACATTGTCGAGGTGGTCAAGATGGGCTTCCCAGGTCTTGTTGTACACTAAAATATCATTGAAGAAAGCAAGTACGCAGTGACGAAGTAGAGTATGAAATACCTCGTTCATGACTCATGAGCGTCTGGAAGGTAGAAGGTGCATTCGTGTGCCGAAGGGCATCACAGGGAACTCAAAGTGGCCATGATGAGTGCGGAAGGCCGTCTTCTCTACGTCGGCGAAAAACATACAGACCTGGTGGTAGCTCGAGAAAAGGTCCATCTTAGACAAGTAGAGTCCCCCGTGCAACTCATCCAACAAATCTTCAACCACCGGAATGGGAAACTTATCCCTCACCATTCGCGCACTCATGGCGCCGTAGTCAACACAGAAGCGGCATGAGTCATCCTTCTTGTGGACCAAGAGGATCGGGAAGGAGAATGGTGAGACGATGTGGCGGATGATGCCATAGCGAAGCATATCGGCGCACTGCCGCTGGATCTCATCCTTCTGTAGAAATGGGTAACGGTAGGGGCGGACGACTACTGGGACGGTGCTTGGAAGGAGAAAAATCTAGTAGTCCTGGCAGCGCGGGGGGAGAAGCCCTGTAGGCGCGGCCATGGTGTCGCGGTATTCGTTAAGGACCGAAAGATCGTGTTGCATGGAGGGATCAGGCTAAAAGGAGAAAACACGACCAGGGTCAGCCGTCGGACGGTCGTGCCAAACCGTCAGGTGGGGTCCTTGACCCCAAGGCATCGTCAGGTTCTCCAAATCCCACAAGATAGGGCCGAGGATACACAACCAACACGCCCCTAATACCACTTCGAACATTGTAAAGCGATGACGAAGAACTCAACATGAGAATGATAGTCTTCCACAATGATAGGAACGTTTCCGCAAACCCGTTTCAGTCCATGGCGGCTTCATTTGGCACGACCATACTCAAACAACTGTGACTGGTAATGGGAAATTGAAGTCGCTGGGCAGTGAGATTGCTGATGAAGTTGTGCGTACTTCCCATGTCCATGAGGGCGAGGAGCCGGTGACCCACCACAGTGATGGGCATCTGCACTGTGTCCCTAGAGTGGGGGGCCGACATGACATGCAAAGAGATCGTTGGGTTCCCTGGCTCATCATCCCCGACTTCCTCATCCGAGAGATCGTCGACCTTGAGCCAAAAAGGCACTTGCACCCGGTGCCCACGACTGAAGACCTCATCACAATTGAAGCAAAAACCCTTCGCATGGCGTTCGACCATCTCCTGGTTTGACAAACACCGGATGTTGGTCGGGCGCTCACCTTTGTTGGCCCTGCCTGAGCCGCCGCTAGAGGGTGGCTGGGACTGACTGTAACTCCGGAAGGAGTTATCACTGCTATGGCACCCCAAATGGGGACGGTCCATCATGATGCGTTTCTCACAGAGATGTGTCAGGCTCATGGTCGTAGTAAGATCCGGTGGGTTCTGGAACTCAATGTTCATGCGGAGTCGCTCATGCAAGCCCACGGTGAAGAAAGACACCTAGTGGGCCCCTGGAATCGACGGATCGCGAGCAAGGTGCACCTGAAACTTCTTTAAGTAGTCATCGATAGAGTCTGCTTGCTTCAGGGAGATCAAGTTATCGATGTGGTTGTTGCGTAGCGGTGGGCCAAAACGTAGGTTACATTGGACCTTTAAGTCGTCCCAAGTAAGGTGGGGTTTCTCCCTTTGAAGTTGAGAGAACCATAGTTGTGCCAAACCTATGAGGTGGAATGTGGCCGCACCGAGCCAATGCTCCCACGGGATACGCTGCGCGGCGAAGAATTGCTCATAATGAGTCAACCACCTCAAGGGATCTTCGCGACCCTCAAAGATCGAAAAATCCAACTTCAGAAAGCGCGACACGGTAGAATAGTCCGAGCGTGATGGAAGATCAGACGGCCGATGGTGGTGGTGCGGCTCGGGAATGGATGAGGAGAAATCCGAAGCGGAGCGCGGGGGCGGTGGAGTGCCATTCGGACGGAGTGCTACGAGGAGTGTCTGATGGTTGTCTGCCATCATGGTTTTGAAGGTTTCTAAAATCTGGGCCAAGATAAGGCCGCCCAAATTTTCGTCGTCCATGGTGGATGAAGCTCGGAACGGAGGGAGGGAAGGCAGAGGAAGCAATCCGGTGGAGGCGGCGAGTAAGGAGCCCTCGGTGAGGGAGGAGCCGAGAAGAATCGGCTGCTGGGCAGTGGCTAAGGTGCGCGGGTGGGAAGTAGAAGTCACGACTTTTTCTGGGCCTGCGAGGTGCGGCGATGACGGGATTAGGGAGGACGGCGAGAGCGGGCTCGGGAGGACTCGTTCGTGGTCGGCAACGACAGAGGTCGGCGGCGCTGAAACAGCTCGATCGGCGGCGCTGAAATAGCTCAGTCGGCAGAGGGAAGGACCGTGGGCTCTGATACCAAGTTGTTCTGTTCCGTAGATTGAGATCTCATGTAAGGGGGAGTGGAGAGGGAAGTCCTGAAGGAGTGAGGCGTGTCACTTCTTTGATCCTCGGGGAGCTATGGTGTGGAGGAAGGGATCTCCGGTGGTTGAGCGGGGTCGGTGTGGGTGAACGTGGATGGGGGGGCTGCATGCATGGATTAGGTCATGGGAGGGAAAAGAGAGAGAGAGAGAGAATATAAGTTAGAGAGAGAGGATGGATTGATATTAATTTTTCCTACCTTTTCCCAAAGTCAAACCCACATATATATGTGGGGAAATTCAAGTCCCAAACAAAAGACCAAAATGCGCCCTCTCTAAGGCTTAACAAGAAATGAGGTTAAAATACTAAACATGCATAAAATACTGATACAAGATAAAGATGGTTCAGGCGGGCGCCACTCGAGACTCGTGGCGTTTGTACGTGATCCCCCAATGAGGATCCGTAACAATACGCTCTGCCAAGCACCCAGAGGTTTGGTCCTCCAAAGTACTCCCCTCTCCAAAGAGAGACCAAATGACAAACGCTCCAAAGATAAAGATCTCACCACCAAAGGGGCTCCTTATACAGATGGTGACCCCACTTCAAGGAGACTACGTGATGGAATACATTTAGTACCATTACATAATTAATTATGAAATATAAGCTATTTTTTAAAGGTCACCACATCTCCAAAAGAGCTCTCGTGTAGTAAGGACGGTCGTCCAGGCGCGTGTGTAATACACATACGTATCAACACGCCCTTCTTAAAAAGCGACCTTTTCCTCAAGGTCGAGATCCGTAGGGGTCATCTGTGAGCGCTTGAGAGTCCAAGTCCTCGAAGTCAGGATCATCGTTGTTAGAAACCCAAGACCGGTGGGGGTCAGGGCGCGCAATTGGGCGAAGCCGGAAATCCCAAGCACTGATGAGGGACTACAGTCCAACAACACCTCTCCAACCCGTCTCATGGGGCCCATAGCGGCCACGGTGGATCTAGTCTGGGACTTCCCCTCTAGACCTGGACTCACCGTGGCCGCCATGGGCCCCAGGAGACGGGTTGGAGATGTGTTGTTGGACTGCAATCCCCCACCGATGTTTGGGATTTCCGGCTTCACCCAGTTGCGCGCCCGACCCCCCACCTGTTTTGGGTTTCTAACAAAAGATGACCATCTTTTGTTAGAAACCCAAACCGGTGGGGCCAGAGCACAACTGGGCGAAGCTGGAACCCAAGACCCGGGGGCCGACTGCAGTCGAATAGCAAACATCCCCATCCAAATCTCCCGGGGCCCACAATTGGGGGAAATCCCTGGTAGGTTGTTGAGGCTCGGGACTTGATCCCGGGACCTCCTTTATAAGAGGGGACTAACACCACCTCTCATACCCAAGTGTGTTGCAGCACACTTGGGTATGAGAGGTGGTGTTAGTCCCCGCTTATAAAGGAGGTCCCAAGATCAAGCCCCGGGCCTCAACAACTTACCCGAGATTTCCCCCAATTGTGGGCCCCGAGAGATTTGGTTGTGAATGTTTGCTATTCGACTGTAGTCGGCCCCCCGATCTTGGGTCCGGCTTCGCCCAGTTGAGTTTCTAACAGTTGTCTTCAGATCCCACCAACACGCACAAGTCTTTGAAAGCTTAGATGTGAGTGGATGAGTATGGTTGTTGGCAGCAAAAGCAAAGGCCCTTGTGACAAAGTTCGAGGTGTTGCTCGTGAGATAAGCGGTGGGGTCGTCAAGGCACCAGTGGATGCGATACTGACGGAATTAGCGGCGACGGAGGCGGGGCTAACGGTGGGGCCCCATGCGGGGGCAAGTGATCCCAAAGGAAAGAGGCGGCAGAGATTTTGGCTCAACGACGACAGTGGCAGCGATTGGTGGGGTGGGTGGGACGTGGAGGACGGCTGGTTGTGTAGAGTTTCTCGTCGAGACAACGAGCTTGCTCCATGACGCGAGAATGAGTAGTCAGATCGTGGACCCGGAGGCACACCCGATGGTGGGCTTGTAGACCCCCAGGAAATATGTCAGGTAGTAGTCCGAATATAGGTCGGGTACATGCGTGGCAACCTCGATGAGCTCGTCAATGTAGGTGACCACAGTGTCGGACTGGCGCACGGAGTTGAGGCGCTCGTAACATTGCTTGCTTGGCAGGTGTCATAGTGGCGGAGGGGTTCCTCCTTCAACGTGGGCCAGGAAAGGTCAGGAATATGTTGGCGTGTCCAACACACCCAATGGAGCAACGAGCCCTCTATATAGATAGTGGTCGATGAAATCTTCTGATCGGCGGGAGTGGACTGAAGTTCAAAGAACTGTTTGACGCGGGAGATCCAATCGAGGGGGTAGGTGCCTTCGAACACAAGGATCTCGTTTTGACAGAGGTTGGCTGGGTGGATGTTTGTAGCGAGGTGGAGAAACTCCATGTAGTCTGGGACGGGCCGAAGGGGTTGCGGTGGTGGTGGTGGAGGAGCCTGTGGGCGATTTTCCACCGTAGCCGCGAGCTCTCAGAGGAGGAGAGTGAGATCTTCAAGCCGTGCTTCGAGTTATTCATGCGATGGGTGCCCACAGAGGCAGAGGCGTCCTCATCGACGTTGGGGGCCATTGAACATGTCGAGGTCATGGAACGACGTGGTTGAGGGAAGACGTCGACGACAGGGCTGAAGTGGGTGTGGGGGTGGGCAACAATGGAGCGCTGGAATGGCATTAGGGTTGTTGGATAGCAGTCTAGGATTGGAAGGCACGATGAGGAGCAAGTGGAAGGATCAAAAGAGGTTGTGAAAGACGTGCAGTTGAAGGATTGGAATCGGTGCAAAGAGGCTGCTGGAGACGAGCAGCGGGCGACTCAGAATTACCAGGGAAAATAGGTTGATGGCGGAGCAGTGGAGTCGACACATGGGCAGCTGCTCGAACTGTGTAGAGGAGGGAAACGACGGAGCGCCAACTAGATCCATCGTGGACACGAGTCTGCACACTGATGAATGAGGGAGACCGAACAGTTGTAGTTGTGTCGATCGGGATCAAGCGCGACAATGTCATCATCGAGCGTGATAGTGCTGAATTGCGCCGAGCGAGAATGGAAAATGGGCTTGGGAATGGAGCAGACTAGCGGTCTGGCGAAACATGGACGATAGAATCGGCGTGCGAGAAACGCCAGCAGTTGGAACTCTAAATGAGCGGCAGGTCGGGCCATTCTCATGTTCTAGCTATGTCGTATCGAGAACAAGAACACTAATAAGAAATTGCATTGCATGAGAATAAAAGATACAACTCGAGAGATACGCTCCCGCCACGCACCCGTAGGCCGGGTCCTCCAGAGTACTCCCCTCTCCGAAGAGAGATCAAATGACTAACGCTCCAAAGTTAAAGATCTCACCACATAAAGCTTTTTATATGATGGAGGTTTCACTACAAGATAAGAGCAGTACATGACGAAATACATTATGGACCATTACATAATTAATTAGGAAATATAAGATAATTCTTAAAGGTCGTCGCATCTCCGAAAGAGCTCTTGTGTAGTGAGGAAGCCAGAACGGTTGTCCGAGCGTGCGTGTGCAAGACGAATACGTATCAAATGCATCCAACTATGATTAATTGATCTTTGAAAGCTTTTTAAATCATTCATGACACAAATTTTAACGATGTTAAAGGAAGATCTATGGCAATTCTCTTCCTACATATATTTATAATTCTATATATTTTGATTTTTTTTCGCTTTTTTTCTTCACTAAGTTCCTCGGTTTGAACGGAGCTCATCCCAAGCTGGAAAGAAATCATGTATTTTGAGCACTTAAAGTTAGTATTTATGCCTGTCATTAGCCTTGTCCCAATTATCCTGGTTCTGTTAATCCTCGGTTTTTTTCTCATTTGTAGTGAATGCTACCTGAGATATTAACTTATTTTGTTGTATAAATTTTTTCTCCCGACATCTCTCTTCTACATTCTTATGATTGTTGGCCTGATTTGGGTGGCATCAATTAAATATTTTTATGGATATTAAACTGATCACAAACAATTCAGTAAAGTGGTTCAATGTGGGTACTATAATGATTATGGACATCAAAACAGGAGTTTTCCGCCGGTATGGCATTCTGTATCTGAATTATATCTGGATGAATATTTTGATAATTGTATGGAGTTGTTTTAAAATTTCTCTTATTCTAGGATTTATGGGAATCAAAAAATCTGATCTGCGTCTCTCCTCTCGCACTCATCAGCTCTTCTCTAGTGAAATGATTTGATGTTGTTTATGGACGCAACTCATCTTGGGATGACTCATATAAATCTTGTATTTTTCTGTGTTTTTTTGTTTGTCATTTTTGGCCGATTCCGTAACACTTTCCTCTGTCATTCTTTCCTCTGTCATCAGCTCTTCTCTAGTGAAATGATTTGATGTTGTTTATGGACGCAACTCATCTTGGGATGACTCATATAAATCTTGTATTTTTCTGTGTTTTTTTGTTTGTCATTTTTGGCCGATTCCGTAACACTTTCCTCTGTCATTCTTTTTGTTGAAATTGTTGAAGTGGAAGTGGACGGTATGATTGGACAGACCACACAAACCGCAGAGACCGCCGCCGGTCTGGCGGCTAGTTGGTGGCGGATAGCCGGGATGTGGCTATTGCTCTTCTTCTTGCGGTCTGGATCAATAAGCACCCCGTGAGGTAACCGAGTGGTTAGCGTTGGCTAACTGCGGCTGTCGCGGTCTGGGTTCTGAGACCGCGGAGTCCGCTTGGAACTGGTAGGATCTCTGGTGCGCGTGGAGGCAGGTGGTTAGCGCCGATAGCAGAGGCTAACTGCACAGGTTGCATCGCTGGTGTGTGGACTTGGTCACGGTGTTGTGACAAAGTTCAGCTTGGTTGCCTACTCGCAGTGACCACATGGTTGCGCGGTCTACTTCTAGAGTTCGCGGAGACCGCGGTACTGCGCGGTCTGGTTGTGGAGACCGGCAGTTCGGCATAGGCACGATGTTGGCTCAGGACGCGTGGCTGGATTGCTCGGTCCACGCGGATTGAGGTTGCTATCCGCTCGATTTTGCGGACTGGTGGTTCTTACCGTGTGAGCGTCGAGCGGTTAGTTCGGTGTTGCGCGCGGTCTGACTCTGGTATTCGCACATTTGTGCGGATCGGTTGTGCTAGCTGCAGGATGACGGGTGGTTATCCTATCACTATGTGCGGTGACCACACTCCCCGTCGCATATAAATAGGGGTCCCTGACTCGTCATATATAACGAGAACAGTGAGAACTTAGCTCGCGTTTTTAACTTGCAGTCAGGTTTTTCTAACAGCGCGACTAAGTGAAGTTGACTTGTACTGTGCGGCTAGCACTATGCGACTAGGCAACTAGTTGGGAAGCTCAGTGTAGAACAGTTCGTGGTTTACAGTCTGTGGTATATAATAGGTCGCGGTGTAGGCGGCCTGAAGTCTCTTCCTCGGGGTTACAGATAGTTCAAGCAGCTCGCCCGTCCTATCAACGGGTCGATTGTTTCTTCGTTCTGTAGTTCTGTTCGCGGTTAGCTTTGCGGTCAGGCGATGTCGCGGTTAGGCAGCCTGAAGTGGCGGACATAGTTATTTTCTCATCAGTTCGATAACAGGCAGTCTGCGCGGCTTGTGTTGCGGGTTGGCGACTTGGCGGTTTCGGCGGACAGGTCTGGGAGTTAGCGGCTTGTGCGGTGTCTGTTACCAGACCGCGCGGTTTCTCCTCAGCTTGTAGTTTTTTATTTCCATCGGTTACATTGTGAGTCTCGCAATGTATACCTCGCCTTGTAAAGAAGTTGTTAATTCCAAATTGAGACTTTTGTGTTTCTGTTGTTACTGATTTCTACTTGACTTTGATTTGATTGAGGGTTCTTGCGACCTTTCTCGTCTTCCTAGAAAATTTCACACTCTTACCACGACATGTTTCTTTGACATGGATAGTTAATGGGTAAATTGACTTAATCATTTAAATCTTATGACATTTCTGATTAATCGTGCATCAATGGTTCCCAGCAGTCGAACATAGTTTCTCCTTACGCCATCCATCAGCAGCAGCTTGCTTATCTTTCGCAACAACAGGCTTTTCTCATGCCTGCAGCTAAATCGACGAATGTCAACGTACCGCCTGTCTTGACTAATCCGCACTCAGCAAGCGAGCGTTTACCTGAACATACCCGACCGACTCCTGGTTTACAAGCTCCAGGAATGAGGCAAAATGGCATCAACTACTTCTCACAGGTATTTTCTTGGAAACATTACAACACATGATTATCACTAGACAGGTGATTCTTATTCCATATTACCATGCTTTAATCCTATATATCTATATATATTTTTAATCTGGCAGGTTGGAAATGGTAGGCCAACATATAATGGGAATTCTGATTCTTTTCCTTCACCAAGGCAAGCCACTAAATTTTAATAGACCTGTATATATAGCTGCCAATAATCTGAAAAATATGATTCCGGCTTTTAACCATTATCCTTGAGCCAATCTGTCTCTTGCTCATGATCAGCTCAATGTCAATCAATTTTATCTTGAGCTGAGCCAATTGTTGTTATTGGATGGCTCGATCCTATCTCAAATTGTACAACACTCAAGCCTTTATCCCACTATAGTGGGGTCGGCTATATAGATCCTTTGTCGTCACTGTGCCCTATCTTTTGTCATAATCTCACTAATGCCTAACTACATCATGTCTTTTCCGAACATTTTGCAATCCTCTATGACACAATTTTCTCATTGAACATGCATAAATACACTCGCTTATATTTCATATGTATTTAAAAACATAGATGCATACATATGTTTAAGGCAAATTCAAACTTGCAATATAGCTCCCTATGATAACCGATTGTTATCGAGCAAAAAAGGAACACGAACAAACACAGAAAAAACACAAGATTTACGTGATTCGCCGTAAAATGAGCTACATTTACGGGCAGCAGTAATTGTTTCACTAAATGAAAGAACAGACATAAGAAGGGAGGCATCATCAGTTTTTCACTCATACCCCAACCCTAGAATAATAAGAGTTCTATAGATAAGTGTATACTGATATACCCAAAATACCATACCAAACATAATTCAGATACATAATAATTTTACAGAAATAATTCGAAACCCCCAAAAACTTTGTGCAGTGGCTTTTGATGTGAGGACGTGATCTGCTAAGAGTCCGATATCATAGTTCGAGAATCTACAACTTAGTTAGAATTCAAGACATATAAGGCTCCGTTTGGGAGGACTTATTTTCACCGGTCAAGCGGTCATGACCGCATGAATCGGGACTTAAATTAAGTCCCGATTCATGCGGTCATGACCGCTTGACCGGTGAAAATAAGTCCTCCCAAACGGAGCCTAAATAACAATATAACATGCATCTCTCATACATGCATACATTTCAATACGATCTCGAGTTGTGATTGGCTCATTAGGCTCATTGATTTTGATCCAAGCCTCGGATAGACCCATTTGTGCAACATTCGAGTCACACTAGCAGCCCTAAAATCATCATTTTTGTAAACTCATCCTGAATTATTGTATTTGAACGAACACTTGACTTTTCGCAGCATGGACTCGAGTATACCAATCAACAAAGTGATCATTGGCGGTGCTTCCACGCATTCTTCATCCTCCGCGCCTTCCACAACCTTAAGCCAAGATGAAAAGGAGCACGATTTCTCGTCGTTGACTCGACTGATGTTCTCAAAACATTGATGCACTCCTCATCCATTGTAAATACAGATTTATTATAAGATGCATTTTCTATGTTTTTTTCACTGCCATTTGATGTGTTTATGTTTTTTTCAGAATAAGGCTCCGTTTGGCACGATGTTGGTGGTCATGAACATGGGGGTTAAATTGTCTTTAGTTAGCGCACACGTAAGGATTTTCATCCATTTTTTTGTTCAAACGGATGATGCTTGTTAGTTGATCCTTAACGAATGACGGTTTAACCCATACGTTTACGACTGCCGCCACCGTGTCAAACGGAGCCCAAGTGTTGGTCTTTTTGATGTACTTTTTCTCCTCACTGTGATTATTAAAAGCTTTGTGTACATTATACCTTACTTGAAGTGGGAGAATTAAGTATATAGGCAAATAATTTGTACAAGGGACAGTATAAATTTATGTGGAATGGATGAATAAGCTGTGATTTTGTTATTTTAATGAGCTGTTTATAGGGATCTTCCCTGTAAGTTTGCAAAATTATGGGTTTCCCCCGTGTTATTCTTTGAAATTACAAAACTCACTGCTGTGAGTTTACTATTCGTAGTATTTATTGGGTCTTTTTTTGCATGCATGTTATGAAATGTAAATTCGTAGGGGGGTTTATGTAATTTTAAAAAACGGATATGTGCAACATTTGATAATATAAATTCATAGGGAAATTATGATAATTAATTAATGGTTTTAAAATTTAAAACTTGCAAACCCAGTTAAGCATCTGAATTGATATGGGCAGTGATTTTAATGGTATAATTGACTTTGGGAAAGCCATTCACACCTTGCTGAATTTGTAGTATTCCCTGAAAATCTTTCTTACATTAAATAAATGAAGCACTAATTATTTAGGCAATTCTTAACCGCAATTTGGTTTTTGCTTTTCGCACCTCAATTGGAGCTAGATTCAGAAAGATACGCGGTTACAAGACATGGATTCCTACCTGGGTACTTCTCTGATCAGCATGTATGCTAAATGCAGAGGTATAAATCATGCACAGAAACTGTTCGACGAGATGCCAGTCGGCTGAAAAAAATGCAGTTATCGGTGTGCGGCAAGCCAAATATTGGGTTGCCATTAACATTGGGGTGCGAAAAGCAAAAAAAAATCAAATTGCGGTTAACAATCACCTAAATAATTAGCGCTTCATTTATTTAATGTAAGAAAGATTTTCAGGGAATATTGCATTTCTTTCAGCCGACTGGCATCTCGTCGAACAGTTTCTGTGCATGATTCTCGTATTCACGTATCTTTCTGAATCTAGCTCCAGCTGCCCTCCCAAGAAACTTGGTTGGGGGATCATGTTCAATTGCAAAGAACAGCCTCCCTCATTCTCACCATATGCCGTGGTGGGAAGCATTGGTGAGAAAATTTGATTTTATGCAAAATGCTTGTAAGAAAGGTAGTGATGAGAAATTGTTTTTGCGATTAGAGTTGTAGAAAAGCAATTAATGGTAGGAAAAGCTGTGGGAGGAGAAGAGTGATCTTGACCTACGAAATGAGAAATGTGAAAGAAAAAAAAACAGAAAGCTCATTTTACTGTCTTGAAAGTGTGAGGGTTCATTATTTTTTGACATCTGCAATGGGAAATTAAACGTCTCCAAAACAATGACAGCAGTGGGAATTGCCGTTGTAACCCTTAAGGATCTGTTTGGGAGTCCGGTGGGAGCACGGTG
Source organism: Platanthera zijinensis (assembly GCA_039513925.1). Lineage (NCBI taxonomy): Eukaryota > Viridiplantae > Streptophyta > Magnoliopsida > Asparagales > Orchidaceae > Platanthera > Platanthera zijinensis. The sequence goes on from CM077096.1 coordinate 21,577,980, forward strand.
CGGTGGGGAAATGCCGTTGTAACAATGACAGCAGTGGGAATTGCCGTTGTAACAATGACAGCAGTGGGAATTGCCGTTGTAACCATTAAGGATCTGTTTGGGAGTCCGGTGGGAGCACGGTGCGGTGGGGAAATGCCTAGAACGTCACCACGAAGGCTGACTGGAGGGAGGGGGCTTGGTTCGGAGAGGTGGTATTTTTGGGTATCGTACAGTGAAATCTACTCGGCGGTACGAAAGGAGACACGGAAGGCCCGTGGCAACTCAAACAAAGTGACGCCGGCGGTAGCGTGCATACCCGTGAAATCTACTTTTTTTTACATTAATGTAACTATTTCATAAAATTATTTCCTTTAAAATATAAATTACTAAATATTAAACATTTACATTATACAATTATTTTGTATAATCGTTATCATTCACAAAAAATATTATTAAATATTTAAAAATATATTCTATAATACTTAATTTTATTTCTAATTAGAATAAAGATAAGAAAATGAAATAATAATTTATCCAATTTGACGGTATGCTTCTCCACATGAACAATTTTATTTGAAGTGCAAGAAGCTATAGCGGATTGAGCCACTTGCTTTCAATTGACCATTATTTATGGAGTCTGTTATTGGTATGTATACGCACCTATTCTAGGAAGTGCATGAGCAGATCCGATCGTAGGATTTCACAATCAACGGTCAAGATGCATCTCCCACAATACTTTTCAAATACTCCCCAAATACTGATTTATCATACTTCCGCGCAATACGGTGTGAATACTAATCTGCACCGTTGGATCTCGCGATCCTACGATCATAGGTGCATGCGCACCTCCGGGAGGTGAGCTTAGGCACTAAAAAAAATCTTTATTATTTATGAGTGTGGGAGGTGCGCTTAGGCACGAAAAAGAATCTTTATTATTTATGAGTGTCACGTAACCTAATGCGACTTGTGGCTTCAACATATTTGGAAAGATATCTTTTTTATTTATTTTTTAAAAAGCGTTCTTGTTTTTCTGTCTCTCCTTTATTTTCTCGTCTGCAGACTGCAGCACAATGCCTCCCTCACGTCCTCTCGCTCAAATATTGTCATTTTTTGTCTACCTAAATGATTATTAAAATACAATATTTTTGAAATATGGTTTTAACTTTTAAATATAAAATGTCCATCGACAGTTATGTCGATGGCCTGTTCCAAATTTGCGAGGTAGCAATTCTTCACCGGTCTCAGTTCCAAATTTGCAGGGGCTGGCCGCGGTGAGCCGCCTGGGGTCGGGCGGCCTCGACCGGCCGTTGCGGGGGCCGGCCACATCGAGGCCGACAAGCTCGATCGACCTTGGCCGGCTCTCGCGGGGGCTGGGCCGGATGGACGCGGCGAGGCCGCGGGCCTCGGCCGGCCCTCGCGGGGGCAGGCTGCGGCGAGGCCGCCCGGGAACGGGCGGCCGAGGAGATGGAGAAGGCGTGGGGGGTGGCGCCGCCGGTCGGCGTCGGTGCATCATGTTTGGTATCTGGCGCGCTGCGGTTACTGCGAGGATCGGGTGCGCATGCGGTGGTTACGCGTGTAGCTTCCCGACTTTAGTTGGGGGAGTGGGTAAACTGGTTTGTGCAACCCTATTTTTCTATAAATTGGGATTAATCACATCAGTTAATATTTCACTAAAACAATTTTAAATTGTGTAATATTTGACGATAATAATGCTAAATTGTATTATCTCTCTACATTTAAGTTATATTTTTATAATCCCTGATGAAAATAACAGAAGCGGAAATAATTTTCAGCCCATAAAGAGTCAAAACAATAATTATTTATTAGTATTATTATTAAATGAGTAGATTCATGTGCCTCACAGCAGCTGATCCTCATGGGCACGTGGAAGCCAACATGTATTAAATATTATATGTTATTAATTTAATTAAACCCTCCTAAACACTGCTTTATGCCATGGTAATGACAGTCTTAAATTGTATTATATGTGGGCCCGACCTACTTCTTCGCCTTGGGGAGCGCCGCAAAGCCTGGGGTTTGAATCATACGGAAGCTGTACGTAACCGCGAGGTCCGCGACCCACCAGCAATGCACGGAAAATTATTTGTTTTATTTATATAATATATATATATATAATAATGACCGATAATAAAAGCTGACGTATACATGTCGACGTGGAATCATTTATTAACGCATGCCGAAATATGACTTATTATCATCCAGTAGTTTTTAGTAGATGGGAGGATAGTTGACCTGGTCAATTATTTCAACATATTTTTAAATATTATATTTTTAAAATAGGAGAGATAAAGCATTCAAAACTGCAGCCACGTGCACACAGCCAAGAGTTTATGTCATAACGTGGCATCCGCACGGACCGCACGCATTAAATTATATATAAAATATACTGTATAGGCGTAAGCACGTAACGGGGGCGTATCCACATCGGGCTCATTTATTATACATGATATATTTATTTATACATGATATACATGATATATTTATAGAGTTTATATTGGCAATCCGTATATTGATATTGGCAGCCCGACAAAATAATAAAAACACGCATAATATGACCGCTAATAGCAGCCCAAAACACGGATCACGCGTCTTTTGAAAATAAGTCTATTATATGACATTTATAGGAAAAGTGCTCAACATGAAAGTAATAGATCTCGGCATTGATATTGACAGCCCGACAAAATAATAAAAACACGCATAATATGACCGCTAATAGCAGTCCAAAACACGGACCACGAGTCTTTTGAAAATAAGTCTATTATATGACATTTATAGGAAAAGTGCTCAACATGAAAGTTATAGATCTCGTCGAGATCTATAACTTTCATGTTGAGCACTTTTCCTTTAAATATCATATAGTAGAAGTGTTTTATAAATGCGCGGAACCCGAGCGGCACTAGCATAATTTCGCCCGGGTTCCGCGCCTTTTGAAAATAGCCCTACAATATGACATTTTTAGAAAAAGTGTTCAACATAAAATTCGAGATCTACAACTTTCATGTTGAACACTGTTCCTAAAAATGTCTTTTAAAAACTTAATTTTTTTTTTCTACCTATTTATTTTTCATTTTATTTTCTAATATATTTATTTATTATTTTAATTCTAAACATATTTATTTATCATTTCTTCCTACACATTTTTTTATTATTTTATTTTCTATGTATTATCATACCACATTCAGTTATTATTATTTTAGATATAATTTAAATTGATAATATTTTAATTTTATTTTATTTTGATATTTTTAATACATCGTTCTCGTAAAAAAATCTTTACGTCTGTCACTGTCATGTACTCGTGTCCAAAAAGTCCGATCGGGCCGGGTCAAGCTTTTAATCGACCAGGCTCAACCCTGGCACAGTTTGAGACGGGCCGAGCTCGGGCTCCCTCTCAAAGGCAGGGTCTGATTAGGCCCTTCAGGCCGGGTCGGCCTGAATACAGAGGGCGGGGTTCTAATCCCGCCTAATCATAGGCGGGATTTAATCCCGCCTAATCATAGGCGGGATTTAATCCCGCCTAATCATAGGCAGGAATAAAATCCCGCCTGACGGGATTAAATCATAAGCGGGATTTATGCGCTTAGCCGGGTGCCAGGCTCAGGCTAGTCCGGAGCCCGGGCTTTACCCGGCCCGGCCCAGCCCGGGCACCGAGCCGGGCAACCGACAAAAAATGGGGGGTCGGTAAGGGCCCCAAGCCCGGCCTTGGCTTGACCCGGGCCTAGCCGGACTTTTTCTGGGCCGGACTCAGGCGGACTTTTCGGACCGAGGCTTTTTGCCCACGAAGTGCCACGTAGTCAAACTATAATAAACATAAATTAATCATTTCTAATTATCAGTCTTACTGAAGACTTTTAGATAACTTGTGTAGCTTAAGCTAGCTCTCTAAGTCAACTAAGGTTCTATTTGGGACGGTTGTATTTTCGCCGAATGTCATCAAGACGTCTTCGTCGTTTGAAAATACAACCGTTCCAAATAGAACCTTGGCACTCGAGTCATGCATCAAGAGAGGGTGAGCATAAGTTTTATTGAATTGATATAATATGGTGAGTCACTCTAACGAAATTTTGCTAAACAGTAGAGAAAGAGAAAATGTTAAATTCTGTTGTACAGCTTGTTCTATATGAATAGTAGCGTTTGACCAAAATCATATTGATATAATCATCATTTAAATAAAAATAATGTTAAATATGGTTTGTATTCAGACTTATAAGGGTAGGTATGTCCAGGGGCGTACCCAGAATTTTTCTTGAGTGGGGGCACAATTTTACGACAATAGTAAATTAAAATTTATTTGCTTTAAACAGTAATTTTAAAAGTAAAATGAACTTCATATTAACAATTGATGGGCTCCACCTTAATTTATAAGAAAAAGGAGACCCCCATGATCCCCATGAATGGAGATCATGGGCGGGCCCCCCTAACCCCCATGATCTCTCATGGAGATCATGGGAGTGGGCCCCCTCTCTCCCCACCATTAGGGGAAGGAACCGCCCCCGGCGGTTCCCCTCCGGCCATGGCCATGGCCGGCCGCGGCCATGGCCGGCCGCGGCCATGGCCGGCCCCGGCCATGGCCGGCCCCGGCCATGGCCATGGCCCAGCCATGGCCGGCCCCGGCCATGGCCCCGACCATGGCCGGCCGCCGCCGTGGCCATGGCCGCCCGACCATGGCCGGCCGTGGCCATGGCCGCCCCGGCCATGGCCGCTCGGCCATGGCCGGAAGTGGCCATGGCCTGGCCGGAAGTGGCCATGGCCGCCCCGGCCGTGGCCGCCCCGGCCGTGGCCGCCCCGGCCGTGGCCGCCCCGGCCGTGGCCGCCCCGGCCGTGGCCGCCCCGGCCGTGGCCGCCCCGGCCGTGGCCGCCCGGGCCGTGGCCGCCCCGGCCGTGGCCGCCCGGGCCGTGGCCGCCCCGGCCGTGGCCGCCCCGGCCGTGGCCGCCCCGGCCGTGGCCGCCCCGGCCATGGCCGGCCGTGGCCATGGCCGCCCCGGCCATGGCCGGCCGTGTCCTTGGCCGCCGCCGGCCTCCCTCGCCGGCCGCCCGGCTGCCGCCGCCGTCATGACGGCCCGCCATCATGGGAACCTCTCCCCGCCGTCCGATCGAGGGAGAGGCCCCACCGGCCGTCCGATCGGGACAAAACCACCCACTAACCCACTATGTTAGTGGTGGGGCCCGTCGTAACTTCCCCCTGGAGCCTATAAAAGGACCCCAGGGGCTCCTCATTTCCTAACTTTCTCCTCCTACGCTTCTTCTTCTTCTTCTTCCTCAGGTGGGAGCTTTCCCGTTCTTCTCCGCCGGCGACCACCCCTCGTCGTCAAACACCAGCGGCCGCCTCTCGCCGCCAATCACCGACAGCCACCCGCGACCTCCAGCGGCCACCAACGGATACTAGCACCCGCCAACAGCTACCGGAACCTGTCATCGGCTATTGGCACCCCACCAGTGCTCAGTTACAAAGAAAGCACTCCAAGGACTGAGAAAGACGCACAAAGGAAGCAGTGACAACCCTTGGACACGCGTCGCCTCTGAGCGCACGCGACTGAAGTATCTCGCGCATTCCACCACCCAAGTCCCGTTGGCGTGGCAGTCTGTTGCCCACCAACGAGTGCATACACTCTCTCTCTCCTCAAGATTGTAACGGGAGCGGTCTGTCTCCCCGATTCCCCCTATCAAATTGTAACCTCCAACAATCTAGTGGATTTTGATCGGCACCGACCCGGTCACGTGGTTTTTCACCCGGTTGAAGGGTTTTCCACGTTAAAACTTCCCGTGTCCATCCCCCATTTTTCAATTGACTGTGTGCGCGCTCGACCGCTCCGCGAGCTAAGGCGGTCCAAGAATATCCGGCCCGACCGGAGCATCGAGTTAGACCGCAACAGTTTGGCGTCGTCTGTGGGAAACGAGATTTCCCCAACATCCTTTGAAGGACAAGATCGCAAGCATCACTTTTCCCGAGTTCAGCCCCAATGGCAAAGAGTAGCACTCGTACCGCTGAAGGTTCCGCCCTTGGTGGACACCCCGAGCCCGCACGTTCACACTCTCCGGTGGACGTGCCACTGACTGCTGAAGCCGCATTTGCTCCTGTCGCCGCCATGGAGGAACGCGTTTGCCAAATGGAAGAGCATCAAACTGAAATGCTCACCCTGCTGCGGAACCTTGGAGCGCCTCCAGCTCTCCCACTGCAACCAGCTCGTGCGGATCCACTACCACAGCCAAATCAGGGCGGAGCCCAAGAGGTTCCTCCAAGACATGAAATGTCCGAGGAATATTCTGAGACTGCAAGCTCGGCTCATCCCATCCCAAGGAGGACAAGAGCGGATCATCAGCATGAGCCCTCAAGTGAAGCACGCCTACCCCCGCCAGAAAGGTTTACTCGAGAAGAAATTCGAGAAGTTATCGCCGAAGAATATCGCCGGGTGGGGGCAAGAGATGTTTGTGCCCTCCGACCGTTGTGCCAAGGTTCCCCTCTGATACCGCAGATTCTGGAACACCCGATTCCAAACGGATTTAAACTCCCAAGCATCGAAACATTTGATGGAACCGATGATCCCCTGGAGCATGTCAACCATTTCACTACCATCATGAGAATTTACAATGCTCCAGACCAACTCCTCTGTCAGGTGTTCCCAGCTACTCTTAAAGGACAAGCTCGAACATGGTTCCATTCGCTAAGAGCTAGTACCATCGCTAGCTTTGCAGAGCTAGCAAGGCAGTTTGTTGATCAGTTCATAGCAAATCGGAGGATCGTCCGCGACCCTTCTCACTTATCTGGAATCCGCCAGAATGAAGGGGAGTCTTTGAAGGACTTATTCCGCAGGTTCTCCGCAGAAGCCCGCCAAATCCCAGGGGTCGACCAAGAACTGTTAAGAGGAGTGTTCCTTGGGGGTCTCCGTCCTGGTGGCTTCTATTCAGCATTAATGAGGGAGACCGTCGCTAGCTACCCCGACCTCGTGTACCGCATAGAGGCGCAGATCGCAGCCGACGAGGCTATTGAAGCTCATCGTCAACAGTTCGACGACAACCAGAAGCGAAAAAGGGAAATAGAACCGTTCCCTCAACACCAAGAAGGAAGATCCCGACAAGAACATCAGAACGAAAAACACCGACGTGACCATCAGAGGGATCAGCCGCCCCGGGATTACACACCCTTAAACACCTCCATGACAAATGTGTTTCATGCGATCCAAGGCAACGAAGCGCTCCGCAGGCCCAGACCTCTCGCTAAAAATACTGGGGATCAGACAAAGTACTGCGAGTTTCACCGTGGACAAGGACACGACACTGAAGATTGCTCAAAGCTCAAGAAGGAGATTGAGTATCTCGTCAAACAAGGCCTCCTGGGGAGATTCTTACGAGGATAGGCACACAAGTCCGCTGAAAGGAAATCGGCCAACCATTTGCTAGACTGGACTGGGGGGCAACCCCTTAGACGACCAACCCAAGAGAGGGCTTTGCACCTCGCAAGGGCTCTATCTATTATGGCGTTTATTAATTTTACTTTCCTACGAATTATGTATTCCCGCAAGAACAGTCTCACAACTGAAACTCCAGAAAAGTTAACATTTTCTCATTTTAGGCCTGTTGGCGTCAAGCGTCACCCGTGCAGTCCGAAATGCATACTCACTTTGCCCAAGTACGAAGACACCCATCTACACTTACAGCAACTGCCTCCGTGCAGCGCGCTCCTCACAGCAACTGCCTCCGTGCAGCGCGCTCCTCACAGCAACTGCCTCCGTGCAGCGCGCTCCTCACAGCAACTGCCTCCGTGCAGCGCGCTCCTCACAGCAACTGCCTCCGTGCAGCGCGCTCCTCACAGCAACTGCCTCCGTGCAGCGCGCTCCTCACAGCAACTGCCTCCGTGCAGCGCGCTCCTCACAGCAACTGCCTCCGTGCAGCGCGCTCCTCACAGCAACTGCCTCCGTGCAGCGCGCTCCTCACAGCAACTGCCTCCGTGCAGCGCGCTCCTCACAGCAACTGCCTCCGTGCAGTGCGCTCCTCACAGCAACTGCCTCCGCGCAGCGCGCTCCTTACAGTAACTGCCTCCGTGCAGCGCGCTCCTCACAGCAACTGCCTCCGCGCAGCGCGCTCCTTACAGTAATTGCCTCCGTGCAGCGCGCTCCTTACAACAACTGCCTCCATACCCGCGCGCAATCTAAGTCGCGAGCAGCCCTCATGCAATCTAAGATGCGAACAACCCTCGTGAAAGTCAAGCCGCGGCCGCAAACCGTGCAAATCAAGCCGCGAGCCAGCCTCGTGCAAGCACGGCAGCAAACCAGCAAAGCCGTGAGCCAACCTCGTTCAAGCTAAGCCACAGTCACAAACCGCGTAAGGCAAAGTCACGACCCAAGCTCGTGCGAGCAATAATCGCGAGTCAGTCTCGCGCAAAATTACATTGCACGTCGAACTTACGTAAAACAGCATCAACCTCACCAACGGAGGTATCCGACAGCCTCGATAAAAATGGAGGCGCCGTGTTTGCACCCATGCGCCTTGATGCACCAAGTTTCCCCTTTTCAACCTTGTACAAAAAGTACTCGGTGATACACTCGGGGGGCAACAGAAACTCCACTTCTCAGTAGTCTCTTCCCTTGGGCGCTTAGTCCGCCATGCAAATTACACCTCGCGCACACCGCATATGCAGCATGTATCGTGCACGCATCACTCACTTATCGTGCACATTACATACCGTGCACATCGTACCTTATGCACACGTTACACACCTCACGCCTTGCGCACATAAGGCGCAATTGCGCATATTATAGCAAGTACAAAAAGGCCCATGACGGTGCCTCCAGAATCGCAGGGCGAGCAAGAGCCCACGCGCACAACACTTGCTTGAGCGCGCAAAACACACGCAAAGCCCGCTCGCGCACACAAGACCCACGCGCGCAAGCCACACGCCAAACTTGCGCAGGCGGCCAGCACGTGCGCGCGCGACACGAGCACGCGCGGCCGAAGTGAGAGGGGCCTGCGCGCGCGCGGCCTGCGCGCGCGGCCAGCCTGCGCGCGCGCAAGGCCTGCGCGCGCGGCCAGCCTGCGCGCGCGCAAGGCCTGCGCGGGCGCAAGGCCTGCGCGCGCGGCCAGCCAGCGCGCGCGGCCAGCGCGCGCGGCCAGCCCGCGCGGCCTGCGCGCGCGCAAGGCCTGCGCGCGCGGCCAGCATGCGCGCGCGGCCAGCCTGCGCGCGCGGCCAGCCAGCGCGGCCTGCGCACGTGCGGTCGCGCACGCGGCCTGCGCGCGTGCAGCCCGCGCGCTGCTAGCTCGCGCGGCCAGAGCCCGCCCCAGCGGCCTTTCCTCGCACGCGCCGTTTTGACGCTCGTATACCGTGCCGGCCTCCGTCCGCATGCACCCAGACACCTGTTCGCCAAGCCTCCGCACGACATAATACCTTAATACCACAATCCATCGCCGCCGCCTCGGATCTCTCGCCGGCACCCGTCATGACAACAAGGAATTCCAAAAATCTCTCCCCGTGCTCGCTTCCCTCCCAACTGAAAGAGATTTGGGGGGCAATTGATGGGCTCCACCTTAATTTATAAGAAAAAGGAGACCCCCATGATCCCCATGAATGGAGATCATGGGCGGGCCCCCCTAACCCCCATGATCTCTCATGGAGATCATAGGAGTGGGCCCCCTCTCTCCCCACCATTAGGGGAAGGAACCGCCCCCGGCGGTTCCCCTCCGGCCATGGCCGGCCGGCCACGATCATGGCCGGCCGCGGCCATGGCCGGCCGCGGCCATGGCCGGCCTCGGCCATGGCCGGCCTCGGCCATGGCCATGGCCCAGCCATGGCCGGCCTCGGCCATGGCCGGCCCCGGCCATGGCCCCGACCATGGCCGGCCGCCGTCGTGGCCATGGCCGCCCGACCATGGCCGGCCGTGGCCATGGCCGCCCCGGCCATGGCCGCTCGGCCATGGCCACCCCGGCCGTGGCCGGAAGTGGCCATGGCCGCCCCGGCCGTGGCCGGCCGTGGCCGTGGCCGCCCCGGCCGTGGCCGCCCCGGCCGTGGCCGCCCCGGCCGTGGCCGCCCCGGCCGTGGCCGCCCCGGCCGTGGCCGCCCGCCGTGGCCATGGCCGCCCCGGCCATGGCCGCCCCGGCCATGGCCGCCCCGGCCATGGCCGCCCCGGCCATGGCCGCCCCGGCCATGGCCGCCCCGGCCATGGCCGGCCGTGGCCATGGCCTCCCCGGCCATGGCCGGCCATGGCCATGGCCGCCCCGGCCTTGGCCGGCCGTGGCCATGGCCGCCCCGGCCATGGCCGCCCCGGCCATGGCCGCCCCGGCCATGGCCGCCCCGGCCATGGCCGGCCGTGGCCATGGCCGCCCCGGCCATGGCCGCCCCGGCCATGGCCGCCCCGGCCATGGCCGGCCGTGTCCTTGGCCGCCGCCATCATGGGAACCTCTCCCCGCCGTCCGATCGAGGGAGAGGCCCCACCGGCCGTCCGATCGGGACAAAACCACCCACTAACCCACTATGTTAGTGGTGGGGCCCGTCGTAACTTCCCCCTGGAGCCTATAAAAGGACCCTAGGGGCTCCTCATTTCCTAACTTTCTCCTCCTACGCTTCTTCTTCTTCTTCTTCCTCAGGTGGGAGCTTTCCCGTTCTTCTCCGCCGGCGACCACCCCTCGTCGTCAACCACCAGCGGCCGCCTCTCGCCGCCAACCACCGACAGCCACCCGCGACCTCCAGCGGCCACCAACGGATACTAGCACCCGCCAACAGCTACCGGAACCTGTCATCGGCTATTGGCACCCCACCAGAGCTCAGTTACAAAGAAAGCACTCCAAGGACTGAGAAAGACGCACAAAGAAAGCAGTGACAACCCTTGGACATGCGTCGCCTCTGAGCGCACGCGACTGAAGTATCTCGCGCATTCCACCACCCAAGTCCCGTTGGCGTGGCAGTCTGTTGCCCACCAACGAGTGCATACACTCTCTCTCTCCTCAAGATTGTAACGGGAGCGGCCTGTCTCCCCGATTCCCCCCATCAAATTGTGACCTCCAACAACCTAGTGGATTTTGATCGGCACCGACCCGGTCACGTGGTTTTTCACCCGGTTGAAGGGTTTTCCACGTTAAAACTTCCCGTGTTCATCGCCCATTTTTCAATTGACTGTGTGCGCGCTCGACCGCTCCGCGAGCTAAGGCGGTCCAAGAATATCCGGCCCGACCGGAGCATCGAGTTAGACCGCAACAACAATAATGATACAAAGTATGTAAACTCACATTTAAGTGTAAAAATAAGAGCTACACGCTCTTTGATTATATTTGAAAACAATTTACTTGGAAAAAAACAAACTTTTTAAGTGTCATACATTGTAACAAAAATATTAGACCAAAAGCATTTCATAGGAGATCAATCAAACCTTTTTTTTGGCTATCAATTAATAAAACTTGAACATTAAGTCACAGCAGATACAATCAATTTTTCAACAGCACTTGTACAAAAAGCTAGATACAAAAAGCTAGATACAAAAAGCTAGATACAAAAAGCTAAAGAAGAAGAAGAAGAAGGGGCTAGGTTAGAAGGGGCTAGGTTAGAAGGGGCTACGTTAGCCCAGAATCTGGCAGAAATGAAAAGGGCGCAAGAAGAAGAAGAAGAAGAAGAAGAAGAAGAAGGAGGCTAGGTTAGCGCAGAATCGGGAAGAGGGCGAAGGGGCTAGGTTATCGCAGAATCGGGCAGAAATGAAAAGGGCGCAAGAAGAAGAAGAAGAAGAAGAAGAAGGAGGAGGAGGAGGAGAAGGAGTACCGGGGAAAGGAGAGCAGCGACGGCCGACGGGAATGCTGGGCGAAGGAGAGCAGCAGGCCTAATAGGGTTAGCGCAGACGGAAATGTGAAATCCGCCCTACCCCTGGGTGAAATCCGCGAAAAATCAGGGGGGGCACGTGCCCCCCCTGAACCTATACTAGCTACCCCCCTGGGTATGTCGATTGGGGGTAAGGGGCGGTAAAGTGCGGGTGATGCATTTTACTATAAAGTGTGTGCATCCAACGGTCTGCGTGGATGCCCACATATATTTCAAAGTGCTTTGAGATTTACCTGTTTTGAGATGTATGCGGACATCCACATGGACCGTTAGATGCTCGAACTTTACCGCAAAGTGCATCCACACTTTACTCCCCCCTTACCCAATGATTGGATGGAGGAATTTTAAATGTTACAAATTTGGTTCATCAATATCCTCTTCTTAAAAGGAGAAATTGGAAGATTTACAGTTCGTTTGTTACGGTGTTTTTTCTCCGATAAGTTTGGACAAAAACATCACCGTTATAGAATGAGCGTTATGCGAGACAGTGATTATGAGCACCAAGAAGAAGAAAAAAATAACTTTTATGTGAAAAAAACCATATTCTCTTGTGAAACCATATAAAACCATATTCTCTTGTGAAAAAATTATTAAGAAATAAGTTTTTTTTATAAATTTTATAGAGATATAAACTTCTAGACAGAGGACTCCAAAAGAGAATTTTTTTAGGAATAAAATTTAAGGGAGAAACACTTTGGGTGTTGTTTTTTTTTTTGAGAAAAATATAGCTAGATATTTAAAGAGATAGAAACTCGGTTTGGCGCGGGTGTTGTCAATCGTCGTTCGTGAACGTGCGGCCTCATAAAAGAAACTCTATATATATTTATTTATTTTTTATATATGTTTAAAACTAGCAATATTTTTTTGTTGTAGTCGTAATAGTTATCATGCCAAACATATATTTGAATGTGACGTTATAGTTTTTCTCACAATGCATTGGTGCAAAAATACTGAATAATTGTTAATTAGATTTTAATTTGGAGGGAATTCTAAGAAAATTATAGACAGAATAAATTGTTATATAATTTTTATTTAATAGAAATTTGTGATGCTTGAGGAAATTTTTAGAGAAAAAAATTAAAAAAAATTCAGTGGACTGTGAACTTATATATATATATATATTATATGATATATTTAAAGGGTATTTATATTGGCAGCCCGATTTTGAATATTGACAACTCAATTATAATAGCAGTCCAGTAAATCGATAAAGGCAACTCATTGACTATTGACAGCCCAATTTTTTTTTTAGAAGAACGTAATCATTTTAGATTACGCAAAACAAATGAAAAAAAAGTTCGTAATTAGTTTCAACAACCTTGTTGTGGTCTAACTCGATGTCCCCGTCGGACCGGAAAAACCTGGACCGTCGTAGCTCTTGGAACGGTCGAGCGCGCACATACTCAATAAAGTAGGTCGATGGTACGCATGCAGTTTTAACGTGGAAAAACACCTCAACTGGGTAAAAAATCACGTGACCGGGTTTGTGCCGGTAAAAATCCACTATTTCATGTCTTTTACAGCTTGTTTGTGAAGTCGAGGGTGACAGGCCACCTCTCGTTACAGCTTTGGGGTGAGAGAACACTTGGTACACGGCGGACGACAGACCGTCGTTTAGCGAAGACCACCACTACACGACCGCTAAGCATAGATCGACCACCACGTTGCGCCAGGCAGGACACCAAATTGCGTTTTGCCCACTACGTGTGATGGGATCGGTGAGCGGGGGATCCGACGCGGTGATCGGGCGGTGTGATCGCGCGTGCGGCCAATCCCATGATCTCACTTCTTTTGAGATGGAGATCATGGGTGTGTGATTATGTGCACACCTAATCTTATAAAATAGGTCTCATCCCCAACAAACCTAATCGTCAATCGACCAAAATATAATGCAAAAGTCCATTATTTTTTAAAGCACAAAATAGTTATAATTCATGTTTTTGTGGTGACCAAATTAGTACGTCTCAAAATAAATTTCACCTACACAGTACAATTAAGAAAACATTGTAAATATATAATAATTTATTAAAACGGAATTTTCAAATTCATCAAATGATAAATAACTTACAATGTCTTCCACAATTTTAAGTAATTTTTATAGTTTGAAAAGCCTCAAAATGTCTTGTAATCTGTAGTGCGATATACATTTTTTGTTACCATCAAATAAATTGTCAACAAATATTAAGAAAATAGATAAATATGCATATCATTCTAATCTTGTAGACGCGATATATACGGTTTCAGAATCAGTGAACGTCCTCGACAGAAAAGCCTGCAGAATCAACGGCCTGGAGCAAAAAAAAAACAAATGCGGTGAGATGAGGATAGGAGGGTGGATCGAAAAAGCGTAGGTTAACAAAACTCCAAAATCTGAACTGTATTGATGGGATGGAAATGCTGGTGGGTGGATCGAAAAAGCCTAGGATAACAAAACTCCAAAATCTGAACTGCAGTGATGGGGGATGGAAATGCTGGTGAGATGTGAACTCCAATATCCCCCAAAAAAAACAAATGTAACAAATTTCAAAGATTTGAACTCGAAAATACCTTCCAAAATACTCCACTGGAAGCCGTCGTCGTGAGCACTAGAAGAGGGAAAACGCCCTAGATACCCCTTCGCGGTGGCCGTCGACGGGCGGAAGGGGGGGAGAGGCCGTTGTCGCATCTTTTTTGTCGCGGGTTGCAGAGTGGCGGAGATAGAGTTTCGGGGTTTGATAATCAAGAGAAATGATGGGAAAAGTAATAGGGCTGCTATTAGAGGGCATAATATGTCCAGGTTTTTTAATTTTAGGGGGCTGCCAATTAATATCGAAAGTCGAGGTGTCAATATAAATGTCTTATTTAAATATAAGTGTTTAAATAATAATTCGTATAAGATATACTAGGCTCCGCGAGTTGGCCAGTGATATTAATTAATTTTATTATTACCAAAATTAATAACTGTTGTCTAAATTATTTCTTGTAGTTAAATATAGAATTGATCCATTTTATTTTTGCATGCTTATTTATATTGTGTCAGGACTCAGAAATATCATTATTATTCTTTTATTTTAAATATGCCCTATTCACCTATTGGCCAGTTAATTTTATGAAATTGTTGGATCCACCCCATGTACGAATCCGGACGTGTAAAGTGCACTCGATGTACTTTACGGTGCAGTGCGGCATCCAAGAGATGCGAGCACATCACAGCTCACGCGCACATATCTCAAAGCAAGCTAAGATGTGCACGCATCTCCGTACGAGATGTGATACTTTGCGCTGTTAAATGCTGCGCTGCACCGTAAAGTACATTACACCCCGGATCCCCGATCTATTGGCCTGTTTCAAGGAGCAGTTGAATTTTGAGGGCTATAAATTTAGAGCAATATTGTTTAGATATTGATATTAGATGGTCTAAACTCTAAAGTGCTGCACGCGAAAGGGTTGGATATTTGAAATAGTCCATTTGCCGCCCTTATTTTTTTGGAAAATATGAAACTTGTGTGGCTGCCACGTGCCCTGCAATTTGGTGTCAGTCGAACGACAGACAAAGGTTCTGTTTGACAAAGGTTCTGGTGGGCGTCATGAAAATGGATTCAGATCCTCTCCATTTTAAATGAAATGAATGAGATCCATTTCATATTTAGTGGACAAGATCACTCCAAAAAAGATCTAGTTGATGGGGTCTGTTTTTTAAAAAAAATTAATAAAAAGATGGAAAAAACAGATCCCGTCAAATCAAAAAGTAGAAGATCGTGTCCGTGAAATGGATCAGGATCCTGATATCATGAAAATGGGGTTAAATCGTCATTCGTTAGCGCCCGCCTATGAAACTTATCCACTTTTATGGTCGAACGGATGTTGTTTGTTGGGTGGTCCTTAACAAATGACAGGTTTAACACATGCGTTTACCACCGCCACCGTCGTGTCAAACGGAGCCAAAATATCCACAAAAAAACTACCTACCAAGACTTGATGCATGCTCGGACGATTGCGATCTTCCGTTCCGTTGTTCCGTACTGCGCACAATTAAGATTGTGTTTGGGGGACCGGCGTTGTTTGCTCCGTTTCGATTTTAATCCGGGCCATTTTTGAAGGGAGACTGTAGCCTCTCCGATCCGGTTGAAAAGAGAGGAAACATAGTCAAAACGAAAACCTTAAACAATATCAAATGTTAAGAGTCTCTTTGAGAAAGAGATGACGGTTGGAAAATGAGTGATAGTAAAAGAAGGAAAGGAAAGGGAGCTATTGAAAAATGTCTTTTGCAAATAAAGATTTGTTTGGGTGAACTATTTTATGCGGAGCTTTTCAGAATAGAGAAACACAATAAAAGCACCGCACTAAAAAACAACAGAAGTCCTACCAAAATAAAAGCCCCGTACTAAAAATTCTTCATTCCAACATCAGTTCATATGAAGAAGAAATAGTAACTATTGTTGCGGTCAACTTAACACTAGCTCCTGACGGATTGGAGTAAACTCGGCCGTCTTAGTCCGCGAAGCGGTCAAACGAACACAGTCACGAAACAAGAGAGGTAGCGCACAAGATGATTTTTACGTGGAAAAACTCCTCAACCGGGTAAAGAACCACGTCATCGGATCTCTGTCGGTCAAGCTTCACTAGGTGCTCCGTGTTACAAATCTGTTGCAGAATCGAGGGCGACATGTCGCTCCTCGTTACAATTTGGAATGAAAAAGAGTATACAGGTGATCGGTGGGCGACAGACCACCTCACGCAGAGGTTGAATTTAACAGTTTTTGGCGGTGGCGAGCTGTTATGGGAGTCGCGCGTTTGTTGAACACGGTTGCGGAGCGGGCGGGATGATGCTTGTGGAGTGTGCAAAGAGCCTTCTCTGAGCTATTGGCGAGACTTGCACTTTGCGATGGACTTAGACCGAATTCCTGGTGGAGAGGCGGTGGCTCGTACGAGAATTCTAGTAGAGCTCTGGCCTGAGAAAGGAGACAACTCGGAGCCAAGAGATGAGAAACGAAGGGGATTGTGGCTTCTTTTATTGCCTGCAGTAGGTGATTACGGTGGTTATGCGACTATCCACACACTGTAACCATAAATATTATTATTTTAAGGATAATTACGAGTGCATATAAATCGTGTAATATTTACTAAATGCAAACCACCACTAAGATCATGGTTTCTCCCCTACTAATTATGATGGTTACGCAGGTGGTTACCCTCGCAACGGACAGTTGCGATCGTGGCTGGGCCGATCGGATGACAGAGAGATGGCGGGCAAGGGAGGCGACTGAGGGCGAGCGGCCCTAGCGCTGGCTGTCGATCGACGGCGCGGAGTCAGTCAGCCGCGAGGAGCAACCGGCTGAAGCCGGTGGAGGCCGAGCACGGCCAGCCGGTTGCGCTCGGCCATGCCTTACAACTGCAACGACGTCCGTGGGAGGTGGCACTCCTTCCGGTCGGGGTGACCTGTGTGGTTTGAGATACGATGGGATGAAAAAGGCAAGCGGTGAAAGTCGACTGGAGCCCTATCACTCCTTTCCTAAAAGCATCTTGTTGAAGCCAAAAATGACCGAAGCCAAAATTGACTTCCGTGGAGTTCGACCCTTGGGGAAAGGGGTGACCTCACACCTACTACACTCGGAAGAACGTCACGGACCGAAAACTTAGGAAGCTATGAACTGACCCTCGGCTCTAGCGTGGAGGTCCCACCTCACACCCGGAAGACGTTTGAGGTCTCCCCCTCCCTAGCCAATGCTTGAGCTAGGTGCCTTGGAGGAAAGCCAAAGAGAAAATAGTGGCTAAGGAAAGAAATGACAAGCTCCTCTCCAAGACACCCCTAAGGGTCTATTTATAGTTTTTCCAAGTCTTAGGGGTAAAATGACCAAAACGTCCCTGGGGCCAAAATGCCTCCAGCCAATAGGAAACCTCCACACCGGGGGGCAAAGAGGGAAAAACCACCTCGGGGGTAAAATGGTCCAAGGACGAGACCACGCCAAACCACACCCCCCCCCCCCCCCCGGCGGTCTCGCCCGGAGCAGGCCGCGCGGGCGAGACCTCGCCTGGCCGGCGGTCTCGCCCGGAGCAGGCCGCGCGGGCGAGACCTCGCCTGGCCGGCGGTCTCGCCCGGAGCAGGCCGCGCGGGCGAGACCTCGCCTGGCCGGCGGTCTCGCCCGGAGCAGGCCGCGCGGGCGAGACCTCGCCTGGCCGGCGGTCTCGCCCGGAGCAGGCCGCGCGGGCGAGACCTCGCCTGGCCGGCGGTCTCGCCCGGAGCAGGCCGCGCGGGCGAGACCTCGCCTGGCCGGCGGTCTCGCCCGGAGCAGGCCGCGCGGGCGAGACCTCGGCGGTCTCGCCCGGAGCAGGCCGCGCGGGCGAGACCTCGGCGGTCTCGCCCGGAGCAGGCCGCGCTGGCGAGACCTCGCCTGGCCGGCGGTCTCGCCCCTGCTTGGGGCTAAGGGGCAGGGGGGACGAGACCATGGTCTCCAGTCGACCCCGCTGCCCCCCACCTCGCCCTTCATCCCGTCTGGGGGAGTCGGCCAACTTGCCGTACCCGACCCTCAAAGAAGGGGGCAAGGGGGGAGGCTAATTTTTCCTCCCCCTACTAGTATATTTCCATGCTAGAGCCAAAATTGGTCACCAAGAGTCCAAAATCTCCAAAAAGCTTAAAAGCTTAAAACTGGCTCTGTGCCTGCCGAAGGGACCCTACTCCGCGAATACGGGGTTGTACACAATCCCCGCTCTTTTCGAGATTGGCACAAGCTCGGAAAGAAACATCCAACCCAACGTATTCGCTGAGTGTAGCTTGCTCTCGCGGTGTCGAAAGATTATGGGGCCTCTTCCGAGGGGCCAACCTGCCATGCCAGCTGATGAGAGCCTGGGTGGCGAGACCCCCTCAGGGTAAAAAAAATGCTTAACCCCCTGGGGGGGTCAACCTGCCATGCCAGCTGATGAGAGCCTGGGTGGCGAGACCCCCTCAGGGTAAAAAACGCTTAACCCCCTGGGGGGGTCAACCTGCCATGCCAGCTGATGAGAGCCTGGGTGGCGAGACCCCCTCAGGGGAAAAAGATCTAACCTCCTGGGGGGTCAACCTGCCATGCCAACTGATGAGAGCCTGGGTGGCGAGACCCCCTCAGGGTAAAAGGATCTAACCTCCTTGGGGGGTCAACCTGCCATGCCAGCTGATGAGAGCCTGGGTGGAGAGACCCCCTCAGGGTAAAAGGATCTAACCTCCTGGGGGGGTCAACATGCCATGCCAGCTGATGAGAGCCTGGGTGGCGAGACCCCCTCAGGGTAAAAGGATCTGTAAAAGTAGAGAGAAAACGACTAGAAAACAAGCCGGAACTTTGAATAATGAAAATTTTATTATCCAAAAAGATATTATTTACAAAGGTATGGCCTCCCTTTTATAGAATGGAGGAGATAGAGGAGAGTACAAACTAACAATGTGGGACTAAATAAATGTACAAAGACTGGGCGGTTTGATATGTACAGACCGCACAGTCCGCGCGGTTAGATAACAGACTAACCGCCCGGACAGACCAGAGGGAGATTCAGAAGGAGACCGGCAGACTGCCAGACCGCCAGACCGCCAGACCGCCAAATATCCAAGTCGATGTAGACAAACCGCTAGACCGCCGAACCATAGCAGCAACTACCTGGATATGCAACTGCTGGAGAGAAACTGCTAGACCGCACAGTCAACAACTCGCCAGACCCAAACCGCTAGACCGCTCGGTCAACAATCCGCCAGGTCCAAACCGCAGACCGCCCGGTCTCATGCTTCAACACTCCCCCTCAAGCTGGAGCATAGATATCAATCATGCCCAGCTTGTCACAGATGTGGAAGAATGAAGTAGAAACCGGTTTGGTAAAGATATCTGCCAGCTCTTTGTCAGAGGTGACGAACGGAGTGCAAATCTGTCCCTTCAAGACTTCTTCCCGGATGAAATGGCAGTCAACTTCTATATGCTTCGTTCTCTCATGGAAGACCGGATTTTGAGATATGTATATAGCGGCCTTGTTATCACAGAACATAGGAAGAGGATAGTCGTAGACCTCTCCTAGGTCAACCATGAGAGCCCTCATCCATTTTAGTTCACACGTGGTTGACGCCATACTCCGATATTCAGCTTCTGCACTCGACCTTGAGACAACAGACTGCTTCTTGCTCTTCCAACTCACAAGATTACCTCCAATAAAGGTGCAAAACCCAGATGTAGACTTCCGATCACCTTTATCATCCGCATAGCTCGAGTCTGAATAGGCTTCAACTCTCAGATGACCATGCTTCTGAAAGAGTAACCCTTTTCCTGGTGCTGCTTTGACATACTCTAATATCTTTAAGGCAGATTGAAGATGACATTCCCTGGGAGCCTGCATGAACTGACTAACCTTGCCAACAGCATATGAGATGTCGGGTCTGGTCACTGTGAGATAAATGAGTTTGCCTACCAGACGTCTATACCTCGTGACATCAGATACAAGAGGTGAGTCATCTGTCCATGTCTTGTCTTCTCCAGTAGCCATGGGATACCGAGCTGGTTTGGCACCGGTCAGTCCTGCATCTTGTAGAAGATCAAGAGCATACTTCCGTTGAGAGAGGACCAGCGAGCCTGGCTTCCGAGAAATTTCTATCCCCAAAAAGTACTTTGGGGAGCCCATGTCCTTCGTCACAAGGTGTTGACGGAGGTGTTTCTTTGTTAAGTCCACCCCAGCTTGGTCATCGCCGGTCAGAAGAATATCGTCTACATAAACTGCCAAAACCACAAGGCCCGATGCGGTTTTGCGAATAAACAGAGAGTGATCAGCTGAACTTCTCGCAAAGCCAATAACAGCCACAATGCTACTGAACTTGTCGAACCATGCCCGAGGGCTCTGTTTGAGTCCATAGATGGCCTTCTTCAACTGACATACACGTGTCTCCCCCTGAGCAACATACCCCGGAGGTTGCTCCATGTAAACATCCTCGTGAAGATCCCCATATAGAAAAGCATTTTTGACATCAAGCTGAGAAATAGGCCAATCCCGGTTGACGGCCACAGAGAGAAGAACACGGATGGTGCTGAGGCGAGCAACTGGGGAAAACGTATCAAAGTAGTCAACCCCATAAGTCTGAGTGTAGCCTTTGGCCACCAGGCGGGCCTTGTAGCGTTCCACAGAGCCATCGGGGCGAAATTTCACAACAAACACCCAGCGACAGCCAACCACATCAGTGCCCACTGGTGGAGAAACAAGGGTCCAGGTACCACGTTCAGTAAGAGTGGCGATTTCCTCATCCATGGCAGATTTCCAGTGAGGAATAGCAAGAGCCTCCTGGTAGGTGCGAGGAGTAGTAGTAGCCGAGATTGCCAAAGCAAAATGCCTGCGAGAAGGAGTAAGCTGATCATAGGAAACAACAGCCGCAAGCGGATGTTGGGTGCACGCCCGCACCCCTTTGCGAAGAGCAACAGGGAGATCTAGGTCGTCTTGAGCCTCAGGAACCGGAGCGTCCGTGGCGGAGAAAGCTGGCCCGGGACTTGAGAGAGACGGCGGTGGAGAAACGGGAGAAGGGGAAAGGGGTATAACAGGTAGAGGAGGCGGAGCAGACATGTGAGGGGAGACGTCGATATGTGTGGAAGGAACACAAGGTAATGGTGGAGAGGAAGAGAGGTCAGGAAGAGGAGGAGATGGAGCTGAGAAGTAAGAAGCATTTTCAAAGAAGGTGACGTCCGCGGAAACAAACTGTTTCCGCAGAATGGGGTCAAAGCAACAATAGCCCTTTTGAGTGGTGGAGTAACCCAAAAAGACACATTTGGTGGAGCGGGGGGAAAGTTTATCCCGGGTAGCGGACGGAGCATGTACAAATGCCGTACACCCGAAGATACGAAGGGGGAGAGAAAAGGGTTCCTTGCCGGGGTAGAGAATGGAGAAGGGAGTCTTGCCATGAAGGACAGTAGAGGGAATACGATTGATGAGATAGCAGGCAAGAACAACAGCATAGCCCCAATAGGAGCGAGGCACATGCATCTGCGTCATAAGAGTGCGAGCGACGTCGAGGAGATGACGGTTTTTACGTTCGGCCACCCCATTTTGTTGGGAGGTGTAAACACAGCTGGTCTGATGGAGAAGACCATGTTGCATACAAAAGGAAGAAAACTCATGACTAAGGTATTCTTTAGCATTGTCAGAGCGAAGAAATTTAATAGAAACCTCAAATTGAGTTTGAATCATATTATAAAAAGTTTGCCATACAGAAAAGAGTTCAGAGCGATCTTTTAACAGATACACCCAAGTACATCGAGAGAAATCATCAATAAAAGTTACAAAATAAGAGCTGCCCCGCCCAACGGTGAGAGTAGGAGCAGGTCCCCAGACATCAGAATGAATGAGATCAAAGGGGCGAGAGGAACCACGGCCTTGCTTTGGTGGGAAGGGGGAACGGTGATGTTTGCCCAACTGACATGCGTCACAGTCGAGCGGAGGACCCGTGGAAGGTAAGTGGGGAAGAAGCTGACGAAGAATCCGAGCTGGAGGATGGCCAAGGCGAAGATGCCATTGAAGCAGGTCGGTGGACGAGGAAGAGAAGGCGGACAGAGCAGAGACATTGTCGAGGAAGTAGAGGCCGCCGCTCTCAGTCCCAGTAGCAATCGTCCGCTGGGTCCTCGGGTCCTGAAAACAACAAGAAGAAGGAGTGAATAAGACGGAGCACTGAAGTTGCTTGCATAAGGTAGTAACAGAGAGTAAGTTGCAGGGAAATTTCGGGACATAGAGAGTGTCCATTAAACAAAGCGACGGGGTAACTTGCACCATGCCCGTCCCATGAACTGGGGAAGGAGAACCATCCGCAACAAGAACTGGGGGTAACCGATCATGTGTTTCAAGAAGAGAGAAACATTGAGGATTGCCGGTCATGTGATTTGTAGCACCAGAGTCAATCAGCCATTTACCTTGGGTAACGACGTGAGCACTACCTGAGGGCGTGGCCACAGAGGCAGAGGGCCGAGAGGAAGAATCAGCAGAGGGGCGAAGGTGAGGGTGTTTTTGCCAGCAGCGTTCAACAGTGTGGCCGGTACGACCACAATGAGAACAAAGAAACCTGGACAGTCCGCGCGGCCCGGCGTGACTACGGCCACTAGTGCCGCCCCGCTGAGTTTGGAGAGCATAGGTCTCTGGTGGAGGAGGGGAGGCCAACAGAGGGCGCTGGAGAAGCGAAGTAACGGCGGCGATGCGAGCCGCGGTGGCATCCAAGGTGGGAGATTCGGCTTCACCCAAGATCTGCTGGCGGATCATATCAAAGGACTCGGGAAGCCGCAGAAGATAACAAACAACCAGGAGTTCCTGGAAGTGTTTGTGTTGGGTGGCCACGTCCGCGGAGAAGGGCCGATTTTGAAGAATCTCGGCGCCAAGAGCCTGAACTTGCTGATAGGCTGCTGCAGGAGTCATGGAAGGACGGGCGAAGAGGTCGGCATAAAGGGTGTAGATCCGGGACGTCTGGGTCCCCTTAGAGTAAAGAGCGGCAAGGTGAAGCCAAGCGGCCTTGACCGTCTCATCATGGCGGATGACGGGAAGGCATTCATCAGAGAGGCTGTTAGCCAGCCAAGTGCGGACAAGAGCATCACTCGCATCCCATTCGTCAAATTGAGCAGAATCTGGAGTGGGAGGGTCATCGGTAAGGTGATGACGTTTGCGCTGAGAGCGAAGGAGAAAGGTGAAAGAAACGCTCCAATCCGGATAATTGGAGCCAACAAGTTTAGAAACAGTGCCAAGATTTCCGGAAAGAGTAGGAGGAGGGGGGGAGCCGGATTGGCAACAGGAGTGGTGGCAGTAGAAGTCTCAGAGAGAGCCATAGAAGAAAACAAAGGGAAGCCGCGCGGTTAAGAAACAAGCCACGGGAAGAAGAGATGCAGCGGTCAAGATGTCAGACACCAGCGGCCAGAGAGGCCACGACCAAGCCGCAGAACAAGCAGAGGGAGAGAGGTCGGGCGGTAAGAGAGCAGACCGCGCGAACAGACGGGAAAGGCGAACAGGCAGGTCGCGGCGACTAAAGAAGAGCACAGCGACGAGAACAGGTCGCGGCAAAGGACAGGACGCGGGCAGACAGAACAAGCCGCGCGGAAAGAGCGGACAGAATCAGGAGCCAGAAATCGAAGGCTCTGATACCATGTAAAAGTAGAGAGAAAACGACTAGAAAACAAGCCGGAACTTTGAATAATGAAAATTTTATTATCCAAAAAGATATTATTTACAAAGGTATGGCCTCCCTTTTATAGAATGGAGGAGATAGAGGAGAGTACAAACTAACAATGTGGGACTAAATAAATGTACAAAGACTGGGCGGTTTGATATGTACAGACCGCACAGTCCGCGCGGTTAGATAACAGACTAACCGCCCGGACAGACCAGAGGGAGATTCAGAAGGAGACCGGCAGACTGCCAGACCGCCAGACCGCCAGACCGCCAAATATCCAAGTCGATGTAGACAAACCGCTAGACCGCCGAACCATAGCAGCAACTACCTGGATATGCAACTGCTGGAGAGAAACTGCTAGACCGCACAGTCAACAACTCGCCAGACCCAAACCGCTAGACCGCTCGGTCAACAATCCGCCAGGTCCAAACCGCAGACCGCCCGGTCTCATGCTTCAACAGGATCTAACCTCCCGGGGGGGTCAACCTGCCATGCCAGCTGATGAGAGCCTGGGTGGCGAGACCCCCTCAGGGTAAAAGGATCTAACCTCCTGGGGGGGTCAACCTGCCATGCCAGCTGATGAGAGCCTGGGTGGCGAGACCCCCTCAGGGTAAAAGGGTATAACCTCCTGGGGGGGTCAACCTGCCATGCCAGCTGATGAGAGCCTGAGTGGAGAGACCCCCTCAGGGTAAAAAGACAACCTCCACGAGAGATCAACCTGAACCCACCAGCTAGTGAGAGCCTGGCAGCGGAATCATCTCAGAGCTAAAGGACTTGGCTCCCACGAGAGATCAACCTGAACCCACCAGCTAGTGAGAGCCTGGCAGCGGAATCATCTCGGAGCTAAGGGACTTGGCTTCCACGAGAGATCGACCTGAACCCACCAGCTAGTGAGAGCCTGGCAGCGGAATCATCCCGGAGCTAAGGTACTTGGCTCCCACGAGAGATCAACCTGAACCCACCAGCTAGTGAGAGCCTGGCAGCGGAATCATCCCGGAGCTAAGGTACTTGGCTCCCACGAGAGATCAACCTGAACCCACCAGCTAGTGAGAGCCTGGCAGCGGAATCATCCCGGAGCTAAAGGACTTGGCTCCCACGAGAGATCAACCTGAACCCACCAGCTAGTGAGA
Organism: Platanthera zijinensis; assembly: GCA_039513925.1. Lineage (NCBI taxonomy): Eukaryota > Viridiplantae > Streptophyta > Magnoliopsida > Asparagales > Orchidaceae > Platanthera > Platanthera zijinensis. The sequence goes on from CM077096.1 coordinate 21,603,019, forward strand.
GCCTGGCAGCGGAATCATCTCGGAGCAAAAGGACTTGGCTCCCACGAGAGATCAACCTGAACCCACCAGCTAGTGAGAGCCTGGCAGCGGAATCATCTCGGAGCAAAAGGGCTTGGCTCCCACGAGAGATCAACCTGAACCCACCAGCTAGTGAGAGCCTGACAGCGGAATCATCTCGGAGCTAAGGGACTTGGCTCCCACGAGAGATCAACCTGAACCCACCAGCTAGTGAGAGCCTGGCAGCGGAATCATCTCAGAGCTAAGGAAAAATGAGCCACACCCCAAAACACTCTCGACCCTGCCAGCTAGTGTGAGCCTGGTATGAGGAGATCCTCTCGGGGGTTGGGAGCTGGGCATGTCACCTAAGCTTTTTCAATTCCAACATCCTCTAACGGGGGAAAGAAGATGGGTTACATGACCCCCTCGACTCTACTGGTCGGGGGCTAGACTCCTTACAATAACATAAACATAAAAAAGATACATGACTCCGCCGAGGCGAGGCTTCTTCAGGGGGCCCGGGCATAGTGGTCATCCTCCGACTCCATCCCACTGGACACCTCCATCCAGCTCAAGCTTCCCATGAGAGCGACGGCTAGGCGAGACAAAGGTGCACGAGCTCGGCGAACTGGCGAGAGCGGCGGCCTGGCGAGCTGGCGGCCTAGGAGAGCTGGCGTGAACGGCGGCCTGGCGAGCTGGCGGCCTAGGCGAGCTGGCGTGAACGGCGGCCTGTCGAGCTGGCGGCTAGGGGCGAGCTGAGCTGTCACCCCGAAGAGAAATACTTCGCGACATCTCCATGGTTCCTTAGCTGGACTTCATGAATTCCTCCCTTCCTACGAAGGGTCCGGGGTTGGGGAACTCGCCGAGATCGTCACCACCTCCCTGATCTCCAGCCATGACATTCTCCCGAGATTTTCTGTGCTGGTCACTGTCCACGCTCACCGCACCAAAACTGTTGAAGCCAAAAATGACCGAAGCCAAAATTGACTTCCGTGGAGTTCGACCCTTGGGGAAAGGGGTGACCTCACACCTACTACACTCGGAAGAACGTCACGGACCGAAGACTTAGGAAGCTATGAACTGACCCTCGGCTCTAGCGTGGAGGTCCCACCTCACACCCGGAAGACGTTTGAGGTCTCCCCCTCCCTAGCCAATGCTTGAGCTAGGTGCCTTGGAGGAAAGCCAAAGAGAAAATAGTGGCTAAGGAAAGAAATGACAAGCTCCTCTCCAAGACACCCCTAAGGGTCTATTTATAGTTTTTCCAAGTCTTAGGGGTAAAATGACCAAAACGTCCCTGGGGCCAAAATGCCTCCAGCCAATAGGAAACCTCCACACCGGGGGGCAAAGAGGGAAAAACCACCTCGGGGGTAAAATGGTCCAAGGACGAGACCACGCCAAACCACACCCCCCCCCCCCCGGCGGTCTCGCCCGGAGCAGGCCGCGCGGGCGAGACCTCGCCTGGCCGGCGGTCTCGCCCGGAGCAGGCCGCGCGGGCGAGACCTCGCCTGGCCGGCGGTCTCGCCCGGAGCAGGCCGCGCGGGCGAGACCTCGCCTGGCCGGCGGTCTCGCCCGGAGCAGGCCGCGCGGGCGAGACCTCGCCTGGCCGGCGGTCTCGCCCGGAGCAGGCCGCGCGGGCGAGACCTCGCCTGGCCGGCGGTCTCGCCCGGAGCAGGCCGCGCGGGCGAGACCTCGCCTGGCCGGCGGTCTCGCCCGGAGCAGGCCGCGCGGGCGAGACCTCGGCGGTCTCGCCCGGAGCAGGCCGCGCGGGCGAGACCTCGCCTGGCCGGCGGTCTCGCCCGGAGCAGGCCGCGCTGGCGAGACCTCGCCTGGCCGGCGGTCTCGCCCCTGCTTGGGGCTAAGGGGCAGGGGGGACGAGACCATGGTCTCCAGTCGACCCCGCTGCCCCCCACCTCGCCCTTCATCCCGTCTGGGGGAGTCTGCCAACTTGCCGTACCCGACCCTCAAAGAAGGGGGCAAGGGGGAGGCTAATTTTTCCTCCCCCTACTAGTATATTTCCATGCTAGAGCCAAAATTGGTCACCAAGAGTCCAAAATCTCCAAAAAGCTTAAAAGCTTAAAACTGGCTCTGTGCCTGCCGAAGGGACCCTACTCCGCGAATACGGGGTTGTACACATCTATTTCACCGTTTTGGGCATGTGCGGTAGTCACCGGAAGCCCTCCCAAACAGTTCTATGTGAGCGGTTGTGTTTTTCAGCTACTGTATCGGAGCTGAAAAGCCCTCCCAATCAGGCCCAAAAATCTCATTTCGTTTAGACCGAAATGGAGAAAAATTGGAGGACAAACACAGTCTAAAGGCTGCAAAAAAAGAATTCACCCAAATAAATCTTCATTTACAAAAGACCTTTTTCAATAGCTCTTTTTCCTATCCTTCTTTTAGGCGATTGTTATCCACACTACAGTTTTGGCTAGTCGCACATGTTTTTTCCTAATTTCTCGCGCCTTTTGAAAATACGCATTGTACATGCATTGTTAGGAAAAGTGTTCAACACCAAAGTTGTAGATCTCATCGAGATCTACAACTTTGGTGTTGAACACTTTTCCTAACAATGCATGTACAAGGCGTATTTCTAAAAGACGTGAAATCTGAATGTATTTCCAAAGTACGTCTTGTACATGCATTTTTAGGAAAAATGTTCAACACGAAAGTTGTAGATCTTGACGAGATCTACAACTTTTGTGTTGAACACTTTTCCTAAAAATGCATGTACAAGACGTATTTTCAAAAGACGTGAAAAATTAGGAGAAAACGTAGTGTGAATAACCAAAACTGTAGTGCGAATAACAACCGCCTTCTTTTATCACCGCTCATTTTTCAACCTCCACCGCTCCCTCAAACTGGCCCTAAGGGCTAAGGCTCTGTTTGGCGGGACGTTTTGGGAGCAGCACACCGCTGATTTTCGCACCGCCCCGCCAAACATTATTTCAGGGCCAGCGGTGGGAGTCGCTGCCGCCCTCTAGTCGTGATATTAGGGATTTTGGAGTTGCAAAATATTATCGCGACTCCAGAAATCGCGATTCCCCACAGCGATTTCCTCCCGTCGCCCTGCCTCATACTCGGGCTTCTCCCAATCCAGAACCAAGATCTTCCGATGGACGAGGAGGAGGAAGAACAACCTCTGGCCGGAGACCTCTTTCTTCAGTCGCATGCACATCTGGTAGAGAGAAAAAGTCGAAGCTTGCTGCAAAAACCCCGACAAAATCCTCGGTCTTGCTCCTGAACATTCGTTGATGTATGGCGTCGGGACCTCTGTTGGAAGGAGTTGTTGATGCCTGATGGCCCCGTGAGAGCTAGCGCTGGGTTGAAAGCAAACTGTATACCCGCAAAATCCATAACAAAGCCACAAAACCCATCCAGAATCAAAATCCACGTCCCCCGTCTTCTTTGCAAACACTAGTTACCACCATCGACGACACCAATTCTTCCCTACAACAGCTTACTTCGGAGAATCGCCGGCCATTTGCACCCCAGCACCAGTCCACCGCTACTTCTGTTCAAGATTAGTCAAATCCATTGACTACTACTTGCTTCTGAGTTTGACTATAGTTTTGATATAGAATTTAAGTTGATGGGGTTTAATCAGATCCTCAAATGGAGTGTTTTACTATAATTATATAAAATTCTGTCTGAGACCTGCTGTGGTAAGATATGTGGTGTTTCGTAGCCTCCTTTTAGAGAAAATTCCGCCGGACCCAGAGTGAAATGAGTTGTTGTGGTCGTTACACCAATCTCATTTGAGGGGACGGGAGCTACAGAAATGACCAATATCAGGGACTACATTGTAGATCAAATCACGGAGTACCGCATGTATACAACATTATGACATTTACATTTATAAACATATTTTAAAAAATGAACTGTGCACCGAACATCTGTTTTGCCAAACAGATTAAACAGCTTCTTCGTTTGAAACAGCTCTGCAAAAGCTGTTCATCCAAACAGTTTCACAGATTCTGTCACCACTCTGCAAAACAGCTGATTATTCCACAACTGCTTCTCACCACTACTTCTGCGGTTGCTACAGCTGAGCCAAACAGAGCCTAAGGCACCGAACGGTCCGACCTCATCGTGGGGTTATGAATCTGAGAAATTTCATTATTAGGGAATAGTTTACCCGAGAGAATAATTGGCCGCCCTATATACTGTGATATAATTATGCACGAATTTCATTTCATTTAGAAATTTGATGTCGGGGTGCTCTGGATCGCGTCCAATGCGCAATAAATGGGTTTCCAGGAACCAGAGCTCATAACAATTGATGAAGAGATACAGGCCGTCTGATCTTTATCTCATTATTAATTACCATCCATGTATATCCTTCACGGATAATGATGATTGTGTATGCATCTAAATATTGCATGACAAGCCTAAAGATGGACAGTTGGCACAAAAATATTTTGAATTGCAATCCAAAAATTACATCTCAAATTTTTTTTTCCTTTAAATTATAGTTGTAAATCAAACTGTTTTTTTATGGAGTCATTTTGACGTTGTGAGAGTCTAGTCATTATTCATATTAAATGCGGGAAGGGTAGTCCATTAAAGATTTGGAATGAAACTTTCAAGAAATACGATCAAAGGATGCATTGATAACTGACAAGAAGATTTTTTACGTGAAAAACTTCAAAAAGGGAAAAAATCACATGTTCGAATCTGTGTCGACCAAATTTTAATTATCGACCTTTTCATGTGTTACTTGGTTTACGGAGAAATTGAAGGCAACAAGCCCTCTCTCGTTTTAGTAGTTGGAAGTGAAGGAGAGGAAGTTTCGAGGGTGACAGATCATCGCTCTTCAAGCTAAGTACTTTGTAGACTGTTACAATGGAGAGCAATGTTCTTGTTGCACTCTATAGTCTTTGAAGGGTGCTCGGAAGCTGGAACGACACACTCGTCGCGATCTAGAGTTTGTCGCTTGTTCTGGTTGTAGGCCGCGGAATCTGGCATGTACAAGGTGCTATGCGTGATGCGCGCAGTGCAATCTGCAAGGTGCAATGTGCGCAGTGCAAGGTGTGTGGTGCAATGTGTCAGGAGCAACGTGCACGACGCAATGTGCACAGTGCAATCCCAAAGGGGCCTTTGAATGTGCTAGAAGATCTTCAAGAGAGATATTCAATGGTCTTCGAAAATCTTCGAGGAATCATTCGAGCGCACGGAGAGATCTTCGAAGGGTTCTTCGAGAGTTCTCTCGGGCGTAGGAAGTCAGATGGAACGAAAAAAATGTCTGAGATCATTTTTATTGGTTTTGAGAGTGACATTTCTGTCATAATCATTCCCCCGCTCGGGCGCCCGCGCCCGGTAGCACCACATCCCGCGGCCGCGCGGCTCCGCCCACTTGTTAGACCGCGTCCGGCCGCCCCAAATCCCGCAGCCGCGAGGCACTGCCTGCTCGGGCGGTTGCGTCTGGCCGCCCCGCCTCCCGCTGCTGCCTCCCGCGGCCGCGAAGCTATGCCTGCTTGGACGGTCGCGACCGGCCGCCCCTCCCTGCGGCCTCCTCCCGCGGCTTCGAGCTCTCCCGCCATGATCGGCCGTCCCGCCGGCCACGACTTCCTTCGCTGGCAGACATCGCCGGTGGGTTGATCGCCCATGCATGGAGGTCCTTCCCCGCCATTCAATCGCTTTGGTGCGATCGTCGTCTTCCGTTTTAGGTGTAATCACCCACTAACCATCATGGTTAGTGGAGGAATATTTTTTACTAAGATATCAGTCTACAAACAACAGATTTAATTATCAAAATGTACACCCCTAGCTATACTAAAAATAATTATGTTGGTGGATACTGTGTGCGGATAGCTGCATAACAACTGTAACCATCTCCTGGAAGCTATAACAAGAGCCTCATTTCTTACTTTTCTCCTCTCTGCTTCCTTCTTTCTCAGGTCAGAGTTCTGCCGGATTCTTACTACGAGCCACCTTCAAACTTCCGCCTCTCCACCAAAAATCTGCTCAAGTCCACAAGTGAGCGGCGAGAAGAAGATTCCTGCGACAGGATGCACCCGTTCGTACACAACGCCCATCAAGTAACCTCACTCGGAGCAGCTTGTTGCTCGTCATGAGCCTGAATATATACCTCTCTTTCCTCCCCCAAAGTGTAATGAGGAGCAGTCTGTCGCTCTCGATTGTTCAAGAAAGTTGTAACCCGAAGCAAAATAGTGGAATTTGACCGGCACATACCCGGTCACGTGATTTTTTTACCCGGTTGATGAGTTTTTTTCACGTCAAAACATCGTGTGCATAATCTCATTCTAAATCATTGACTGTGCGCGCGCTCAACCGCTCCGTGGGATAAGACGGTTCAAGTTAATCCGATCTGATGGGGGCATCAAATTTGACGGCAACAATATATATGAGAATTTAAAATTTAAAATGCCAATAAAAATACGTGGATTTATGCTTATTTTGTGTCAAATTTAAAAAAAACATAGGGGGCTATCTTGCATGTAGGTGGAGGCAATCAATATAGGAAATTATTGTGTCCGGGCTGCATGCCTGGACAACTGGACAAGTAATAAAGGTGACCACTGGCCACATTGCACAGTACGGCCTCGTGTGTGAAAAGTTGTTTGTATCTTATGTTTGGCGCGACTTTTGGGACCGCTGTAGGACTCCCCCACTAAACATATCTTTAGGTATCAATGTATCATAGTATTTTATTTAGGTGCAGTTATAAATATACAACTCTTGATTATTTGTAAACCATACAAATTTATATGTAGATCAAATAAACACAACTTAATACGCCGGGGCCCCAAAAACCATACATATGCAGTGGCCATCGTGCACATTGCACCCCATCAGCGTGACATCCTAGGCTCCGTTTGGCACGGTGGCTGTAAGACCCGAACGTAGATATATATAAATATTTTCGCATAAAAACTATGTAAATATCCTCGATGATGAAAATATGATTTCAGTGCCGATTCGACGTCGCACAGTAATTTAGATGTACGGGTTTTCCATTTGAAATTTTGACAGTCTTTTCGTTTTCGTTTTCGTTTAATTTTGAATGGCTTGAGTTGGCCGGATTTTATATAAGCTGAATGAAGATTGGACTTGAGTTGGCTTGGCTGTTTTAATTTAAGCAACAGTGGTTGTGCACTGTTGATTGTGATAAACCGGTGAACCGGTTGTATAACCGGCTGCCTGGGTTAAGCGGTGAGTCTCCCGTGATATAACAGTACACTGTATTCGTTCTTCTTCATTACGAGGGATACTTAGCCGCCCACCGCCTATCCCTCTAGCCGCCTCAAATCTCCTCTGTTTCGTACGATTTCAATTCTTCTTCTTTGGGAAGGTAATCTCCTTCCCTCCACTCCTCTTGTGTTGATCATGAAATTTGTGTACGGATTGATGATGGGTGAAAACCCTAGGGTTTGGGGTTTTGGTTTTGACTCACTCCTTTTTAAATCAAAAGTTTCTCAATAACTTTCCAAATCCTAAAACTTGAATTTGAACTAATTTTGGGAGAGAAGAGGTCAGGGTTTCATTAGGGGTTTTGTCTTGACCTCCTTGCAAACGTTGTCCGGGACCACCGCGGGGCTGTACAACTTGCTGCGGGCTCAGGATTTTCTCATTGGGATCCCAGCCAAGTTGAGCTTGAGGCGCTTCGTTCTCTTCGCCGGCTTCTCTCCCCGGCCATGCTGGCGGCCAAAGGTGTCATCATTGAGGGTGACTGCAAGAATGTGCTGGAGTTCTACCGCAACTCGATGCACCGGGCGACTTGAAGCGACGCCAACTTTATGGCGCAGGATCTCTCTTTTCTAGCAGAGCTTAACCAGGTCCTTATCAGGCACATTCCTCGGGAGGCCAATAGAGTTGCAAATTTTTTTGCTAAATTTGGTAGCTCTAATGATTTTGTTTGGAACGATGTGATTTCCGCCCCTACCGAATTCATGGAACTTGTCCATGATGATTTTGGCTAGTGGGCTTTTCTGTTCTTGCTTTCCTTCCTGTACCTTTATGATGTTAATGCAATTATCACGGTTGGGTTGTTGAGGGCTACCTGGGTGCTGCCGATTGTGCTTTTGGGTTGCTTTGTGTTAGTTGTCCGGCTGTTTTAGAGGGGATTTATGCCTTGATTTGAGCTGTTGTTCGCAGCCCTTGGTGTTTCCATTGTGGCAACCCTTAAGGCTGTGCATTGGAGCATTTTGGATCGACTATCGTGGGTATTTGAAACCTTTTGTTGGCTGATGGTGCACCTCCTTTTTGAAACACCCACGCTTGTCCTTACCTAGACAACTCCTAGAGGTCATAGTTGTGACCGTCGTAGGAGTCCGCTTGTAACTATTTATGACGCAACCCTAAAGTAAATGATATTTTGATACTGCAGAGGATGGCGTCCGGTCATAGACGTGACGTGAACCCTTCGACGGACAAGGGAAAAGGAAGAGTTAGGGTGAGTCCTTACTGCTTTTTCCTCTTCTGTGAACTTATTAAGCTAGTTACTTTTTCAGTTGTTTGATATCACTGAATATATAATTCGCCGAAAACGCCAATGTGGCTTAGCGAGAGATAGAATTCTGAGGAAAAATAAATACAAATAAATCATTTTTTTTAAAATAAATTGAATGAATCAGAAAGATGGAAATTTAATTGAATTTGAGAACGTGTCGACGCATCAAAATGCTAAAGGTCGGCCTAATAGGGGGAATGGTTCAGACTCCACCTCGTGAGGGGGGTAGAACTCTCACATCTCGTGGTGGGGGGGGGGGGGTCGAACTCCTACAGATTATGATATGAATCTGATTAGGAGGTGTTGAAACCTGTTGCGCATTGAAGCGCCCTAAAGTGGATAATGGTATGAAGGGTCGACGAACCCGGATAATTGAGATATTCGAATGACCCTAAGTATTTCGAGAAACGAATTATGAATAAAAGGAATTGATAAAAGCAGTACGACTGAAATATGAAGTGATATCAGAGAAAGATATATTGATTTTACCTGTTCCTAGCTTAGAACCATGTTCATATAGATTTCATTGCTGCTAACTTTCTTGTCTGCTTGTAGGGCGAAGTTACAGGTAAGGGTAAGGAATTCACTTAGTTTTCAAAACTAATTGGTTCCTAATTTCTTTTAGGAACCGAGCACCAGCGTACCAGACCCCGCTAGACGGGCTCAGGCAGTGGCAGATCAAAGACCAATGCTATGTTTTCACTGATATACTTTTTTTATTTTGCTGCGTATAATTATGTGAAAAACTCACTCACAAAGAATGATTTTAAATTGTGGCTGATTTTGGGCCGTTACAGTGATGACGGTCGTAAACGCATGAGTTAAACCGTCATTCATTAATGATCATTTAATAAACGTCATCCGTTTGAATATAAAAGAGGATGAAGTTCCTTAGGTGGGTGTTATGGAATCACAATTTAACTCTCATATTCATGACCGCCACCACCATTCCAAACAGAGCCTTAATTGCTAGCAACGATGGTGTTCGGGCGGCACTTTTGTGCTAAATGCCGATAAGTAGCTTTTGATGTCGGCTTTTGTGTGGAGGCAGAGTATTAAGTACAAGGAAGGAGATAAAGAGTGAAGTAGGAGAAGAGATGTTGTGGTTGGTTGGTATAAAGTCTTTATCGATCAATGTTGAGTTGAGTTGAAATCCTTCACTCTTGCGGCAACGATTTTGGGGTGGAGGGTGTATGGTCTCAAAACTGTGAAGAGTCCAATAAATTAAGGCAGCTGTTATTTGTAAAACATGTTTGTTTATTCACAGTTTGTCTATTCGCAGCTCTAAAGGGAAGTCAAATTTGTTATTCGTAGATATTTTGGTTATCCACAGATAGGCTTGCCCATAGAAACCGGGCCCGGGCCCGGCCCGGTAAAAGCCCGGCTAGGCCTGCCCCGGGCCATGGGGCCTAACAAATTTGATTAAGTACCCGGGTTTCTAGGCCCCATATCCTAGCATTTTCCCGGACCGGTACCCGGGTCGGGCCGGGCCAGGCAAAGCCCGGTTTCTAGGCCCGGACTCAGCCCGGATCCGGCCCCGGCAAAGCCCGATTTCTGGGCCCGGGCAAAGCCTGGGGCCGGGCCGGGCAAAGCCCGACCCCTTATTTCATTAAGCAAACCAACAGCTCTAAGAGCTGTTGGTTCCTCCAACGGCTCTTAGAGCCATTGGCTGAGCATGCTGCCAGCCCTATAATAGGGCTGGCAGCATGCTATTAGCATATATTAATATATAATATATATATATATATTATATTATATAAAATATATATTATATAACATAATATTATATATTATATAATTTAATAATTTAATTTATTAAATTAATAAAATGAATTTAAAATTTTTTTAAAAAAAATCCTATAAAACCCACCCCCACTCCCAACTCCAAGCCCCACCCCTCTCACCCTAATTTTTTTTACGTCGACAATTCGACATCAACGATGGCGTCTTCATTATCACCGGTCGCGCACTAAGTGGTGGAGCACAAGCATACGATGTCGGTTTGAACATATTTCGACAAAGTGAAAGTCGGCTCCGAGCATAAGGCGAAGTGCAAACAGTGCTCGAAATTGCTTACTCTGAGTGGCAACTCGACACTCGCAAGACACATTAAGTCTTGAACTGCCAAACAAGCTCCTCCCGAGTCAAGTTAGGCGCAATTATCTGCATCTGGACAAATATGAACGTACGATCAAGATCGGCAGCGGGAGCTGCAGGTGAAGAACGTCATCAGACGTGGGTTGCCGTTCAGCCACTACGATGATGAGCAAGAAACCGAGTACATCCACCAAGGGCTACAACTCAAATATCATCAAGTAAGTCGATCTTCCATTAGACGCGACACACTTAATTATTATTTAAAACAATCTTTAATTAATTATTTTGAAAATTTTGAGGGTCGAGTGAGTTTAACGAGCAACGTTTGGACAAGTAGTATTAAATTAGGATTATCATATATTTCCATCACTTGTCACTGGGTCGATTCAGTTTCCTGAGATCTAAATAAGCGTATAATATATTTTGAAGGTTTCGAAGTCCCGCACACTGGTGTTGCGATTTATCAAATTATTTTAAAATGTTTGTAAGAATTTAAAATAAAAAATAAAATTATGAGTATTTCTTTCGACAACGCCACAAATAATTCCACCGCAATTGAGTGGTTAAAACGTGATTTAAAACCTATGTTAAACGGTATTTTTTTTTCATACTCGTTGCGCATGTCACGTTTTAAATTTGATCGTACAAGATAGTTTAACATATATGAAACCTTACATTAATAAAATACGTTTAATGTTACAATTTATTTATAGTTCAAAACAACGACGACAAGATTTTAAAAAAACCGTAAACGCTCAAGGTCAAAAAATTTTGAAACCTTTATTTGACATGTCAATTAGATGGAACTCGACATTTACAATGCCAAAACGGGCAATTCGTCAAAAAACACTACTAATGTAATTTTATACTATGTTAAATCAACATGAATTAAGCGAGTTCGATTGGACTGTTTTAGAAAATTATATGGATTTATTAGAAGTTTTTTATACTGCAACAAATTCTCTATCTGACGTATATTATCCTACTAGCCCGCTAGTTATTGAAAATATTATTAATATTTCTCAAAAATTAAACTATTTTAAGCAACACGCTGGATAGAATCAATTAATAGAAATAATGGAAAACAAAATTTTAAAATATTATAGAGATATTCCAGCAATGTTTTCATACGCCGCTGCTTTGAATCCTTTTTTTTTGCGTAAACGGCGTAGAAAATTTTATAGAAGAAATAAATAATAATTTATGCGTAAATCTTAGTAATTCGGATTTAGATAATCTTAGTATTTAAATTTTAACACTGTTTTTACTGAATGTTATAATTATTATGATTGTTGAAGCCGAGAAATTCTCAACCTCGGAAATCGGACAAGGCAACCTGAAGTTACTGGTCGACCAGTCGGGAAGATGATCTCTGGTCAGGAAACAGGAACGAATTGCGCAAACAGGACCCCAGGTCGCTACGGCGGGAAGGTCCCACCACGTACCCAGTTGCTTAGGAGAAGCAACCCCTTCTCAACCAGATTGGCCGAGCTAGGTACGAAGGAGGCGAGCTGAGCAATAACGAGTCAAGGGCAGTTGCTGGAACTCGCGAGGGCTCAGGCCGAGAATTGCTTGTCTCTCCTTTATACCCCTGGGGTCCTATTTATAGGGAAAACCAAAGAGAGGGGGGGGGGTCTTACTTATACCCCACCCTGGCGAGTTGGCGACTTCCTTGGGGAGCTCGCCTGGAAGAGGCGAGTATCTGGCCATAGTCGCCACCTGGCGAGTTGGCCTGGGGAACTCGCCAACTCGCCCGAACCTTCCGCGGCCCGGGGTGCTGGTCTGGATCCCCACCTTGTCTTGTTGACTTAGACTTTTGATGACCTGGCGGTGGTAGGGCCCTCCCTCGTCGAATATGGGTTGTACACAATCCCCGCTCTTTTTGGGCGACGTAGGAGCCCGGAAAGAATCATCCAACGCTTATTCGGCGAGGACCTCTACCGAGTATCTGGACAGCTCGCATCGTCGCCTGCTGGTAGAGTAGTCTATAAATAGGGGGGGCTCCGTTTTTGAGACGGTCCTTGGAGCTCGCCGAAGATGTCGGACACCGAACAGCTGTTGAAGGACAGTCTCGCCGCCTTGTCGGGCCTCCTCGGTATAGCCAGGCCGAAAAGACCGCGCGAGGATGATCCCACTGCCTTGCCCCCGCCGAAGAAGAAGAAGACAAAAAAGGTCAAGCTGCCCGCCACTACGGTGGTCGGCTCGCCTCCACCGGCGCACCAGGTCGCCGCGGCGACTGACAATCCCGTGGTGTCGTCCGACACCCAGAGGGTGTTGAACGACCTAGGGCTCGATGACCTCCCCGGGTCGACCCGGGGTAGCCCGCTGGAGAATCCGGGGGTGACCGAGGAGCTCGCGGGCGTGAAGGAGTCCGCGGCGTCTCAGGCCGAGGTCGTCACCTTGACAGGTCGCTACCTCGAACTCTTCCTTGCTGGGTTGTCGCCGCCACTTTGCTGACTTCTTTCCTTATGCAGATTCTCCGATAGCCGCGGATGCGGCACTTGACGTCGTCCCTCTCAGCTCGGCGCCCTTACTCGCTCTGGCTGCCGACAGGCCGTTCAAGATCGCCTGCACGGTCAGGATAGGCCTCAGCTCGGGGAAGGCGTCTGGGGCGGCGTTGGTGAAGGACCCCCCGCCTGGGAGTAAGGAGCTGCCGGCGAAGGCCACTCCTGCCGAGTCATCTGGGCCGGTGCGCGAGGTTCCTCCGGCGAATACGGCGGCCGGTGTTGTTGCGAGCGGCGGGAAGATACCCCCGACGAGCGCTCCATTGCCGCCGCCGCCGCCCGCGGTCGCCACTCCTGGCCAGAAGCCGAGCACCGGCTTGCCCCCTCCGCCGCCTCTGTCTGCCCTGCCGAAGGACCATCCGCGACCTCCTCCGCCTCCTGCGCCGAGGGCTCCGCACCACTATGCGAGCTCATCTCAAGCTCCGCCGTTGGTGAAGAAGCCGGAGAGGCCGCGGCCACCCTACTTTCCTCCGCGGGTTGGAGACCCTGACTACGTCGGCCAAGGGTCTGGAGGGCGCGGGCAGGGCAGGCCTGCCGATCTTCCGAGTAGCTCTTCGGGGAGGCGAGATACCTCCGGGCGACCTCCTTCGCCGCGCCGATCCCGATCTCCTCGCCGTGGTGAGCCTCCTACTACTGAATACCGCTCTGCTTTTTGCTCTGTCCTGACGATCCATCTTCCTGCTTTGTCAGATCGCCCGGCGACCTCTGGGGCGGCTTTCATCGACGCTCTCGGGCTGTCCGGGAGCGAGTATCGCCAGGCCGCCATTCGCGCCCACATGGAGCTGGAGAGCAAGTTCGACCAGCTCGCAATCTGCGATCCTCACCGACGCATCTCGGCTCTGGAGGCGAGGATGGCCAAGGTCGAAGGGCTCCAGTCGACCTTGGAAAGCTATGAAGCTCGCTTTCACGTGGTCAAAGAGAACGACCGCCAGCTGCAACTGAACAACCACCGCCTGCAGCTGGTGCTTGACGAGCTGGCCGGCATCCGGGCGAGCATGGGGTCTGCTGGGCGCCTGGCGAGGATGGAGGAGCAGCTCAGGCTCGGCGATGATGCGACAGCGCTGGCGACGGAGCATTACCGGCGTGCACGCGAGATCGGCTGGGCCGGGCGACATCCGCACCCTCCTGAGCGGCCGAGGGCGCCATAGTTTTTTATTTTTTCGAATGTAACTCGCCTTGTGCGACTTGTACTTCTGGACATCTATTTCTAATTAGATTAATTCATGTGTGCGAATATTGCTGCCTCTATGTGCGCGCTGTTATTTTTTGATGTGCCGAGCTTTAGTTTACTTGATAATGTCGCAGGTTGATCATCATCGCGCGAGCTCGCTAGATACTCGCTGAGACGGCTGACCCCCCCCCCTTCTTGGGCTTGTCATATCTATAAATAGGAGGGGTAGGTGGGTCATAAAGCGTATTGCTGTAGCGACCTTCTTTCCTCCTGCCGAGTACCTGAACAATCAACTCGCCGCCTTCGTTGCTTTCGAATCTCGCCATCATGGTCGGTGACGATGCCAGCGCTCGCCGACAGGCCCACGCAATTAACTTCGCGGATGCGGCTTTTAAGAAGTCCATAACCACCGAGAAGGAACTGGCGACCTTCAAGGAACGCTTCCTGCCCGAAGGATACTCGGCAAGACTCCCCACTCGCAGCGAGCGCCTCAATACCCATATTGAGGGTTCGCTTGTAATGTCGCTGCGTCACTTCGACGCGGGCCTGCGGCTGCCCTTCTGGCCGGAGTTCTGCGAGATCTTGCGCTACTTCGGGATTGTCCCTGCGCAGATCAATCCTAATGGTGTGGCGATCATCATGGGATTCCTCTGCTTCCTTCGGGAAGAAAGGATCGCTTTCGACCTCTCCGTCTTCCGCCGCATCTTCGCCTTTGCGGCGACCTCGGAGGGGGTCATCTTTTTCAGCAGCCATGTCTGCACCCTGGTCGGGACCGCGAACAAGGTCCATCGCTGGAGCGAGCAGCTGATTGTCGTCCATGGCGACTTCGGCGGTGTTCTCGGCAGGCCGCATCAACCGGCCGATGTCGCCTTCCTTCCCCCCATCCTCGAAGGAGCTCGCGAGCAGCTCTTTGAATACTTCCGCGGTCGGCGTTTTGACGTCATCTTCTGGCGACTAAACGTCAACGTGCTCGAGCCAGTCCACCCTAACGAAAGTATGCCGAACTCGAAGTGCGCCCTGGTTACTCGCTCGCCCTTTTGCCGCTGAAGCTAACTTTGTCGCGTGTTTTGCAGTCTCCAACGAGCTTCCGGAGAAGCCGCTTCCTTTGGCGAAGGAAGCCGCCGCCACGCAGTCGGATTCTCGCCCTCCTGCCGACGTTGGGGAGAAGAAGGCGGTTAAGGGAAAGTCACGGGTCAGCTCGCAAGGTCCCGCGAGGAAGAGGGCGAAGACCTCGTCGCCGCGATCCGTCGATTGCCGGTCGCCGACGGGCGCCCAGTCGCCCCATTTCCACCCCAACTACGGCCTCGGGCAGGGGGTGGTGGACGCCTTCGGTCGCCCGCTCGTGACCTGGTCGGCGGGGGAGAATTCGGTGTCGCTGAGCACCAACCTTCCGTCCTGGTCGACTGACTGGGAGGACAATGGGGAGGCGTTTGCCGTCCTCCACGCCATCTACGGTCGGGCCGACGCGGAGTCCGTCATGGAGCTGACCCCGACGGAGCTCGCCCATCAGTCGGCCTGCGCGCTCGCGCGGTCTGCCGAGCTGGGTCACTATTCGGCGAGGAAGCTGCTGGAGACGACCGATGCCCTCAAGGTCGTCTCCAAGAAGGCCATCGACCTCGGCATGCAGTCAGTCCGCTGGAGGGACTTCGAGGTGAGCTGTCCCTGGGTGGGTTTGTTCGATTTGTTTCGTTTGATAGATCCTGACGTCGCTCATTTCGCAGGCTGCCGAGATAGAAGCGGCGAAGAAACTCTCTGAGTGCGAGGAGAAGCTCGCCGCCCCCCAGGCCGAGCTGGAGGCGGCCCAAACTCGCGCAGCGGTGATGGAGACGAGGCTGGTCGCTGCTGAGGGACGGCTGAGCTCCTCAACCCCGCTACCCGAGGACCCGGCGCGAGTGGTGAAGCAATCTCGCGTACTCTGGGAGGAGAGATCCTCTGTTCGCCGCGAGATTGCGCGGGCGGCGGGGAACGTCATGCTCGCGCGCCTTAGGCTCGGGGGTCAGCTCGTCGAGGGGGAGAAGCCACTCACTGTCGACGAGCTCATTCCCGAGCTGCTCGCCGAGGGGACTATCCCGCCGTATAGCGCGTCGTCGCCGACCAACTCCAGTGATTCTGACAGCAGCGGAAGCGGCAGCGGCAGCGGGAGCAGCAGCGGCAGCGGAAGCAGCAGCGGCGAGAGCGCAGAGAGTGACGACTTTGCGGATATCGGCGATGTTGGTGATGATGAATATCGGCCTGATACTGGCGACGACGAGTCCTAGTTGCTCGCCGATATTCTTTTTGTAAACCAAATTTTTGACTTCATGATTTATACAAGGTTTTGGTTTTTGCCTTTCTAACTGGATGTTACTCGCTAGGCTCATAGGCTCGGAGAGGAACGCTCGCTAGGTCGCAGGGGGATGGTCCCGACATCGACCATCCGCTCGCCGGGACCTACTCGCCCCCTGCACCCGGATACTCGTGAACCTGCTGAGATAACCGCGCGGGTGGCGTGTGGGACATACTCGCATGCCCCCCGGGGCTCGCTTACTCGCGCGGTTCCAGCTCGCTCCCCCGCATGGGATCAGCTCGCCTACTCGCACGAGATCAGCTCGCCTGCTCGCACGAGATCAGCTCGCCTGCTCGCGCGAGGTCTACTCACCTGCTCGCGCGAGACCTGCTCGCCTGCTCGCGTGTGACGAAAACTGAACCGGGCTTAGTCGTCGAACATAGCCTGCGGGCCCCTCATTCTCGTTATCGAGGAGATCGGCCGATTCCCGAGGAGAGAAGCTCGTGGAGATACCGGTCTTGCGACGCTGCTCAACTCGAAGTCTTGGATCACAATCGAGGAGATCGGCCGATTCCCGAGGAGAGGAGCTCGTGGGGATACCGGTCTTACGACGCTGCTCACTCGAGGTCTTGAATTACAATCGAGGAGATCGGCCGATTCCCGAGGAGAGGAGCTCGTGGGGATACCGGTCTTGCGACGCTGCTCAACTCGAAGTCTTGGATCACAATCGAGGAGATCGGCCGATTCCCGAGGAGAGGAGCTCGTGGGGATACCGGTCTTACGACGCTGCTCAACTCGAAGTCTTGGATCACAATCGAGGAGATCGGCCGATTCCCGAGGAGAGGAGCTCGTGGGGATACCGGTCTTACGACGCTGCTCAACTCGAGGTCTTGGATTACAATCGAGGAGATCGGCCGATTCCCGAGGAGAGGAGCTCGTGGGGATACCGGTCTTACGACGCTGCTCAACTCGAAGTCTTGGATCACAATCGAGGAGATCGGCCGATTCCCGAGGAGAGGAGCTCGTGGGGATACCGGTCTTACGACGCTGCTCAACTCGAAGTCTTGGATCACAATCGAGGAGATCGGCCGATTCCCGAGGAGAGGAGCTCGTGGGGATACCGGTCTTACGACGCTGCTCAACTCGAGGTCTTGGATTACAATCGAGGAGATCGGCCGATTCCCGAGGAGAGGAGCTCGTGGGAATACCGGTCTTACGACGCTGCTCAACTCGAGGTCTTGGATTACAATCGAGGAGATCGGCCGATTCCCGAGGAGAGGAGCTCGTGGGGATACCGGTCTTACGACGCTGCTCAACTCGAGGTCTTGGATTACAATCGAGGAGATCGGCCGATTCCCGAGGAGAGGAGCTCGTGGGGATACCGGTCTTACGACACTGCTCAACTCGAGGTCTTGGATTACAATCGAGGAGATCGGCCGATTCCCGAGGAGAGGAGCTCGTAGGGATACC
The DNA here is from genome assembly GCA_039513925.1 of Platanthera zijinensis. NCBI lineage: Eukaryota > Viridiplantae > Streptophyta > Magnoliopsida > Asparagales > Orchidaceae > Platanthera > Platanthera zijinensis. The sequence continues at coordinate 21,620,991 of CM077096.1, forward strand.
GGTCTTACGACGCTGCTCAACTCGAAGTCTTGGATCACAATCGAGGAGATCGGCCGATTCCCGAGGAGAGGAGCTCGTGGGGATACCGGTCTTACGACGCTGCTCAACTCGAGGTCTCGGTTAATATCCTGCATCCTTATATAACTTGGAGATTAATTGCAGAGATACCTTGACAAGAAAGAAACTCTCCGGAGAGATGCTCTTGACCCTGCCGAATCGGGGGATTAGTGTCCAGACCCGTTCCTCAGAATTCTTCTAGTTTGGAAAAGAGATGCATTCGGGGAGACCTAGGCCGATATGCAAGGGGGGAGCTGATCTCGGCCAACAATGCAGAGGCTCGGTCTTACAAGAGCGCTTAAAGTCCCGAAGCATCGTCCCATCGTCCGAACTAGGCTATTCAGTGAGAACGGGTTGGGGTCCCGCATCCCAATTTGACAGTGAAGGTCGCTTATAGGTACGATTAGGATGGGGGTGGTGTTCATCGAGGGGCCTTTTTGAACGCGCTCGGAATTCACACATCTCCCTTCGGGCTCGTCCACACCCTGTCTTTGGCAGGTTCTTCTTCCGGGTGTTTTACGAGGCCGGCCTCTCCTCAAGTCCGGGAGATCACGGTGCAGATCTGTTCCTCGCAGGTCCTCCAGACGGAAGAGAGATGCACTCGGGGAGACATAGGCCGACATGCAAGGGGGGAGCTGATCTCGGCCGACAATACAGAGGCTCGGTCTTACAAGAGCGCTTAAAATCCCGAAGCATCGTCCCATCATCCGTACTGGGCTATATATGAGGAACAAACCGACCGTTGCCTCTCGAGGTCGACTACGAGGCGGACCATGAAAACACTCAGAAACCTTGAGGTACATTTAGCACAAAAAGGATGAAATCTCGCATTCTTTGCTCATTTAAGAGTTTTTACAGAAATTGATACATGAGTTACCGCTATGGGTAAAATCTTTTTAAATTATCCCCGCTCCAGGTTCCAGACAGCTGCTCTCCCGCTTGGTCTTGTAGGTAATAGCCTCCTGTGGTCAAGGCTTCTTGGACGATGAAAGGTCCTTCCCAGTTGGGATGGAGCTTGCCTACGGTGGCTCCCCGCCCAGCAGCGTCCACCTTCTTCATGACCAAGTCCCCCGCGAGGAAATTCTTCAAGCGGACGTTTTTGTCGAAGTGTCTTGCCATGCGCCTCTTGGTTTCCTCTTGGCGCACGGAGGCTAAGTCCCGAAGCTCTTCCACATAATCCAGGGAGAGCCTCTGAGCCTCTTCATTCTCTAACCGCCATTCCTCGCTTCCGTCTTCGGCTGCGATGACCCTCGGACTGTGCACCTCAAATTCGACCGGGATGAGCGCCTCGGACCCGTGTGACAGCTTGAAGGGTGTTTCCCCTGTGGCTGAGTTCGGGGTGGTCCTGAGAGCCCAGAGGACGGAAGGGAGCTGCTCGGCCCAATTCCCCTTGAGATTGGTGATCTTCTTTTTCAGCAAGTTGATGATGAGTTTGTTCGCGGCTTCTACTTGCCCGTTGCTACGAGGGTGATGTACCGAGGCGAATCGAAGGTCGGTTCCCAACTGTTTACAAAAGTCCCCCAGTTCCAGGCTGGCGAACTGCGGCCCATTGTCGGTGATGATGGCCAGAGGGATCCCGAACCTGCATGCGATCTCCCCCCAGATGAAGTTCTTGACGATTTGAGACGTGGTCCTGGCCAGAGCCTTAGCCTCGATCCACTTCGTGAAGTAGTCAACCATTACCAGGACAAACTTCCTTTGCCCGCTAGCTTGAGGGAACGGGCCGATCAAATCCATTCCCCAAATTGCGAAGGGCCACGGAGCGGTAATCGAGCGGAGTTGCTGAGCCGGCTGGAGCGCAAGGGGCGCGAAGAGTTGACATTGGGAGCATTTTCTGGAGTAGGCCTCTGCGTCCTTTCGGATGGTCGGCCAGAAGTAACCGTGCCTCAGAATCCTTTGCTCCAGGGTGCGGGTCCCGGAGTGACTGCCACACTCTCCTGAGTGAATCTCCTCGAGGACCCGGGGAATCTCGAGTTCTGACAAGCATCGGGCCAGAGGGCCTGAAATGGTTTTGCGATAAAGCTCTCCGTCCTGCAGTAAGTAGTACGCGGCCTTATACCGGAACTTTCTTTGATCTTGCCCGTCAGATGGTAGTCGGCCTGTTGCCAGGAACGTGACGAACGGATCTCTCCACGAGGCCCGCTGATCGATCTCCATCAACTCGCCTTCTTCGATGGATGGTCGGAACAACTCGATGGCGGTTCCCCCAGCCCGAGGGCCGTATTTCGCAAGATTGTCTGCCTCGGAGTTGCGTTCCTGGGGCACGTGCTCGACGTGAAAGGATCGGAACCCCCCGATCAGGCCTTTGACCTTAACCAGATATTGCTGCAAGATGGGATCTCGGACTTCGAACTCTCCCCGAATCTGAGATGCCGCCACCATGGAATCGGTAAAAGCCCTGATATCTCTGATTGCCAGTTCCTTGGCGAGTCGCAAGCCAGCCACCATGGCTTCGTACTCTGCCTGATTGTTAGTGACCGGAAAATGGATCTTGACGGCTTGCTCAATCCTGGTCCCCTGAGGACTAACCAGCACCACCCCGGCTCCTACGGAGTGTCTCCCTGACGCGCCATCTACGAACATCTTCCAGGGGACCGGCCGAGGGACATCCGTGTCTGCCTCGACCTCGGCCGAGAAGTCGGCCAGGAAATCCGCCACGGCTTGTGCTTTGATCGCGACCCTTGGGGGGTAGGAGATGTCGAACTCGCTCAGCTCCACAGCCCACTTAGCGAGCCTGCCGGAGTGCTCCACTCCGTCCAAGATACTCCTCAAGGGGTGGTCGGAGACTACCTTGATAGAGTGGGCTTGGAAATATGGACGGAGTCGCCTGGCCGAAACTACCAGGGCAAAGACTAACTTCTCCAGGATGGGGTACCGCGTTTCGGCTTGCCTTAGCACCCGGCTCACGTAGTAGATTGGAAGCTGCTTCTTCCCCTCCTCTCGGACCAACACCGAGCTGACTGCTTCAGCCCCTACCCCTAGGTAGAGCAAGAGGTCCTCGCCGCCCTGCGGACCCTGAAGGAGAGGAGCTCGAGTCAGCTGTTGATTGAGCTTTACGAAGGCCTCCTCGCACTCCGGGGTCCACTCGAATTTCTGGTTCCCCCGAAGGGTTTTGAAGAAAGGGGAACACTTTTCTCCGGCCCTGGAGAGAAACCGGCTAAGACCTGCTAGCCTTCCAGTCAACCTTTGAACTTCCTTGGAATCCCTCGGGGACGCCATCTCCACGATGGCTTTCACCTTGTCGGGGTTAGGCTCCACCCCTAGGGGAGTAAGGAGGTGCCCTAGAAACTTTCCCCTTCCCGCGCCGAAGACACACTTGGCCGGGTTGAGCCGCATCTTGTACCTCCTCAGGGTGGCGAAGGTCTCTGTCAGATCCGCTACGTGCTCTGCGGCGCTCTTGCTCTTAACAAGCAGGTCATCCATGTAGACTTCCAGATTCCGCCCCTTTTGCTCTCTGAAGACGTGATCCATCATTCTTTGATATGTCGCGCCAGCGTTCTTGAGCCCAAAGGGCATCATCTTGTAGCTATAACACCCGTCGCTGGTGATGAAGGAAACGTCGCGATAATAGGGGGGATGCATCCGGATCTGATGGTATCCTGAAAAAGCATCAAGGAAACTCATCACAGGAAATCCGACGGCGGAATCAACCAGCGCGTCGATCTGAGGCAGGGGATAACAATCCTTCGGGCAAGCTTTATTCAACATTGAAAAGTCGATACATAACCTCCAGCCCCCTCCGGACTTATTCACCATTACAACATTGGAGACCCAGCCTGGATACTGGATCTCCGAAACAAAACCTGCTTCCAGCAGCTTCCCTACTTCCTCTCGGATGGGTCCCGCTAGAGTGGCGGCGCTCTTCCTTTGCTTCTGACGGACGGGGGTTGTTGCTGGATCCAGGTTGAGGCGATGACAGGCAACATCAGCATCAATCCCTGGCATCTCGGCGGCGCTCCATGCGAAGACGTCCGCGTTTTCCTGTAGGCAGGATGCTATCTCCACCTTCCCTTCCGGGGGCAAGGCTCCTCCGATCTTTAGCAGCTCCGGCTTTCCTCTCGGGGAGATCACCTCCACTTCCTCCAGCTCCTCGGCGGCTTGCAGGCCCTCTTCCTGCTCCATCATCCTTTCCAACCTTTCTGCGTCACCCATCCAGCTGATGGTGCTGACCGCATTCAGATAGCATTCCCTGGAGGCCCTGGGATCTCCCCTGATCCTGACTTGGACGTCGTCCCTGCAGTAATTCAGGCATTGATGGTATGACGAGGGGACGGCTTTGAAGTAGTTGATGAGGGGCCGCCCGAAGATGGCGTTGTAGCCGCTGGGTGCGTCGACGACGACGAAGCGACATCGGATCGAAGTTCCCCCGAGGGTGACCAGCAACTCAACTCCTCCTTCCACCTCTTTCTTCTCCCCGGAGAAGCCGAAGAGAGGCCCATCCGCTGCCTGAACCCGAGACGCTTCCACCTGAAGGCCGACGAAGGTTCTCTTGAAGATGACATTCACCGAACTCCCGTTATCCGCGAGGATTCGGTCGATGGTGAAGTCCTCGATTGCTGCTTGAATCACCAGGGCGTCATGGAAGGGGTTCTCGTTCCAGAGCATGTCTTCCTCCGAGAAGGTGATCTCGTTCAAGGGAGGGGGGGTCTGAGACGTCGAAGCGACGCTCCTTTTGTAGATTTGGTGGAGACTTCCCTTGCGGGAAGCTCCCAGCCCCGCCCCTCCGTTGATTACTCCGACGTGCCCGCCTCCCGGACCGGGAATGACATTCCCCCTTCCTCCTTGGTCGATCCTGTCTTCGTTCCTCCTTCTCTGCGGTTCCTGGTAGGCTACCTGCCCAACCTGGGCCTCCTGCTGCGGCTGCTCCCTCTCGGCCGCCGTTGCTTCCATCCTCCTCCTTGCTTCCCAGAACTCAGGGCAAGCCAAGGTTCCATGCCCCTCCACTCGATGGATATCGCAGTAGAGGGGAATCGCCGCTTCCTGCTGCCTTTCCTGCCTCCTCTCCTGCTGCCTCTCCTTCCGCCGGCATTTAGCGGCTCACTGCGTGATGGCCATGGTTTCCCTTCTTCCTCCTCCCTGCTCCCGAGGGTTGTAAGCCCTCCTTTCCTCCTGACGGATGGGCCGCCTCCACTGGGGGCGATCCCTCGGGTACTGGAATCTTCTCTCCTCGCTCCTCGCCTCTCGACCTCCGACGGGCCTCCTATCCTCCTGCCTTCGAGGCTTCTCCCGCCTCTCCTGCCTCTCCACCTTTCTGATCTCCCTTCCCCTTTCTCTCTTCTCCTCTTTCTCCTGCGGCCTCTCCTGCTTCCTGTCGTTGCGCCCCTCCGGCGCCCTCTCCCTCTCCAGCAGTCTTCCCTTATCTTGCCCAAGCGGCCGGTCTCCATCGAGCCGTGCCAGGAACTCCTTGTTCCTCTCCTCTCCCTGGATGAACACATTGGCTATCTCCACCATCTCCTCGAACGATTTGGGCGGCCTGTGCCCCAACTCCATGTTGAACAGACCCTGCTTCAGCCCGAACTTGAGGGCCACCATCAAGGTAAACCCGTCTACCTCTTCCACCTCCAGCACCTCCTCCTGGAATCGATCGATGTACCGGCCCAAACTCTCGTGCTGCCCCTGCACGATCTTGAAGAGGGCGGTCGCCTCCTTCTTCCTCCGTTTGGACGTCGCAAACCTTGCTAAAAGGCCCCTTCGAAGGTCTGAGAAGCAGTAGACTGACCCGGCTGGCAGCTGGTGGAACCAATCTCTCGCGCTACCCTTGAAGGTAATGGAGAAGAGCCGGCACTTGAGAGCATCGGACATGTTGCGAATGGAGACCACGTCCTCAAACCACTGAAGATGTCCCACCGGGTCGTCCTTGCAGGAGTAGTACGAGAGGACCGGCTCTCTGAAGTTGTCAGGGACGAGGGCTGCGAGGATCTCGTCGCAAAAGGGGCTCCTCCCTTCCTGGCGGCGGCGAGTATCCTCTCCGCTCGAGCAGTCATACTCGCTCCATCGGCGAGTATCTCCATACCTCGCCGAGAGTTCTGGTTCTCGAAACCGGATTCCCTGACTACTCGCCGGGTGATGCCGCGGCGGGATCACCGGCTCTCCATTCGCCCAAGCGGGCTCCTTCCCTGCTCGCCGAGTTGGTATCTCCTCGCCATGGGGTGTCCGGCGGCGGGGGGAAGTCGCCGTCACCTCAGGCGGATTGGACAACCCGACGAGTATTGCCTTCTCCACTCTTCTTGCGAACTCTTCAAATGCCGCCACCGTCACATACTCGCTACCTTGCCCCGGGACTCCAGCTCCCGCCGAGTTACCTCCCAACTCGCCCCGGTCTCCACCATCGGCCATCTTCCGACCACGACTTTCTTCTTCGGTCGCTATCCACGCTCACCGCACCAAGTGTTGAAGCCGAGAAATTCTCAACCTCAGAAATCGGACAAGGCAACCTGAAGTTACTGGTCGACCAGTCGGGAAGATGATCTCTGGTCAGGAAACAGGAACGAATTGCGCAAACAGGACCCCAGGTCGCTACGGCGGGAAGGTCCCACCACGTACCCAGTTGCTTAGGAGAAGCAACCCCTTCTCAACCAGATTGGCCGAGCTAGGTACGAAGGAGGCGAGCTGAGCAATAACGAGTCAAGGGCAGTTGCTGGAACTCGCGAGGGCTCAGACCGAGAATTGCTTGTCTCTCCTCTGTACCCCTGGGGTCCTATTTATAGGGAAAACCAAAGAGAGGGGGGGGTCTTACTTATACCCCACCCTGGCGAGTTGGCGACTTCCCTGGGGAGCTCGCCTGGAAGAGGCGAGTATCTGGCCATAGTCGCCACCTGGCGAGTTGGCCTGGGGAACTCGCCAACTCGCCCGAACCTTCCGCGGCCCGGGGTGCTGGTCTGGATCCCCACCTTGTCTTGTTGACTTAGACTTTTGATGACCTGGCGGTGGTAGGGCCCTCCCTCGTCGAATATGGGTTGTACAATGATAATTTATACGGATCGTGGCCCCGAGAGGAAGTGTCGCAACCAAAAACACGCGATAGTTTTAAAAAAAATGTTAGAGTTAGCTTCTCGGAAAAAAGCGCGCACCACATCTAGTTGTTTAAATGAATTAGTCTTGTACATAAAACCCAATTTTGTGATTTTATGAGTACGGACGAACTAGAAAATTTCGATATTTTAAAATGATGAAAAGGTAAAGTAAATACCTATCCTATTATGGCCTACATGAACCGAGATTTATTAACGATCCAAACTAGCACGGTAGCTTCGGAGTCTGCATTTTCTCTTAGTGACAGGGTGTTGAACGAGCGAAGAAGTCGCCTAAGCGAAGAATCGCTCGAAATCTGCATATGCTACAAGGACCATTTGGATGCGATCAAAAGGAAGCAGCATATTCCGTCGATCGAAGATAGCTCGTCAGACATGAAAGATGAGATGAACGCGATCAACCTAAATTAAAGCTTAAAGTCAAGATGACGAGACGAATTTTTTAAACATTAATAAAATTTTGTATTTTTAAACATGGAAGATCAACGTGATCATATTTATAATTTTGTATACTTCCGTTCAAGTGTTCAACATTAATAAAATTATTATTTTTTCTTTCAAAATAATATTTATTTTTCAGTGTATTTTTTATTATTATTATTTTTTAAATTAAAATTTTTATAAAAATCGGGCCCGGGCCCGGGGGCCTTACCAGGCCCCCTCCCGGAGCCAGATGCCCGGCCCGGCCCAGCCTGGCTATAGTCAGGGAGGCCCGGTTTAGGCCCGGGCCCGGGGGCTTTTTGAACACGCCTATCCACAGATTAGCACAAAAAATTCAAAAAAAAAATAATCATCCACTTGGTCTTCCTCACCACATGGAGAGAATATCTAAATCACATGAACATCAAAAAAATCGTCTTTCTAAATCTGATGGGCTCCACCTTAATTTATAAGAAAAAGGAGACCCCCATGATCCCCATGAATGGAGATCATGGGCGGGCCCCCCTAACCCCCATGATCCTTCATGGAGATCATGGGAGTGGGCCCCCTCTCTCCCCACCATTAGGGGAAGGAACCGCCCCCGGCGGTTCCCCTCCGACTATGGCCGGCCGGCCACGGTTGTGGTCGGCCGCGGCCATGGCCGGCCGCGGCCATGGCCGGCCTCGACCATGGCCGGCCTCGGCCATGACCATGGCCCGGCCATGGCCGGCCTCGGCCATGGCCGGCCTCGGCCATGGCCGCCCGTGGCCATGGCCGCCCCGGCCATGGCCGCCCTGGCCATGGCCGGCCGTGACCTTGGCCGCCGCCGGCCGACCGGCTGCCGCCGCCGTCGTGACGGCCCGCCATCAGGGGAAGCCCTCCTCGCCGTCCGATCGAGGGAGAGGCCCCACCGGCCGTCCGATCGGGGCAAAACCACCCACTAACCCACTATGTTAGTGGTGGGGCCCGCCATAACTTCCCCCTGGAGCCTATAAAAGGACCCCAGGGGCTCCTCATTTCCTAACTTTCTCCTCCTACGCTTCCCCCTTCTTCTTCTTCCTCAGGTGGGAGCTCTCTCGTTTTCTCTGCCAGCGGCCACCCCTCGTCGTCAACCACCGGTGGCCGTCTCTCGCCGCCAACCACCGACGGCCACCCACAACCTCCAGCGGCCACCAACGGATATTAGCACCCGCCAACAGCTACCAGAACTTGTCATCGGTTATTGGCACCCCACCAGAGCCCGATTGCAAGGGAAGCACTCCAAGGACCGAGGAAGACGCACAAAGGAAGCTGCGACAACCCTAGGACACGCGTCGCCTCCGAGCACGTGCGACTGAAGTACCTCGCGCATTTCCACCATCCAAGTCCCGTTGGCGTGGCAGTCTGTTGCCCACCAACGAGTGCATATACTCTCTCTCCTCTAGATTGTAACGGGAGCGGCCTGTCGCCCCGATTTCCCCCATCAAACTGTAAAACTCCAACAAACTAGTGGATTTTGATCGGCACCGACCCGGTCACGTGGTTTTTCACCCGGTTGAAGGGTTTTCCATGTTAAAACTTCCCGTGTCCATCCCTCATTCTTCAATTGACTGTGTGCGCGCTCGACCGCTCCGAGAGCTAAGGCGGTCCAAGAATATCCGGCCCGACCGGAGCATCGAGTTAGACCGCAACAGTTTGGCGCCGTCTGTGGGAAACATTCCCAATATCCTTCGCAGAGCAAGTTCATCACAATGACAAAGAGGAGTGCTCGCTTAACCGAAGGACCCGCACTTGGCGGACACACTGGGCCTGCACGATCTCACTCTCCGGTAGACGCACCGCTAACCACGGGAGCAGCCCTAGCTCCTGCGCCAGCCCTGGAAGGACGTGTCCGCCAGATGGAAGAACTGCAAACCGAAATGATCACCTTACTTCGAAATTTGGGAGCACCAACCATTCTCTCACTGCTGAACCCGACACCAGAATCCCAGCAAAGAAAAGAGCAAACTAATACAGGACGAGAAGAGTGGCGTCAGCTTGCCCCTCAAAGGCAAGACCCCTCAGGAACTGGGGGGCAGCATCTACCTCACGGATACTCCCCTCCCGGCACCATCCACGTCGATGCAACCCATGCGGCGCAGAATAAGCCGGCATTCCACCACCTAAAGGCGCCTCAGCCTTTTGAACAGGTTGTCTTACTGCCGTCAGAAGAACTCCCTGCCCCAACCAGGCCGGGCTTACACAGAGAATACGACATAGAAAAAGAATTCTCAAGCACAAATAGCTCCCCCGTGCCTGCAACATCACTCCAGGAGATGTATGGACACTACCTCACACATCCTCGACATGAAGAAAGCGCCGGAAACACAATGGCCCCTGACACTTCCGCTACAAAGCAGGAACCAGATGAATACCTACCTAACAATGACTCACCTAGTTCCTGCACAGCCACGAGCGCGGAAATCCGTCGTTTCAGTGGGACAGGCAACCCACTCGCACACCTGAAGCATTTCGAAGCCATCATGCACGCTCGCAATGCCTCAGATCAACTCATGATCCGAGTATTTTCAACAACACTAATAGGAGAAGCTCGGACTTGGCTTCAATCCCTACAAAGAGAAGATACTGACAGCTACATCGAGCTTGCCGCCCTCTTCATCAAAAGGTTCATGACGATCGAAAAGCCCTCACCAGAAAATCTGAGATCAGGCAGAAGACAGAAGAGGAAGAAAGAAGGTGAACCAACCCCATACAATGCGAAAAGAACGACCCCAGAAGCGGAGTCGCCCTAACGGTAGTCAGCATAGCCCCCCGAGAAAGGGAGGACAACATTCACTCCAGGAATACATCCCTCCGAATACTACCTGCACTAATGTGATGTATGCAATCCAGAATAATTCATCATTTCAACGACCAAGAGCGCCGCGGCCGAACCCCAAGGCAGACCAGGCAAGATACTGCGAATATCACCGAAGTCACGGCCACAACACGAACGAATGCAATGGACTAAAAGAAGAAGTCCAACGACTGACCAACTTAGGAGCAGTTGATCAATTCATATCAAGAAGAAGACCACCTAACAACCAGAGCATAAGATGCACGACGGTCGAGATTGGCGAACCACCCGTCAAACTGAACCAGGTTCTAATAGACAAGGAAGTCACCACCAATATACTGTTTTTACCAACTCTGCTTCAGCTCAAGCTCACCGCCGGATATCTCAAACTGACATCTACAAGCGCTCGTGTTCTCGGGGATCACCCGGTACCAATCATCGGCACCATCACTCTACCAGTCACTCTTAAAGATGCACACCGACAGACATCCTACGACGTGCAATTCGTCGTCATCCAAGCTGATTCCGACTACACAGCAATACTCCAGCAGTCACTTTGGGATGTCTTCCAATCCTGTTCAGGCCACCTCCACCCTTAAGTCGTTTCCTTCACTTGTTTATTATGTTTATTAAATATTGTGAAAATCCGCTCATCTGAGCTAGTACGAACTATCCAAATGGCCTATATCTCGCCTTAAACTATTTAAACCAGGGGACCAACCCCGGGCATGTTACCACCATTCTCAAATTACTTCATTCATTTATATTATGTTTCTCTTTACCCATCTTAACAGTACAAGAATCGAGAAAATGACTCGCCCGCACGGAGATCACGCAATCAAATGAAACATATGGCGCTAATCAGAGCAACACCGTGGGGGCCTGCCCCCCTCACGAAGAAGCCGCGAGCCTGTCTTGCGTGAAAAGCCATGGACCTGTTCCACGCAACACCGTGGGGGCCTGCCCCCCTCACGAAGAAGCCACGAGCCTGTCTCGCGCAAAAAGCCGTGGACCTGTTCCACGCAACACCGTGGGGGCCTGCCCCCCTCACGAAGAAGCCACGAGCCTGTCTCGCGCAAAAAGCCGTGGACCTGTTCCACGCAACACCGTGGGGGCCTGCCCCCCTCACGAAGAAGCCACGAGCCTGTCTCGCGCGAAAAGCCGTGGACCTGTTCCACGCAACACCGTGGGGGCCTGCCCCCCTCACGAAGAAGCCACGAGCCTGTCTCGCGCGAAAAGTCGTGGACCTGTTCCACGCAACACCGTGGGGGCCTGCCCCCTCACGAAGAAGCCACGAGCCTGTCTCGCGCGAAAGGCCGTGGACCTGTTCCACGCAACACCGTGGGGGCCTGCCCCCCTCACGAAGAAGCCACGAGCCTGTCTCGCGCGAAAAGTCATGGACCTGTTCCACGCAACGCCGTGAGGACATGACCCCCTCACAAAGAAGCCCTCATACAAACTAGGCCGCGAGCCAAGCCCACACACTATCTCGTATCAAAATGCGAACACACCACGATAAAGATCAAATTATCTCGTGTCAAAATACATCCATGCAAAACGCAGGACGACAACATACAAGTAAGGCCACCATAGCAAACAATGAATGGGAGCCCAAACGACGACAATCTCAAAAAGCTATGATAGAAGCAAATGACTACAAATAAACAACGAGACAGACAAAAGCAGGTAAACACTACAGCTACTCGTCATCAGCATCTGAGCTAGAACGCTCATCATCTGAAACATCCGCAAAGCTGAAACTGGAGGTATCACACCCAAGATGCTTCCCTATGAAGCGAAAGGCCTTCGAAACACCACGACGAAGCGCTAACTGGCGCATGTCATCCATCTGAGGCTCCACTTCCTTGAACCAAATGTCATCACGAACCTCCTCCGCGATCAGGCTACGATCCCGCATATAGTCCAAGGACTCCAGGTACTCCGCGAGGCCTGCGGCCTTCAGTTCTGATGTACGGTCATCCGAAGATAACATCTCTACCTGCGCCCTCGCTGCACAAAGCTGGGTCTCAAGGCCTGCAACCTCATCTCGCGCCGCATGCAACTGAGTCTCCAAGCCAGATATCTCCTCCCGCGCATGTTTCAACATCTGGGCAGTCCTCTCCACCACGGCTTTCTCCACATCCAAGGAAGCACGCACGTCTTCTAACTCAGACTTCAGCTCTGATCCAACTCGATGATACTCCGCGATGTCCCGGTCATGTTCTTCCTTGAGAGAGGAAAGTGAGCCCATCGACAGTCGAAGCTTCTCCTGCAAAGCAAGATAGCCATCCTTCAGGCTCACGTAATGATCATTCCAGGTGACCGCTATCTGCGCCTGAGTCTCGATCTGCAAAAGGAAAAACACACAATTAGCCGCCTTCAAACAAAAAATAGAAGGAGGAAGAAAACAATAAGCCACCAACTTACCGCATCACTCATCGCCTTCAAAGAAGAAGACATCCGAGGAACCGCCGCGCTAGCAAGCGCCCGTGGAGTCGGAGAAACAGGTAGCTGCGCCTCTGGGACAGAATCATCAGAGGCCACCACCACAACGTCAACATCACTATCGGGGGCCATGACCGTCTTTCTCTTACGGCCTCCTCCCTGAGAAGACGACACCGCCCGTCCTGTGCCAACAGAAATGCCACATCCCAACAATCGCTTCTCTTCGACAAACGCATATATGTTGAAGAGACGATTAGCCAATTCACGAGGCTCGGAAAATCCCAACACGGGAGAGAAGTCTCGCTCCCTCCCTTTCACACGGCGACAACGGTCAGGAAGCGCATTCCACACCTCAGGAAGACCCCAGGAGTTCTTCACATATCCGAACAAAGTATTACCGTGACGACGATCTTTGCGAGACTCAAACTCCAGCCAAACCTTGTTGCTACGCACCTCGATCCGCTCACCACCATCAAAGCGCACGTCGCACCAATCGCGGAACTGGTCTAGAGAAAGAGAGCCCCCGTGCTCACGAAAAAAAGTGATCAGACCCATGATACGAGTAACTCCGGTTGGGGCAAACTGGGAAATAGGAACTCCGCAAAACTTCAGAATCTCCACCACCTCGTCACAGGGAGGAAGACGAAAACCAGATCTGAGCGACACTTCGCAGACAGTCAGCCAACCACGGGGAGGATTTTGAACCCGCTCCTCGGGACGCGGAATCCTCACCTCCAAGTCTGAAGGAAGCCCGAACTTTGTTCTCCAAATAGCAACGCCGTCTTCAGTCAAAGAGGAGCGTAGACGCATCGGTCCAGCAGAGCGCTTCAGTACCTGCACACCGCAAAGAAAAAATTAGTCATTCCAAAGTAGTGAAAATCACGCACACCACCCTCTCCATGACCGCGCACGGCCTGCGCGCAGGCACCGCCTGCACGCGCGCGCACACGCGGCCTCACCAAGTCCGACCAGCGAACACGCGGCCTGTGCGCGCGCGCGACCTGCATGCGCGGCCGGCACGTGCACGACCTGCGCACGCGCGCACCCTACATGCCCGCAGCCAGCGCGCGAGGCGTACGCGTGCAAGGTCTGCGCGCGCGGCCTGCGCGCGCGGCCTGCGCGCAAGGCCAGCGCGCGCGGCCTGCGCGCAAGGCCAGCGCGCGCGGCCTGCGCGCAAGGCCAGCGCGCGCGGCCTGCGCGCAAGGCCAGCGCGCGCGGCCTGCGCGCAAGGCCAGCGCGCGCGGCCTGCGCGCAAGGCCAGCGCGCGCGGCCTGCGCGCAAGGCCAGCGCGCGCGGCCTGCGCGCAAGGCCAGCGCGCGCGGCCTGCGCGCAAGGCCAGCGCGCGCGGCCTGCGCGCAAGGCCAGCGCGCGCGGCCTGCGCGCAAGGCCAGCGCGCGCGGCCTGCGCGCAAGGCCAGCGCGCGCGGCCTGCGCGCAAGGCCAGCGCGCGCGGCCTGCGCGCAAGGCCAGCGCGCGCGGCCTGCGCGCAAGGCCAGCGCGCGCGGCCTGCGCGCAAGGCCAGCGCGCGCGGCCTGCGCGCAAGGCCAGCGCGCGCGGCCTGCGCGCGCGCGGCCTGCGCGCGCGCGGCCTGCGCGCGCGCGGCCTGCGCGCGCGACCTGCGCCCGCGCGGCCAGCGCGCAAGGCCTGCGCGCGCGGCCTGCGCGCGCGCGGCCTGCGCGCGCGCGGCCTGCGCGCGCACGACCTGCGCGCGCGCGGCCAGCGCGCAAGGCCAGCGCGCGCGGCCTGCGCGCAAGGCCCGCGCGCGCGGCCTGCGCACGCGCGGCCTGCGCGCAAGACCAGCGCGCGCGGCCAGCGCGCGCGGCCTGCGCGCAAGGCCTGCGCGCGCGGTCTACGCGCGCGGCCTGCACGCGCGGCCTGCGCGCGCTCGGTCCCTCTCCCGCAACCGTGGCACACCACCTCCTACGCCTTGCCGGCCCCCGCGCAAGCCCGTCTGACGTCCGCTCTCCAAGCCAACGCGAACCAGCATACCTTGGAGCCGCTCACCATCGCCGCCATCCCGGATTCCACGCCGGCAATCACCACCGCAACAAGAGTTAAAAATCTCTCCCCGTGCTCGCTTCCCTCCCAACTGAAAGAGATTTGGGGGGCAATTGATGGGCTCCACCTTAATTTATAAGAAAAAGGAGACCCCCATGATCCCCATGAATGGAGATCATGGGCGGGCCCCCCTAACCCCCATGATCCTTCATGGAGATCATGGGAGTGGGCCCCCTCTCTCCCCACCATTAGGGGAAGGAACCGCCCCCGGCGGTTCCCCTCCGACTATGGCCGGCCGGCCACGGTTGTGGCCGGCCGCGGCCATGGCCGGCCGCGGCCATGGCCGGCCGCGGCCATGGCCGGCCGCGGCCATGGCCGGCCGCGGCCATGGCCGGCCGCGGCCATGGCCGGCCGCGGCCATGGCCGGCCGCGGCCATGGCCGGCCGCGGCCATGGCCGGCCGCGGCCATGGCCGGCCCGGCCATGGCCGCCCGGCCATTTCCGCCCCGGCCATGGCCGCCCGGCCATGGCCGCCCCGGCCATGGCCGCCCGGCCATGGCCGGCGATGGCCGCCCGGCCATGGCCGCCCCGGCCATGGCCGCCCGGCCATGGCCGCCCCGGCCATGGCCGCCCCGGCCATGGCCGCCCGGCCATGGCCGCCCCGGCCATGGCCGCCCGGCCATGGCAGGCGATGGCCATGGCCGCCCCGGCCATGGCCGGCCGTGGCCATGGCCGCCCCGGCCATGGCCGCCCCGGCCATGGCCGCCCCGGCCATGGCCGCCCCGGCCATGGCCGCCCCGGCCATGGCCGGCCGTGACCTTGGCCGCCGCCGGCCTCCCTCGCCGGCCGACCGGCTGGTGCCGCCGTCGTGACGGCCCGCCATCAGGGGAAGCCCTCCCCGCCGTCCGATCGAGGGAGAGGCCCCACCGGCCGTCTGATCGGGGCAAAACCACCCACTAACCCACTATGTTAGTGGTGGGGCCCGCCATAACTTCCCCCTGGAGCCTATAAAAGGACCCCAGGGGCTCCTCATTTCCTAACTTTCTCCTCCTACGCTTCCCCCTTCTTCTTCTTCCTCAGGTGGGAGCTCTCTCGTTTTCTCTGCCAGCGGCCACCCCTCGTCGTCAACCACCGGTGGCCGCCTCTCGCCGCCAACCACCGACGGCCACCCACAACCTCCAGCGGCCACCAACGGATATTAGCACCCGCCAACAGCTACCAGAACCTGTCATCGGTTATTGGCACCCCACCAGAGCCCGGTTGCAAGGGAAGCACTCCAAGGACCGAGGAAGACGCACAAAGGAAGCTGTGACAACCCCAGGACATGCGTCGCCTCCGAGCACGTGCGACTGAAGTACCTCGCGCATTTCCACCATCCAAGTCCCGTTGGCGTGGCAGTCTGTTGCCCACCAACGAGTGCATATACTCTCTCTCCTCTAGATTGTAACGGGAGCGGCCTGTCGCCCCGATTTCCCCCATCAAACTGTAAAACTCCAACAAACTAGTGGATTTTGATCGGCACCGACCCGGTCACGTGGTTTTTCACCCGGTTGAAGGGTTTTCCACGTTAAAACTTCCCGTGTCCATCCCTCATTCTTCAATTGACTGTGTGCGCGCTCGACCGCTCCGAGAGCTAAGGCGGTCCAAGAATATCCGGCCCGACCGGAGCATCGAGTTAGACCGCAACAAAATCTTTCCAAATATTTTTAGAAATCGTAATCGCATGAACAATGAAGAAATCGTCTAAAATAAAAATATATGTATGACATCATAACATTATTAGTCACCTTACAAAATGCAACATTCTTTCTTAATTTTATAATTAACAATACATTTATGATTTCTAAATTGATGTGTGAAATTTTTGATAAATTTGTAATTGATGGAATTATAAATGAAATTGGTGTTGCAAGTTTATTTATGGATGATGGGATAAAATATGGATAGATATTTATAAACTCAAATTTAATAATTTTGAAATGCATTTTGTCAAAACCTTGCAATTTGAATATGCATCCAGCAAATAATCCAACAAAACATCTCTTCATTGTTATCTTTTGATCACACTCGCTCATGATACAAAATACTTCTTCAAATCATGGTCATGTTTGTGCAATCTAGTGAGATCAAAACCATTCATTGTTGTCCATCTTACGAGCATATATAGACGATTTTCCGCAACCTCCGGCAAGGAGGTGGTTCTCTCGTGCCAAGTCTTTGGTTCCTCCTCGGATATTTTTCATTAGGCCATGGAATCTCCTGCTCCTGAGCTCGTGCAGAATATATATTTGTTGCTATTTTTGGGCGCGCACGAGTGGATTATCCTTCATGGTTCTCTCTCCCAAGTAAATGGGATCTTTTGGCTGCCTCTCGCAAGGGAGAAATATTTATGTTGAGAAACCCGGGTACAATGGGATAAAAGAATACACACATTTATATTGTAAAAAAAATCATTACAAATATGGATGTTTACTTAGAAGTCGGCAATCATCTTCTCCAAGACCATGGATCCCCAAGTGGAGTACTCTCCGAACACCCTGTGGAGTACTCTCCGAACCCCCTGTGGAATACTCGGCGAACTCCAATTCGAGTACTCTCCGAACCCCTTGTGGAATTCTCGGTGAGCTGCGTGTGGAGTACTCTCCGCACCCCCTGCATTGTACTCACTGAACCTTGTAAGCGGGGAGTCCATATTTTTAAAGAGTGCCCACGGGTAGGCCCCCGATGTCTACAAGTAGGCATGAACAGTGGCTGAAAAAGCGTAGAAGAAAACTCAAAATAAAGGCCCTAGTACTTCCTACAACCCAAAAAGGTTCATGTGAGTACCCCTTCCTGGGATCTAGCGGCATCTCTATGAGTGCTCGCTCGATCACCTATGACTCTAAGTAACCGGCCATTCCTAGCACCTCTCTATCCCTCGAAACTTTGGGCGCCGAGCACCCCGGCTGCGGAGATTCCACAAACTTTGGAGCCCCACAAAAGAATCTTAAGGAATGGAATCAGAATCTTCGTCTCTTGACCGTTAACGTAGCGTAATAAGCTAGCTTTGTTGAGAAGCAAATGGCGTTTACTCTCCACTCCTTTTATTATCAAAAAGAAATTAATAAGGCACGCAGATCGGGGAGACAACATACCCCAGTTGGGGTCCGCCACTTTGGAATCCTGCCAACGCAACGGTCCATTTTTTCGACCGTTGGGATCGTCCACAGAAAAATATGTCCGGAATAAAACATATTATTTTATATTTAATTAGGAAAACCTGTTTCTCTTTCCACGGAGGCCGTCAGTGCAATGAGCTCCCCGCAGACAAACTATTTAATTATCGATTTTATAGCATATATAAATACAAATGATTATATTCCCGTAAAATACAATGTAGGAAAATATATTTTATTAAATTCTTCAAATAAAAATGTCCTCATATAGTCCTATCACCTATGATCCTATCCTATCATAAAATAAGTGGCAAATATAAATGATTTTTTTGGCACTTTACTCGTAAAATATCATATTTTGGCATTTTGCTCATTGAATTTTTAAAATTGATATTTTGCCCCATTCCAATTATCAATTTTTTGCACTTTACACTCAATGACACAATTTCAAGGGAATTTAAATTCGGACAGCACAATTTGACACTTGACATCCCAAATTATTGGTACTGTCAAGACCTAAATACCCTTGAATGATTATTTTTATGCTTCTCTAACCTAAACACTGTTGAAATTTGGACCTAGGGATACAAAGTGCTGGAAATGGATAATTGTAGATGGTAAGTTTTAATTTTAAAAAGTTGAGTAACAAAATGCAGAAGAACCCTATTTCAAAAATGAATATTGTCAAAAAGCCAGTATAAATAGGAATATAGATAGAGAGATAGAGATTATTCAAATAAATTTGATCATATATTATTACGAGAGCATCGAGCACGGGCGTAGCCCGTGCGAAGATGCTCGTATATTATTATGGGTCATGTTATATGCAGGTCAGTTTTGAATGTATGTAGTCCACAGATAAATGTAGGTCAAACTAAAACCACATAAAACTTGTGAACCGTTCAGAAATTGGCCTGTATTTTCAAATAGACGGTCTGCACATAGTCAAAATGAAACTGCATATAATTATTACCTATTATTAATAGGCCGAGGGGGTTCCTAAATCCTAAGCGGTCCCCGTGTTCCTTCCCACAGTTTCATCCTTCTATATAACCAGATCCAGCAATGCTTTTCGGTAAAACTTTGCACGAGAGAGAGGGAGAGAGGGAGAGAGAGAGAGAGAGACAGAGCAAGCACTTCACGATGGGCTTCAGGATATTTTCCGTGAAGACGGTGGCAGCCTCAGCCACCGTCCTTTCATCAGCGGTGGCGGTGCACTTTGCGACGCCGGCGGTTACAAAGTTTATTGCTGCTGAAGCCCCCCGTCTCTACGAATCTGTGTCCGCCTGGCTCACGCCTCCATATCTCTACTTCGTCATCAACGGAATCATAATCTCCATAGCCGCAACCTCACACTTTCAGAAACCAATCCCCGCCTCCGACCACCTTCCCGTCGATCCAGCCCTATCTGCCCGGCCGGACACAGTTTCACCATATGCCAACCCCGATTCGTCTGACTACACTTGCAAGCTCGCCGAAGATGGTAATAGTCGGCATCCGGAGTTCCTCGCTCCGGAGATTAACGTCGATGTGGCCGCCGACTCACCGGTTTCTTCCGTTGAGATAGATCGGGAAATAGGGTTCGTGATATCGAGGGCCAGCTGGTCTCCTCGTAAAACGGAATCGAATAATGAGGGTTTTCTGGAGAAATTAGCAACCGCCGAAGGCGGAGGAGCTTTGAAAGAGAAACCACCGGCATCCACCCGTCCAGGTCGCCGGAGGAGCACAAAAGCAAGCCCTGAAGGTTCGATTTATTACATCTTCTATTTCCGTACTTTCTCCTTCGTTTGTTATTTTGCCCTAATTTTGTCTCCAACCTGACATTTGGGCAAAAATGGTGTGATGCCAGCAGGCAAGCCGTTGGGAGTATCGCGGTCCAAGAAACACGAGACTCTGGAAAGCACGTGGCGGACGATCACCGAAGGCCGTCCGGTGCCGCTCGCCCGCCATCTGAAGAAATCCGTCACGCGGGAAACGCACGCGCGGGCTGCGACCACCGACCCCTTGCCGTCATCGCCGGCAATTCTCAAATCCGAAACCTTCGCCGCCGGCTCAGTCGCAGCAGCCGACCTTGGATCCCCATCCTTCCCTTCCGGCGAGATCTCCCCGGCCAAAGTTAAGCTCCGCCGTGAGCCGTCGGCGGGAAAACTTCGAAGGGAGCCGTCGCTGGGGCAAGACGATCTTAACCGCCGGGTGGAGGCCTTCATCAAGAAGTTCAACGAGGAGATGCGGCTACAGCGGCAGAATTCGGTGCAGCAGTATTTGGATATGATCAAACGCTCCAACCAGTAATTAATATCGGCGGATAACACACTGGAAAAAATAAAAAAAAAATTAGTTAATTCGAATATATATATTTTTTATATAAAATAGGACGGTGGGCTCCACTTGTTATTTTGACGAGGATATCCTCCTCACTTTGTGAAAATTTATATGGTGTTTGGAATTGGGTTGGCCCGCGTTGGTAATTGGAGATGTGGTCGGAAGTCTGTTTGGTTTTCTACTGTGAATTTATAAAAGCTTGACCGGCTGTAAATTGAATAAGTATTTAATTGTCTTTTAAACAATTTTCTTTAAATTTTTTTGGAGATTCTAAATTTGTTTATTTATCTAACTAAATAATAATAATATCGTAACTTTGCATAATAATAATAATATTGTAACTTTGCAATAAGGAGAAGACAGTCCCTGCCTTGTCGCTTGGACCCAACATAGTAAATGAGACTACTCTTGTATTTTATTCTAATCAATCTAAAGAGAAGTGACAGAAGTCAACCTATGTGATACTGAATTAGGGCTCTGTTTGGAGGGATTTATTTTCACCGGTCAAGCGGTCACGACCGCATGAATCAGACCCTAATTAAGGTCGGATTCATACGGTCGTGATCGCTTGACCGGTGAAAATAAGTCCCCCCCAAACGGAGCCTAGAAAACAAAGGAGTATCCATGAGATGAGTGCCCGTAAATCCTTTCATTGAATTACAGGTGTACTCTCCTGTCGCTTTAGGGGTGGTGGAAGCTCGAATAGGAAGGTTTGGAAAGAAAAAGAAGAATAGATTGATAGGGATAAGCTTCTTCTCTGGTTTCACTCATCCAATTAAAAAATTACCCAAAGTAAAAAAAATAAGAGTTCTTTCTTTAGTAGTGGTTTGTGAGATGGTTGCTCTTGTATTTTATTCTAACCAAGCTAAAGAGAAATGACAATGAAGTCAACCCATCTTTTTCCGAAAGGTCTGAACTTTTCGCTCTATCTGATACTTGACTTGATTCCCCAACTCTGGTTTAAGAAAAGAAGGGGTGGGTATACGAGGAATGTGCAAAAATTTTACAGAAGCCGAAAAGGTCGCAGGAACACTCAATCAAACCAAATTCAAATAAATCAGCACAACAGAAAGAAAGAAAACTTGTATTATCAATCTTCTTTACAATACGAGATATACATTGTGAGACATGATTCGTCAATATATCTGATGGAAACAAAAACATAGAAGCAAAGAGTAAACCGAGCAGACTGATAACAGTAACCGTCAAAACCGCATGTCAGCAAAATGGTGTCCACTGAAGTCGCTAAGTCGTCAAACCGAAACTTAACCCCGCTGACTCCTCGTTACTGAATGTTGAAGAACCCAGTCTGCAACTGCAAGCCGCATGACCGTAAGGTCGCCTAGCTGCTAGAATTCACGAATAAGCTGCTGCCGAACTGAACAGAGTCAAATCCCAGAGGCGGACTGACTTATTGGCCCACCAAGGAGAAAAAACGGCCTAGATTGGGCGACAATCTGGCCGCTCCACTTGGGCTGGCCGCCCTCCCCTCGCGGGAGGGAAGATTGTTTTTCCGGTCGAGGGCGGTTTCGTCAATTGCGTAAATATGGCGATCCATGTGCTCTTAACGGAGCAATTCTATTTGTCCGACCGGTGATTATGGGGGGAAATTATCGGGTCGACCCTCCTAAAATCTATAAATATGACCCATTACTCTTCATTTCTATTTTTTCCTGGGTCGGGAAATTCTCCTACGATTTTCTCACTCCACCACTTCCCTTCTTTGCGCACTTCCGTGTCTGCCTCTTCCTTGAGCACTCTTGTGCGCCTCTTCCTTGCGCGCTCCCGCGTGCCTCTTCCGTGTGCGCTACCGCGCGAGTCGCTTCAGTGCATGCTCGCATGCACGTCCCTTCCTCGCGCGCTTTCATGCATGCTCCTTCCTTGCGCGCTTTCGTGCACGCCCCTTCCTTGTGCGCTCCCGCACACGCCTCTTCCTTGCGCGCTCGTACGCATGCTCTCCTCCAGGAAGCGCTCTGCGCATTCTTCTTTAGCAAGCGCTCCGCGCGCTCTCCTCCAGCAAGTGGTTCGTACACTCTCCTCCAGCAAGTGTTCTGCGCGCTCTCCTCCAACAAGCGTTTTGCGCGCCCCGACGTCAAGACCATCCAGGCACGCCTACGCGCGCCCCGCTGTCAAGACCATCCAGGCGCACATCCGTGCACCCCGCCGTCAAGACCGCCCAGGCGCACCTCTGTGCGCCCCGCTGTAAAGTCCAAGCTCGCACTGTCGTCTCAAGCGTGTCTTTGCACACTTCGCTGGGACCACCAAGTCTCCTAAGTGTCAGGAGATCAAGCCCGCAGAGCACCCAAAGTTCGTGTGCCTCGTACTTCCAACAGTTTACAAGAGAAACTTTAGAGCCGGCAAAGGACCGACCGCCCAGCTGCAGCCTGGCATGCAGTGCGCACAGAACTCCTAATGCCCTCAATTCTGCAACAAGCTCGTCGGGTGGCGCCGAGTCAGCCATTCCAGACTCATCAAAGTGCAAAGACAAATCATAAACCATAAAGAATAAGCTGTGCAGGGAGCACCACTCGAGATTCAAGCCTCAGACACCGGGACAAGAGTAGTGAGTCCCCCCCCCCCCACTTTCGAGCATCAACGAAGGACTTCAGACCGCGACCAGTGCATCGCTGTCCATAACTCACAAGGAAATATTAAGTTCCACGAGTGGTGGTCTGTTACCATCGGAGCTCTCCCTCCACTCCCTCTCTCAACAATTGCAATGAGAGTCGGCATGTCGCCTTCGAGTTCTTCAAGAAAGTCATGTACAACAACTAGCAAATAGTGGAGGTTTGGCTGGCACAGACCCGACCACGTGATTTTTTGCTCAATTGACTGGTTTTCTACGTATAAAAAATTCTTTTTCCAGCTTTTTACTTATTGTGATTGTTGGCGCGCTTGACCGCTCCCGAGTTAAGGCGGTTCAATTTAATCCTGTCTACCGGAGCCCCGAGCGATCTCCAGGCACTTTGCATCCCGATTTACACCATTTTGGCACTTTGCGCCCTCATTTACACTTTCTTTGGCACTTTGCACCCCTTGGCAGTGTAAATGGGGATATTTTGTCCTGTAAGATTAGAAATAGGGTTTAGGGTTGCCGAAATCTTTTCGTCTTCTCATTTTCGGCAAGCCAGTTTTTTCTTCAAATCAATAGCTAGGGTTCCAGAGCTCCTAGAGCGTTGTTCTAATCGGTGGCTGAGCGTGGAGCGCCGTTCTAGTCATTCTTCATCGATTGCAATGCACGTTGAGCATTTCTCGTCGTTCTTCATTGCTTGTTGTTGTCGTCCATCACAGAGCTCGCTCCTCTTGGTACCCTAGATCTGAGTCATTTTTTTGTTTCTTCCAAAATGTAGGGCTTATTCTCCCAACAATCAATTATTCCTAGCTCGCCTGATCTTCACGTCAAGCATTCCTTGTCGTTCTTCCCATCAACCATTTTTTTGTTTCTTCTCAGATCTTAATCATTTTCGTTGGCAATTCAGTTCGATATATCAATTTTGATAAAAGACCTTCGGTCTGCAGCATATTGTAAATGAATGACCCTAAAAGTTAGCATTCTCCATGAAGGTAGTTTATAATTACAGTGAAAAACTGGTTGCGTCCATATTTTAATAGAAGTCGGCAGTCCCAAAAAAAATTTCAACTCAAATGACAAAATAATCGAAATACCCCCTCATATTTAAGGTCGGGGTGCAAAGTGTCAAAGAAAATGTAAATAGGAGGTGCAAAGTGTCAAATTTAATAATTTGAGGTGCAAAGTGGCAAAATGGTGCAATTGGGGGGGGGGGGGGGGGGGGCTGCAAAGTGCCAATTACTCTCTTTTTTATGAAATTCCGAAAATATAAAAAAAAAAATTTTTTTCTCCATGGATCATTATTAAATATTTCATGTGCAGATATATGCAAACTTATCGGCTTTGCTTGATTCGTCTATTTCTAAATGATGAAATAACTAAATAATCATTAATTTCATGATCCCTTGAGAGTAAAAAATAGAAATAGGTTCCGTCGCATTTTTGCTGCGATGAGTTTGGACAAAAACGCCACTTGACATGGCATAAGTTATGATCATCACTATAAGACTTCGTTTGGGAGGACTTATTTTCACCGGTCAAGCGGTTACGACCGCATGAATCTGACTTTAATTATGATCCGGTTCATGCGATCATAACCGCTTGACCGATGAAAATAAGTCCTCCCAAACGGACCTTAAGGATTTGTTTAGCATGGCATTGGTGCCGTGGTGTTCATGAACGTAGTGGCTTTGAGTCGTCGTTCAACCTCTTCTAAGAAATTTTATCCAATTTTATGTTTGGTAGTGGTCATTAACGTTGTCATGCTAAGCATATATTCTTGGCAATAGTGTTTGTTCAAACTCACCTGAACACAAAAGCCGAGCCAGACAGAGCCTAAGAAAAAAACTACTTTTGAATATAAAAATAGATGAAATTCCTTAGTTAAGGTCCGACAGTCACAAATAATGATTCATAACTATCGCGTTCATGACCGCGGCCACCACGCCATAACGAAGCAATAGTGTATGGAATTTATGATTTTATAATAAATATAATATTATTAATTATTATAATAATAAAACGATAATTATGCCCAAAATTAACTGGCCTGAAAGTACTACTTGTGGACAAAGGTTCATGTCTCAATCCATTAATCAAATTCAAATATGTAACATATTTAATTTACTACCTTTGGCGCCAACTGACTTTTGCGTGACAGCACCAAATTTAGGTGACCAACAAATGTTGACTTGTTGCCTTTGAACTGATTGGTTGAATAGGCCGTTAAAAACAGAATTTTTACTCGCTGATGATAAATAATGGAGCGAAATTTCTTTGGTCTGCACATAATTTTTTTGTAGGCCCGAACTGCACTTCTTCTTTTTTTGGCAAAATTTTTTGGGACCGATCTCCTAAGAAATCAATTTTTGATCTTTTGGAAGACCGACTTCCTCTCTCTCTCCGGCCTACACGAAAAATGTGTGTGCGAGATGTCCACTCGTCATTGGTCCCAGGACGAAAATTTGAAATCCGAAAAATTTGCCCCTCCACTTAACCTTGGTTTGCACTTAGCTAAAACTCACTGTGCAGAAGTAAGAGCACAAAGATGCCTCACACTAAGATGAAGATTGTGCAAGTCATACACAGAGCAAAAGTCCCCAATCCCTTCTCTTGGAGCCGATGCCAAGACCCCGTCTCCGAGAGCCATCACCGCCCGGCGCCCGCCTATGCCTCCGGCGCAGCTGATAATTGCGACTCAGCGGCGAGGATGCTCGCGAGCCACTACCCACTGTCGTGCATGGATGTTTCCATGGTTGTAGGAGTAGTTCTTGAAGCTGGAGACACCGCGGTTGATATCAGTGATGTAGTTAGCGAAGTTACTGTTCGTGTAGGCTCTGAAATCGGCGTCTCGAGGGCGGGAGGAGAGGGAATGAAAAACTCAATCAATTGCTCTATAATATTTTGCTAAAATTTCGTCCGGGAATATATCAAAGTAATCTACAAATATAATTGTAGGACCTACGCATATCAAATGGTTACAAATAGCCATAGAGAGTCTCATAATACAATCACCCTTTTGTAAGGGTAAGTTAGGGAGGGCATCTCCCACGGAGAAGGTACTAAAGCCGGAAGAATCGCAGTGGCAAATAGGGTCAAACGACGACACCCGCTCTCATGTTTGAGTCGCCTCCATCTGCCGCCTTGTCGGGGCGGAAAAAATATTTTAAATAAATAAAAAAATATTTGCTTACCTTTAAGAGAGAATATTTCATCCAAATAAAAACACGCTAGAAATTGCTAAAATGATTTCAAATTGAATTGGGAACAATGTTCAT
The DNA here is from genome assembly GCA_039513925.1 of Platanthera zijinensis. Taxonomy (NCBI): domain Eukaryota; kingdom Viridiplantae; phylum Streptophyta; class Magnoliopsida; order Asparagales; family Orchidaceae; genus Platanthera; species Platanthera zijinensis. The sequence goes on from CM077096.1 coordinate 21,647,079, forward strand.
CTACGATAAATTTTGTGCGCACACTATGACCATAAAAATACCCAAATTAATGGCTGTGGCATTCTGGTCAATACACAATTTGGGGCAGGTGGCAGCTTCTAGGTGCAAAAAAGATCTACCAGGCCCGGGCTTTTTAGTTATTGGGCCCATACCAGGCCATATTCAAACTAAGCCCAGGCCCAATGAGCCCCCTTAAGCCTGGCCTGTGCCTAACTAGACCCAGCTTTAAATCAGGTTCGAGCCCAAACAGACCCAACCCAGGACGGGCCAAATTTGCATACCTTATTTTAAATAATTATATTTGCTTCACGCATGACACAACTTCCTTCAATATGAAAATAATTATTTAAAAAACATATATTTTTTTAAATAATAATTCACAATCATACGAATGTGATGAGTTTGCTAGTGTCACCCCCAAATATGAAATTCTCCTAATATATAATTAGCAGCTTCCTCTCATGTGCTCATTCAAAACACATGAGTGGTTTAGAGAAAAGTCTACATCGATGGCCGGTAGCTGATCGAGGATGGTAAAACATGTGGCTTTGAAAGTTCAAAACCAACTTAACATTAAGCTCATGGATATAAGAATCCCATGAGCATTAGTTTTAGAGAAATGTTAAAGGCAGGCCTATTTTTGCTATATGCACCCACCAAAAAAATCTAAATTTTTGATTTATTCATATTTCTCTCCACCGAATCGAAGCCCTAAGCGCAAGCATTCAGAAATCGCGAGTTGCGATACTTTTCCCTCGATGCAGTCGGGCGACTCCTCCCTTTCGATCGCCAACCCCCTTCCGCCGATCGTTTTCTCCACCGTTTTCTCCACCGTTTTCTCCACCGTTTTCTCCACCGTGTCTCGCCTCTCTTTCAGCAACTTGTGTCTCCTACTCCATTGTTGAGGGTTGCCATTGAATCTAGGTTTTTGGTTAGATCGGGTCTATTCAACCGTCTTAATCCGTGAGCGTTCGAGCGAGATAACAGTGAAAGATTATCTGGTTATTGGGACAAAGACTTGATGACGTGAAAAACCCGCAATCGGGGTGAAAAAACCACGCGGTCGATACAATGCCGACCTAAGTTCCACTATATCAGAATTTGTTACAAACCTTCTTGGAGGAGGGCAAGGACGACAGACCGCGGCTCGTTACACTTAATGAGATGGGATGAGAGAATGTCGGGTGTCGTCAGTCGAAGTGCGGGTTCCACGATCTTCTGTCGTGCGCTCACTGGAGGTGCGGGTGCTTCCTGACCTCTGGGGTTGTGTTGATGCGTCGGTGGTGACGACTCCGAGCGTCTTGTTCTTGGCTTGATTCTTCACTAACTTTCTCTTCGCTTTGTAGCCTTGGTTGGACCTTGCGGGAGTGGTCTTGGCGGGACCTTGCGGGAGCGGTCTTGGACGAGGATTCTGCAGAGAGAAAGCAAGAGTAAAGGAGGGTGAAGTGAAAATGGGAAAGACCATTTTGAAGTGGAAACAGGGCCTATTTATAGGTTTTGGCGATGGCGATCTGGTAATTTTGCCCAGTAATTATCAGACTAGCCAATAGAATTGTTCGGAAATGATCACGTGGATCACCTCTTTTAGGAAATGACCATCTTACCCCCGGGTCGAAGGAAGGCCCACCCGCGAGGACTGGCGGCCCGATGGTGCAGGCGTGGGCGGTCGGCCGCCTCCGCTCCACACGGAGGGCGGCCGGGATGGGAGGCCGGCCGCGGAGGGGTCACCCGGGAGTGGGCGGCCTCGTGCGGCCCTCACAGGGGCCGGTCGCGAGCGGCCGCCTGGATCCGGGCGGCCTTGGCCGGTCCCTGCGAGGGTCGGCCTCCCGGAATCGAGCGGCCTTGGCCGGCTCTTGCGAGGGCCAGCCGCGGCGAGTCCGCCCGGAATCGGGCGGCCTTGTCCGGCCCTTGCGAGGGTCGGCCGCGGCGAGGTTGCCCGGGATCGGGCGGCCTTGGCCGTCCCTAGCGAGGGTCGGCCGAGGCGAGGCCGCCCGGGATCGGGCGGCCTTGCCGGCCCCCGCAAGGGTCGGCCGCTTGGGATCAGGCGGCCTTGGCCAGCCCCTGCGAGGGCCGGCAGCGACGAGGCCACCCAGGATCGGGCGGCCTCGGCTGGCCCTTGCGGTGGCCGGCGGTGCCGGGACTGCCCGTCTCTGGGCGGTGCCGGGCCGGCCAACGCCGGGCAGCGACAGTTGGGCTGCGCGCATGATCCGACGCACAGTAGTTACCGCGCGCGGCAGTTGCCTGCGTAACTTCCATGACTTTAGTGGGGAGAGAGGGCAGTTTCGCCATGTGCAGAGCCCGGTTCTTTCTATAAATTGGGGCTGACGTCATCACTACTATTCATCTTGTTCCTCATTTCTAATGTTCTATATTTTCGGTTTCACTTCTAGGGTTTGCTTTTTCTTTCATTTTGTATCATGCTAATTTTCGGTGTTATTTTCTAGCAGAGCAAGATGAAGCTGCAGTTGGTTTTGTGTGCTTTATGGTCTTGAATCTTCCTTCCTGTAAATGATATTCCTCCTTCCTCGTGACTGTTTTGTCAATGTATGATTTTTTTGAGCTAAGATGTCTGCCTTGATTTCATTAACTTGAGTAAATGATTGAATACAGAGACCGTGTATTGCTCATGCTTTGTGTGGTATTCAATATTTCAGGTGTTTTCTAATTGTGATAACAATGTGTTCAAATGAAGGTTTGTCATTGCTTGTAGAGTTAGTAATACTACACATTTAGATGTTGGAAATGAATTTATCATTGATACTCTTTTTTCAAATAGAGACATAGAGTTTGTTGTAACCATTCAAAGAGCCGATAAGATTGTTGCACGAGGTAAACCTAGGATTATGTTGGGCTGTGATAGAGGTAGTTTACCCCGAGAAATCAGCATAATAAGGGGTTTGTTAAAAAATTTAAGAAAAACTAGCTTCAAGCGATGTGGATGTCCTTTTGCATTACAAGGTCAGAGGGATATGTGTTTTGATGAATGAAAATTAAAAGTCAAATGTGAAATTCATAATCATAGTTTTGTTCATTTAGGGGCATAGACATACGCTGAAAGATTAGATAAAAATGAACAAAAGATTATTCAAAAAATGATCACATCAGGTGTAGAACATCAAAAAAATCTCTCTTTTGAAAAAAAAAAGAAATCTAATCAATTGTTCAGTTATGAAAACAATTTATAATGAAAAAGTTAGATTGTTCAAGAAAGAGTTAGATGGTTCTATCTTATACAGTTTCTCTACAAATGCATTATTGAAGCCGATTATATCAATTACAACCATGTGAACGACAGTTCTAAGAGTTTGGAATTTTTGTGCATAGCTCATCCAACTGCAGTGCAACTAACATGTTTTCGAACGTTTTTATGTTAGATTGCACATACAAGATTAATTGTTATAGATTGTCTTTGCATTCTATTGTGGGGTTGACATGCACAAATTTATCCTTTTTCGGACGTTTTTTATGTTAGATTGGGCATACAAGTCAAATGAAACTAAATTAAGTTATATATGGGCACTTGAAAGATTTAGAGAAACTTTAGATGAAACTTCAAAACCGGGTGTGTTTGCGATAGATCGGGAAATAACATTATGAAATGCTATTAAGATTGTATTCCCCCAAGCTCGTATTGTTTTAAGTCAAGTCTATATTAACATGAACATTCTTGCACATTGCAAGAAGTGCTTTAAAGCAGAAAAAGAGTTGGATAGTTTTCTATGTGAATGGCAAAATGTTGTAAACTCACCAACACTGCTTGATTTTAATGATCATTTCTGTTTTTTGCAAAGTACTTATGATGAGAAATATGCTGATGTACTTCAATATGTATTTATAACATGGGTTGAGCCGTATAAAGAATTATTTATTTCTGTTTGGGTAGATCAATATTTGCACTTTGGAAATTGCACAACTAATCGGGTAAGAAGTGAACACATTCAGCTTAAACAATTTTGTGATGTTTCGATTGGAAACTTGGCAACCAATTGGAAAACATTTGATCAAATGATTAATCTTCAATACACAAGAATTAAGCACTCATTTGGTCAAAGTTCAATTCAAGTTAATACCGGCTGGCGGCTATATAAGCTCTTTTTGTACATTGAATTGCTTGGCACTATTGTCGTAGCTGCATTACAGGTAATTAAAAAGGAGGAAGAATTGGTAAAGAGTGGGAAACATAATAGGACAACTTGCATTCATAAAGTGAGACTCACTATGGGCTTATCGTGTGAGCACAAGTTAATATTGTACATTACTAACTTGACCTCTTTTCCTTTATGGATGATTCATAGGCACTGACAACAATTATATTTAGTGTGCAATACAGATGATACATGCAAGGTTAAGAAAGAAAATGAGCAAATGCATGACATACAAGTGGAGTTGGATGAAATACTCTTCAAATATAACATTGTCTTTGTTCATTACTCAAAATACTAGTCTTTCACATTTTTGTCACTGTAATCTACACCTCTAGAGAATCAAATAATAATTTATATTAGATATGTTAACAATAATCATTTCATCCGGCTATTGATGAAAGAAGACTCTCTACTACCACAGGTTCTCTCCATCGTTAAGATATCATGAATTGATAACAAAAAAAAAAAAATTTAACCACAAGTTGGAATTTGACATAGTCAAATTAGTCGATCCTTAAGAAGGTATGTCAAATCATTTTTTCCCATATTGCTATTACTCTTTTTATAATGTAACCTCTTTGTTTAAATTTTTTTCTCCTGCAGACATTACATACATTATTTTGAGAGCTTTGATTTCAATGAAGAGATCTATGCCACCTTCATTATGAAGAATCATTTGTTTCACTAGGTTTTAAGCCTTTAACTTTTTTTTAAAAAAAAACAACTAATAATACATGTATTCAAGAGATTTAATTTCGATAAAGTAAACTCATTCACAAATGTTCTATATTATGCAGAAGGATGTTCAAGCAAACATTTAAAGTTTGAAGATTTTGAGAGTATTTTGAAAAATGAAAAGCTCTAAGATTATGTGTTATTTACTGAGTTAAAAAAAATTCTAATAATTTTGAGAAGTATGAAATACTTTAGAGATTATAAAAACTATTGCAAAACTCTTTATTTATGTTTAAATTGCTCTTTTTATATTTCATTTTGGGTGCACATATAATGTTTGACTGCAAATAAAATATTTTGATGTGCACGTAACATTTGGGTGCATATAGCCAAACTTGATGTGCGCATAACATTGCTCTAGTTTTAACCTTGTGAGAATAAAAGTGTGCATATACAGTTATTCATTCTATCTACATTTTCTCTTTCTTTTTTTTTTGCCAAACCCATGAGTAATGAATAAATTGGAACATCACTGAGAGAGTAAACTTTGGAGGCGATGTAGAAGAGACAGGAGACGCATGTACAGGATGCTGATGAGAACTACTGATCACCTATGGGAGAAGAAGGTCGCCAGACCATTATCGACGTTTATTTTAATCGGAGGACCGTAAACCATCGGATCTCCTTCCCCCCTGGCTACGACCTCACCGTCGACGTCAATGATTCCTCCCTCCGTCGGATTCCCCACTCGGTTGCCCGGCACCAGCTTAAACGCTCTCACCTGAAACAGCAGTATGAATGAGCATCTTCCTCCAAATGAAAAAAAAAAAAAAGCATACATTCGGAAAGAGTAAAAGTTGTGGGCACAGATAGTATTCTACTGAGGAATATTTGTTTTTTTTATGTCCAAGTTTTCTTTCGATGAGTTTTTCAAAAAATGCAAATGCTTTTTTATCCGTTTAAATAAATAGAGCATGCAGTTGGAACTACCCATCCCCCAAAATGTTATTTTATGCTTGATTCCAACTGCGGAAATTGAGTTCCATTCAAGAATACTATTTTATCTCATTCTCTAACCGCAACCACCCACCCAAACAGACCCTTGTTAGAGGTACTTTTGTAGGGGGTTGCAATTTACTTGTTGGGGGTATTTTAGTGCAACCTGTAATTATGCTATGGTGTAGCCACCCTGAGATAGAAAATTTTGAATCAAAGATTCAAATGAACTTCTCCGTGCATTAGTTTTTGCAATTTTTCGAGAAGTTCTCGTTTCTTTGGAACGGTCGTGGAAGTGCTCGGCTCGTAGCATGGAGACAAAAATTCATGGTTTTGAAAATGAGAGTGAAAAAAACTGGATTGCACACCTTGAGATACATCACATATGGTGATTTAATATGGGTTCCATCCTTTGCCCCCACCAATATTGATGCAAGAGCAGACCTGGGGCAATCCTTGATCAATATCAAGTCCAGGAAGCCATCAGAAAACTGCAACAAATCATGTAATGGCATGAAAACGCGTAAAAGAAGCGAAAATGAGACCACTTTCATGTATGTTTTATATGAAAATGCATAAAAGAAGCATAAATGAGACCACTTTCATGCTATGTTGTAATATTTAATGTATCTTGTATGCTATAAATAGTTATAGTGTTTGCCCTAATATGAAAGAAGATTCGTTTTCAACTGGTATAAGAGCCTGGGGGAAAACCGCTCAGCGATTCCGCGCTAGCCGACTTCAGTGGAACTCGCTTCTCCTTCGCCTTGGGCTTCTTCTTCGCCGGGGTTTTCTAGGCCGTCGGAGCCTTCTCAGCGACTTCGACAGAGGAACTCCGCCCCTAGGGCTTTCAGATCTACGCTCGACGAAGGACCTCCGCCTTTAGGGCTGCAGGAACGCCTCTCCGGCCGCTGCATCCAGCGGCAGTCGCCGTCTTCGGCCGCTGCGAGTTTGGTTGCAGTGGGCAAGCCAACTGTCTGCATCTGGCGGGCCTTCAACGGGTATCCAACAACAACACCTTCGCATCCTAGCGGATCTGTGGATGTGGTGATCAGATCTAGGGAAGGAGGAGGGATTGATTGGTACCGAACGGGATGCAGTGATCGGTAAGGAAGTTGATCCAAGACGTCGAAGGAAGGAACGATAGAAGATGTCTTCAAGAGCCCTACTTCTTTCTGGTACGACGATTCCTACACTTACCAAGGTCATCTCTATTATGATTCAAAAGGAGACACGAATCTAACTTCAGGCAGGGACAAGAGGGTCCACAACTGTGAAGTCAGTTCTAGCGGTTACTGCCCCCGGTGTTACAAGACAGAGGGAGGAAACCCGACGGTGCTACAACTGTGGCGAGATGGGTCAACTGAGGCAAGCATGCCCCAAGCTGCCCAAGGAGAGAGTTTTGGGTGGTGGACAGGGACGTGGTCAGGGACGTGATCGTGCTCATGGTGGCAGAGGAGGCTATCGAGCCAATTTGGGCATGACTGAGAGTGCGGATAAAGTTAACGTTATCTATATAGAGGAGGAGCAGACCCTACTTAGCGTGATGGAGGACATCAGGAGGAAACAGACGGGCGAGGGGAGCAGAGATGGATTGGGGGGGTCACTATGTATTCCCACCCAACTGATGGATCTCTGGCTTTTGCATCCATATCTTCTTCCAGGGCATCAGATTGGATCATCGACTCAGGCGCATCACGTCACGTGACAGGAAATGCAGGTGAGTTCTCATCCTATACTCGTATAGCTACCACAGACAGCATCCAGACGGCGGACGGTACGTTCCAGCTAGTGGTTGGTAAAGGTACTGTTAATTGTCCAAGTTCGGTAAAACTATCCAATGTTCTGCATGCTCCTTTTCCAGTTAATCTCTTATCAATTAGTCTCATGATCATTCAACTGAGATGTGTTGTTTCTTTTGATATTCCCAAGGTGAATTTCCAGAAGAAAGGGACGAGGCAGATACTTGGGACTGGGACTTGGCATGGCGGGATGTGGTATCTGGATCGGGAAGATTGTGGTAGAGAAGATGGGAGTTAGAGGACAGGAGATGAGTGCAGAGGATATGTTGATACTTCATCACAGGCGGTTGGGGAACCCCTCCTTTAGTACTGTAGCTAGATTATTTCCTGCTATTTTTGAAACAGCAAATAAAACAAAATTGGTGTGTGAAGCTTGTGATTTCGGCAAGCTTACTAGGAGTTTGTATGCTAGTACGAGCCGAAGAAGCTCTTCAATTTTTTATGTTATTCATTCTGATGTATGGGGATCTTGTACTGTAAATTTTTTGAATGGTTATAAGTACTTTGTAACTTTTATTAATTGTGTTTCTCGTGTTACTTGGCTATATTTGATGAAAACTAAGAGTGAATTACTTACTTGCTTCTGAGATTTTTATAAGCTTGTTCAGACACAATACACTGCAGTGATTAAGCTACTAAGATCGGATAATGAAACAAAATACATTAACAAGGAAATGGAGGAATACTTATCGGCACATGGGATAGTGCACAAGATCACATGTGCCTACACACCTGCACAAAACGGAGTGGCGGAAAGGAAGAACAGATATCTTCTGGAGGTGGCAAAGAGTATGTTGCTCAACATGAAGGTTCCTCGGAGTTTGTGGGGATATGCGGTGTTAACAACGACACAATTGATTAACAGGGTGTCATCACAGGTTCTGGGGTGGAAATTCCATTGTCAGCAATTGCAGGGACATAATGGGGGATACTTCTTTTGAAGGTATTAGAGTGTGTGCGCTTCGTGAAGAACAATAGGCTTAGTGTTGGTAAGCTGATGCAAGGACAGTCAAGTGTATGTTTGTAGGTTACTCTCGTACTCAGAAAGAGGTACATGTGTTGGAGCCCATGGGAGAAAAAATATTTTATGGGCATGGACGTTCACTTCAGAGAGCTAGAACTGTACTACCGACAAGAGAGAGCCCTACCCACATCTAACTCGTCAGATACCAAAAACATGAGGCTAGAGAGAGAAAGGTTGGTGACTGATCTAGGAGTATGGCAGAGAGGATCTGTGGAGTAGCAGGAGAGTGATGAGGAGCAGGAGGAGATTAAGGAGGAGAGGCGAGATGTGAGACCTACGGCTCAGGGGGGCTACTTGCAGTAATTCCTTGGCTACGTCCCTCCCTAGTCCCGGAACGCCTACACCACCACAAGCCCCAGGTGATATCCTTTCCCCTTCACCTACTTCCCTTACGTTACGAAGGACTACTCGCAGTAATGCGGGAAATACTCCAGATAAATATGGTTGGGACCTTACGTCCTTTGTCTCTTACGATCATATCTCCTCTACTCACGGAGCATTCATTGCATCTATGGATAATATTATTATACCTGACAATTGACAGGTTGTCAAAGACGATCCAAAATGGAAGACAGCGATGGAGGAAGAGATGAGGGCTCTCGAGAAGAACAAGATCTGGCAGTTGGCACAGCTGCAAGAGAAAAAGAAGGTTGTTGGGTACAATTGGGTGTTCACTGTGAAGCAGAACCCAGATGGACAGGTCGAGCGCTACAAAGCTCGATTGGTTACCAGGGGGTACAGTCAAATCTATGACATCGACTACGATGAGACATTTGCACATGTTGCAAAGATGAACACTGGACTCTCATCAGCCTGGCAGTGAATGATGGATGGATGTTGCACCAACTAGATGTGAAGAATGTGTTTATTCACGGAGATCTAGCCGAGGAGGTGTACATGGAAGATACCAACGGGGTTTGGTACGGCCAAGACAGAAGGCAGAGTCTGTAGGTTGAAGAAATCCCTCTATGGGCTGAAGCAGTCACCTCGCGCGTGGTTCGACGGGTTCAGAAAAACGATGATTGGGATGGGGTATCACCAGATTAATGAAGATCATATAATATTTTCCAGGCAGAATGAAGGTCACATCACCATGCTTGTGGTGTATGTGGACGACATGATCATTACGGGGGAAGATGAGCAGGAGATTGCCGTCTTAAGGGGGCTCTGGGCAAGGAGTTTGAGGTGAAAGATCTGGGCCTTCTTAGGTATTTCCTGGGGATTGAGATTGCTTATGAGGCAGAGGGATAGTCCTTTACCAAAGAAAATACGTGTTAGATCCTAAATTATCAAAGGCGCAAGGCGCACCGAGGCGCAAAGGAACCATGGAGCCTAGGCGCGGGCGCGCGCCTGAGACACGTGCGACGCACAAATGGGGGGGGGGGAAGGAAATTGAGTGAATTGGGCGTCCAATTCGCTGAAATTGAGCGAATTGGGCGCCCAATTCGCTGAAATTGAGCTAATTGGGAGTCCAATTCACTAGTTTTCAGCGAATTGGGCGTCCAATTTGCTCAATTTCAGCGAATTGGGTGCCCAAGTGTGCCTAGGGGTGTCTCGGGTGTGTCTGAGATCATGTTTTTGCCCATCTCAAAAAATATTTTTCAAAAAAAAACACCTTGAAAGGCTCAGGCGCGCCTGGGAGCCTGTAAGGCGCGCGCCTGGGACACATCGCCCGCCTTAGTCGTGTTGAGGCGCGACGGGCTGCGCCCGGCGCCTCAGGCGCGCCTAGGCGCGCGCCTTGACAACTATGGTTAAATCTACTCATAGAAACTGGGATGTTGGGGTGCAAACCTGCTGCGACGTCAATCGATCAGAGGTGTAAGCTGAGTGCAGAAGCCGAGGAACCAGTAAATCGTGAGATGTATCAAAGACTAGTTGGGAAGTTGATTTACTTGAGCCACACTCGTCCGAATATATCTTTTTCTGTGAGCGTGGTGAGCCGCTACATGCATGACCCAAGGAAGGGCCATATGGATGCAATATACCAGATTTTGCGATACTTGAAAAGTGCTCCTTGAAAGGGGCTAACTTTCAGAAGGAATGAGCACGTGAAGATTGAGGGCAATTGCGACTCTGACTGGGCAAGCTGTACGGATGATATGAGGTCTACTTCAGGTTATTGCATATTTATGGGAGACAATCTGGTCTATCTGGAGGAGCAAGAAACAGTCAAGAGTGACAGCAGAGACAGAGTACAAAGCCATAGCAGTAGGGGTTGCAGAGGTCTTGTGGCTGAAAAGGATGTTTGTGGAGTTGAAGTTGGATCAAGGAGATAAGATGAAGTTGTGGTATGACAGTCAGTCAACCATCAATATTGCAAATAATACAGTTCATCACGATTGCACCAAACATATAGAGATTGATAGATTCTTTATAAAAGAGAAGCTTGATAGTAGGATACTAAAGTCGAGTCGAGTCTCGACCAAGGGTCGGGTTGCAGATTATTTAACCAAGGGACTCTGTTCAGAGGATATGATCAGGGGTTGTAAAATTTGGCCTTAGTAAATATCTTTTATCAATCTTGATGTGGAGTGTTGTAATATTTAGCGTATCTAGTAGGCTATAAATAGTCATAGTATTTGGCCTAATATGAAAGAAGATTCGTTTTCAACTGAGAGTATTGAGATGTCGAAAATATTCCTTGAAAATACCATCAAATTTGCCAAATTTAACCTTTAACTATAATAGTTAATTGGGCGTCAATGGAGCCTAGGCGCTAGGCACGGGCGCGCGCCTGAGACACGTGCGACGCACAAATGGGGGGGGAAGGAAATTGAATGAATTGGGCGTCCAATTCGCTGAAATTGAGCGAATTGGGCGCCCAATTTGCTAAAATTGAGCTAATTGGGAGTCCAATTCACTAGTTTTAGCGAATTGGGCGTCCAATTTGCTCAATTTCAGCGAATTGGGTGCCCAAGTGTGCCTAGGGGTGTCTCGGGTGCGTCTGAGATCATGTTTTTGCCCATCTCAAAAAATATTTAAAAAAAAAACACCTTGAAAGGCTCAGGCGCGCCTGGGAGCCTGTAAGGCGCGCGCCTGGGACACATCGCCCGCCTCAGTCGTGTTGAGGCGCGACGGGCTACGCCTGGCGCCTCAGGCGCGCCTAGGCGCGCGCCTTGACAACTATGGTTAAATCTACTCACAGAAACTGGGATGTTGGGGTGCAAACCTGCTGCGACGCCAATCGATCAGAGGTGTAAGCTGAGTGCAGAGGCCGAGGAACTAGTAAATCGTGAGATGTATCAAAGACTAGTTAGGAAGTTGATTTACTTGAGTCACACTCGTCCGGATATATCTTTTTCTGTGAGCGTGGTGAGCCGCTACATGCATGACCCAAGGAAGGGCCATATGGATGCAATATACCAGATTTTGCGATACTTGAAAAGTGCTCCTGGAAAGGGGTTAACTTTCAGAAGGAATGAGCACGTGAAGATTGAGGGCAATTGCGACTCTGACTGGGCAAGCTGTACGGATGATATGAGGTCTACTTCAGGTTATTGCATATTTGTGGGAGACAATCTGGTCTATCTGGAGGAGCAAGAAACAGTCAAGAGTGACAGCAGAGGCAGAGTACAAAGCCATAGCAGTAGGGGTTGCAGAGGTCTTGTGGCTGAAAAGGATGCTTGTGGAGTTGAAGTTGGATCAAGGAGATAAGATGAAGTTGTGGTATGACAGTCAGTCAACCATCAATATTGCAAATAATACAGTTCATCACAATTGCACCAAACATATAGAGATTGATAGATTCTTTATAAAAGAGAAGCTTGATAGTAGGATACTAGAATCGAGTCAAATCTCGACCAAGGGTCGGGTTGCAGATTATTTAACCAAGGGACTCTGTTCAGAGGATATGATCAGGGGTTGTAAAATTTGGCCTTAGTAAATATCTTTTGCCAATCTTGATGTGGAGTGTTGTAATATTTAGCGTATCTGGTAGGCTATAAATAGTCATAGTATTTGGCCTAATATGAAAGAAGATTCGTTTTCAACTGAGAGTATTGAGATGTCGAAAATATTCCTTCAAAATACCATCAAAATTGCCAAATTTTACCTTTAACTGTAATAGTTAATTAAAGTTATGTCTTGATTCTTGGATCTAATTAATTGTTCAAATTTTGTTGGTAAAATTAAGCTACGAGCCTAACACTACCAGGCTGAGCCACTTGCCAGCCATTATCAATGAACAAAACCTCGTTGTCATTGTCAGCCAAAACCTTAACAAATTTGGTGCACATTTACGGAGATTCAGATAAATGCATGCATAATTTCGGCCAACTGCTGGTTCTATGAAGCAATTGTGATATGTTATTTTCTTTTGATACATAAAGCTTGTAGAAAAGAGATCCTCTATTAGAACAAGAAGCAAAATAGTCTCTCTCATCCATGATCTCCCTCACCATGACGCCGCACCGCGTGAGTGCACTCCCTTGTCGATCCCTCACCTCTTGTGCGGAAGCCACCATAGTTTCTCCCGGTTCGAAGAAGGGGAACTCCAACCCTCTCCAGGACTACACTCTCGCTCGCCCTAACAAGAGATTGCGATCGGGAGCACACATCAATTGGTATCAAAGCCAAACGATGCCAGTGGCTCCAACCGCTATTCACTCCAGCCCCCGATTTACCCCTACGACATGTGGCCATCGACGCTTCCGCACAAGCCGAACCAATCGGCCCAGTCGTTTCATCTGCATGGTTCCAGCAGCCCTGCTCTTCTGATCCCAATGGCCGCCCCTTCCAACCAGCTCCTTTCAACAACAGCGAACCACTTCCAGCAGCCTCATCCCCTCTGCTCCATCATTGAGTAGCCGTCGCTCGTCCCCTATTGCACTGGAGTTGCCTTGCCTTGCGGGTCTCTCACTAAGCCCTCTGACACTCTACAATCCGCTTTAATGGAGGAAGGCGGTCTCACGCTCTCTCAAGTTATGGAGAGGTTTCAAAAGATGATGGCGACTGACACCGTGAAGATTTGATGCGCTCTTTGCTCGTCTCGACAGTATGCAGCCCCCTCAACTGTCCTCATCGGGCTTCTCCTATGATGGGTTGTTGGGCCAACCTCGTTACGACACCCCAGAACACCATCCGTAGGGAGCAGTGTGTCGCGCTACGTCAAAATGGATTTTCTCATTTTTGATGGTCGTGAAAACCCTCTCGTGTTGTGAACACTTATTCACGAACCAACAGACACAATGGGAGGACTAGATCAACGTAGTCTCTTTTCACCTCAAGGGCTCCGCCCAGCTCTGGTTCACACAACTACAACGTGAGCGACCCTATCTAACGTGGGACTTTAAAGCCAACTGCAATATGCGTTTAGGACCACCACTTCACAGAAATCATATTGTCGACCTCGACTCTCTTAAATAGACGGGCTCCATTGACGAGTATTTGGAGAGGTTCCACACCCTTTTTGCTCGTGCTCTCACTGTAAGGCCCAAACAACGGGTGATCATCTTCATGACAGGTCTTCATGAGCGCCTGCATCTCGATGTGAAATTCTAGAGGCAGACAGACCTCACTACTGCAATGAGCCTCACACAAATTTGCAAGAAGAGACTTCTCATGGAACAACTGAATAACGACTGACGAGATGGGGTCGGGCCCTCCTGGGTAGGGGTGTAAACCGGAACCAACAGAACTGAACTGAACCAAACCGCACGGTTCGGTTCGGTTTTAGTAGCCCACGGTTCCAATTTTTGAAAAACCGTGTGTTTCGGTTCGGCTCACAGTTCGGAGTGTCAAACCGAACCGAGTCAAACCGAAACAAACCATATTAGTTTTAATTATATTTTATTTTATTAGAGATACTTTATTTCATAAGCTATAAGGCTAATTTATTAAAAATAAACAATATAATTATTATATTTTATTGTTTTATGTTGAGTATAATATATTAATTAAGTCTTGACAGCACAGCTATTTTTAACATTAAATTTTTTCATTAATTTTTAACATTAACATTTTTCATTGTATGATAACTTCATGATTCAGTGTAGTGGTGCACATAAAGCCCGGCGGGCCCGGGCTTTTCCGAACCGGGCCCGGGCCGGGCCTAAGCAGTAACCGGGCCGGGCCGGGCAATGCCCCCGGGGGGGCTGGTAAGGCCCCCCAGGCCGGCCCGGGCCCGGTTATTATTTTTTAAAAAAAATTTATTGATTTAAATAATTAATTTTATATATATAAAAAAAATCATAACTATAAACTATTATTTACAATTACAAATTACCATTAAAAAAAATAAAAAATACAACAACCTAATATTGAAAAAAAATTTTATTAATAATTAATGTAATGAAATTGTACAAATTTATGAATGTGTAAAATTTACACTGGAAATTTAGGTTGTAACCCTTGGTGAATGTACTCGGTCTCTTCTTCGTTGTCGTAGTGGCTGAACGGCAACCCGCGTCTGATGATGTTCTTCACCTGCAGCTCTCGCTGCCGACCTTGATCGTACGTCCAGATTTGTCCGGATGCCGATAATTGCGTCTGGGTCGACTCGGGAGGAGCTTGTTTGGCTGCGCAAGACTTAACGTGTCTTGCGAGTGTCGAGTTGCCAGCGGTCGAAAGTAATTTCGAGCACTGTTTGCACCTCGCCTTTTGCTCTGTGCTGACTTGTACTAAGTCGAAATATTCCCAAACTGCCGCCGTACGCTTGTGCTCCACCACTTCGTGAGCGACGGATGAGGAAGACGACGCCTGCGTTGACGACATGTTCGCGAGAAATAGAGATTAGAGAGAGAGGGTGGGGGGGTGAAAGGAAGAAAGGACGGGGGGGGGGGTTTATAGTTTTTTTTTTTTTTAAAAATAAAAAAAAAATATTGCCACTTGGCCTGCAAATAGAAGCCCAAGTGGCTGCTATAGCACCAACGGCTCTTAGAGCCGTTGGTGCTGGCAACCAACGGCTCTAGAGCCGTTGGTTCCAACTAGTCCGGGCTTAGCCCGGGCTTTTCCAGGCCCGGGCTAAGCCCGGTGACCGGGCTTTGCCCGGCCCGGCCCGGGCCAGGCACCGGGTCGGGCATTGGCCTTATACTGGGGCCCGGAAGGGCCCCATGGCCCGGCCTGGGCCCGAGCCGGGCTTGGCCCGGGACCGGGCCTACCGGGCCGGGCCGGCCCGGTGAGCCCGGTTTTTTTGGACACCCATAATTCAGTGTCACTTTCTTTCTATAGTAGGATTAAAGGGAGAAACTATCCTTGACTAGTCACACAAGTTATATACATATGTCGGGATAGAAAATCAGTTGGTGATTTTTTTATTATGATGATAACTTCGATCATGTCTTGGTCTGACATTAATACCCTCATCAATGCTAGTATTGCTCTTGTCAGTTCTTAGTAGCAAATTTCTTTTCTTTTAAGTATTGAACCACTCAAACGGACCCGAACCAAACTGAACGGTTTGGTTCGTTTCAGATTTTTGGAACCACATGTGGGTGGTTCGGTTAGCGATTTTGATCAAAAACCAAACCAAACTAAATCGTTATAACCCTACTCCTGGGGATTTAGCAACCCTGCACCTCATCCCGGCACCACCTTTACCAAGAGGAAGAGATGAGTCGTCCCCCATTCTGATAAGGGATTTCATCAGCCGAGATGGTCGATCATTGTACCAAGGGCCTCTATTTCAACTACGATGACCAATATAGACTGGGGCACCGATGCAAACATCATTTCTAGCTAGATGCGAATGACCCCTGTGACGAGGATAACGAAGAGGATGACCTAGCATATTCAAAGATCTCCCTCGACGCCATTGTGGGATCGCAACTGGGTCACACTATTCAAATGTTTGTCAAACTTGTGGACTAACCTCTCTTTCTTATGGATTCGGAGAGCACGGGGAGCACATATAGCGTCATGAACAAGCCTGTCGCGCAACGTCTGCAGCATGTCATGACGTCGTGTCACAGGCTCACGGCGTCAATTTTTCTGTGATCAACAAAAACAAGATGGTGTGCCCGAGAATTTGTCGTCGGGTTCCTATCGTGGTAAAGGGGCACCACTCCCGGGTTGATCTCCTCGTAGTGAGTTGTAATGGTCCCACACCACCAGTTATCTACGTCGTTAGTTAAGTGTTATCATATATTCATGTTAGATGTCTTTTATTAGTTCAGTTGATGTATGAATTTGTAGTATTTTATTGTTTCATGTTGTTCTCTTTATTTTCCGATTATTTACACTCATGCCACTTGTGTTTTAAATAGATCTATTTGGTCATCATATGAGGTATGAATGAATTAATCCAAGTTTCTTTATCTCTCTAAGTTCCTCTCTCGAGCTTCTTCCTCCTCATTCCTCATTTTTAGAGTTAGGGTTGAGCACGACTCCCCTTCTTCCTCTCCCCTCACATTCTCCGCGGGGTGAGCTTGGTTCCCTTGTATCTCTGCCTCCACCACCACCTCCAATGATGTTACAAGCTAGGCCCATGATATGAACCTCTAGGGTTCAACGTGGAGTTGGGTGTTTCGTGGCTACGTCTCTAGTGATTGTTAAGGTTAGATTTTGATCGCATCACTATGCGTTGGCAACATGAATCAAAGATGGTGGAATGGCACGGGTGCTGAGACGGTGACAACGACTTTTCATATTCTGACCAAAAGTGGTCGTGAAGCCACCGGTTACACCCAGGCCGGACCAAACGGGGCTCAACCACTTGCTATAGGTATTCAGTAATACTTTTACAACACCAATGGGCTTCCCCCACCCCGTCGTCAGGATAACTGCATATGTCTCTAGAAGGATGGGACAGAACGTCAATGCAATGCTATGATCCAACAAGAGATCATCCACCGCAGTGTTTCCTCCCCTTTTGTCATCCACTTAATGTACAAGAAGGATGATACTTGGCGTTTATGCATGGACTACCGTGAGCAGAACACTAAGACATGCAAGGACAAGTTTCCCATACCAGTGGTGGAGGAACTCCAAGATGCCTTGCACGGAGCCCGTTTTTTCTCAAAATTGGATCTTTGCTCAGGCTACCATCAAGTGTGCATGGCCACCACCGGCGTGGAGAAGAATGTGTTTTAGACTCATCATGGTCCTTTCCGGTTCCTGGTACTGCTATTTGGGCTCACCAATGTCCATTTCACATTTCAGGTATCGACAACCAAGGTGTTTTGGTCTCTCCTACGACGATATGTGCTTGTATTTTATGAGACATTTTAGCTTACATTAAGGCTTGGGCAGATCTCCTTGAGCAACTTCACACAATCTTTTGGTTGGTCTGTCAGCATCCATTACCTTTGTCACCGTGTGAGCTCCACGGGTTTGTTGGCCTCACCGATTAATATTCTCGCTTCATTCCCAACTACAATGCTATTGTTGAACCATTAGTGGCCTTATTACGGAAGAATGTTTCGCTTGGGGGGGGGGGGGGGGGGGCACATCTACAGGAATCTTCTGAGAGCTCCAACAAGCCTTGATATACCTCCTCGAGCAGCGCTACAGAACAGTGTTGGGGAGAACGAACCTTCAGGTTTCAAATGTTCTCTTTCTCTCCTCTGCATATCCACACGAGTGAAAATAATAGAAGCCATTGCCACTTCTTGAGTTGTGCCATACACAATAGTTTGGGGTCTGACATATCTCTCATCAGTACCACAAATCCAACCTGGTTGGACCAAGTTGTGAGAAAAGTCCCAATACTTGTCCATCTTGTATGCCTTCTTCCCACAATGGGGCACTTCATCGTACTATTGTGTTCTTTTTTTGAAGTTTGTAGTGTTTGACATTCTTTGTTCAGCTACAAAGGCTAACCTATCATACCCAACATTTACGTCAGTCTGAAGAGAGTTTATATGGTTAGCTTCTCCCCGAATATAATGGGCAATAGTCATCAAAAAAGGAACAAAAACTTCTCTCAACATCTGAACTATTTTGAATTCAAACTCTAAAGGAAGGTCAAAAAGAATTTCAAAGACCCATCGTTGCATAAATTCTGTTCTTTAGTCTTTGATGGTTTGAATAGTTGAGTACTGATCAATTTTTGCTCACTTATGGATCAGTTTACTATAATACTCCTCAAAGTCATTCATACCCATCATATGTATCTACTCTATTTGAAGTTGGTAGATCCTTGCCAAGTCCTTTTTCAAAATAATCTCTTTCAATTAACTCTCATATTTCTTTAGCAGTTTGACCGAATAAGAATTTTCCTCCATACTATTTTGTTTGATCACTACCCCTTCAGGGACGTCAACACTATTCAATTTGTCCCCTATCACGAGACAAAGAGCAAATGGAAAGAAGCACCCCCTTCAGGAAGTTGCAGATGGACAGAAAATACGGGAACAACAACATGAGTAGCAACTATTCCTGGGAAGCCTCTACAATTGTTGAACAGGAGTTGGGGTCCTCGACAAGGGCTTGGACATGGGGCAGGAACATCGACACAGATGATACAACAACAGGAACAAGGCAGTAAAGTCAGCAGTTGGGAGCAGCAATGCCAAAGCAGAATCAAGAGGTGGATGAGATCAAGGCAGCGAGGACGACGATACCTACTCATAGATCTCGATCTGGACGATCGTCGTCGGTCGATCTGAATAAAGTAGCAGCAAGCAAACATGCAACAAAAGCTGACAGAGCAGTCGATCGAGACACCTAAGACAAGTGGGTTGATCCAGCGAGACGCAGCGAGCGAACCTTTAGGTTTCAAATGTTCTGTTTTTTTCTTGCCCCCGCATAGCCACACAAGTGAAAATAAAAGAAGCCCTAGTGGCAAAGACCAGCCCAGATCAGGTCGATGCAAAAGTTCCCGACGTCGAATCCAACCGGACCTCTACCGGCCCTGAATCATTTCCCTATTTTATTGCATTTATTTTATTTTGCATTTATTTTATTTCGCATTTTTTTTGTTTTTGCAAATTTATGTTTGGATGTTATGTGCACGTCTGCGTGCGTAGCCATGTTTATAGCTTTTATTTTAGTCCCCAAAGAAAATATACATATATATGTATATATATACGTGTATATATATACTTGTATATATATATATATATCTTAATATCTTTGATTAAACCCTCCCCAAATGAAGACCTGCACAACCATAAATACTGCTTGTACTCTAGCGTGACCTGAAAGACATGCTCAACCGTCTTCATATTACGGGGAAGTAATTCCCTCTAAATGTCCGCTCTAAGTCCAGCACAAAAGCGCAAACCAGTGGCGTCAGGCTCCTCCATAATATCGTTGCGAACTACGAGCTCGTCAAAACGAGACATAATTTGCAATGGAAAGTGTCCCCTGACATAGCACGTAGAGCTGATCTAAAATTTGATTTTGATATGAAGTGGGGAGGTATTTGTCTTGTAAACGTTGATTCATTTCATCCCACCGGGTGATGGGGTAGTAACCATCCCGCTCAAGAGATCTCTCGAGACTCGACCAATAAATTTTTGTCGGCCCGATCAACTTCATTTTGGCGAATCGCACTCGCCTCTCGTCGCTCATTTCGAACCAGTCAAAATAGTGATACATGTCCATGAGCCAATCACTAAATGCCTTGGGGCCTAGATGACCGTTGAAGGGAGGCGCATCAATGCGAATGAGGCGGGTGATGTCATCCTCCTCTTGAGTCATCCCATAGCGCGGCTCACGGTAATCACCATAATCATCCTCATAATCATAATCGTATCGCACTCGATCCCTACGACGAGGTGGGGGAGGACGTTAAGATGTAAGTAGTGTAGATATGTGGGTAAACAGGAGTGGGTGAGAAGGGTTTAACGGTGATGGTGGGGGGTTAGGGGAGATAGCAGGGGCTGGGTTGGAGTAGAGGGAAGAGGGGGAAGATGGGAGTAGCGGGTTTAGGGCCTCTGGTAGGGAAAGGGGAGAAGAAGGTGGATCTGTGGGGAAGGTTTTGGTGGACGACGGGATGGAGTGAGGGAGCGGCAGAGGTGAATCCGCCGAGAGATGGGGCGGTTGTGGTGGTTGACGGGCTGACGGGGTGTGGTAAGAGGCGGAGGGGGAAAGGAGGGAAAGAGATTGGACAGGGATGAATGGGGTCGGCGTCGCACCAGCAGGCGGAGGAGAAATCGGCTTCTCGCCGAAAGATCGCACAGTTCCGGAAACTACAAAACCCACGATTAACTCCCAAACACAACCGGCGCCTCTTTTATAACCCTAACACCCCAAAACCGCCTAGTAACAGCACGCTGCAAATAAATCACCCCGATCGGACGGCTAATATTGTTTTGGACCGATCGGTACTAAATACAACTCAAAATAAAAAAAACACAATATGAAAATGACTCGACTCGAACATTCGGGCGTAACCACAGACTCCGATCGTCCATCCGGACAACGGATCACCGTCTCCTGCGGGAATATACGCGAGTCGATCGTGACGCGCCGTCACTTCCCATCCGGTCCAGCCCCCTATTACAAAAGTTGCCGCTTATTTTCTGGTTCAGCCATGGCGTGGATTAGGGCTTCCTCACTGCGCGGACTTCCAGCGGGATTTCCGCCTCCACTCCTACCCACGACCCAGCAAAGCCTCTGGTCGTCCTGCTCCAGCGCGTCTTCCGCCACGTCCAAGCCTGCCTCTAGCCCCACTCCGGCGGTTTCAGCCCATGTCCAAGCTCCAGGCCATGAACAATAGTTTAGCGATAAGTTTCTGTTAATGCTTTTGTTTTAATTTTTTCCCTATAAAAGGGATGTAATCAGTTGTTGATAGGGATGAATGTTTGATATTGAAGAAGAACAGTAAAATCTGTGGCTTGCTTCCGTATGAGAGTTTTGGAAGAGTTGATGAACATTTCGATTGCTTGGTGCTTCCCGTTGTGAGTCTTGTTGTGGTTGAATATTGATATTGCTGCTTTGCTTTGTTTACCCGTTTGAGTTAAAAAAAAAAATTGTGCTGCTATTATCTGCTTCCCGTATAGAAGTTATTGTTTATGGAGAAATTAATGTTGTTGTTGCTTGCTGTTAGAGGAATAGTTCTGTTAATGAGATGCTGTGCTAGCTGATGTTGCTTGCCGTGAGATTTTGAAGATAGAAAAAAATAGTTTGAGTGTTTGAGATTTCACTGGAGCCACTTTGTGTGAGAGTGAGCGAATTTTTTTCCGTGGTGCCCGTGTGCGATACCGTCCGACCTCAGAGCGGGAGATCGAAGATGACGAGGAACTCCCTGTGAGATCGCCGTCAACTTCGGTTACGGAAAGACGCCTCTTTCCGTGGGTAATTATTTTTTCTCATTCCTTTGTGTGAGTCTACATTTTCTCTTAGGGTTGATAGCTTCATTGTTGGGTTTTCGCCTGGATTTTGTCAGCAAACACTACGTCGAAAACTCCAATCAGAAGCATATCTGGAGTGTTTTGCTACGACAAGTGAAACGGAACAAAAGCTTCTAATCTCCTTCCCCGGATTTTGAATTGAACTAATGTTTTCAAGTAATTCAATTTTGAAACGAACTAGTTTATTTTATGCTTTACAATAATTAAAAGTTGTCTTCCATTCTTAAGTTCGTGCAATATCCGCTCAAAATTACTATTGCAAACTCCATTATTCATCACATGCATTTAGGGTTTCTTAGGGAAAAAGTCGTCAGACGCGCAAACCCTATGTGTGTCGTCTTGCATCGCCTAACCACTCCTTCAGTTGTGGTCACCACCCGGTAAGTCTAAGGTAGCTGATCTTTTAACAAAAGGTACCACAACAACGGTGGGCTAGTAAACTTCTTGCGTATGACTTTCACATGAGTATAAGGCGAAATCCTTGAATTGCGCGGAGGATGCCTTGTTCCATAGGGATCACTCAGACGACACGACTCTATTCGTTGTTTCCCAACCCACAGTCGAGCTGCTCGTTTCATTTCATCAAGAGATCCTGACATCCCCACGTTGTAGGGGTTACACCACCACAAAGGCAAAGGATGTGTGTTGGGCAGTACGGGAAGCTCTCATCATCTACAAGGGTCATTAGTATTTGGAGCCGGTCTCTCCCCTCATATCCACCATCCTCGAGAGCACCGATGGAAGGGGACAAAAATGGCTCCACAAAACCCTCCAACGCATCAGGGTAGAGTTCTTTTGCAAGGGCTTCAGTAGCGTGTTCGGGATTTCAGCGCATGATGTTTCGTATTCCAGTGAAATAAGACTGACCACCTCCTCACAGTAGGTCTCTTATAGTCGTTACCAATCCTAACCTAAAATTTAGGTCATCGTATCTAAGGATTTCGTGGAAGGGTTACCCACCATTAAGGGTAAACTCAATCTCACAGTGGTCGTCGATAGGTTATTCAAGGGGGCACATATCATTCACCGTTGGTTTGCTCCCTTACCGGCAGCAGAAGTTGTCAATGTTTTCTTCAAGTAGGTGTTCTGCTTACACACCTTGGAGAGCCTTGTGTTTTATCAGGATAAGGTGTTCATCAATCGGTTTTGGAAAGGAACTCTTCACTCTTAGAAACATTAAGTTGTCTTTCTCCACAACCTGACACCCACAGTCGAACGGGCAGACTGAGATGATCAACCGCACTTGGGACATGTACCTACGATGCATTAGGAGGGATCACTCTAGGGATTGGGCTCGATGATTCCCATGAGTAGAGTATTACTAAAACACATCTTATCATAATGTCGTTCAGGCGACACAATTCCAACTCATATATAGGAGTCCTCCCTGGCTGTTGTCATATAGACACCATCCTCATTGGCGTCATTGATTGCGATCTCATTGACCATGACCTACTCCTGACGACCACTCAAAAGAGCCTACTCCAGGCACAAGTCCATATGGAGAGCACGTACAACGCAGCCACCGCGAGCTCTCATTTGTCGTACATGACTTAGTATGGTTGAAACACCGCCCTTACCGCCAGACGTCGACCACCAAGGCCCCCATGCAACAAATTGGGTCCTAAATACTACAAGGCATTATAGGTGACACAAAATTGGGGAGGTGACGTATTAATTGGAGCTCCCACCTGAGTCCAAGATACACAATGTCTTCCATGTTTCTTGGCTGAAGCCATTACTAGGGAACCCCCGCCGAAGCCATTGGTCGCCATACCGCCATAGCTTGAGAACAAGCTGGATTCCAACAAGGAGGGAGATGCAATGGGCCAACGTTGGGGTTAGATGATCAGCAACACGCAAAGCTACTCAAGGATTGAGTGCGTGGTGTTATCTTTAATTTTTGCATGTAGTTATTTTTATCGTATCTTAACTCACTTGTAGTTGGGCCAAACTAAGTGAGGGGCATTTTGGACAATTGGATGTTAGTGGGTTCCTCCTATGTACGGGGAGGGGCAACTCATTTGAGACTCATGCAATAAATTTTATTATCTCCCCCCAACCCCTTCTCTCTATCGGAACAAATTAGGGCTCTCATTCACGATCTCCCTCACCAGGACGTTGCACCGTATGCGCACACGCTCCACTTTTATCAATCCTTCTCCTCTTCCGCGACACCCACCATAGATCCTCTCGGCTCAAAGAAGTGGAACTCCAACCCTCTTGGAGACTTTGCTCTCACTCACTCTAATACAAGATAGCAATCGGGAGCACACATACTTAAATAACATCTCCAAATAACAACCTTGAGTATTTTGAAAAAATACCTAACGCATGTGATTGACCTTGACCTAACAGCATATGAAAATGCAGGTGGGAAAATAATTGATGACGAGGACTAACAACTCTACTAAAACATGATTGTGTCAATGCATTCAAAATGCATGTTACGAATGGTCCAATACTATGTGACTGTCCTACTAAAACTTGAAGAACATATGATCAATAAAATATTTTCAACAATCAAATACCTTTGCTTCTGGTGCTGAAAATGTATCTTCTGTAACCCAGGGCACATTGACCAACATGACAGAAATAAATGGCCCCTCCATGATCCTCCAATCTGAAACTTCAAAACAAGCACTAGCCCCCTGGTAGCCTCGCAGTTTCTCAGCACCACCAACTCGTCCTTGCTCAGATATCTCAGTATCACTCACATAAGTTTCTCCTTCCATCTTTGGCTCCCCGTAGAACTCATGCCCAGGAGCAGGCACGAACTCGATATTACCATGGTACTTCCGCAACTTCATCACTCTCAGAAAGCACTGGTCAATAGAAAATTAAACTATATGGCAACTTCATCAACTGGGAAAGGTACTAAACTTAAGAAATTGGTTACAAATCATGAAATGTTAAACTAAACAATGTAAACAAGTCATGAACCTTCAAAAAACATCATTAGAGGTGCTAACGATTTACAAATCATTACAGGTGATATTGTAATAGACTTAGAATAAACTTGTTTCTTATTGGGTAATGAAAAATATTATAATGGTTTCTTAACATACCATCAATTATATTATCAACAAAAATTAAGAAAATATTCATTTACAACAATGATTCAGAGCATTGCTTGCAGACAAAAATAACCTTCACTTCTATATCAGAATTTTCAACTTTTCTGGTAAGATATAACGTATGAGATCTTCCAAGTAAAAAATGACTGATTTGAAAGCAATATTTAAGAACAAATGAGATATTCAACGCTGCTGATTATTAAATCAAACTTTTGAGCCGATAAAATGAAAATATGACAGAGTTATGGAGTCTAAAAAATAGTCAAATTCAGATAATAAATTTGATTTCATGTTAAAAAATTTAGTGATACAATTGATGAAAAAACATATAGAAAGCAATTAAAATATCTGTATGATTCTTAGTAATTGTTAGAAACCACGATGGGACGCTCGTCAGGTACATGAACCCAGATATGTGGCCGACTGCAGTCGAATGACGAGAACATCCCCAACCAAATCTCCTGGGCACGTGTGGGACCCTCGTCGGGTACATGAACCCAGATCACGCAAAATAAATTCTCAAGTAGGTTGTTGAGGCCCGGGATCGAACCCGGGACCTTCATTATCAAGCTCCCAGGCGGAGACTTGACACCCAAGTGAGGTCCCACACGCGCCCAGGAGATTTAGTTGGGGATGTTCTCGTCATTCGACTGCAGTCGGCCACGGATCTGGGTTCATGTACCCGACGAGGGTCCCACCGTGGTTTCTAACAGTAATCATGAAAATACATGATTAGAGTAACAGAATTTGATTTGGCAGGCTTCAAAGAAGAAAAGTTTGCATCAAAGATACGCCATACATTGAAGTTGTTAAATATATGCATGATATAACACTTACTAGTAATAATTGTGGAATGACCAAATTTTCAATCACGAAAAGTTTATATCGAGAATCAATATTGCACTATCATTTTCTAATAGTTATTAAGATTTTTGTATGTTTAAAGAAGGGCCCCCTGTGCGTCATCTTTTGTAAGAAATCACAGTGGGACCCTCGTCGGGTACATGAACCCAGATCCGTGCCCGACTGCAGTCGAATGGAGAGAACATCCCCAACCAAATCTCTTGGGCGCGTGTGGGACCCTCGTCGGGTACATGAACCCAGATCACGTGAAATAAATTCTCAGGTAGGTTGTTGAGGCCCGGGATCGAACCCGGGACCTCCTTTAATAACTCCAAAGCAGAGATTTGACACCCAAGTGAGGTCCCACACGCGCCCAGGAGATTTGGTTGAAGATGTTCTCGCCATTTGACTGCAGTCGGCCACGGATCTGGGTTCATGTACCCGACGAGAGTCCCACCGTGATTTCTAATAGTAATCATGAAAATACATGATTAGAGTAACACAAAATTTGATTTGGCAGACTTCAAAGAAGAAAAGTTAGCATCAAAGATACGCCATACATTGAAGTTGTTAAATATATGCATGATATAACACTTACTAGTAATAATTGTGGAATGACCAAATTTTCAATCATGAAAAATTTATATCAAGAATCAATATTGCACTATCATTTTCTAATTGTTATTAAGATTTCTGTATGTTTAAAGAAGGCTAAAAAAACCAAGTACATGGATAAATAGATTTACTATCGAGGATCATGTTGGAGAGGGAGTGGACCCAAAGCAATGCAGAAGAAAGTTACTCAAGATAATTTATGTCTAGGTTCAACATCTCGAGCAACACCCAACCGAAACAAATGGATAAGGTTATCGATATTATAAATCAACAAATCAATTAAAAGGGGCAGCCCAGTGCACAAAGCTGTTGGAATAGTATTCATATATTCCTAGAGCTGTCACTTAAAATCGAAAGCAAACCAAACCGAAACCGCAAAGAATCAGACCGAACCGTTGGCAAATGATTCGGGTTTCGGTTTGAATTTTGGAACCGTGAACAACATTGGTCTGAGTGTGGTTCTTACATTCTATTATCCGGACCGGAACTGGAACTAGAACCGCAACATACAAGTCACAAGCGGTTTCAAGATTTTTAGACCCGATCCGAATCGGACCGAAGTAGAACCGAACCGTAACCCGTTTATTATTATTATTATTATGTTATTATTTTATAATTTATCTATAATATTTATACTTACTATCACGAGTGAAGCTGGTGCAGTTTAAACCCAAACCGCAATCGCACTAACGAGGGTCGATTTTGACCGAACAAAACTTCACCGCATAAAAACCGCGTGGTATAGTTTGACATTGGTGCGGTTTGGAGTCAATTTATGTAGTGCACTTTTGATTTTTATACAGTTATATAATATATTTTCAATTTTACTTATATATTTTTTGAAATATTTTATTTAAAAAATATAGAAGATATACAACTAATATTTATTAGTAGTTATGAAAGACAACTAATTGTAGTTGATTGTTACGGTTGAGCATGTCAACGAGCGTGCGCAAGCCAACTAGACGTCGTGGTAAGTCTACACGCGTAGGAGGCGATGGATACTATCCCACCGATCGTGGAAAAGACAGTCGAGAAGTGCGCAACATAATTATTTTTATTTCAATGTTGTTTTGAGTTTTATTATTTGTAGCCCGCTTTTATTTCATTCCGCCAAATTTGATTTTGATTTTAGTTGGAACCGATTGGAACCGTACCGAACCGCATGGAACCAGACCGAACCGTTAGTGGCAAGTTTGGTTTTGGTTCATGTTAAACCGTAACCGTAACCGTTCACATGAAGGTTCTAAAATTTAAGCTGGAACCGGTACAGGGACCGGTCAACCCAAATAATGTTTTGGTTCTAATTTGAAGAACCGTTACTTAGTGGTTCACTTCATGATTTTAGTAGAACCAGAACCGAACCGGAACCGTGACAGCTCTAATATTCCTATATTTTAGATTAAAAAAAAAAAATTCAATTTGAAAAATCCAATATATAATAATAGTAATAACAGAACTTGAATAACAAGATTATGAAAACTTGTAAACAGAAAAATGAGAAATAAAAGAAATCAAAATTAGTATATAGATTAGAATCAAGCATGGGTAAGGCGTGTGGTCACTGCTCTAAAGAAGGTGCACCACCCTCCGACAGGGCTTTCAACTGATGCTCATTTATCCAAGGTACAATACCTGGCTAGATCTCAAAACTCTGATGTGCACGGACACTGAAGAAACATAGAACACCCGAACTCTCACTTGATGAAGCAAACATGAAGAAAATGGAATCACAGAAAAAATTGTCGTAAGAGCGAACGAGAGCTAGAGCAGTTTTCAGAGAGCGTCTTTAAATTCAGAAAATATCGTATATAGGAGGCTCGTAAAACGATAAGAAATTAAGTATGTCATAAATTAGAACTGTTATAATTGGTAGGTTAAAATCATGCGGAGAGACATTGGACTTCCAACATATAGGAGTAATGACAAGAAAACACGTAACGAAAATCAACGTGTAACGAAAGCTGGTAGAGAAGTTGACGCAAGCAAGCTAACGAACTGCTTATCGACCCAAGAGTCGAGTTCTAATTGACGCACGTCGAATGCTTATCGACGCACTGTTAATTGACGCAAGCGTTGAGTTCCTTATCAACGCAAGTCGAGTTCTTATCGACGCAACTGAAGTATTTTTGACGCATGTCGACGCAATTCAGAATTTAGGATTCAAAAAGTATCAAAACTATTTTGCACAAAAAATATAATTCAATTATTCCCCAAATCTGAATCCAGTCTGATGCGGTGTGCGCGCGCGCGCGTGGTTCATAGTACCTCCTTATGTTCATTTGAACAAACATGAATGTGTGAATTCATTTATATACTCACCTACAAGAGAAATAATAAGCAAGGTGAGACTAAGGGTTCATCCTTTCCTTCATGTAAGACTTCCCTCCAAATATTTGGATTCCCTCCATTTGGTTTTGGAGTCTTTCATCAAGTATGAGAAGCTCAACACAAGAGACCAAACAAGTCTCCAATAAAACATTATATATATTAAGTGTTTTAATATAAAACTTTTAACAAAAGCATCCCCACGCATCGAGGGTCTGGAGACGGGTCCCACCACAAGAGTGAAATGTAGGCAAACCTTATCCTGCATATTTGCAAATGTAGGCAAACCTTATTCTGCATGTTTGTAACCTCTTGCAAATATGCATGATAATGTTTGCCTACACTTCACCCTTGTGGTGGGACCCTTCTCCAGACCCTTGCTGCATGGGGATGCTTTGTGCACCGGGCTGCCCCTTTAATTGATATGTTGATTTAGAAAAGGAGTCGATTCAATGACGTCTAAGTGTGTTTGTATGTGTGTGCGCGTGTTTGCTTCTAAGTGTGTGCAATTGTGAGGAACATGGAACAAGAGAGCAGTGTGACTGCTCAGTCTCCACCACCAATCTCAAGAATAGACGGGATATATGCGGCTACTGCAGCTATTATTGATCTGACTGAGTGTGAGATCATGCGGGGCATCGCTATGTGCGTTGACGACACGAAGAGCGATGTGTTCATGGTTTTGTTGGTGACAATCAGGAGGACCTAGCTCCGCTTACATTTATGTGATTGATTATATGTTACGGATATTTATGGCGGACGTGGCGCGGACCGATAAAGAAGAACCAGACGCATCGAGAGCGGCTTAGACCGATGAGGGCGACCCAGGCGGGGACGGGGCAAAGGATATTTAATATTAAATATGTTGCAATGTTTGGTTGAGGCACTTTTAGTAATTTCTGTTGTTTCCTTTTGTATTCACTCCTCGCCTATAAGAGGCATGTGGACCTTGTATTATTTTATCTTAGATGTGTTATGAAAAGGTTGTCCTCTTGTTTCCTCTCAAACCCTAATCCCCTTCTTCTCCTTCTCCCTCATCGGCCCTCCTTTGCCGGATTCTTTCTTCTGTATCAATTTGGTCTGACCTATCGGACCGCTCGCCAGAAGGCCGCCGGTAGTCGCGAAACAACCGCCGAACCAAATAAAGTCTATGTGAGGCTGATCGTTCCCGTCCAGGTTCTGAAACCCTTCCGACGCATGCTTCGACCTGTCGCGGGTCGATCCGCCTGTTTTTTCCTTTTTCACGGACCGATCAGCCTGCTACCAAACGCTCGCACAGGCAGCGGCCTATCTTCCGCCGCCGCAAGCGCCAATCGACGTCGTTCGCACACAGGAAGCCGCAAGCCTTCGCACACAAGAAGCCTGCTATCAGGCGCTCGCACAGGCAACGACTTGTCTTCCGCCGTTCGCGACCAACCTGCCACCGCAAGCGCCGATTAGCGACATTCGCACATAGAATGTCGCGAGTCCTTCTCCGCAGATTTCGGCCAGAACTGCAATCACCGTTAGATGTCGCGAGCCCATGACGCCCACCACTCGCTCGGCCGGAGATCTTCCTTCGGACGCGACCACTAAAGCCCTGCTCAAGAGCAACTCGTTGCCTCCATACACGCCTCACTCCTCGCCCTCCACTCTAAAAACGACTCTCTCCAAGCGTTAACCGCCGCCTCCAGATCCGGCTCGTCCGTGGACAACGACTCTCTCCTCGGCGCCGGGCCGATGCCCATTTCCTCAGGGCCCGCTACTCCGACCATTCCGGGTCGGTCAGCCCTCTCCCTCAGCATTCCTTCCTTTGTCGGCATTGATCTGATGGGTTGAATTGCCAAGGCGGAACAATATTTTAACCTCAACTACACACCGGAGCACGATAAGGTGTCTACAGCGAAGATTGGCCTAGACTGCTTGGCACTTCATTGGGCTCGATGGCTCTGCCAAACCAATCTGTGTCTCTTCTGGCCCGAGCTCTAGCAAGAGATGATCTGGCGATTTGACACCCGCTACTCCGACTCCCCTGCTATCGAGCATCTTTGCGGCGTCCGCCAGACGGCGAACCTGCACGACTACGTCAATGAGTTTGTCGCTCTGGTCTCCTATGTTCTCGGGCTACCGCCCGATCATTACCTGGGCTTCTTCATGCAGGGTCTACTCCCACATATACGCTCATGTCTCCGCACGGATCACCCTCACACAGTTTCCGACGCCATGTACTTGGCGCGTCTGGTGGAAGCCGACCTCTCTCCGTCGGCCACCTGCTCCTACGGCCGACCACCACCATCCCCGGCCTCCTTGGTGACCGTTAACCACGACTCCTCCCCCGCAGCCGTCGCCTTGGGGAAACCGGTCGGGCCGCCCAACGGCTCCCAGCGCCTCTCGAACAGTGAGTACAATGAACTTCGCAGCAAGGGTCTCTGATTTCAGTGCCGCCAACCGTACTCCCCCAACCATGAGTAATCCGTGAAGGAGTTCCACGTCATAATCGGCGACGTCATCGACACTGAAGTTATCTTGGCTGACTTTGAGACCCTAGAACTCTTGACGGGGGATACACCTCTCGACTCAAACACAGCTACGTTCCACCGGTTGGAACTATCTTGCGCCTCAACGGGCGGGATCTCAGGCCAGCAGACCATGCAGCTCTCAAGCACACCGCGGGATCGCCCGATCATCATCATGGTGGGCAGCAGTTCAATCCACAACCTCATCTCTAAGCACATGGTGCAACAGATCTGTCTTCCCTCAGTTCCATTCCCGGATGTTACGGTCCGTTAGGGTGATGGGCTCCACCGCCCGTCTCAGGGCCGTTGCATTGTCGTCTCTCTCTCTCTATGGGGACCTGCTCCGTGACCGCAGACATCTACATATTCGGCTTAGGCGGTCTCGACGCCATTCTGGGAGTGGCTTGGCTCTGCAGCTTGGCGAAGTATGCATTAATCTGCAGACTATGTCCATGCAATTCCTGCATAATGGCCAACCATGTCGTCTCGACGACGACTCCGCCCTCCTACGCTCTCCGAGCTCCCTCTGCACGATCCAGTGGACCACGGACGTTGGCCTCTTCGTGAGGCTGTGGGCCCTCTCGAGAACGCCCGTTGTGCCACTTCCTTTCCCGACGGGCCACCATGAGTTTTTGACCGCGCTCGCCGACGCCATCAAG
Organism: Platanthera zijinensis; assembly: GCA_039513925.1. Taxonomy (NCBI): domain Eukaryota; kingdom Viridiplantae; phylum Streptophyta; class Magnoliopsida; order Asparagales; family Orchidaceae; genus Platanthera; species Platanthera zijinensis. The sequence goes on from CM077096.1 coordinate 21,678,973, forward strand.
CCTCAGACGAGTTTTCCACCAGCCTAGCTTTCTCTGGTCCAGAAGAAAGATGGCAGTTGACGCCGAACCATCAAGCCAAGCTACTTGGTCGCCGATACTACTTTCAGGGAGACTCTGGTTCGCAAGTGGTCCATGTTGATGGGTCTTACCGTCCGGAGTCAGAGGTACCGGGGTTGCCCCAGGATCACTTCTGTCGCCGCCACTCTGACTGTTGCCTTGGGGACAAGGCATATTTTCCAGACGGCGACATTGTTACGAGTATTCATGGTGGATGTGGCGCGGATCGATGAAGAAGAACCGGGGGCGTCAGGAGCAGCTTGGACCGATGAGAATGACCCAGGCGGGGTCGGCGCGAAGGATATTTAATATTAAATATGTTGCTATGATTGGTTGAGGTACTTTTAGTAATTTCCGTATTTCCTATTTTTGTTGTTTCCTTTTGTATTCGTTTCTCGCCTATAAAAGGGCATGTAGACCTTGTACTATTTTATCTTGGATGTGTTATGAAAAGGGTTGTCCCCTTGTTTCCTCTCAAACCCTAATCCCCTTCTTCTCCTTCCCTCACCGGCCCTCCTCTGTCAGATTCCTCTCCTAGACTGTATCATTATATGTGGACTTATTATGCTTTTATATGTGGACTTTATTTATGTGTATTTATTATTTTAGATGTTGACATTTGTGAGATTGATTGTGTCCTAATATTTCAATTACCGCTATTTTAAATTTCAATTTCAATTTCATCTAATGAATTCTAACATGACCCCAAACATCAAAATTACTAATTCCAATTCATGTAGCAGAATTCCTACATTCAGCCGAAAAATAGAATTGAGATTAATTTCAATTCCAATTCACGGGGTAATTGGAATTAGGTCAATTACAATTCATGTGGGAATTAGAATTGGGTCAATTACAATTCCTGTGGGAATTGGAATTGGCTCGATTACAATTCCAAAGGGAATGGGAATTGGGTCAATTCTAATTCCTGACAAGCAAACGAAGCCTAAGTTTTCTTTTTTGATTACCACTGGGGCTCTCCTTTGCTCCTCCTCAAAGTCCATAAGAGGTAATTTTAAACATGCTCGTAAATCTCCTAATATTAAAAGAGATCTCAGGAGCCAATGCATGAACTTGTATGAAATTAATAGGAGTTTTCTGAAATGAGAAGGTGAACTCACCTTGATTCTATGACAGTAGAAGAGTTGGGGAAAGACAATTCCTGGAGAGCACATCCCCTGAATGTCGGAGGGGAAGAGGAAACTACAAGGTCGGAGGTTTGACCTTCCATTTGGAAGAAAGAACAAACACAAGAATCACTGCTATTGAGGCAGCCAAATCAACGAGGTGATTGTTTGGGTGGTGCGGCCATTGTGTGCTTTCCAAACGGCGGCAAAACTTGATGTCGCTAGACCGATCGACTTCGATGTCACACGAAGAACGATCGTCGAGGACCGGTGATGGAAGGGAACAATTGTAACTGCTTGAGTGGTCATGAGGAACCCTAGCCATGAATCATCTCTTCCTTCTGAAGTGTCAGTTATGAATGAAGAGAGGGATATGCGTAAATAAAAAAGAAAAATGTAACTCGCCTCTTAAGTAATAGTACCCTAAAGCCTAAGTGAATGTTTGGAATGAACACACAATTTGAGCTATATAATGTGTGTATACAACACTCAAGCCTTTATCCCACTATAGTGGGGTCGGCTATATGGATCCTTTGTCGCCATTGTGTCCTACCTTTAGTCATAATCTCACTAATGCCTAAGTACATCATGTCTTTCTTTATAGTTTCATTCCAAGTCTTTATTGGTCTAACCCTCCCTCGTTTAACATGCTTAATGACTAGACTCTCACAACGCCTAATAGGCGTATCTAATGGTCTCCTTTGTACGTGTCCAAACAATCTTAGTCGAGCTTCTCGCATCTTCTCTGCAATTGATGTTACTCTTGTCTTATCCATGATACATTCATTCCTAATTTTATCCAGTCCTGTGTGTTCACGCATCCACCTAAGCATTCTCATCACCGCAACTCCCATTTTTTGCTCATGTACACTATTCACCATATAATGCGTGTATGTTTCAAATTAATTAAGAATTAAAATTTTAACAATAAAATTATATAGCTCAACGTTCGCCAAATTTTCAAGTGCACAAGAAAATTTGCATTCTCCTTCGCACGAAAGACTAAAAGCTAAACTTACACGAATAGATTTTACAGAAAATTAAAACAATCATGCAAACAAGTCAATAAACTTCAAACAACCATGTGATGATCCTCCAATATTCAATAAAGAAGAAAGAAACACAATAAAAACACTCACAAACACGAGGAATATAGTAGTGGGTAGGTAATGTAGGGATGGTGTTGTGTCTGGAAATGACTTGGTTGCAGGAAACAAAGATGAAACGGATGTTCTTCACAGAATGTACGTATCGGATAAGGGCTGACAGTTTTACTCGAAACAAGAGAAAATGGAGAAGGTAAGCTGCCTAGAGGGGGTTCCTACTGGCGAAGAAAGGAAGGGAGGAGGGGAGGATGCAAAGCTTTAGCAATGGTGGGGAAGAAAGAACTACGAGGATGTGGAGTCGGGTAAGAGAAGGCAGATCAAGGTAAGGGAAGGCAGATCACGGTTGAGAGGAGGGGAAGGATGTTGTTCTCAGAGGAGGTGTTCGATGGGCCGAAGCAGGAGGCGGGATCAGGGAGAGGTTCTTGGTTGGAGATGCACTTAGGAGTAGGAACGTTTGTTGAGTACCAAAGGGAAATGTTGTTGGTGTGTTGGGAACGAGAGGGAAAAGTGGTCGGAGGTTGTGTCGTGGGTAGAGCTATCACGATTCCGGTTCGGTTCTGGTTCCATTAAAACCACGAACCAAACCGCTAAGATAAGGGTTCTTCAATTTAGAACCAAACCGTATTTGGTTTGACTGGTTTCGATTCTAGTTCCGATTCCAACATAACTGTAGGAGCATTATGGTTTGGTTCTAGTAGGAACGTTTGCCGAGTACCAAAGGGAAATGTTGTTGGTGTACTGGGATCGAGAGGGAAAAGTGGTCGGAGGTTGTGTCGTGTGTAGAGCTGTCACGGTTCCAGTTCCTGTTTGGTTCTGGTTCCACTAAACCATGAACAAAACTGCTAAGATAACGGTTCTTCAATTTAGAACCAAATCTTATTTGGTTTGACTGGTGTCGGTTTTAGTTCCAATTCCAACATAACTTTTGGAACCGTCGTGTTAACGGTTCCGATTACGATTCAACAAGAATCAAAACTGAACCGTCCACTAACAGTTCGGTCCGATTCTATGTGGTTCGGTCCGGTTCCAACCAAAACCAAATTTGACGGAATGGATGAGGGAAGCCAAAAATAAAACATTAGAGGGGAAAAGAAAAACCGTTCGGTTTTTTGCAAGAGGGACTTTGAAATTCGGAGACCGGGCGCAGAAATTTTTTGTTATACCAAGGAGTATTTTTTGTATAATATAATAAGAACTTTGCCTTGTTCCTCTTGAGATCTTAATTTACAATTAAAATTTTGTTTGAAAAAATATATTAGTTAATTTAATTTGACTAATTTATTGGCTACAATTAAATTTGTCTTTTATGATTGTTAAAATAGCCCATGTAAAGGGCTCATTATTGGGCCCTCTTTTATTGTTTTATCTTCTCTCCTCCTTTAGTCCCACACCTTGTATAAGATTATCTTCTCTCTTCTTCCTCCTATATATTTGTATTCTCTCCTTGTATTTACATACACAAGCAATACATACAAGTTTTTGAGCTCTCTCAACAATGATTAATATTAAATAGTCAGTGTATACCCTCTATATTTTGAAAGTAAAATATTTCAAACAAATATGTGAGTAAAATTGAAAATACATTATATAACTGTATAAAAACCGAAACTGTGCTGCAAAAACTGATTTCAAACCGCATTAATATCAAACCGCACTGCATGTTTTTGGTGCAGTGTAATTGTGTTCTATCTAAAATTGATCCTCTTTGGTGCAATTGCGGTTTGAGTTCAAACCGCATCAGTTTCACTCTTAATAGTAAGTATAAATGTTATAGATAGATTATAAAAAATAACAATATTATAATATTATTATTAATAATAAATATTATAAAATAATTATTATTATACAACCCTTATTCGTCAAGGAGGGACTCAGACGCACCACATAGGCAAAAGGTCAAGGTCATCATTAAAAAGCAGGACCAAGTCAACAAAATACCAGGACGGGTACTCATCATTATGTGTGAGTATCATACTCGCCCAAGCGAGCAGTCAACAAGGAGGTTTTGCGAGCATCAGAGATACTCGCATATAAGCGACCTTCATCAACATTTCGCCAGACGCGGGCGAGAACCTTCAATAGTCGCCAGCTGTAATGTCGCTTAGTGTCGAGCTGCGAGATAAGCGAGTCCAGGAGGACAACCTCGCAGGGTTAGGGCTCCTCGCCCAGAGACCCCCCCCCCCCAAATTTTGTCTATAAATAGGACCTCGTGGATACCAGGAATGGCACCTTGAAACCTTGACCCCCCCCCCCCCACTCTCTTGAGACCAATTACTCTCTAGGTGGTGCCTTCCTCCTACCTTGCTCAGCTGTTTACGGTTGTGGAGGGAAATTTCCTCTAAATTTTTGGGTACGTGGTGGGACCTCTCTGTTGTAGTGCATGAGGTCCTTTAGTTTTTTCTTTCTCTTTCTTGATTTCACCTTCAGAGTCAGTGGGCCGAACCACGGGATCAGTAGCCTCGGGCTGCACTTAGATATGAAATGTGGAGAGGGGATTTTCCTGACTTCAACAACAACAATAATAATAAACGGGTCGTCGTTCGGTTCTGCTCCGGTCTGGTTCGAATCGGGTCTAAAAATTCTGAAACCGCCTAAGACTTGTATGTTGTGGTTCTGGTTCCAATTCCGGTTCGGATAATAAAATGAAAGAACCGCACCCGGACCAATGTTGTTCACGGTTCCAAAATTTAAATCGGAACCCAAATAATTTGCGAACAGTTCGGTCCGGTTCTTTACGGTTCGGTTCCGATTCGGTTTACGGTTTTCGGTTTAAAGTGACAGCTATAGTCGTAGGGGGAGGGGGCTGTAAGAAAGTGAGGTTTGTTTGTAGTTACAGGCGATAGGGAGAAAGGGGGATGAACAATGATGAAGGAACGTGAATGGTTAGATATGTGGAGGACGGGATGTGCGATTTGCGATGAGTATGTGGCTAAGGGAATACACGGGAAAACAAAGTGGGAGGTTATGAGAATGAAAAATAAAACTGAAATAAACCAGAGCGTCGCACCTCGAGGTCTCACGGCGCCGCATCACGAGTGATTGCCAATTCTGGATTTGCTCATAAAATAAATAACACTGAAAATGAAAGCCTCCGCCCCTATTTATAATGAGAGGGGCCGTTAGGCACCCGGCGTGAACGAATATGATTTGTTGTTACACTTGATGTCCTAAAACACCAAATAAAAGTTCAAATAAATAAACAAGATACATATAAATACTAAAACGGCACTCCGGACACACTCGTGGTCTCGGATCGTCGATCCGATCAACGCCTCCTGCGCGAATACAAAATGTGGGCCCCGCCGAATAGCGAACCATAGTCTGCCGTTGATCCCCATCACCACCATTGCCCTTTATAATTTTATTAACTAAGTGTGGCACGCTCTAGCGCAGTAATAAATCACACTTACCTAAAATCCGCAAAATAACTTATTAAATGAGTTGTTCGATTAATTTAACTGGCTAACAAGAAGGCTAAAATACATGATTACCTCAATCGATGGCGGAGATGCCGACACTAAATCTGGTCATACCCTGAATTTAAAAATAACTGTGAATTCTTGATACCTTAATCCTAAAAACTAAAACCAAGTAGAAATATATAGATGGGGAAATTTAAGGCAAACGAATTTAATGACTCATATTGTGCGATCAGATCCGGTACCATAACTCTAAAAATAGAACTCCGGAAAATAAAAGAAAATACATAAAAAAAGAAAATTCACGCTAAACACAATGGTCCAATCGTCCAACTATGCAAATCAATGTGGATTTCAAAATCCTTCTCTTCATTGTTATCATAGGTAATGCGCTTCAAAATTAAGAAGAGAAGGTAATCAAACAGAAAGATATAGCATAGTTCCAAAGGGAATAAACAAGGAAGATATTTACATAGAAATACAAGCGAGTGTGTCCCATCCATCTGTACTTTTCAGACTCGATGTCAATATCAGCTATCAAGCCTGCATATTACATTATAATAGTTTAGTCCAACTACTCCCAAAGTAAACACAGAAAGATTATATCCTCCAATGAACAGTATTAACATGACAGATAGCTTAAACATAAGCATTTGACTACTAAGTATGTGCTGGTACTCCCTGCACTTTTACATACCCCATGAAAGCATTAAGATGCTAAAGAACATTGTTTTTCCTTGCAACACAGTCGTGACGTCTAATGCTCGTTTGTGCCCTGAAAATTGAATGAAATCGGGGAGAAGGATTTAGAAGCAATAATCTTCAAAGAAGAAGAACCGAGCAAAATAAGGCATTTACCTCTTATAACTGCAAATGTAGCATTCTGAATTGAGTACATTTCTCCAACGGCATCCAAAAGTGATTTGGCCAACCCATTTCCTGTCCCTGCAGTTGTTATCAAAGACACAGGATTAGTTCAAATCACAACTCACAAGCGGTCAAGCGCTGAACTGTAACATTTGGAAAGTAATTAACCGGATTATGTGATCAAGCAAACAGAAGGGAAAAAGAACTTTTTATTAGCAAATAAATCTGTGCGACTAAAATAGATTCATTGAGGAATCCATAGAATATGCGTGTTAATGGTGGAGATTACGGTCTTCTAGATAATCTGGACTTTAAAAAAAAGACCCATTCGTCTGCATAATTTAAGCCTGATGATTTGTCTTTTACATAGATTATCCAGACGATTTGCCCATATTGGACCATTTGCTCACAAGTGTGGCCGGTTTGAATGATTTTTCTTTTAATCGTGGTCACAAGTTCATACAAATTTAAATTGATTGACTAGGGGCTTATTTTAAGGCTGTTGGAGGCTTCTACATTATAAATATTATTCTCAAGCCCTAAAACAAATGAATGAAGAATTTTGGAAGAATCAAAGAACATTCATTAGATCTTAAGTTTTAATCTCCAAGCAAAAGTTTTTCTCCTTGCTTATGAGCAAGTGTTCTCTCTCTCTATCAGAAATAAACCTAGAAGACCTGACATATATCGAAATCCATTTGGTGCAAACGCCGCCGTACGACGGGTAACCAAATGGCCGGCGGTGGCGCTTGATCCGTTTGCACCCGCTGCGCCATGGGAAATGGAGGAAAACAGAGGTATTCCAACAGCAACCTCCCCCCTCCGGTTCCAAAAACCCTCCTCCTCCCGCCGCCTGAGAAAAACACCAAACCAAACGAAGCCTTAGTGGGCATCGAAGGTTGGTTGCAAGACTTGCAACCGTCGGTCACGGCATTGGTGTGACGCCGAAATTCTGCCTCCTCCCTCTTGGTGCGACGCCAAAGGTGAATCCCCTCCTTCCCCACCTGTCAGCCTGCTATTCCTCTCAGAACACATACCCTGTTGCCCATTCCCCTCCCCCTTGACCAATCCCATCAACGTAAACCCCCTCCACCTACTGTTCCTGATTTTGCTGTTTTTTATTGACGTGCTCACAAAGTGAACATCACTTTGTCTTTGGTGAACTCAAGAATACATTGATCGTTGTTGTTGTTGGCTCTTGTGGGTTATACTTAGTGGCTGAAATTTGATCTAAGTAGTGGCTAAAATTTGGATTTGCCATTTTTCTTAGATTAACCTAAGTTATCCCTTCCTTGGGCAGCTCCTAAAGATCATAGTTGTGGTTGTCTTAGGAGTTTTCTCGTACCTATTTAACGGGGCAACTTTAAAGTAAATGATTTTGTTGATACTGCATAGGATGACGTCCGACGATAGACGCGGCGAGAACCCTACGAAAGACAAGGGAAAAGAAAATGTAGTGAGTCCTTATCACTTTAATTACATTTATCTGAATTATTTTGAAGTATGAACATGTAGAATTAGTTTAATCTGAGCCACTTCTTCATGCACACTAAATATTGAAATAATTGAATTGAAGAAATTCGAAGTTTTGAAATCGCTGAAAATTATGAAATCGTTGAAAGGCTAAATATGGATTAGCAAACGATAGAAACTTTGAGGGGAATATTATATAAATATTTCATTTAGAAAATGAACAAGAATTGAATATAAGAAGAATAAGAAACTGAGTGTGCATCGACGCATAGAAATGATAAGGGTCAACCTCGTTGGAGGGGTAGAACTACTACAGAATTTTAATAATTTCAAGGAAGGTCGTGCGTTCAGACACCCTGAATTGGAATAGAATTGTCTAATCTAGGAGGCGTGAAGGCCTGAAGCATGTTTGATCGCCCTAGATTTGACATTTATTTGATGGGCGCAGATAACTGATAGATTTGAGAATGACCATCGGCATTTCGGAAGACGATGTGATAAGAAAACTCAGAATTGAATACAAAAATAAAGAAGAGAACTGAATACAAATACGAAAAAGAATAAAAGAAATAAGGAATTTAATACGTGAAACAATTTATTCTTTTGTACCAGTTCACTACTACTACTGTACTTTTATTTCTTGCTTTATTGTTTCACTTTTCCTACTACACATGTTCATATATATAACTACATATTGATCGTGTTTGCTTGCAGTCCGACATAAGAGGTAAGACACTCTGATGGCGCGTCACGCCCGACACAGGTGTATTCCCGCAGGAAGCGGTGACCCACTGCCCAAACGGTCGATCAGAGTTTGTGGTTGCGTCTGGATGGTCGATCCGAGTCGAGTTCATGTATTACTTTTTTTTATTTTGAGTTGTATTTGACGTCGGATCGGCCCAGATAGTTTGAGACGTACGATTCAGGTGGTTTGGTGTATTTTATGGGTATTATGTTGCAGTTATGCTTTTAGGGTAATATTTATATGCAGGTGGTTCATGCTTGGGCAGTATCGAAGGTTGGATTGCGGTTGCAACCCGTCGGTCAGCGTTCTCCAAGTACGACGCTGGGAAGAAACCACCTTCCGCTCCTGGTGCGACTCCAGGGTGAGTCTCCTCCGCCTCCTCCTCCTTCCCTGTCCAGCCCGCAATCCCCTAAAGTCGCAACCGCTTCTTCCCCCATTCCGTCGGCCTTTCCCAGTCGAAAAACTCCACTTCTCCCCATCCCGTCGTCTTACCGTCACACCTTAGTCCAAACGCCACCAGAAACCTCCCTCCACTCCTCCAATCAACTCTCCACCGTCGTAAGCCTCGACCTTTCCTCCTCCCTCTTCGCCAGCCCCCTTTCAGCCCCTCTTCCATCCTTCCAAAGCCATTCCCATCCTACCCAAACACCCAAAAGCTTTTTCCCCAGTCGACAACCCCCACATCTCCCCCCATCGTGAACCCTTACAGCCACCGTCCGCCCCATACAGCCCTTATCTACCCCACTCAAACCACTATCGGTCCCAAACTTCTCTTCCAACGCATTTCACACTTGCTACAGCCTTGGATGCCCACCCCAAGCCATCAGTTGACACCGCATGCACATGTAAGTCGTTACTTAGAGTTATTATTTCTATTGTGATTACTTGAAACCATATATTTGTGGATGTCTTTATTGTTTGTTACTAGTATTGGTCCCCATATGAATTGCAGGGCCGATTCTGTTCACGCTTGATAAATTTGCACCTCAGTTGTTTGGTGGATTGAAACCTGCTTTTTTTATTAAAAAATTTGTGACCGTTTGTGCCTCCGTTAGTTTCTTAAAATAATTAATTATTGTTGCAATTTTTGAACGGACCACTTTATGCATTGGCATTACATTTCACCGCATATAAGATTGCATTTAGAGAGTCCTCCCCAAGTCATCCCTCCACTGCATCACACTCAGTTTTTTTAAACTAACTGGTTATTAATTTCTATTTTTAGGATTAGACAGCCAACGTGCCAGACCCCGCTAGGAGGTTTCCTACAGAGGTTGAAAGAAAGCAAAGAGAAGACGTAGTTCAAGCACATGTTAGAGTTTTGATATATATTAGAGTTTTTCTACAGTCTGTATATTATACATATGTACTAGTTTGGTTAACAGTTGTTTTCCCTGTACTTTGGCATGTGACATGATGCATCATATGCTTTAATGAATGAAAAATTGTTTTATGTTGTTTCCTCATACTACAAAAATAATCGTAGCACATACATACTTCTTGATCTTCAAACGTCTTCAGGCTCTTTTTCGTGTTCAAAGTCTTCCTCCTCACCTTCCTCCCGTTCGACAGTTACTTGACAGATGGTTGTGTTGATTGCTTAATTACTCTTCCCACTAAAATTTTAAGCATACAGGATGGTGTCCTAGCATTTTTATTCTCCCTGGGCTGATTCGAACATACCAAGATTTTTGACTATCTTCAAGAGTCTATTACGGGTCATTTTATGGAGTTATTTATTATTAATTATTTCTTAATATGCATTTATCTTGTCTTAGAGTAGCGTTCTTATATGTCGTCATTATTTATGTTGTGTCTTTGGGTGGTGTCCTTTTTAGTCGCATGTCTAAGTTTGTTTTGTATTTCCATTGAAGGTCTGTTGTAAGTCCTATTTAAAGGACAAATTGGGTCTTGTATTGGTACGAAGAAAGAAGTCTATTTTCTCAAACCCTAAAAGAGATCTTGGAAGCTCTCTCTCTCTCTCTCTCTCTCTCTCTCTCTCTCTCTCTCTCTCTCTCTCTCTCTCTCTCTCTCTCTCTCTCTCGAGCACGCCCCATTTAGGCAGCCGCAGATAAGGCTCCATAGTATCTCCATCACCGTCATCTCCACCTCCCGGCCACTCCTTCGACAACCTCTGAGTAGGCCTTTTATAACTTGGTATCAGAGCTCTCGGTCCTCTTTTGTCGACGTCATTTCCGCCTCCGCAAAAGTATATTCCAACTTGCCAATAGCTCCTCGGGTTGTCTTTTTCGCTTACCTACATTACTTTGTCAGCTTTCCCACAACAATCCACGTCATCGAGCCCATTTCCGCACTATTCTTCAGTCGACATCCCCCGCTGCGATCCACGACAGTACCACAACAGCCACATCGTCAAGCATCGTTGAGCCCACCGCTGTTCTCGACTTTCTCCTTTCGCGTGAAGCTAGTCGACAACCCCATGATAGATGCTAGATCTCAGTTTGGCGGTGTTTCAGGCGCGTATTCCACACGGCTGTGACCAGCCCGTCGTTCCTCTATTCCTTTCCCCATCGACATACGACCAAGTTTGTCATGGCGTCGCCTAGGCGACGGCGACGCCTAGGCGTCCAGGCGCTCGAATGTGTACAAGGCGTCCCTTGTTATAAATTTTTTTAAAAAAAATATAGACTGCGGTTTTTATAGTCTAAAGTATGTACAGGTTAAAAAAAAATTAATACTTTAGACTACGGTTTTTATAAAAACAACAATCTAAAATATTTTAAAAAAACATTAAAATACTTTATGCTGCGATTTTTATAAACAACGCAGTCTAAAGTATTTTAAAAAATTTTGATACTTTAGACTGCGGTTTTTGTAATAAAAAAAATTAAGCCTATACATATTTTAGACTGCAGTTTTTATAAAAAACACAATCTAAAGTCTATCTTAGTTTTTTTTTAAAATCTAGATGTCGCCTTGACTTGCTCGCCTTATTGTCGTCTTGACTTGTTCGTCTTATTGTCGCCTAGGCGTCTGCCTTATCGCCTAAGCGTCCAGGCGCCCGACGCTCGCTTTGGTTCGCCTTGACTTCGTGACAAGAATGAATATGACGACGTCATCGCACACGTCGTACCCGCAAAAGGGAACGCCACCCCATCTCCGACTTTTTGGCAACGTTGCCCGGTCTCCACCTTTTTTATCAAAAGCACGGCTTCCAGTTAGACCGCCACTCACGCATGGGCCTACAAAAATTAATTTCTGCCTATTCTAGTCGGGCACTTGGAATAAAGTCATTCCGATCCAGCCCACAATCCACGCTCGTCTTTCCTTCTTCTTGAGCCATATGCAGTGGCATGTCATTTATGACTTTAATTTTTAATTGATTAATCATTTCTTGATTAATTAAGTAATTAACTAATTATCATGGACAGCAATGTTAGCAGCACGGAGATTGCTGACCTTCGTTCGATAGAGAAAATAATGATCTCCTAGGACGCACGCCTTGGAGGCCAAAGCACGTCGTTGGAACGTCATGACCACGCTCCTCCGCAAATTTAATAATTTGATAGCCGGTCTTTCACTGAAGACTTCAGCCACCACTAGTCCCCACAGTCGTCCTTCCACAGCTTCTAATGCCAGCCGCGCCATCGCTCTGCATTGTGGTTGTCCTTTCGCCACTAACTCCTACATGCTCCACCTCGCAGTCATCGACATTGTTGCCTCGGTTGCAGACACCTACCCTGTCAGCCCCTATGGATCCATTTCTTCAACTGAACGTCCCCAAGTCGGCACAACCATTGATGATAAATGTCGCTCCTCCATCTGGGCTACCATAGCCTTCGCCTGTCTGCAACCGTCAAGGACCCTCGTTCAACCCGTTCATCACCATATTTTATGCCTCCGCTAAAGTAACACGATACCAAGAGTTATTCTGGCGGGAAATCAAAGAGACAGATGATCAAGCAATGTAAGCCTCATTCGAGCTTGAGGACAAACTTGATTTGAAGGACAGAGGAGATGTTAAGGGACCTTTTACGGCATTATTTATTATTTATTATTTCTTAATATGCATTTATCATGCCTTATAGTCGTGTCTTTATATGACGTTATTTGTGTCGTGTCTTTAAGTGGTGTCCTTTTTAGTCGCATGTCCAAGTTTGTTTTGTATTTGAATTGAAGGTCTGTTGTAAGTCTTATTTAATGTGCCCATTGGGTCTTGTATTGGTATGACAGAAGAAGTCTATTTTTTCAACCCCAACAAGAGATCTTGGAAGCTCTCTCTCTCTCTATCGAGAGAGAGAACGCCCCGCTTAGGCCAATCCTCCGGTAACCACCTTCAAGTAGGCCCTTAACAGAGTCCTGTGGTCGGGTTCTAGAGCATGATGTCCTGGTTATTTATGATTTATAACCACGTGAATATACTTCATTCCTCTTGAAAGTATATTAACCTTGATTGGGTCGATTCAATTATTCATCCACCTTCGTGGCAAGATTGATGCCTTCATCCACGAAATAGAGATTTGAAGCTGACCCTAATCCTTGATCGAGGTACAGAGTCTGTCGGTTCACCAAGCCATTTGTCGTCCTTTAGTTTCATTAATATTATTGCAGGCAAAAAGTCTATGCTATTCCTGAGTATATTATTGATTGAACATCTTGCTTTGTTTGCATTCCGAATACCCTTAATAGAGAGTTAGGTCATAATCTGCTAGGGGAAATTGAACATTTAAGATCTCCTTCATCCGCCGCCGCGACCATAATGATTGCTTAACTTGTGTCTATGGTTGTTTTAAAATTGATCCCACTACGTGAAGGCTCCACTAGGAAGCTTATAAAAAACAAACTTGACATGCACATTTCCCATTATGCCCATTAGATCAAAGTACTTCTCCAACTTTATCAAAGACTTCTTCAACTTTACCAACCAATCTAGGAATTTCTCTGCATTGAGATTTTCGTCAAAAAGAAGGGAAGAAAATCTTTGAGTTTCAATATTGTTTTTCATGTTTGAACCCAGGAGCACGAAGTTGAACACAAGACCCTTGGCAGAATTGCACTTAGTGCATGCCTTTTTTATACGAGAGGGAACAATGAATGAATGATTGATTGAATTTCAAGGGAACAATGAATGATTTGGTGAAAACAAGTAAGGGAGATGAGATGTGATTTAAGTGAATGATTGAGATGTTCTAGGCATCGAATCTTTTGCAGTAGGATTGAGCCAAGCCATTTGCCTTGAATTGAGATGAATCCACAATCAACCAATACATAATTAAAGAAGTGAAATAAAGAGGATACAAATAAGAAAATAAGTAAAATAATAATGCAAAAAAATGTTCCTAAATTACTTCATCTTAACACAACAGTTTACATTTCTGACGACTATACATTTCACATTTTCATTAGAAAATAGAGTAAAGAAAAGAAAGGGGGAGAGGGAACTAATGGAATAGGAAGAAAAAACAGAGACTGGAGAAATGACTTTGCCCTAAGTAGAACCCATGCATCCAACCTAAAATCAATTGGTGAGAGGAGAGACCCAAAGACTTGCAAAGTACACACGACAACATGGGATACTCAATGTTATAAATCTCACCCTTTCATGTGAGCGAACCAAAGGGCAAATGACTTGGACACATGCAAAAGTTCAGTAGACGTGTGCTGCATTGGGGCGTAATCGAACATAACACATTGCCACATTGGGATAATATTCCAACAAGCCTCATTGCCCCTTACCTGGATACACATGGATAATAGGAATGTGGGCCTCAACCTCTATTTCATATTAGAACTCAAGTGTCTAACTGATAGGAACTACTAGGTAGAAGGAGAAACTAGAGAGGAAAAGTAGGGAGAAAGCTAGGGTTTGAGAGAAGAAGGGGAAATACCATACGGTTATGTTGCCTGCCTCCAAATGATGACATTCCCGGGTATAAATACCTGGGCCAAGGAGGGAGCCGGCCGGCCCCTCCACATAGGGCTGAACCGGTTGGTTCAGCCCATGGCCGGCCGGTTCTACTGAGTGGGGGCTGAACCGGATGGTTCATCCCCTTCGTCGCCTGTTGTCTCCTTGCACCTGCGAGCATAGTAACGCCCCGAGAAGCGGGCCGCGGTTGGGGGCGTAACATTCTCCTCCCCATCAAGACTCAGCTTGTCCTCAAGATGGAAATCTGGGTATAATTCCTTGAAGTCCAACAGATCAACCCAAGAATTATGTGCTTCTGATAAGTGCTTCCACTTGACCAACAGCTCGGCCCAAAACTCGGTGCCCCGCTGCTTCCACCTGAGTAAGAGAACTGTCTCCGGCACCGGCCGAAGTTCGCCTACCACGGTAGCTTCCGGCAAGAAAGGACTCGGTTGGGCATTGTCACCAACCTTCTTCTTAAGCAAAGAAACATGAAATGTCGGATGGATGCGTGAGCCCGCGGGGAGCTCCAACGTATAAGCGACGGGCCCCACCCTTTTGAGAACACGAAAGGGGCCATAATATCGAGGAGCCAGCTTCTGATTTGTGCGGCGAGCCACTGAGAGCTATCTGTAAGGTTGGAGCTTAAGGAAAACTTCATTGCCCACGGCAAATTCCCGCTCCTTGCGGTGCTTGTCCGTCTGGGTCTTCATGCAATTTTGGTCAATGTGAAGATTCGCCCGCAATGTCACTAAGGTGCGGTCGCGGTCACGAAGGGCCCGATCAACTGCTGGTAGCGCCGTGCTGCCTGGCTCATAACTGTTGAGAGAAGTTGGTGGACGGCCGTTGGCCACCTCAAATGGCGTCATCTTGCTGGCGGAGTGATAAGCAGTGTTGTAATAATACTCGGCCCAATGTAGCCAACTGGTCCAAGTCCGAGGCTCGTCCATGATGAAACACCTGAGGTATGTTTCCACGCTGCGATTAAGAACTTCTGTTTGGTCGTCAGTCTGGGGGTGATTCGCAGTGCTGAAACTCAAGCAAGTCCCTTGAAGCCTAAAAAGCTCCCGCCAGAATTGGCTCACAAAAGTGGGATCACGATCAGAAATGATGGCGCGTGGTAGACCGTGCAAGCAGACGACCTCCCGGGTAAAGAGTTCGGCGACCGACTCCGCCGTATAAGGGTGACTGAGAGCAAGAAAGTGATCATACTTGGAGAGCTTGTCGACCACCACCAAGATGACCGACTTGCCCTGATACTTGGGCAATCCGTCAATAAAATCCATCGATATAGTATCTCAGATGTGCTGCGTAATCGCAAGTGGGTGAAGCAATCCGGTCGGTGTGGTGGTCTCGTACTTCTGGCGCTGACATGTCTCACACTGGCGGACAAACTGTTGCACATCCCGTCGCATCCCCGGCAAAAAAACATTTGCTCTCGCCCGTTGGAGAGTACGGAGCACTCCTGCATAACCCCCCACTGGAGAGGAATGGAACTCGTGGAGCATAACTGTCTTCCATGCGGAACCTGGAGGTATGACTACTCGGTCGTGGTAATGTAGTCGTCCACTCTGGAGATGATAACCTGGCGTCACGGTCTCCCCACGCCGAAGGGCCTCCACGAGGGCCCGTAGAGAGGGAGTCCGCAAAACCTCCTCGTGTATGTCATCGAACGAGTCGAAGACGGGAGCCGAGATCTGAGTGAGCGCACCATCAGGTAGGCGGGACAAAGCGTCCTTTTGCCCAAAAGAACACTTGGAGCGCTTAGCATAGAGCTGGTGCTTGCGTAGAAAAGAGAAGACCTGTTCAACATGGCACAAGTGATCTTCCCAATTAGCACTGTATATCAAGATGTCATCAAAGAAAATCAGCACAAAAAGGCGAAGTAGCGGGCGAAAGATCTCGTTCATATTGGCTTGGAAGGTGGACGGGCCGCCAGTCAGCCCGTTGGCCATCACCAGAAACTCGTAGCGGCCGTCGTGGGTTCTGAAAGCCATCTTATGGACATCCTCTTCCCGCATAAGGATCTGGTAGTAGCCCGACCGCAGGTCAAGCTTGGTAAATAGAGTCGCTCCATGTAGCTCATTCAAGAGCTCTTCCACCAAGGGATTAGGAAACTTGTCCTTCAAGGTAATGTCATTCAAAGCCCGGTAGTCAACACAAAATCGCCACAAGCCGTCCTTTTTTTTGACAAGAATAATCGGTGCCGAAAAGGAGCTCGTGTTGGGTCGAATGATCCCGGCGTCGAGCATCTCCCGAACGCTGCGTTCGATCTCTGCCTTCTGCATGTGTGGATACTGATAAGGCCGGATGTTGGTAGGCTCAGCTCCGGCCTTGAGGACGATCTGGTGATCCCGAAACCGCGATGGCGGTAGTGTACGTGAATCCTGAAAGACGTCCGCATACTGCTCGACTAAAGACTGCAACTGTATCGGTACCTCAGACGACCCAGCCTCGTCGGACCGCACCCCTAAAAGGACTGCCATCAAACTCTCATCCTCTCCTAGCTGATGCATGCTCCGAAGAGAAACTTCATTTACTGGCGAGGTTGTGAGACCTTTCAAACAGAACTGTAGGCCCCCCTGCAGAAACTCCATCGTCATGAGCTCTCATTCAAAAGTGACCCACTTCAGCTGTCGTAGCCACTGAACTCCGAGCACCATGTCTGATCCCCGTATAGGTAGAAGGTACACATCTGTGCTCTTAACGTATCCCTGAATCCGCAACTCCACTCCCTTCATGACCCCTTCGCACTGCAGCTGCTGTCGTCAGCCACCATAACTTGGAATGCAGCTCCCCTGGCAATGTCATGTCCAACCCGCTGAGCAACGGCTGGGTGAATGAAATTATGGGTGCTCCCGCTGTCCACCAATATTGTCACTTTCTCCTGTCCCACCCGTCCGGCAACCCGCATCGTAAGGGGAGGATTGCACCCTTCCATGGCCTGTATGGAAACTCCAAATTCCGTTACATCCTCATCCTCCAATAGCGACTCCTCGACTACAACCTTGAGCAAAGACTCGTCCGTCACATCCTCATGCAACATGAAAATCTGGAGCTTCTGGCACTTATGCCCGGGCACAAACTTCTCGTCATAGTTGAAGCAGAGGCCCTTCTCCTTGCGGGCCTGGAGCTCGCCCCACGACAAACGAGTCACTGTAGGCTTGGTAACCGCTTGCTCCCTCCTGGCTATGGTGGGTCCGGCAAGAGGCTTCCCCGTGGTCCTGGACCGTTGCCGATTCAGTCGCTCCTCCTAAATGCGTGCTAGGGTGATAGCGTGATTCAAGCTCCTTGGCATATAAGCATGAACCTCATCCCGCACTTGCTCCTTCAAGCCTGACACAAAACAACTCAGCAGTGTCTTCTCTTCCCAGCGTACCCGGTTGGCCAACCTCTCGAACTCTGTCCGGTACTCAGTCACTGTCCCTTTTTGTCTTAACTTCTACAGCAGCGTCTCAAAGTCCTCATATTCCAGCGGCCCGAATCGGGTCGTGAACCCCTCCACAAAATCATTCCACGACACGCAGTCTCTACCTCTCAGAAAACACTAAGTCCACTGGAACGCGTCGTCCTCCAAATGGAACGACGCCAGCTGCACATATTGCCCCTCCGGGACCTCCTGGTAGCTAAAGAACAACTACACCTTGTGAACCCACTCCAGTGCATCCCCCCCTTTGAACTTGGGAAAGTTCATGCGTGTTAACTTGGGTGGCATGTACGCATGTGGCCCCGCTGGCCCTTGCCAGCCTTGTCCTTGCCCCATCTGTCGCCCCACATGCCCGTCATGTCCACCCGGGTAGCCCTGAGGTGGCTGACCCTGGTGAGGAGCATGTTGCCCGGCCCACGGAACGTGGCCTCCAAATCCACCCAGAAAAACGTTGCCTCGCGGGTGAGGGAGAATCCCCGCTACAGCCCCTGGAGCTCGCACAGCAGTCCCCGGCCCTCCCTCCGCCTGTAGCCACGGTTGCCGCCCGCCGTCAGGATGCATGGCCGGCCCGAACTCAGCCGGCCCCGCAAAACAGGGCCCTACGCCTCCTGCTGCTGCCGGCGGCCACCCCGTTGCTCCCCCACGGTCGCCGGTGGCTCCCCATGGTCGGGCGACCCCGACGCCAGTGATTCCTCCCAACCCCGGCGCTCCAGTGCTCGCTGGCCAAGAAAAATTGGGGTTGATGCCCTCCGCTGTAGCCGCCGACCACACCGCCCCTCCCCCGCCTTCGCCGGAGGTCCCCCATGGCCGGGAGAGGCCGATGCCACCGTTCCCGCCCAGGGCCGACATCCCCGTGCCCAAACGCCCCGGATCGGGCGTTCCGTAACCCTAAACGGACCGATCGGGCCTTCCGCCGATCGGTTCTTCCTCGCTTGTGCTTTTTCCTTTCAACAGCGCCTTAAGCTCCTCCATACGCACGTTTATGCGCTCCTCCAATCGCTGCGTAGATGTGCGCATCTCTTGCTCGATCGCGGCTACCGAATCCAGCGATCCACCATAGTTTTCCTCCAAGGTCTCCAAACGGGTGACCTCCTCTTGCGTGCGAGTGGTGACCATCGTCGGAGAATGACCGCCTCTGATACCAAATGATAGGAACTACTAGGAAGAAGGAGAAACTAGAGAGGAAAAGTAGGAAGAAAGCTAGGGTTTGAGAGAAGAAGGGGAAATACCTTAGGGTTATGTTGCCTGCCTCCAAATGATGACATTCCCGGGTATAAATACCCGGGCCAAAGAGGGAGCCGGCCGGCCCGTCCACATAGGGCTGAACTGGTTGGTTCAGCCCTTGGCCGGCCGATTCTACTGAGTGGGGGCTGAACCGGATGGTTCAGCCCCTTCGTCGTCTGTTGTCTCCTTGCACCTGCGAGCATAGTAACGCCCCGAAAAGCGGGCCGCGGTTGGGGGCGTAACACAAACCTAAAATCAATTTTTGAGAGGTGAAGAGCGCCAAGGACTTGTAAAGAAAAAAAAGAGCATGGAATACAAAATGTGGGACTATTCTGATGTACCACTGCTTTTCAAGTGAGTGGGCAAGGGGTACGTATGACATGGCCAATAGACGTGTATCATACCAAACATAATACAACACGACATGTGTAACACCGGGAAAATATTTCAACAACTCTTTTGATTATGCGCATCGTGAATTGTTTTGACGTGATAGATGAGTGTCGGAGTCAGTGCAAGAGAGGTGGTATTGCATAAGGGTACGACCATGATTGAGACAGTTTAATTGTGCAAGAAAATCTCATTGTTATGAATGGAAATGCATCTTAAGATCTTCGGTATCTTCTCCTCATAGTCTCTTTGTTGTTTATTCCTTTGTATTCCTAACTCTTATCCCAACAATATAAGGTTCATCGGAAAATTGTGATGCGATATCATCTATTCTTAAGAAAATGCTTCTCTATACTGGCATAGACCTTGGATAATCCAAATTTTGTCACTTTATAATCTTAAATAGATTTTTTTACGTCCTCATTTTTTCTCTTTTGCGGTTACTTTTCCAACAAGTAAACATTGAATATTAACACCTCATAAACAAACCTGCAGGAATGATCCCAAGAGGTACCTTGATTGCTGTGGCCCAGTCTTCTCTTTGAAGCAAACCATTTAACACCTAACCAATATAGGAATGATTAAATGACCAGATTGATATGGAAATAAAAAAAAATAAGGCTAAACTCCAAATGTGATATCTATCAGCTAGAAGACCCATATCAGAAGATGATTCAAACAATAAGTTCATTTGAAACTGTTGAAACTACAGGATTAATTTTCTAACCTCTACAAGAACGCCGTCTCCACTGACACAAACAATTCCGTCGTACTTTAGGAGATCCAATTTATTGGCAAGTTCTTGAGCATGAAGATGATACTCCGTCTCTAAAAGATGAAAGAAGGTAAGTACTCACATGCAACATTCTACTCAAATATAATGAACCAAAACAACCAGAAATATATGTATAAAAAGCTCCCTAACCTTGCAAAGTATAGATGATATTAGCAGCTACCAATAGGGGCTTGATATCGGTGTCGAAGATCCTTCTTGCGTATTTCTTTCCACCGTAAGGGTTTAGAAAAATAAAAAACCTCCTTGGCCTGCCTGTTAGCAAACATAAAAAGGAACAGTTCTTCAGATGTTAAGACTGATAAAATTTTAAGCCCTACTGGGAGGGCTTTTCAAAACGGCCTCCAAATGCCCACCGTGTGCGGAGGCATGCTATATGAATGGCGCGAGAAACACCTTTTTTTGGTCTAATGAATTCCGAAGAAAGTGAACGGTTAGAAGTCTCTATCCCCCAGAGCTTCCAATAGCACAGATGGGAAAATGGTGTGTTCTATGATCTTGCAGGGAAGGAGTGATTGAGGAATAAAGAATCCAAGACAAGTTCACGATTGCTTATCATTACGATACTTGTCAAGTGATTTGCATTTGTAGGAGGTGAAAAAATTTTAGGTGAGTTACTCCCACCTAGAATTAGGTGAGAGAATAAATAGCAAAATTTAGAAGTGGACTCCGCCTCTTTTCTTCCTCTAAAAAATTTCTTGCACCTCCAGATCTCTCATCTCCCTCCCGGCGAAACCCTAAGGCCGCCTCCTCCCCCTCCCATGGCGAACCCCGGCCTCCTCCTCCCACGGTGATCCCCGGCCTCCTCCCACGGAGATCCCCGGCCTCCTCCTCCCACAGTGATCCCCGACCTCCTCCTCCCACGGCGATCCCCGACCTCCACCTCCCACGGCGATCCCCGATCTCCTCCCGCGGCGAACCCCGGCCTCCTCCTCCCACAGTGAAAACCCCGCCTCCTCCAGCGGTGAAACCCCGGCCTCCTCCTCCAACGGAGAAACCCCGACCTCCCAGTATTTTGGTGAAATACTGAGAGTTCTGATAGTATTTGACCAAATGTCATCAGAACTCTCATTATTGCACCAAATACTATTAGAAGTCTCAGTATTTCACCAAAATACTGTCAATATATTGTTGAATATCGTGCATAATACAATTCATGAATTAGATATTTTATATCAAATAAATATAATAGTGGGGAGAAGATGTTAATACGATTACATAATGTAACATATACCGTTTTGATAGATTGCAATGTGTTAGTTATTGACTTTTTTTGTCACAATACTGTCATAATATACAATATTTGATCAAATACTGTCAGAACTCTCAGTACTTCACCAAAATACTGGGAGGTCGGGGTTTCGTCGTTGGTGGAGCAGGAGGTCGGGGTTTCACCGCGAGAGGAGAAGGGGGGTCTCACCTCGGGAATAAATACCACCAATAGAAGTGGAGCAGGGGGGTCTCGCTACGGGAGTAGGAGGGAAGGTCGCCGCGGAAGGAGGGGTGTCACCGCGGGAGGAGGGGGAAGGTCGTCGATGGAGTAGGAGGAGGGGTGTCGTCGTGGGAGGAGGGGGAATGTCGTCGCTGGAGGAGGGGGGGTGTCGCCGCTGGAGGAGGGGGGTGTCGCCGTTGGGAGCCGCCGCTGGAGGGGGGAATTTCGGGCCTGAAAATCTCGCCCAATTTTGGGGAATGATTGGGGAGTGGGATCCAAATTTTGCTATTTATTCTCCCACCTAATTCTAGGTGGGAGTAACTCACCTAAAATTTTCTCGTAGGAGGTGGATGGCATCCCAAACAGGGCCTTAAATGTAAAATAAATTGTTTTATAAATTGAAATGTACTGAAAAGTTTGCACCACTAATATGAAGGCAACCTAAAAGATAATAACATAATAATAATAAATCTCATAACATCTCCGTCCTTCAAATCCAGCTTTTCCTCAAGCTCAAATGAGGTTTGCACTGCTTGATCATCTGACTCTTTAATTTTCCACCAGAATGACTCCCGATATCGTGGTGCTTTAGCGGAGGCATAAAAAAGCGATGAATGGGCTAAATGAGGGTCCCTGACCGCAGCGGACAGGCGAAGGAGATGGTAGCCCAGGCGGAGGAGCGACGTTGATCAGCAATGGCGGTGCCGACTTAGGGACGGTCAACTAAAGAAATGGATCCAAAGGAGCTGGCAAGGCAGGTGGCTGCAGACGAGGGGGCAATGCCGATGGATAAATTGTGAGGTGGAGCTTGTGGGAGTTGGTGGTGAAAGGACAACGACAATGGAGAGCGGTGGTGCGGCTGTAGCTGGCGTTAGAAGTTGTGGAAGAATGACTACAGGGACTGGTGGCAGTGAAGCTGAAATCTTCAGAGGAAGACCGACTATCAAATTATAAAGTTTGTGGAGCAGCGTGGTAATGACGTCCCGACTGTAACATCCGTTAGTTTTGGCGCGAAATTAGTTTATTATTGTAGGGTCGAGTCGCGACGAATTCTGACCGAGGCAGCGCGTCGTCGGGGTATGATTTAAGTTTGGTCAACTAACCGCATTCATTAATATGAGATTTAGGTTAGTCATAACTATTGTAAGACGCATTTTTTTAATTTAGGAACGATTCGCGGCAAGAATCATTTAAGTTCAACAGAAATTTTGTGGAGTGGGGTGCCAATAGCATTTCTCCCCCCCCCCCTCTACTCTTGCGGTTATCACAAAAACCGCAAATCCGCAAATGTGAATAAAAGCCGCAGCACTTTTTCACGGGAATAGGCCGCAAACCGCAAGCCGATACCCGATTCCTTCCTCTCCCGCGAACGACGAGCCTGACGCCTCTCCCGACGTTTTCCGATGCCCTAGCCGACGCCCGATTCTCCTCCAGAAGTCCAATCCGACTCCTCCTCCCTCCTCTGCAGGCGCCAGCAAGCCTTCCTCTTCCTTCCTTAGCCGTGGGAGAACCGGGCCTAACCCTAACCGAAGGAGGTTGAGTTTCGTTTTGGTTCCGGTGAGTCGAATCCTCCCTTATCTCGATTTCCTCATGAAGATCCTTCGTTTTGGAGGTTAGACTAAACAAATTTTTGTTCCTATTGCCCTATTTTAGGTTTTGTAGTTCGTGGTTCGCCGCGGAAGTTTAGTTGGGCGCTTTGAGAGTCTCAATCGCTATACGTAAAGGTAAATTATGAAGTTTAGCATTTGTTTTCGGTAACCCTAGTTGTATGGAAATTTTCCTCCGGAAAATCGTAGGGGAAAAATTATGAAAATAGGTGTACCTTAATTTGCAGGACTCTAGTAGGTTTGAGGCAGTTTTCTGAAGATCCCCAGCAGTAGGATTGCCTTCGGAAAAGCTAATGTCGTCGCGCGGAGTGTACGAGCGTCGCAGCAACACTGTAAGGAAATTCTAATTTCTTTTAGTTAGACATATCAAGTAATTATATTTTTAAACGCATGAGTAGGTTTCGTACAAGCATCATAACCATGCATAGAAAAGTGTGGCAGTAAGAAAATAATCGTGGAAACGCATAGGATAACGCCCTTTTCCATAACCACGTTAGTGAAGTCATGAACAGTTATTTTAGGTACGAAATTTTACCCGTGTACGTAAGTTTGGAGATTGTCCAACCAAGGGCGAGAAGGTTCCTTCAAGTCGACCATGAGAAAGTCGATGGTCGCTCAGTAGTTCACCAAAAGAGATATCCCAAGCAGAGTAGCATCAGACCGAAAGGTCAATGAGCACACAAGTCTTTACGTGCTCGGTAGAGGCGCACTACCTTTCTCATAAGACATATGGTATCTTGTGAGCAGTACAGTCTTGGGAGTTTACTTCCCTTTGAGACAGTTAGTAGATTTGAGACCGTGTCCGCGCGACACTAGAACAGTTGAGTTCGTAAGATGGTCTCGGGTCGCCAGTTTCAGTTGCGCGTTAGGAGCTACTCTGCCTAGAGCCTTCCAAGTAGATGTCCAGGTTAGAAGCCACTTATAACTCAAGTATAGTTCTGGCGTGAGACAGTACACTAGTTAGTGAACGCCAGGACTTGGGTTAGTGAACTAAAAGTCACGTACATAGAACGAATAGATGTTTTGACCAGGAAGTAGTGCGAAGACATGCATAACATATAGCATAAAGGTTTTTAATGCACAAAACTGTTTTCTAAAGGCATGCATTCATCATACGAAAATTGTTTTTAGTATCACTAGGAGGAGTTGTTTTTCTTTACTCTGACCCCTCGTGGGCAATGTTTTTCAGGTGACCCAGGTGGGGAACTACGTCTAGGATGAGCGTTATGGTGGTGTCAGTCAGTAGTATTTTACCTTTCAGTTTCCTTAATTCCAGTATACTCCTGTAGATGTGGTTAATGTAATTTATTAATGTTTTATCTAAATTGTATCAGACTATTAATGTTAACCAGATTTTCAGTTAATTCAATTCTTTTCATGTTAGTGGTTCTGTGAATCCAGTTTGAGGTATGTGTTTACCCTTAGCTTATTTTCCTAGCTTCCGCTGAATTTTTAAATTTCTTAGTAAATGTTTCTTTTACCTGCTGCATATTAGTTTTAATACTGTTTCCTAGTTTTCTTTATATCGCTGACCCGGCCGGACGGCTGATTTCTGAAATACTGGAAAGGGGTGTTACACCGACGACGTGCTTCAGGCCATCAGCGTCTCGAAGGCGTCCGTCCCAAGAGATCATTTTTTCCTCTATTGAACGAATGGTAGCAATCTCCGCGATACTAAGCTTGCGGTCCATGATAATTAATTAATTACTTAATTAATCAAGAAATGATTTATCAATTAAAATTAAAGTCACAAATGATATGTTGTTGCACCGGGCTCAAGAAGGAAGGGCGAGCGTTCCTTTTCGTGGAACTCAACAAAGGGTTGGTCTTGATGCGGCTCGAGATGGAAAGTTACAGCAGGTTTAAGCGGGCGCGAATTCCAAAATAGGTAGCAAAGCTTAATTGGGCGGAAAAATCGCGCTCCAAAATGAAATCTCGTCTATTCAGAGAGGCAAGAGACTTGCACGTGCAATAGGAAACCGCTGCAACTGTGTGTGATGGAGACGCATGAGACCGTTGGGATGGAGACAGGCTCGTGCAATATGAGGATCGTCAGAAGCGTCCATCAGAACAATGGAAACGCCCAAGACGGCTGCAGGCGAGCGTCGTGTGTGACAACGACATCGATCAAGCGTGCATGCGAAAAGCGAAGACGATAACAGACGAGCTTGTGGCTCTTGAGGGTTTTGACGTTGAAGGAACGTTGGCATGATTTCTAGATGGGGTTGACGATGCGGTAAGGTTTCTTCATTGGTTGGTGCGGTGTTATCGTGGACCGTGGCGGGGGGCTGTCTACGAAAGAAGAGTGAGGAAAGAGTGGCTCTGATATTAAGTTGTTAAGGGCCTACTCAGAGATTGTCGTGGGAGTGGGCGGCGGTGAAGAAGACGATGGGGGAGATACTACGAAGACTTGACCGCGGCTGCCTAAGCGGGGCGTGCACAAGAGAGAGAGCTTCCAAGATCTCTTATAAGGTTTGAAAAAATAGACCTTTTTTATTGATACCAATACAAGACTTGTTGCGGATCGCTCGAGGTTCCGGTAGACCGGACTAAATTGAATCGTCTTAGCCCGGGAGCGGTCGAGCGCGCAAACAGACACAGAGAAAGGAAAAGCTTACAAGAGAATTTTTTTAACGTGAAAAACCCTTCAACTTGGTGAAAAACCACGCGACCGGATCTGTGCCGGCCAAACTTCCACTAGATCTGAGCGTTGTTACAAGACTTTTTCAAGAACTCGAGGGCGGCAGACCGACTCTCATTACAATTATTAGGGAGAGAGAGAGCTGGGCTCGGATGGTGACAAGTCACCTCTCACGGAGCCATGAACTTCTTCTTGTGCTGCGAGGAACGAACTTGTTGTGCTTTGAAGTCTTCTGTTGAAGCTCAGAAGCAGGAGCGACCCGCTTTGCTCGTCCCGATTCTTGTGTCTTGGAAGCTTGTGTGGCGCAGTTTGCATGCCTTATCATTTGTGGTTTGTCTCATGTTGTGTTGAGAGGAGTCTGGGATGGTTGGCATGTCGGTCATTGAAGCGATTGTCCCTGAGCGCGCACGGCGCTTGCTGACGTAGAGCGCGTGGAGCGCTTGCTGGCAGAGAGCGCGTGAAGCGCTTGTTGGCGGAGAGCGCGTGAAGTGCTTGTTGGAGGAGAACGCGAAGGGTGCCTGCTGGAGGAGAGCGCGCGGGGCGCCTGCTGGAGGGGGGCGCTTGTTGGAGAAGAGGGTGTGAGGCGCTGCTGGAGGAGAGCGCGCAGGGCGCTTGTTGGCAGCCTGCTGGCAGAGAGCGCGCGGGACGCTTGCTGGCAGTCTGCTACCTACTGGCAGAGAGAGCGTGGGGCGCCTGCTGGCAGAGAGCGCGCGGAGCGCCTGCTGGCAGAGAGCACACGGAGCGCCTGCTATCAGAGAGCGCGTGGAGCGCCTGCTGGCGGAGCGCCTGCTGGCGGAGCGCCTGCTGGCGGAGCGCCTGCTGGCAGAGCGCCTGCTGGCAGAGAGCGCGTCGAGCGCTTGTTCGCAGAGAACGCGTCGAGCGCTTGTTGGTAGAGAGCGTGTGAAGCGCTTGTTGGACGAGAGTGCGCGAAGCGCTTATTGGCGGAGAGCGCGCAGGGAGCACGTGGAAGTTGGGTGCGAGAAGGCGCGTAAGTGGGCGGCGCGCGCAGGAGCACGCGAGGAAGAGGCGCAGGGAAGAGACGCGCGCGGAAGCGCGCAAGTAAAAGACGCGCGCCGGAGTGCGCAAGGAAGGGACGCGCGCGGGAGAGCGCAAGGAAGATCCGCGCGCGGGAGCGCGCAAGGAAAAGACGCGCGCTGGAGCGCGCGCCTAGCGCGCTCCAGCGCGCAAGGAAGAGAAAAAGAGGAGAGAGAAATTTGTAGGAGGAGGAGAGGAGAGAGAAAACCCTTAATGTTGATGCACGAAATGCGACACCGACCAGTTAACGGGTTGTTCGATCTCACAAGCTAAGGGTGAAGAAAGAAGGGTTGCGCGGATAGAGGAGAAGCTTGCTTGAGCAGAGGAGAAGCTTGCTCGAGCAGAGAGGGAGCTTGATCAGGTACTGTCGAGCAAACAGATACTTTGATGGTCAGCTTTGCAGGTTGATGCCGAGAGAGGAGAGAAGAAGAGAGGAGGCCGCTAGCAGCGGCAACAGCAGACTTCGCCCCTTCGCCCGCCGCGGCTTGAATGTCACTCTTGCGACGGGCTTTTCCTTTATTCAAGAAGAGTTGCAACTTGCTATTGCACCATTACATATAAGAGCAGTAGATGGTACAATGGGGGAAGCTGGCGGCTGAGGAAGGAGATGCCAGAAACTAAGTAAAAGGAGTTGCAGAGGACTGGAGAACTGAAGCTGCAGATGCTGCTCAAGCTGTCTGATGAGGGCAGAAAAAACTAAGTCCACAGCCCTTGACGACCTGGGAGAACTGGAAATCGGAGGCTGCGGAGGCTGCTCAAGCTGCCTGATGAGGGCAGAAAAAACTAAGTCCACAGCTCTTGACGACCTGGGAGAACTGGAAATCGGAGGCTGCGGAGGCTGCTCAAGCTGCCTGATGAGGGCAGAAAAAACTAAGTCCACAGCCCTTGACGACCTGGGCGGACTGGAGATTTGAGGCCGCAGACCTTGCTTGATCAACCCTGACGACCTGGAAAACTGAGTCCGCAGGCTTTGATCAAGGTGGCAGTTCTCCTCTCACGCGTACAGAATGAGAGGCCTTGGGGGCTATTTATAGGCCCGGGGAGAATCTTCTAGAAGCGGGGCCCAGTGACGTCACCATTGACGACCCCGGCGGACTGAGTGGACTGAGAAGATGAGGTTGACGACCTCGGCGGACTGAGCGGAGGAGGGGGGGGCCTGAGGAGCAGGCCCCCCTGAGGGCAGGCGGCCTGAGGCCAGGCCGCCCCTAGGCAGGCGACCTGAGGTCAGGCCGCCCCTAGGGCAGGCGGCCTGAGGCCAGGCCGCCCCTAGGCAGGCGACTTGAGGCCAGGCCGCCCCTAGGCAGGCGACCTGAGGCCAGACCGCCCCTAGGGGAGGCGGCCTGAGGCCAGGCCGCCCCTAGGCAGGCGACCTGAGGCCAGGCCACCCCTAGGGGAGGCAGCCTGAGGCCAGGCCGCCCATAGGCAGGCGACCTGAGGCCAGGCCGCCCCTAGGGCAGGCGGCCTGAGGCCAGGCCGCCCCCTGACGGCGAAAGCCTGGGGCCAGGCTGGACAGGGGGGCCGAGGCCTGCGATGGTCCGGTCGTGCGCTGGCACTGGCAGATCGAACCTGTGAACTGATATAGGTTGCCTCCTGCAAGGAAGCATGCTGCATGGTTAGCTGGCCGAATTGCTTGTCCTGCGAGGGTGAGCTATGGAAGCAGCTCGCCGTCCCGCAGGGCACGCGGTGGCTATGCGACCAGGGCGGTTTAGACAGGGGAGACCGTCCTAGCCACACGGCCTGAGCGAATAAGAAAAAAGGAGGTCCGCCTGGACCAACAAGGGAAGGCTGAGGCAGATCGCGATCCTCGGGGGGTTCCCTTGAGTGGGTCGCGACTTGCGAGCTAGAGACCTTGGGAGGGATCGCCGATTTTGGGGTTAACATAATCCCCGCACTTTTTTAAGTTTTTTTAAGTTCCGCAGGGAACTTCGAAAAAGTAGGAAACCCACGAAAATCGTGATCCACCCCTTGGGAAGCAGGAGAGAAAAATTTAGAGATCAGGAGAGATAGAACCTGATGTCTCTCCTCGGAAAGATCTGTCAGTGCCTATACTTTACCTGCGAAGAAAAAGTCAATACAGGTAAAAGGAGGTACATCTTGTGTGTACCTGAGTTGAAAAGGACTTGCTGGTATCTGTTGATCTCTGCAAAAGAAAGGTAAGCAACAGATATGATAGGAGAGTAAGGTGCAAGTACCTGAAAGGAACTTGCTAATATCTGCTATTCTCTGCAAAAGAAAGTAAGTAGCAGATATGATAAGAAAGAAAACTAAGTTCGCAAATACCTGGGCGGAATCTGCGAATGTTGGTTGTTGGTATGATAAGATATAATTGGATAACAGAACAGATACCTGACACACTCTGCTATCAACTGAATAAAGATCAAACTGCGATAATGATTGTCTCGCGTGATCAAGGTATAATGTCAACATAAAAACCCAGATCAGCGAGATAAGAAAATCCGAAATTAGATTCATGATGACATGACTTGTTAATCAAGAAGAATCATACGCCTTGAATAAATGATGTGTGGCTAACATCTGATGAGAGAACTTGTTGATTATCATCTGATACAAGCTTATGCAGGCAGCGCATATAAGATGATCATAAGCTAAGAAAGATATTGCAGATCCTTAGAATAGGTTGAATTTAACCTGCTAACCTGTAAGAAGGTAAAAAGAGAAAAGAGGAGCTATATCTCGAGGATGAACTAAAAAGGTTGAATGCTGCCATAGGTGTTCCCCGTGGGCCTTATGCATCACTTGCCAAAGTTATCCTGGGTGTAGTCCTAACCAAAGCGGGCTGGCCGCGCATCCTTTAGAAGGGCACAAATAAACAAGAAATAATCCTAAGAAGGATCGACAGATGCACTGCTCTCTTGCCTCGGGTTACAAGCATCGCTGATCAATTAGACTAGTTGCGCCAAGTGGCCTATTGCTCGTCTGCGGATTGATCAGCGGAGTTGTGAGTCCCGCGGAGGCACGGATCGAGAGTACCATAGAGTGTTCGGCCGTCACAGTTGTGAGATGATCGAGGAGACAAGGCTACACTTGATCGTCATTGCTTGTCAAGCAAAGATCATCGTAACTGTAACGTATCCCTAACGGAGCACGATAGAACTATCACAGGAGGCCTCCCCTAGGCACTCACACTGCGCTATACATCGGCCGGGATCCGAAGCCCCGTCATCCTCCGCACGAGAGTTGAACGGCCCCCACTACACATATGAGAAAACTCCTCATCATATGTGGTCATTGTGGTTTTACGCCTGAGGACAATCTCGAGGGGGCACTGAGCAAGACTTGGCGATATCTCGGTGGTTCAGTGATCTTTTTGGCAAAGAGAAAAATATGGAGAAGAAGCATCACAAAAAGGGAACTGTGTCAGTATGAGTTCTCTGACGTAAGCTCTATTGAATGAAAAAATGAAACACTTAGAAGTGCTGAAAAATAGAATGTTTGAAAGGTAAAGTAAAAGCAACCAATCACGATCGTGAGGGGCTTTGAGGAACTGCGATTGTTCATAGCTGATGAAGCAAGAAATGTGTCCTCTTTGCTTCAGAATAGCCTTCCAAGTTCACCTTCGTCGACAACATCGATGCACTCACTTGGAATATCAATGGGCCCTAGACGGCCCTCATCATTTATCTCTACGCATTCCAGCTGACCCTCAGCTACCTCCTTGCCCTTGGAGGTGGAAGATTTCGAAGAATCAATCTTCTTGACCAGGTCGTTGATCTTGCCCTCGATGAGTAATCTTTCAACCAATCGCCGAAGGGCCTTGCAATCTTCAGTTAAATGACTTTTCTCTCTGTGGAATTCACAGAACGGATCTGAATTTCTTGATCTCTGATTCGCCGGTTGGTAGGGCCTTTTGGGATATGTCTTATCCTTCATGATTTGGCTAACTTCTTGCATGACCTCATCTAGCTTAAACTCTGGCAGGTCACCTTCTTGTTGTTGATGAACTGCAGCTGCTAGCGGAGATGATGTTGACAATGGTAGCAGCCGTTCTTGGGCACGATCAGGGCCTTGGGAGGGGTACTGATGATGATGCTAAAATCTTCTTGCTTTCCTAAAGAGAGATGGAAAGTCTCTCCGAGGAGACCTCGGGGGCTGCTTGTAAGAAGAAGAATTTTTCTCCGACACAAGCCTGGAGACGAAGCTGTGGTTGCTTTTTTCACCGCGGATATACGAGTTGGCTAAGCCGATCAACTCTTGATAAGTTCTTGGTGCTCGGATGTTAGCTTCAAACTTTAGCGGACCTTCCCCCAGGCCGTGGATGAGAGCCACTCGGTACATTTCTTGATCAACGATCTCAATGTCCAAGATTTCTTTCTGAAAACGATCCACATAATGAGACCAAGTCTCATTCTCTCGCTGCCTGATCTCAAAGAGGGCTTCTGGACCGCCCTTCCTCTTTGAAGATGTAGAAAATCTGAGCAGGAACTCTCTTCGCAAGTCAATAAAGGAAGAGATTGACTGAGGTCGCAGTCCATAGAACCAGTCTCTCACTTGACCATCAAAGGTCGTCACGAGGAGCTTGCTCTTGGTAGCATCGGAGAGGGTCTTGAGAGCAACGGCTGATTCAAAGACTTGAAGATGCTTGACAGGATCAGTCTCCCCAGTGTAAATGGGCAACCGTGGCTCTCTGAAGTTGACTGGAGTTGGTTCGTGCCGAACATTCTCTGTAAACGGCGATGGCTCTTCTTGTTCTACTGCATAAGGAAAGTAAGGAGCATGAGCAGTAGCTGCAAAAGAAGCAGGAGGATAGGAGAAAAAGGTTGCTGCAGGAGGAGCAAATGCAGGAGCTGAAGAGAAGGGATGACTTCCCTGAAAATTCAGAAATCTAGCTGGACTTCCCCGGGCAGCTTCCCGGAAGAAGTTTTGACGAGTTACAAACTCATCATCTTGAGATCGCAAAGGAGCTGCAGGCCCTTGCGGAAAGGTTGGAGTGTAAAGAGGAGGGTAGACCGGCGGATAAGCCGGTGGATAGACTTGAGGAGTCTCTGATGTTGGTGCTGGATTGATTGGAGGAGTTGGCGCTGCTGAAGATTGAGCGGCCAATTGCTGCGTGAGAGCTGCTAGAGTACGGTTGATGGCTTGAAACTGCTGGGCAGTTTCTCTGCGGGATTGCTCTAAGGCCTCCCAAAGAGGATCATCACTTGGACTTGGAGCAAGATTCTCGGCTGGCTGATGGTCTGACATGAGTAACCACTGCTTCACTGTCTAATCGAGATCTGAAGGTCGCGTGTTAACTGTTGATGCACGAAATGCGACACCGACCAGTTAACGGGTTGTTCGATCTCACAAGCTAAGGGTGAAGAAAGAAGGGTTGCGGGGATGGAGGAGAAGCTTGCTTGAGCAGAGGAGAAGCTTGCTCGAGCAGAGAGGGAGCTTGATCAGGTACTGTCGAGCAGACAGATACTTTGATGGTCAGCTTTGCAGGTTGATGCCGAGAGAGGAGAGAAGAAGAGATGAGGCCGCTAGCAGCGACAACAGCAGACTTCGCCCGCCGCGGCTTGAATGCCACTCTTGCGACGGGCTTTTCCTTTATTCAAGAAGAGTTACAACTTGCTATTGCACCATTACATATAAGAGCAGTAGAGGGTACAATGGGGGAAGCTGGCGGCTGAGGAAGGAGATGCCAGAAACTAAGTAAAAGGAGTTGCAGAGGACTGGAGAACTAAAGCTGCAGATGCTGCTCAAGCTGCCTGATGAGGGCAGAAAAAACTAAGTCCACAGCCCTTGACGACCTGGGAGAACTGGAAATCGGAGGCTGCGGAGGCTGCTCAAACTGCCTGATGAGGGCAGAAAAAACTAAGTCCACAGCTCTTGACGACCTGGGAGAACTGGAAATCGGAGGCTGCGGAGGCTGCTCAAGCTGCCTGATGAGGGCAGAAAAAACTAAGTCCACAGCCCTTGACGACCTGGGCGGACTGGAGATTTGAGGCCGCAGACCTTGCTTGATCAACCCTGACGACCTGGAAAACTGAGTCCGCAGGCTTTGATCAAGGTGGCAGTTCTCCTCTCACGCGTGCAGAATGAGAGGCCTTGGGGGCTATTTATAGGCCCGGGGAGAATCTTCTAGAAGCGGGGCCCAGTGACGTCACCATTGACGACCTCGGCGGACTGAGCGGACTGAGAAGATGAGGTTGACGACCTCGGCGGACTGAGCGGAGGAGGGGGAGGCCTGAGGAGCAGGCCCCCCTCAGGGCAGGCGACCTGAGGCCAGGCCGCCCCTAGGCAGGCGACCTGAGGCCAGGCCGCCCCTAGGGCAGGCGGCCTGAGGCCAGGCCGCCCCTAGGCAGGCGACCTAAGGCCAGGCCGCCCCTAGGGGAGGCGGCCTGAGGTCAGGCCGCCCCTAGGCAGGCGACCTGAGGCCAGGCTGCCCCTAGGGGAGGCGGCCTGAGGCCAGGCCGCCCCTAGGCAGGCGACCTGAGGCCAGGCCGCCCATAGGGCAGGCGGCCTGAGGCCAGGCCGCCCCCTGACGGCGGAAGCCTGGGGCCAGGCTGGACAGGGGGGTCGAGGCCTGCGATGGTCCGGTCGTGCGCTGGCACCGACAGATCGAACCTGTGAACTGATATAGGTTGCCTCCTGCAAGGAAGCATGCTGCATGGTTAGCTGGCCGAATTGCTTGTCCTGCGAGGGTGAGCTATGGAAGCAGCTCGCCGTCCCGCAGGGCACGCGGTGGCTATGCGATCAGGGCGGTTTAGACAGGGGAGACCGTCCTAGCCACACGGCCTGAGCGAATAAGAAAAAAGGAGGTCCGCCTGGACCAACAAGGGAAGGCTGAGGCAGATCGCGATCCTCGGGGGGTTCCCTTGAGTGGGCCGCGACTTGCGAGCTAGAGACCTTGGGAGGGATCGCCGATTTTGGGGTTAACACTTAAGAGGATTTTCCGACTGAGGAAGAGATGAAAATGAATAGAAAAGAGGTATATTTATAGATCTCAAGAGGGGCAGACCGATAATTTCCCCCTGTAACCACCGGTCGGACGAATATGATCGCTTCGTTTAGAGCACACGGATCGCCACATTTACGCAAAAGACAGGACTGCTCCTAGACAGAAAAATAACCGCCCTTGCCGCGAGGGAGGAGCAGCCGGCAAGGGCAGCAGCCGGAGAGGGTCGGGCGGCCTAGGCGAAGAGGAGGCCGCCCCTCAATGGGGGCGGCGGCGGGAAACGTGCAGCCGCATGGCCGCCCTTTCGCGGCGACGGGGAGGCGCGACCGGAGAGTGGCAGCCAGAGAAAATCCGCGAAGGCGATGGCGGGGAAGACGACCGCGGTCGCCGCGGCGACGACGGTTATGGAGAGGAAGACGAAGGCGGTTGGCCCGGTGATGGCGGTTATGGCGAGGAAGACGAAGGCGGTTGGCGCGACGGCGGCGATTTGCGCGACGACGGTGGTGATGAAGATGATGGAGGCGACGGTGGAGGTTGTCGCGGCGATGGTGGCGACGGTGGCGGTTGTCGCGGCATTGGTGGCGACGGTAGCGGTTGTCGCGACGATGACGGCAATGTCGGCAGCGATGGCAGGAGCGTGGAGCGACGGCGGCGGCAGCGGCCGAGGAAGAGAGGAGCGACGGCGCCGGCAGCCGCAGGAGAGAGGATCGACGGCGGCGGCGTTCTGAGGAAGAGAGGGGTGACGGCGGCAACGGCCGCGGTAGAGAGGAGCGACGGTGGCGGCGGCCGAGGAAGAGAGGGGCGACGGCGGTGGTTTGCTCGACGGCGGCGGTTTCGGCGCGACTTGGTCAACCCCACTTCCTCCATCAAAGGAGGTGGGCGGCTTGGCTAGCCGCAAACCGGATCATATCAGGGGGACAGCATCAAGACTCAATCGGTCTTTTAAATAGAATTACAACCGCTCTAATGGAAGTACAAATGTAAGACTTGGAATGCAAATAAATAGAAAATCAACGATAGACTTGGAATGCAATTAAATAGAAAAATCAGCGATAGACTTGGAATGCAATTAAATAGAAAAACTGCCTAAAAGAGAATAACATAATAATAATAATAAAGCTAATAACTGCATATTAAGGAAATCCTCATATTTGGTGGTGACAACATCAAACTCTAATTATTCTAAACTTTTAAAAAAAATAAACATAAAAAAAAATTTTGAAAAAAAAAACTTAAATATGTCACCCCTAGAATTATGGGAACCAAAAATATAGCAGCACAAAAATTGAGTAATTTCTTCATCATACTGCATCAAAATAAATTTCCACGCCAGTCATCAACTCTAGTTTATTTAAAAACAAAACTATGCATACTCTTTAAGCTAATTTCCTGTTAAGCCAGCCTTAGCCATTTTTAATTATTTTTTATTTCTTAAAACGAATTTATTTTATTAATATTGCGTCCATTGATGGTTAGAAGGTTGAACACATCTTTGTCAATTATATATATACAAAAACTTCATTGCTAATCGACAACACGCAGACATGGTACTAAAGAAAGAAGAATTGTGTGTATCTAAAGCAAATAAGAAAAAAGAGTAAATTCACTCTCAAATTATCTTATTTTGACACTTTGCATCCCGAATTTTTAAAATTTACACTTTGCATCCTTCAATTACAGATTTTTTGCATTTTGCACCTCAAGGTTGAAATTTATGGGGTATTTAGGTCCGGGCGTCACTCAAAATGCTGCTATTTTGGTAATTTATAAAGTGTCAAAATGAACATTCTGGGTGGTGCCCGGACCTAAATACCCCTTAAATTTCAGCCTCGGAGTGCAAATTGTCAAAAATCTGTAATTAGGAGGTGCAAAGTGTTATTTTAAAAATTATCTGTGGAAAGTGCAAAATTAGAATAATTTGGGGTTGAAAACTGCCAAAAAAAGCCCGGAGAATTTGGATCCGGATCCCCTGGAGTTCTTTTTTGAACTCCAGGGGGTGGAGTTCCCATTTTGAGAAGTAATGGGGCGGAATTAAAAAAAATGGTTAACATGAAAGTTGTAGATATCCCCGAGACGAATAACTTTCATGTTGAACACTTTTTGATTTGAAGTCGTTTAGACCCCCGATTTGGGCCCCGACAAAATTCTGTCCGAAAATAAATTTTGTCGGGGCCCAAATCGGGGGTCTAAACGACTTCAAATCAAAAAGTGTTCAACATGAAAGTTATTCGTCTCGGGGATATCTACAACTTTCATGTTAACCATTTTTTTTAATTCCGCCCCATTACTTCTCAAAATGGGAACTCCACCCCCTGGAGTTCAAAAAAGAACTCCAGGGGATCCGGATCCGGAGAATTTAGGGCTACAGAAAAACAGTAAAAATACGTAATTAATCCTGCTAAAAATTTGTTTCAGGGGAGTTGCTGGTCCCCGGAACCCCCGGCCAACTCACGGCGGAGTTGGAACCAGAAAAGCAGTGGATTAATTAACAGTATGATCTAATAATTTACTTACAGATTTCAGGAAGAAAATCACGCGGACAAAATTTTAAACTGTGGTAATTAATAAATACCGATCAATAGAATACACTACAAAAGTCAACTATTCGCGCTTATAACATTAATTAATTTTAAAATAACAGCTTTTTTAAGCAAGATATACAGAAAGAAAGGAATAGAAACAATATTTAAAAATAAACTAAAAAAAACTAAGATCGAGCAGCAAAGTTAAAAGGGGGTCGTCAGATGATTGATTCCAGTTTAATAAAAATAATAATGAAAAAAGTCTTCCTCCTTCTTGAATCGAACTTCGTCAATCCCTTCAAAACCAGAATTGAAACAATCTATAAATCGGAAACTCGCATACCTAGCGAATCTATATACTTTCTGAGCCGCTGGCCCCAAATTTCCGCCACCGATTCGCTCGGCATCTCCAGAACGAAGTCCTTCCTCGTCCTCTTCCCAAGGGTACCGCTACCGCAGAATGGGCTCTTCAACTCATGGGCGAATGCATTAACCCTAATCTCCCTTCCATCCGCCGAGAATCCCAGCACCTCCGACTCAACATCCAGGATCTGTTCGTCACCGGCGTCGATTCGCCAACGAAGCTCTCCGTCGACGCTCAGGCTTGCCTCCGCCGGCAAGCCGTTCAGCTTGATCCTCTCCGTCGTCGTTGGCGTTGACTGACTTCCCTCCGGTTCCATATTTTCACGCATACGCAGCGGAGAGAGACGGAGAGAGGGAGGGGAAGCGGAGAAATAAGAAAGAGGTTTCTCGGAGAAATGACGATCGCTGCAGTAGCGTTTATACTCACAGATGCTTCTTCAACCTTCTTATACCCAAATCGCCAAAAATAGGTCGCAAAAACTATTCTTATTTTCAATTTTGGCTCCATTTGGCGAAAATTCTTTTGGTTTAATTTTTTCAACTTTTATAAATTTTTTTTGAAAAAAATTTAAGAAATATTATTATTTATATTTTTAGCTCATTTTAAGTAGCATATTATTCATATTACGGTCATAAGTCATAAATGAATAATTACAACCATAATTTCATGCATTACGGCTGTAATATAACATTACGATCATGATAAAACGTAATTTCATTTTATGATCATAATGTCATGATACAGCCGTAATGCATGAAATTACAGCAGTAATTTTTTCAAATATGAACGGAATATGGGAATATGATAATTAAAATGAGCGTAAAAATAAAAAACATTAATATTTTGTAATTTTTTTAAAAAAAATTGAAATCGAAATAAGTGATTCAGATCATAAAAATGTTGCTAGCGTGCATAACTCTATGCACGTTAGGCGCACCAAAAAAATATGGTGATTGTTATTAGCACCGCAGTTTTGGCTAGTCGCATGGTACTTTCTCCTAATTTTTCGTGTTGAACACTTTTCCTAAAAATGCATGTACAAGACGTATTTTCAAAAGACACGAAAAATTAGAAAAAGTGCGGTGTGACGAGCCAAAACTGCGGTGCTAATAACAATCACCAAAAAATTTCCTCATTTGGCTAACACCCACTTAAAGAACTTCATTCACTTTTATGTTCAAACGGGTGATGTTTGTTAAGTCCTTCTTAACGAGTGACCGTTTAACCCGTGCGTTTACGATCACCACTACCTTAACCATCTTGGCAAACAAAGCCAATTATTGTCACATGAGGGCATGGGAGAACCTCATGCACAATTGTTTGTTATTATTTTATCTAAAATCTAAATATATAACATAAAAAATTAAATTGGCAAGGTCTTCAACTCGTTACATAGCCCGTCGGGCATTGGGTATTCGTCGGGAAAATCCCATCCAGCTTCACTCAAGTCCCATTTCGCAACCCGGTTTGGGTGGCTAAATAACTTTTGTGTTTGGGTGCTCATCATTTTCAATTGCATGTTTCGGAACTAAAATCCTCCCCCTTTTTGGACCCTCTTTAGGGCGTCACGCCACTCCTTTTCAAACTACATTGATTTTTTGTGTGCTCATAGTATATCTTCTTCCTCTGTATCTAGAATCTAGATCTTCTTCTTCCTTCTCACAATGGGATCTAGATAGTCGTCTTTCTCCTACTGTACACTAGCTCGTCTCCTTCCTCATGCAGAGATCAGTTTTTTCCTCTATCAAATTCTCTCTAGATTTGGCCTATATCCGCTCTAAATCGTCTTCTTCCGGAGCTCGATCAATCACTTTCTAAAAACTGACAATTATGTTCTGTGTCGGCCTCGGTGCTCCAGTCTACCTCGTCGTTCTCAGCTACTTAGCTGCCAAAAGGTGTGTCCTTTCTCTCTCTTCAAGCGGAATAAGTTTTTGATTTACAAATCTAGAGTTAGCTGGGAATGTTGTAAGGGATAATGAAAAGGTCGGTGTTTCATCCAAATCCGGTGCAGTTAGCTTAGCGAAATCCTTATCCAAGTCCGGTGCGGCTCTTGTACCTTTGCTTTGTCGGTCGACTAATATCGGGTATTAACAACTAGTGAATCTTCATAGATGCAAATGTTTTCGAAGGAATTGAGGATCATTAAGGACCCGTTTGGGGGGACTTATTTTCACCGGTCAAACGATTACGACCGCATGAACCGGACCTTAATCTGTTTGGGGAACTTATTTTCACCGGTCAAATGGTTCATGAGATTCTAACTGCTTGACCGATAAAAATAAGTCCTCTCAAACAGATTCTAAATTTCGTGTGCATCGTGGCTTAGAACGCTTCCGCTCCCAAGCCAAAAGCTAAGCTGGACACCTTGGAGGCCACTCGAAGCCAACCAAAAACGACCTGAGGAAGAAGAAGCCAAAAGAATGTGATCCCCTCCAAAGATGTCCACAAGGTCTATATATAGTTTTCTGACTTGGTATGTAAATAGCGCATCCCGTTGTACAACCCCGTAGTCGGGCGAGTGGGACCCTCCCCAAATGTCAGCCTAGGGGCGTGCTGTGGGCGACGAGTTGACGTCCTTGTTCGAGGACATGCGGGTGCTCGCGCGTGCGTGCAGAGGTGTGTAGGCCTTTATATATATATATATATATATATGTTATAAAGAGAGAGGAGGGGGGATAACATGTCACAGGGGGGGGGAGGAGAAAAGAAAAAGAGCAGCAGCATCTCCCCGCCCCCCCCCCCCCCGACCTAGGGTTCGGCCAAGATTGGCGCCGCCCCTCCCCTCTCCTCAAGCTCCGGCCGCCTGCAGCAAGCCCCGACGCCGCCCCCCCCCCCCCTTCCCCTCTCTCGGCCTGAAGCAAGCCCCCGACGCAAGCCCGCTCCTCCCTCTCCCTATCCCTCTCCGGCCGCCGCCCAAGCAAGGGGCAGCCCGTTCCTCCCTCTGTTTCCCCCGTCCAGGCCGCCGCAAAAGGATCAGCCCGCTTCTCCCTCTCCCTCTCCGACCGCCGCCCAAGCAAGGGGCAGCCCGCTCCTCCCTTTGTTTCCCCCGTCCAGGCCGCCGCAAAAGGAGCAGGCCGCTCCTCCCTCTCCCTCTCCGGCCGCCGCCCAAGCAAGGGGCAGCCCGCTCCTCCCTCTCCCTCTCCGGCCGCCGCATAAGCAAGGAGCAAGCCTCCCTCCTCCCGACCTACTCTCCCGCAACTCCTTGAAGTCATGGAGGCCGGGACAACCCCCGCCAACGCCATTCGGAGCACGACCGGCCATGGAGAGGCTCGGTCATGGAGGGAAAAATCACTTGGAGCTTCTTACTCTCCAACGGAGGTCGGATCCGTGCATGGACAACCCTACAGACGCTAGACGTCGAGCCTTGGGCATTGTGCGCGGTTGCGGCTCCATCAAAACACGCGTCAAGGGTAACGAATTTTTTACTT
This sequence comes from Platanthera zijinensis, assembly GCA_039513925.1. Lineage (NCBI taxonomy): Eukaryota > Viridiplantae > Streptophyta > Magnoliopsida > Asparagales > Orchidaceae > Platanthera > Platanthera zijinensis. The sequence continues at coordinate 21,719,394 of CM077096.1, forward strand.
GGGCAAGTGAAGCCCTTAATTTTTCATATTTGCATGGGAGCACCTCTCCACCGACGAGTGGGGGAAAGGATGCTCTCCGACGGGTTGACGTGTACGTCCCCGCAGTTAATTGCATTTAGCACCCGGAAGCGTGAGTACGGGTTTAGGCATGCTGTGTGAAGCTCATCCGGACGTGCGAGCCGGATTGGTGATGTTCTGGGGTTCCCGGAGAAGACTCCGTGGAAGTTGTTTATTAGCTGCTTGCAGGGAATACGCGCCGTAGCCCCAATAAAAGGGGGTGCGCGCATTATGTTTGGCCCGCTTATGTTAGCCGACCGATGCCTAGTTGGCCGCTGCTCGTCGGGACGTTGGCGTACAGGTGCTGCAGTATCAAGTGGGGAATAGCGGGCTTAAGCCCAAGCTCGTGCCGGCCCTCGAAGGCCTAGTTCGTTTATATTGCCGGCCTGCGTGCCGATGTATGGAATTCATATTCCTGTATTTATTTAAATGTCTGTGATGCTCTGTGAATGTGTTTTTTATCCTTTTCATCTTAGGCGGACGGTGTGTTCGCGAACCGCTCGCCCCGTGGGAGCCCCGAGGTTTAGTTGCCGGGAAGCCCCAAATGGCCTATTGACAGCCTTTTAGGACAACGTAGTTATGTTGTTAGCGGCCCAATTGGGGCTGCGTGGAGTAGGGCTGCTGGGCGGTTTTACGCCATTAAAAAGGCGGGCGGGGAACAGTTTTTATAGACCCAGGGAGACACCTCTAGTTAAGGAGTGGATCTTGAGATCCTCCTTAAATGTTCCGGCCGGCCAAGAGAGCCCATCGAAGGTGTCTTAGCTCAGCCCCTGGTGTGGGAGGGGAAGCGTTTGATAGTCTTCCGGGTATGCGGTGGGACCTCCACGCTGAGGCCTTGGGTCTGTCCCTTGTGTTCCTAGCCTTGAGCCTAGATTGTTCTCTTGAGTGTAGTAGGTGTGCGACCACCCCTTCCCCAAGGGTCGAACTCTACGGAGACCGATTTTTTGGTTTCAACATTTTGGTGCGGTGAGCGTGGAGAGTGGCCAGCACGGAAAATCTCAGGTGAATGTCATGGCTTTAGATGAGGAACAAAGAGACGACCAGAGTCATGCGCGGACATTTTGTATGAATGGTCCTCATACTCGGAGTTTTCCCCTCCTATAGTTGTTGTTGGAATCCCATAGTATTTGGGGTAAGATTTGCACCAGTTTGAAGCGCCTCTACCTGTGGAAACACGTGTGTCCCTGCTTATTGCATCAACGAGAAACCTGGAGGTTATTATCTTCAAGTTCAAGTAAGAGAGCAGCTGAGAGGGATTAGGAGCCGGGGTGATCTGAAAGGGTTCCATCTCTGACGGTAGTATGTTACCTCTTCCTTGTGATTCAGTAGCAGTCGAGTTTTCTCTTTATTGCCAATTCACCTCGAGCTTCTGAGGGCTTCAAGGATTAGCCTCACGATCGACTCCAGAAGCCAAACGTCTAACTCGTTCCATCTAAATAGCCTAGTTCGGACGATGGGACGGTGCCGCGGGACTTTAAGCGCTATTGTAAGACCGAGCCTCTGCACTGACGGCCGAGATCAGCTCCCCCCTTGCACGTCGGCCTATGTCCTCCCGATCGCACCTCTCCTCCGACTAGAGGAATTATCAGGAACGAGCCTAGACGCTAACCTCCCAGATTTGATAGAGGGCCGATCTCTCCAAGCAATCACAAGTGAAAGCCTTTTTTTGTTGAGAAAACAGGATAACATGTAAAGGGGCAGGTTTTGGCCCAAGGGAAGATGTTGGCCTCAAGAGCATCATAGAGGACCCTCGCAGGAACATTACCCATCGCCCGTGCACTAGCTCTCATCATCGAGTGACATGATGGAAAGCGATCTTTGTCTTTAGATCAGGATGCGAGCCGTCGACCTGTTCCTTCTAAATAACCCAGTTCGGACGATGGGATGATGCCTCGGGACTTTAAGCGCTCTTGTAAGACCGAGCCTCTGCACTGACGGCCGAGATCAGCTCCCCCCTTGCACGTCAGCCTATATACCCCCGATTGCATCTCTCTTCCGATTGGAGGAATTATTAGGAACAGGCTCGGACGCCAGCTTCCCGATTTGACGACTTCCAGATCGCCTCTCTTATAAAAGAATGCGTTCTCCATTTGTAAAAGCATCGGTGCACTTAACTCTCCAACACCTCTTAAGTAAGCAGGATGTCTCCACCTCGAGCAAAGTCAAGTCCTCGAGTAGTAGTGCAATTCCCTATCACCAAAAATCGGGCTGAGTATGAGGCGGTTATAGCGAGACTGTGCCTGGCCAGAGAAATTGGGGTACATGATGTGGAGGTTCTTACTAACTCCTTAGTGGTGGCCTCCCAGATTAACGTGGAGTAAGAAGTGAGGGAGCCTACCCTCCGGTTATACTTGGCAAAAGTTTCTCTAAGTCTTCTCGCTCTGGGGTCAGGTCTCGATTCTCCCGCTGTCATGCTCCCTCCAAGCTGACAGGGTAGGGGTCTCGATGGACATCGTTATGACCCTGGGGCTGAGCCCGAAGGATGTTCAACACCCGTCCTCAGGTTCCCATCTAGCTGATTGGCCTGGTGGTAGCACCCGGGAGAGACAAATGTTCCAAGTCTTCTCGCTCTGGGGTTAGGTCTCGATTCTCCCATTGTCAGGCTCCCACCAAGCTGGCAGGGCAGGGGTCTCGATGGACGTCGTTATGACCCTGGGGCTGAGCCCGGAAGATGTTCAACACTCGATCCCAGGCTTTCACCTAGCTGGCTGAACCGTCGGTTTCACCCGGGAGCCCGAACGATTCTCTATGGACGATCGAAGTATTCGTTTAGCAGACCCCGAGCAGATCCCGCTGTCAGGCTCTCGCCTAGCTGGCAGGGCTGGATTTCACTCGGGGGATAGAGATGGTTTGAAATTTGGAGGGAGTTTGGATATTTTGCAGGACCCCGAGTGATGCTCGGCCCCGGGTAGACCCGCTGCCTGGCTCCTACTAGCTGGCAGGTCCGTAGGCTCGCCTAGGGGGTAAGGGACCCCGAGTGCTGCTCGGCCCCGGGTAGACTCGCTGTCAGGCTTTCACTAGCTGGCAGGGTTGTAGGCACACATGGGGGGAAAGGGAGATAGTTTGAGATTTGGGAAGAGTTTGAGTATTTTTCAGGACCCCAAGTGATGCTCGGCCCCGGGTAGACCCGCTGCCTGGCTCATACTAGCTGGCAGGTCTGTAGGCTCGCCTGGGGGATAAGGGACCCCGAGTGCTGCTCGGCCCCGGGTAGACTCGCTGTCAGGCTTTCACTAGCTGGCAGGGTTGTAGGCACACCTGGGGGGAAAGGGAGATAGTTTGAGATTTGGGAAGAGTTTGAGTACTTTGCAGGACCCCGAGTGATGCTCGGCCCCGGATAGACCCGCTGCCTGGCTCCTACTAGCTGGCAGGTCCGTAGGCTCGCCTGGGGGGTAAGGGACCCCGAGTGCTGCTCGGCCCCGGGTAGACTCGCTGTCAGGCTTTCACTAGCTGACAGGGCTGTAGGCACACCTGGGGGGAAAGGGAGACAGTTTGAGGTTCAGGAAGAATTTGGGTATTGTGCAGGACCCCGAGTGATGCTCGGCCCCGGGTAGACCCGCTGCCTGGCTCCTACTAGCTGGCAGGTCCGTAGGCTCCCCTGGGGGGTAAGGGACCCTGAGTGCTGCTCGGCCCCGGGTAGACTCGCTGTCAGGCTTTCACTAGCTGGCAGGTCCGTAGGCTCGTCTGGGGGGTAAGGGACCTCGAGTGTTGCTCGGCCTCGGGTAGACTCGCTGTCAGGCTCTTACTAGCTGGCAGGGCTGTAGGCACACCTGGGGGGAAAGGGAGAGAGCTTTAGAAGAGTTGATTTTCTGCTATGTTGCAGTGTATTAAATATTGCGTGTATCGTTGATGATGAGCCTAGGAGGAAAAACACGGGCTAGTGATATTCGTGCTAGAGGCTCTAGCGGGACTATGTGAAAAGTAAGCCCTGGGGTGGAGCTCCCTTTATACCCAGATGGAGAATTCTCACAATTTTTTTCTTTGGGTCGGCTCCCACTCGCCGGATACGTTGGGTTGGATGATTCTTTCCGAGCTTGTACCAACCTCGAAAAGAGCGGGGATTGTGTACAACCCCGTAGCCGGGCGAGTGGGACCCTCCCCAAATGTCAGCCTAGGGGCGTGCTGTGGGCGACGAGTTGGCGTCCCTGTTCGAGGACGTGCGGGTGCTCGCGCGTGCGTGCGGAGGTGTTTAGGCCTTTTAATATATATATATATATTATAAAGAGAGAGGAGGGGGGATAACATGTCACGGGGGGGAGGGGGAGGAGAAAAGAAAAAGAGCAGCAGCATCTCCCCCCCCCCCGACCTAGGGTTCGACCAAGATCGGCGCCGCCCCTCCCCTCTCCTCAAGCTCCGGCCGCCTGCAGCAAGCCCCGACGCCCCCCCTTCCCCTCTCTCGGCCTGGAGCAAGCCCCCGATGCAAGCCCGCTCCTCCCTCTCCCTATCCCTCTCCGGCCGCCGCCCAAGCAAGGGGCAGCCCGCTCCTCCCTCCGTTTCCCCCGTCCAGGCCGCCGCAAAAGGATCAGCCCGCTTCTCCCTCTCCCTCTCCCTCTCCGGCCACCGCCCAAGCAAGGGGCAGCCCGCTCCTCCCTTTGTTTCCCCCGTCCAGGCCGCCGCAAAAGGAGCAGGCCGCTCCTCCCTCTCCCTCTCCGGCCGCCGCCCAAGCAAGGGGCAGCCCGCTCCTCCCTCTCCCTCTCCCTCTCCGGCCGAAGCATAAGCAAGGAGCAAGCCTCCCTCCTCCCGACCTACTCTCCCGCAACTCCTTGAAGTCATGGAGGCCGGTACAACCTCCGCCAACGCCATTCGGAGCACGACCGGCCATGGAGAGGCTCGGCCATGGAGGGAAAAATCACTTGGAGCTTCTTCCTCTCCAACGGAGGTCGGATCCGTGCATGGACAACCCTACAGACGCTAGACGTCGAGCCTTGGGCATTGTGCGCGGTTGCGGCTCCATCAAAACACGCGTCAAGGGTAACGAATTTTCTACTTGGGCAGGTGAAGCCCTTAATTTTCATATTTGCATGGGAGCACCTCTCCACCGACGACTGGGGGAAAGGATGCTCTCCGACGGGTTGACGTGTACGTCCCCGCAGTTAATTGCATTTAGCACCCGGAAGCGTGAGTACGGGTTTAGGCATGCCGTGTGAAGCCCATCCGGACGTGCGAGCCGGATTGGTGATGTTCTGGGGTTCCCGGAGAAGACTCCGTGAAAGTTGTTTATTAGCCGTTTGCAGGGAATACGCACCGTAGCCCCAATAAAAGGGGGTGCGCGCATTATGTTTGGCCCGCTTATGTTAGCCGACCGATGCCTAGTTGGCCGCTGCTCGTCGGGACGTTGGCGTACAGATGCTGCAGTATCAAGTGGGGAATAACGGGCTTAAGCCCAAGCTCGTGCCGGCCCTCGAAGGCCTAGTTCGTTTATATTGTCGGCCTGCGTGCCGATGTATGGAATTCATATTCCTGTATTTATTTAAATGCCTGTGATGCTTTGTGAATGTGTTTTTTATCCTTTTCATCTTAGGCGGGCGGTGTGTTCGCGAACCGCTCGCCCCGTGGGAGCCCCGAGGTTTAGTTGCCGGGAAGCCCCAAATGGCCTATTGACAGCCTTTTAGGACAACGTAGTTACGTTGTTAGCGGCCCAATTGGGGCTGCGTGGAGTAGGGCTGTTGGGCGGTTTTACGCCATTAAAAGGCGGGCGGGGGATAGTTTTTATAGACCCAGGGAGACACCTCTAGTTAAGGAGTGGATCTTGAGATCCTCCTTAGATGTTCCGGCCGGCCAAGAGAGCCCGCCGAAGGTGTCTTAGCTCAGCCCCTGGTGTGGGAGGGGAAGCGTTTGATAGTCTTCCGGGTATGCGGTGGGACCTCGACGCTGAGGCCTTGGGTCTGTCCCTTGTGTTCCTAGCCTTGAGCCTAAATTGTTCACTTGGGTGTAGTAGGTGTGCGGCCACCCCTTCCCCAAGGGTCGAACTCCACGGAGACCGATTTTTCGGTTTCAACACCCGTCTTTTGGGAATGTTATACGCAGCCCAAATGAGTCTATTAACAGCCAAACTCCGCTGTTTGGAGGGGCTATTAGCAGGTCAGCGGAGACATTCTAGTAAATCGACTACTGGGCGAGTGGTTCCTGCTGCCACCACTCGCACGGGACAGCGAGTGCCCGGAACAGGCCAACACTTGCTGCCTCGACCAGGATTGAGGGCGAGTGCAAGACTTTTTACCCCACTCACATTTCTCCTAGTTTGATCTTGAGACGAGTGTAATCCTAGGTTTCCTACTCGCCTCCCATGCCACTGATGGCTTGATCTTCCGCGAGTTGAGGCCTTCCGTTACCACTCGCCCATCTGGTTTGGCTAATCCTAAAACTACCTTATTTGATTAGGTCTTCTCTTGACGGATCCACTCGGTGAACACATAGTTGTACATAGAGAGTATTAATTAAGAGCTGACATCATTTATGTCAATGTCATAATGCTAAAAAGATCCCTTTCAAAATTTATTAATTTATTGATAATAGTAACATAGGATCTATTTTATACATTTGTCTTAGCAAATGTGATAATACTGAAGATTTTGAAGTGCGTTGGAGAAATGATTGTCTTTGGCAACCTACACGATAACATGTGGCTGAAGGATCTTGTAAAAATCAAGCAAAAATGATTCACAACATTCATTAAGACGGTTCTTGGTAGTGGTATATTGTTCACTAAGATGAGTGAGTCTTTAAACAATGTATGCAATACAATTACAAAATCTACATCCACTTTAGCTGATTGTTTCATATAAGTGAAGAAAATGATTAGCAATTGTCATGATAAAATAATGAAGTGAATTTTAGATGCAAGCAATAATGTTCATGTTGATGTCAAAAATTGATTTTAAAACAAATCTCAAAGTTGTACACTCAAACAATGTACAGTAAATTTTATGAGGATTTTCAAAAAGGGGCTTTCTATCTTTTCATTGAAAAATATTACATATACATAAAAAGAATTTGAATCATGGTGCTTAGATGGTGTAATTAAGATGAAAGTAACAAACATTGGACTGTTGGGTTGAAAATAATGACATCTGAGATACAATTTTCATGCTACAAGTTTGAAGCCGATGAGATGTTGTTTAGCTATGCACTTAAAGTTTATAATGCATTCTAGAACAATATCTCCTTAAAAAAGTGGACGAAACATGCGAAGAACAACATCTATGGACATGACCAACTAAAGAGATGTGAATCTGTTTCTAGTCATGCATTTAGAAATCATATATGTCATTTTACTTATGAATTGGCTCTCCCCATGGGAAAATGTGATATTGCAAAGAACTATCTTAGATGTAATGAAGGGAATTCCTCATTATGCATGCGGATTTATGTTTAGAGGAAAACACTTTAGATATTAACACACACACACAAAATCCTCCAAGGATCCACTTTGCTTGCGCCTAAAAGGCGTTTCAATTGCTCGGATAAAAAATCACTTGGAAAATCCAAGGAATTTTTTTCCTTGATGTTTCTATTTATTCCCTTACACTATTCGACAAAGCAAAAGAACATGAATTTAATGTTATCAAAGATGTGATAATGGAGTTCAATGACATTATGACCCAATCAATTCAATATCTCAATGAACACAATGCGCGAGGTCCATGAAGATTATCCGGTAAAATTTAATTTTACAGGTTTTGGTTTAAATCTACGAAGACATTGACTCTGTAACATTACATCTAACATTATTCTAGATTAGTGACATTTATATATCCCTAGATGGGTGTATATAGAAGTTAACATTGCAAGTCACCTATAATTACAGTTAACAGTTACAAGTTACACAAATATTTTATGCATCTCCTAAACATAATTTTTTTTGCTCTGATAGATTAGGGTTCTGTTTGGGAGGACTTATTTTCAGCGGTCATTTACGACCGCATGAACCGGACCTTATTAAGGTCTGGTTAATGCGGTCGTAACTGTTTGACCGGTGAAAATAAGTCATCCCAAACGGAGCTTAGATCTGCATCAAACTTGATTCAAAACATAGGCTTGGAACCAAATTGTAAATATAGAAGGAAAATAATTTTTTGTATGTTATCTCGACCTTGAACAACGACGTTTTTTCTGTTGAATCTAAATTACTTTCCAATCTACAGTATTAGCGAGCCCACACAATGATCCATATATTTGATAATGCAGACATCACATTCTATCTATCGCATTGCACCGCCGAGGAATATTCTTGGCTAGTGTCACCTTCCACTATGTGAAATCGACATTTCTCCTCTTTACGGGTTCGCTTTGAAGAACCTTGATCTATATATAATAATGCAAAAACACAGATGACATCTAATTAATATATATTGTATGTTGAGAGAAATGAAATATAGGCACGGTGGCGGCGGTCATGAACATAGGGATTAAATCGGCATTCTTTAACACATATCTAAGGAACTTCATCCACTTAAATATTCAAACGGATGATTTTTGTTAGGTATATCCTTAACGAATGACTGTTTAACTCATGCGTTTACGACCGCCACCACCATGCCAAACAGAGCCATAGTGTAATGCAGTGCATGTGTTATTATATTTGTTGCAGACTAATTCGATGTCTCGATCGGACCGGATTAACTTGAACCGTCTTAGCTCACGGAGCGGTCGAGCGCGCACACAGTCAATGAAGATGAACAGTAGACACAAGTCTTGATGACGAGGAAAAACCCTCTAAATGGGTAAAAAATCACGTGACCGGGTCTGTGCCGGTCAAATTCCACTAGCTTTCGGTGATTACAGCACGCTTGGTGAATCGGGGCGACAGTCCGCTCCCGTTACAACTTGAGTGGAGAGAGAGAGGGATTATAGCTTCTTGCGGGCAACAGGCTGCACCGCGGAAGTGACTTAGACGTGGAAATGCGCGGGATGCTTCTGGCGCTTGCGCTCGGGGCGGCGCGCGCTTGCTTGCTTCGGATGGCTACTTCCTTCGGCTTCCTCGAGGTCTTGGGCGTCCTTTTGCTGTCAACGCGCTGATGGGGTGCTTATAGCCGTTGGTAGCAACTGGTGGTCACTGGTGACCGCTGGTGGCCGATGGTGGCTGCTACTGGTTCACGGCGAGCTGTGGCCGACTTAGTGGAGGAGGCAGGAGAGCTCTCACCTGAGGAAGAAGAAGACAATCCGGAGAAGAGAAAAAGTCAGAAATGAGAAGCCACTGGGGGTCCTTTTATAGCCCCCAGGGGGTGGTCATGGTGGGTCCCCCCACTAACTAGGTGGGTTAGTGGGTGGTTACCCACGGATCGGACGGCTACGGAGGCCCCATCACAATCGTACGATGGAGGCATGAGTGGCGTGCAGCCGGTCGACGGTGGTCGACCGGAGGGGGCCGGCGGCCGGCGGCGGGAGGCGGGAGGCGGCCGGCCGGCGGCCGGAGGCGGGAGGCGAGCGGCTGGCGGCGGGAGGCGGGCGGCGGGCGGCGGGCGGCGGGCGGGAGGCCGGCGGCGGGAGGCCGGCCGGCGGCGGGCGGCGGGCGGCGGGCGGCGGGCGGGAGGCCGGCGGCGGGAGGCCGGCCGGCGGCAGCCGGTGGCGGGTGGCGACCGGCCGGTGGCTGGTGGCGGGAGGCGACCGACGATGGCCGACCGTCGGCCGGCGGTGGTTGGCGTCGAGTGGCGGTGGTTTCCTCCTTTTGTGATGGGAGAGGAATTAGTGGAGTGGGTTGACTAGTCAACCTCATGATCCCTTCATTTGAAACGGCTATGCGCACCCCCAAATGCTTTAAAAATGGGTTAATCCTCATCAATATTTGTGCTATATTTTTACATCATCATTTACAAAATTGTACTAATTTTCAATGTTCAAAAAATTTAATTTATGATGATTTTAAACATGTTTAAAATATTTTTAATACACTTTTTATTGAATTTTATTGGGATAAATATTTGAGTTAAATTCTAAGAAATAAATTTGAATCATTTTTAGATATTTATAGTCAAATCATAATGGTCAGATGTACACAACTTGCTTATGGAAAAATTGGCAATGGAGTGGATGTGGCATTATTGACCTTAAAAAGTAGAGAAAGATATTGACCAATTATAGGAGTTGTTGCATGTCTTATTTGTTAAATACACTTTGAATATTTATAAAAAGTATATATATATATTTTTATTTATTTATTTCTTACCTAATAGGCTAATATTATATGAAATATTATTTTATAGATATCTTTTATTACATGCAGACCGCTTTCTTAAGACTATTAACATAATGTTTTATACTAATTAAATATTTGGAAGACTTGTGGTATATTTAATATAAAAGCATACTGTGACAACCAAATTATGAACAATATAAATGCATGGTTAAGGGAATTATATTATGTACTTTATGGCAACTGGCGAGGCTTGGAGGCGAGCCTACTTCGGGTGTGTTTGGCTAAGCTTATTGCCTCCGGTGCGGCAGGGTAAAAACAGAGTTTTGATCATAAGCGGTGTTTGAGAATCATAAGCTCAAAACGTCGTTTTCAATTCTCCGCTCCTTTATACTAGGGATTCAACCGCTGTTTTTTTCTCCAGCCTCATCGCGCCGCAGCTCTTCCCGACCCCGCGATTCCTCCCGAATATCTTCCTCCCGATTCTCCGCTCCGCTTCCTTCTCCCGTCGTCGTGATTCCTGCTCCCGATCGCCTCTCCGGCTCCCGTCGTCGGCCCGTCGTCGCGATCTGCTCCCGATCCCGCTTCTCCGCTGCTCCCGTCGCCACGATCTGCTCCCGATCTCGCTTCTCCGTTGGTAACTTCTTCTTCTTCTTCTTCAATTGCTGCACTTTATGAAGGGGGGTTTTGAACTGCTGCACGTTATGAGGGGGGGGGGGGGGGGGGGTTGAACTGCTGCATTTTATGTGATTGTTTTTCACACACACTCATAAACAATCTCTGTGAAATGTATGTGTATGTGTGAAATGTATTGTATGTGAGATTGTGTATGAGTGTGTGTGTGTGTGATTGTTTATGTGTGTGTGTGGGTGGGTGTGGGTGTGTGAGTTTGTGTATGTGTGTGTGTGTGCTTGTAGTTATATAGGATTGTAAGTGTGTATATATGTGTGTGTGTGTGGGGGGGGGGGGGGGGGAACACATGTGTGTGTGTGTGTGTGTGAGTGTGTGTGATTTTATATGTGTGTGTGATTTTATATGTGTGTGTGTGATTTTATATGTGTGTGTGTGTGAGAGAGAGTTTGTATATGAGTGTGTGTGTAAGATTGTTCATGAGTGTGTGTGAAATGTATGCGTATGTGTGTTTGTGTATGAGTGTGTGTGTGTGTGTGATTGTTTGTGTGTGCGTGTGTGCGTGTGTGCGTGTGTGTGTGTGTGAGAGAGAGTTTGTGTATGTGTGTGTGCTTGTATTAATATAGGATTGTAAGTGTGTGTATATATGTGTGTGGGGGGGGGGGGTGAGTTTGTGTATGTGTGTGCTTGTATTAATATAGGATTGTAAGTGTGTATATATATATGTGTGGGGGGGGAACACATGTTTGTGTATGTTTGTTTGTGTGCGTTTTTTTATGTGATTTAAGGTTTACAAATTTTATAAAATTGTAGATGGGAAAACAGAAGGATGGAGGGATATCAGCTATATGGGATCAAAATGATACATTAGTATTTTGTGACCTATGCATTGTCGAAATTGAGCTCGGTAATCGCCCGACTACACATTTCAACAAAGAGGGCTGGAACAATCTAGTTGTGAAATTTGAGGAGAAGACCAAAAGGAAGTACGATCGGATTCAAATGAAAAATAAATGGGATCATTAAAATTGTGTCGATCATGCAGGAAAGTATTATTTGGTAGACGCTGGCTATCCACTACAAAGAGGGTATATAAAACCATATGCAGATACACGGTACCATCTTCCTGATTTTGCACGTGGTAATCGTCCAGTTGAAGGAATTCGAGAGATTTTTAATCAAGCACATTCTTCCCTAAGGAGTGTGATTGAACGCAAATTTGGTGTATGGAAGAAAAAATGGGCAATACTGCGTGATATGCCAAACTATAGTTTTAAGAAACAGACACATATTGTCCTGGCGACAATGACTTTGCATAATTTTATACGGAGACATCCATCACGTATAGATCCATATTTTACAGAAAGTGAAAGAATGCGTATGCAGGGCGGAGTAGACTCACAGAGACAACATGATACGTGTGTTGATACATCAAGTGGTGTAGACGAGATGATTACACTGCGTGAGTCTATAGCACAACAACTCTATGAGGCAAGAAGGTAATATTTATTTATCATATTTTATATTGTAATTAATTTAATATAAGATTCTAATTAAAATATTTTCAATCATGCAGGTGATACACTGAAGTACTTGCATGCAGCTGATGGATTCGTGCGATAAGAGTTTAAAATTTTTGTAACATTAATATCTGGAAAACATTCAAAATTTATTATGTTATGTTAATGTAATGTTGGTCTTATACATTTAAAACTATTTCACGTATCAAACAAAAAAATTAGTAAAATAATTAGGAAAAAAATTCACCTATGAAAACTCCATTTTTGCCAAACAGTTTATTAAAAATTGCTTATCAAAAAACTCTGCAAACTCCATTTCACCCAAACAGTTTTTAGATAAAACTCTGTTTTTCAGAAACAGCACTTTTCCTATCAGCAGCTTTTCATCACCAGGTTATGCCCATTCCTCTTCCCTGGCCTCCAAAGCTATCAAAAAATTTTGTAGACAATAGGGTACCTTAACTAAGGTCCGGTTCATACGGTCGTAGTCGCTTAGCCGGTGAAAATAAGTTCCCCCAAACAAAGCCTAGATATTCATCTCTTCTTCTTTTTTTCTCTCTTTATGTTCAAATTTTGGTAGGGCATTACCTTTCATTCTATGTTTTGATGAGTGTGATCCATTTTGTTTCAGATTTTGGAGGATTTCAATATATTCCCGCATCACTCCTACTTTGTTGATGGTAAAATTGCATTGTTTTTTTGGGGCATAGGTTTTATTATTTTTCAAGTAGTATGCTTGTGTTCAAATTATATTTGTGTTCAGATTATAAAATGTAGTTGTATTATCATTCCTACATTATTATTTAGTGATATGGTTGTCTTCAAATTATAAAATATGTTATTATTGTTTAGAATCTGTATAGGTTTGATGGAGACGAGTATATTTATAATTTATTTATGGGTGCGATTAGCTCATTCTTTTAAGATAATTTCTTCCTAAGTGTGAAAGAGGCTAGCTAACTTTGATCATGTTTTTCATGCGTGTGTTTCATTACAAGTATGAAAAGGATTAGCCGTGTTTGACCTGAAAATCAACATGTGTTCTTAAAGGAAGCTTCTAGAAAATTATCCAAAGGAAGCTTCGTGTCAAATGACATGTGTTTTTTGACTGAAGGAAGCTTCGTCCATATGTCATCTACCACCTCTATCTTCTTGGTTTTGGTCCTATAAATAGGCATGAAGGAGGGATGAGACATCCACTTCTCTCCAAACTCAAGCATTGAAAGATTTCTAGAGAGGTTATTATGACAATTGTCTTAGTTTGGGAGAGCTTTCAGACTTCGTTGTACGACATTGATGAAGAGTATGTACTTCGTCTACACGGATTGGATCTGGAGCAGATTTGGACAATGATTCAAAAAGGCATCTTCGAAAGGATTTGTGTAATCTGTCTCGTCCGCCGCTGTCGGTAACTTGTAGTTTTTATGTTACTATTTATTGTATTAATGTGTAGTGTGAAGCTGGTGAAGATCCTATAAGGATCTAGTAGGGAAAGTCATGTAATTGTCTATTGTTTCATACATTTTAATGATGGCTTTTCGAGTTAGACTCTGATCGTCCCGTGGTTTTCACCCTATTGGATTTTCACGTTAAATCCCCATATCATTTTTATTACTATTATTTTGTGTTGTGTTTTGGTTGTGTATTGGCATACCATTAAGTGGTCGTGCAGGTACTTGCCCGAACTAATTTGCAGGTGCTATAGTCAGACTTGCGTGTTCTCTAGACCAACAAGTGGTATGAAAACGAGATTTGTTATCAGAGCAGTTATCGAGCTGACCTGTCTGAGATTCGAGACTAATCGATCAGATATTTCAGGTTAATGATCGGGCGCGGTAGGTGACGAACATTGGTCCGCTCCTTATCCTCTTTTATTTCTTTCTCTGAAATATTCGGCTCAGAGAACTGAGATCAGTCTGATCAGTGACAGAGCACGATGAAGTCCACTTCAGGTTCAGGCTCCGAGCAAATGATGAAACTAAACAACACAAACTACCACCAGTAGGCCTGCAAACGAGTCGATCATATAAAACTTAGGAATATATATAAACATCACAAGAGTCTGGCCTTAAGGCCTTACAACAGTTTCTCTTAACAAGAGTGTGGATTACAGACATCGGCACGCAGGCCGGCCACACATGAACAAAAGAAACAAAACAATGTCTTCGAGGGCAGCAGCGCAGCTTTGGGCTTCAGCCCGCTAAGTCCCGCTCGGACCAGCACCTCCAGTACCTGTAATAATCAATCCACCAAGCGGTGGCAAACAGGGCAACGGTCAGCATTCAGCTGACCAATTATAACGACCCTGCCCCTGGCACGGGGCAGCGGAATTCCATCCCTGCATAGCAATCTTCCAATATGATATATATAGCAATTTAAGCAAGACGTGCACGCCCGCACAGTCACATATCACAAACGCCGGCACGACGGTCCGACGCTCCGTGCACTCAGGGCACATTATCGGTGTTCCGTATTTTCACGGCTACACCACCGTTCAGAGGTCCCAGACATAACGGTTCCATATGAGCATTCTAGTCTGATCGGCTCACAGGCCGTCGACTCTCGCTATGTGATCCTAACAGGGTCTTAAGCACCCAAGGTTAGACAACCATAACGCGGGTACAGATCCACCTTTCCCGTTGCTCACATCGTCAGACTCATGCCTGGACTGACGCGGGTACAGTTTCACCTTGCCCGTTCCACCACCAAGGCATTGCCCAGTTGCAGCCCCACGGCTCAACGGCTCAACCTCACACAAAGTAGCAACTCACGGCTACAGGAGAGTCCAACTCTCTTAATTTCCTGAACTTCCTCCAGTACTTTATCCATCATGCCTACAATCAAGAATCACGGAGTCTTCTCCGATATGCAAACAAGCATCACCAATCCAGATCATGTCCAGATGGGCTTCACACAGCATGCCTAGATCCGTACTCCAATTCCGGACTCTAACAAGGGGGACTTCACATATCTACCCCAAGGGACGCCACAACCCACCACACACTCGCGGGGAAGGGTTTTCCCTATGCAATGCAGGAATTAAGGACTTCACATGTCCAAGCAGGAAATCGTTACCCTAGGAGTTCGCTTCGGAGTCATGGAGAGAAATTTGAGACGGATGAAAGCCTTCGCAGCAGCGTTGCCTTCGCAAATCCGAACTCGGCTCGCAATTTGGACCACTGTAGCTCCACCGGCAGCCGGACTCCACTTCTTCTTCCTCACCTTGCTCTCACCTCTCTCTTAAAAGTTAGAAAGAGAGTAGAACTTTAGAAATGAGCCCTTTTCTCCTCCTTTTCCGGCCTTATCAGCCCAGGAATGAGCCCCAGCCACAGGATCTCCTTTAAGGGAAATGAACGGCCAAGATCTGCCCAAAATATTTTACTTTTTGGCCGACACGGCCTGTGACACGCCCGTGTCACAGGCCGTGTACCCTTAAGCGGCACACGCGGCGCTCGCACCGACTAAAAATTACCAGAACACGGGCATCGACACGCCCGTGTCGAACCTGACACGCCCGTATCGGTCATGTGACACGCCCGTGTCACACCTGTTACACGGTACTCATCGAGCGTTAAATCCAGTCAGAGCAGTACACGGGTAGGCACACGCCCTTAGACACGCCCGTGTCAAAACTGACACGGCCGTGTTCAAGGCTTGTTTCCGGGCCGTGTACATTTCTGACTCGATACGGCATTTTATTGAGTGACACGCCCTGGGACACGCCCGTGTCGAAGGCCGTGTCCCAGGCTCGACTATCGTCGACCTCCGATCGTCGACCATCCTGAACACGCCCTGGGACACGCCCGTGTACCCCGACACGCCCTGGGACACGCCCGTGTCCCAGGCCGTGTTAGGCAACCTGCACCTCAATTCCAATTTTGAGTCTTTTTGGGGTGTTACAATCCTCCCCCCCTTAATAAAATTTCGTCCCGAAATTTGAAGACAATAGGGAGAAAATAACAAAACATTTATATGTTTCTATTACATATATAATGAGCAAACAAGTTACGAAAATAATTCGGGAAACTCGGCTTGCATGGTCTGCTCGTGCTCCCACGTTAGCTCTTCTCGGCCACAATTGTCCCACCGGACTTTGACCATCCCGATCACTTTGTTCCGCAACTGTTTCTCGGCTCGATCCTCAATCCGTATAGGCTTCACCTTTGTCGTTAGCCCATACTCAATCGGCACTCGATCACTGTCAATTACTTGAGCTGGATCCTTGACTGCTTTGCGTAGCACCGAGATGTGAAACACATCATGCAATCCACTCAATTCCAATGAAAGAGCTAGCCGATAGGCGGCTTCCCCAACTCGCTCCACCACTTCAAACGGACTAAGGTATCGCGGACTTAGCTTTTTCAACCGCCGAATCTGAGATACGCCTTTGAAGGGCTTAATCTTTAAATAGACCCAGTCACCCACCGCGAACTCCACGTTCCGGTGCTTAGCATTGTAATATTTGGCTTGTCGATCCTGGGCTATTAGGAGCCTCTCTCGGATAGAGCGTATTGTTGAGGTAGCATCCTCGACTTCCTTTTTGCCTAAAAGTTTAGTCTCGCTAGTTTCTACCCAAGCTAGCGGTGTACGACACTTCCGACCATACAACGCTTCAAACGGGGTCATGCCTATACTCGCTTGATGGCTATTATTATAGGCAAACTCCACCATAACAAGATGTTCTTCTCAATTCTTACCGAAGTCCAGGGCGCACATACGGAGCATATCCTCCATCGTTCTGTTGGTTCGTTCAGTTTGGCCATCCGTTTGCGGGTGAAAGGCCGTACTGAATGCTAACTTCGTGCCCAACATCTGATGAACTAATCTCCAATCTTTCGAGGTAAAGCGCCCATCTCGGTCACTTACGATGCTCCGGGGAACACCGTGCAATCGAACAATCTGCTCCACATAAAGCTTTGCCAACATTTCCACTGAATCGTCCCGCTTGTTCGGTATAAAGTGAGCCACCTTTGTCAACCGGTCTACAATCACCCAGATTGAGTCATGGCCACGCTGAGATCTCGGCAATCCGTGCACGAAATCCATAGAAATATCCTCAAACTTCCATTGCGGAATCGGCAACGACTTCAGGAAACCACTCGGCCGTTGACATTCTGCCTTTACTAAAGCACAAGTGCGACATTTAGCCACATACGCGGCTATGTCCTTCTTTAAACCAGGCCACCAGAACAGTTTCTTCATGTCCTTGTACATTTTTGTGCTCCCAGGGTGAATTGAGTACTTTGTAAAGTGTGCTTCATATAGCAATCCTTCTCGCAATTTACCCGCACTAGGGACGCACAATCGGCCATCTTTCCGTAATAAACCGTCATCCCAGGAGAATTGATCACCAGACCCCTCCTTTGCATAGCGTTGGAGACTTTCATCCAACTCCGTTGCCCGCCGAACCCTGTCAGCAAGGTCATATTGAACCTCCAACCAGTTCACGCATGCAACAGTTGAAGAATCTCTTTCCACACAAGATATCTCCAAAGCTTCTAACTCCTGGATTAACTGCTCATCATGTATCCGCAACCAATTTGCCCGTACCGGAGTCCAACGAATCAAGGCATCAGCGACCACATTTCCCTTTCCGGGAACATAGTGAATGTCGAAGGTATAATCCCCAAGGAATTCCATCCACCTCCTTTGTCGCATATTCAACTCCTTTTGCTCAAGCAGATACTTTAAGCTTTTATGATCTGTATAAATATCCACTTTCACTCCATAAAGATAATGCCGCCACAGCTTTAGCGAAAAGATCACCGCCGCCAACTCCAAGTCATGGACGGGGTAATTACGCTCATGCACTTTCAATTGACGTGAACCATAAGCGATCACCTTGCCAAACTGCAGGAGAACGCAGCCTAAGCCGCTTCCTGACGCATCGCTGTATATTTCAAATCCATCTGTACCACATGGCGACGTCAAAACGGGCGCCGTGGTCAAACGATTCTTCAGCTCATCAAAAGCTCGTGCGCACTCCGGCGTCCAAACGAACTTCTGGTCCTTTCTCGTCAACGTAGTCAGAGGCAAAGCAATCCGGGAGAAGTTCTCCACGAACCGTCTATAGTAGCCCGCCAGTCCAAGGAAACTCCTGACTTCGGCCACCGAAGACAACACTGGCCAATCACGAATGGCACTTATCTTTGCCGAATCCACCGCTATGCCCTCTCCACTTATTACATGGCCTAGAAAAGCCACCGACGAGAGCCAGAACTCACACTTCGAGAACTTGGCATATAGCTTATTCCTTCGCAAGGTATGCAATACTAATCTCAAGTGGTTTGCATGATCTTCTTCCGATTGTGAATATACAAGGATATCATCAATAAACACAATCACAAATAGATCCAGGTATTCGCGGAACGTTCGATGCATGAGATCCATGAAGACCGAAGGCGCATTACATAAGCCGAACGGCATCACTGTGAACTCATAATGACCATAGCGTGTGCCAAACGCTGTCTTGGGAATGTCACCTTCCCTCATCCGCAACTGGTAATACCCGGACTTCAAATCCAACTTCAAATAGACGGTTGAGCCTGCTAGCTGATCGAACAAGTCATCGATCCGTGGAATTGGATACTTGTTTTTCTCCGTCAGCTTGTTCAGTTCACGATAATCAATACATAGTCGCAAACCACCGTCTTTCTTTTTCACAAAAAGAACAGGCGCGCTCCAAGGTGACATACTTGGGCATATATATCCCTGCTCCAACAACTCTTGCAACTGAACTTTCAGTTCGGCCATTTCTTTTGGCGCTACCCGATACGGCGAACGGGCCACAGGTTTCGCACCCGGCACCAGCTCGATAGCGAAGTCGATCTCCCTTTGGGGAGGTAACCCCGGAAGGTCCTTTGGAAACACATCTGCATATTCTGACACAATCGGCACTTCACCCACACTGGCCTTCGGCGTCACCGCCTCTATGAGTGTGAAGAAGAACTCCGCACCCTTCCGAACTGCCTTAACAACTTGGAGAGAGGATAACAACATCCCATTCATCCCTTGCATACTAATGAACTTGGTCTCTTGTTCGGTATTTTGCCCAAGTGTGACCTCTTATGAAGTGCAATCTATACAGGCACGCTGCTCTGAAAGCCAGTCCATACCAAAGATTATATCAAACTCTTTGATCGGCAATACTAATGTTTCCACCTTGAACTCCCGACTTCCTATCTTGACCTCAAGACCGCAAGATCGATCCGCGCACATCAAACATCCGTTAGGCAACAACACCTTTACACTGTCTGTCGTGGTCCGGATAGGCACCCCGACACGAAAGACAAAGTCCTCAGACAGAAACGAATGTGAAGCACCTGTGTCGAACAGTGCTCGCGCCGGATACTCTCGTATAAGGACAAACCAAGAACATTAAAATCTACGCGCACCTGTGACGACATCCGCCTGCTTAATGGCCTCCTGTTGTCCAAGGTTGAAGACCCTGGGCTGCGCGTGCGAGGCAGAAGACTCCACCACAGCCTTCCCCTTCTCCGCATAAGACGCTCCCGTCTTCTTATCACCCTTTGGAGGACCAAATCGGCATTCACGTGCGAAGTGTCCACCCTTCCCGCACGTAAAACAAGCACGAGATCCATACCCAGATGTGTCCGTCACAGTCGCAGAAGGAGCTTGTCCAGAAGACTTTGACTTCTTATTCCATTTCTTTCGGTAGCCAAACTTGTCCGGACGCGGCGGCTTAAACTCCGGCTTCACAACCGCCAAGTTTCCCTTTGCTTGCCCCAGTTTCATGTCCAGCTCCAAAGAACGAGCCGTACAGACTAAGGCTTGGAATCCCTGACTCACAGAACTCGAGAGCAAATACCGCAGCTCATCTCGCAGTCCCGCATAAAACCGACTAGTCTTACGCTCTTCTTCGGCGAAGATCGTGCCCGCATATCTTCCCAACCGGGTGAACTCATGCAGGTAGTCATCCACACTTCGATCTCCCTGCGCTAACCGTTGAAATTCCATTTCCATCGATATCCTTTGCTGCACCGGCAGATGTTGTGCTAAGAACAATCGAGAAAATTCATCCATTGTAATCTCTGCCAATTGCCTGTCAGCCAAGTGATGCATTTCAATCTCATCCCACCACAATCGCGCCTCTCCTTCCAGTAGGAAAGTGGCTAACATAACTTTCTGTTCCTCCTCAACCCTGATAGCCCTCATAATCCTCTTGATTCTTGCAAGCCAATCCTCTGCTTGGGCCGGTGTACCCGCCCCATGAAACTGCGGAGGGTTAAAGCTCAAGAATTGCTTCCATTGTTGATCTGCTACCCACGGATCAACTTCGGCTTCTACCGGTTCTTGCCGTACCCCAGCTTGCGTTGGCACCACTGCAGGACGTGCCTGCCCCGCCTGCTGAGCATTCATCACCGCAAGTACCGTTTCCGTGATGAGACGGACTGTTTCAGCGGATGGAGGAGTTGTGGGCACCTCGGCTGGTGCCGCACTCTCAACAGAACGTTGTGGTTCGAATTGACCCGCAACACTTCTGGTCACCTATATGTGTAAAATACACAGGTTAACGACCAATGAAAATGACAACCATACAAAAGAATACACAAGTTCAACAAACAAGTGTATTTGAATTCCTAAGTGGACAATCTTGAGTTCAAATTAAGTGTTATAACGACGGCACTGACACGTGCACGCCACCTCTCAAAAGAATTCGTCCGCGAATTCGGAAGAGATCGACCAACAAGCTGATACCAAATTGTAACACCTCTACCCGTCAAGAAGAATATAATAGAGGGTCCGGCCGGGGCCCCACACCATATTCCACAAACAGGCGGAGACGCTACGAAATAATATCATAACCACGCATCCTAACACAGAGCATTCTAGCGGAAGCTTCACGGTTGAATAATTGAACTCAAGATAATAAACATTGTCCACTAAAACTTAGGAATATATATAAACATCACAAGAGTCTGGCCTTAAGGCCTTACAACAGTTTCTCTTAACAAGAGTGTGGATTACAGACATCGGCACGCAGGCCGGCCACACATGAACAAAAGAAACAAAACAATGCCTTCGAGGGCAGCAGCGCAGCTTTGGGCTTCAGCCCGCTAAGTCCCGCTCGGACCAGCACCTCCAGTACCTGTAATAATCAATCCACCAAGCGGTGGCAAACAGGGCAACGGTCAGCATTCAGCTGACCAATTATAACGACCCTGCCCCTGGCACGGGGCAGTGGAATTCCATCCCTGCATAGCAATCTTCCAATATGATATATATAGCAATTTAAGCAAGACGTGCACGCCCGCACAGTCACATATCACAAACGCCGGCACGACGGCCCGACGCTCCGTGCACTCAGGGCACATTATCGGTGTTCCGTATTTCTACGGCCACACCACCGTTCAGAGGTCCCAGACATAACGGTTCCATATGAGCATTCTAGTCTGATCGGCTCACAGGCCGTCGACTCTCGCTATGTGATCCTAATAGGGTCTTAAGCACCCAAAGTTAGACAACCATAACGCGGGTACAGATCCACCTTTCCCGTTGCTCACATCGTCAGACTCATGCCTGGACTGACGAGGGTACAGTTTCACCTTGCCCGTTCCACCACCAAGGCATTGCCCAGTTGCAGCCCCACGGCTCAACGGCTCAACCTCACACAAAGTAGCAACTCACGGCTACAGGAGAGTCCAACTCTCTTAATTTCCTGAACTTCCTCCAGTACTTTATCCATCATGCCTACAAGCAAGAATCACGGAGTCTTCTCCGATATGCAAACAAGCATCACCAATCCAGATCATGTCCAGATGGTGTACAACCCCGTATTCGCAGAGTAGGGTCCTTTTGGCAGGCGCAGAGCCAGTTTTAAGTTTTTAAGCTTTTTAGAGATTTTGGACTCTTGGTGGCCATTTTTGGCCCTAGCTTGGAAATATACTAGTAGGGGGAATGAAAATTGTCTCCCCCCGGCCCCTTTGAGCACCCGCTCTCGCCAAGCGCTAGGCCGCAGCTCGCCGCCTTGCCGCTCTCGCCAAGCGCTAGGCCGCAGCTCGCCGCCTTGCCGCTCTCGCCAAGCGCTAGGCCGCAGCTCGTCGCCTTGCCGCTCTCGCCAAGCGCTAGGCCGCAGCTCGCCGCCTTGCCGCTCTCGCCAAGCGCTAGGCCGCAGCTCGCCGCCTTGCCGCTCTCGCCAAGCGCTAGGCCGCAGCTCGCCGCCTTGCCGCTCTCGCCAAGCGCTAGGCCGCAGCTCGCCGCCTTGCCGCTCTCGCCAAGCGCTAGGCCGCAGCTCGCCGTCTTGCCGCTCTCGCCAAGCGCTAGGCCGCAGCTCGTCGCCTTGCCGCTCTCGCCAAGCGCTAGGCCGCAGCTCGCCGCCTTGCCGCTCTCGCCAAGCGCTAGGCCGAAGCTCGCCGCCTTGCCGCTCTCGCCAAGCGCTAGGCCGAAGCTCGCCGCCTTGCCGCTCTCGCCAGTCACCAGGCCGCAGCTCGCCTCAGGCCGCCGTCTCGCCAGAGGCCGCCAGCTCGCCCAAGCTTCTTTTGGCCATGCTCTTACCATTGTGCCCTTGGCGTGGAGTTACTTTATTACCCCTTGGCGTGGAGGTTTGCTATTGGCTCAAGGCCAATTGGCCTTGGGGGCATTTTGGTCATTTTGACCCCAGGACTACTTGGAAAAACTATAAATAGACCCCCTTGGGTACCTTTGGAGAGGCATTGGCTTTTGGCTTCCTCCTCCCAAGCTTTCCCCTTGGTAGAGTTGAGAGAACTCTCCAAGGTACCCAGCTCTCATTGGTAAGGGAGGGGAAGTGTTCTTGTGACCTTCCGGGTGTGTGGTGGGACCTCCGCGCTAGAGCCGAGGGTCTGTTCCTAGTTTCCCAAGTCTTTAGCCCGTGACATTCTTCCGAGTGTAGTAGGTGTGAGGTCACCCCTTCCCCAAGGGTCGAGCTCCACAGAGACCAAGTTTTTGGTTTCAACATTTTGGTGCGGTGAGCGTGGAGAGTGACCAGCACAGAAAATCTCGGGAGAGTGTCATGACTGGAGATCAGGGAGGTAGTGATGACCTCGGTGGTCTCCCCAACCTAGGACCCTTTGTAGGAAGGGAGGAGTTCATGGCTTCCATCGAAGGCATCATGGGGATGCTTAGAAGCATCGCCCCTCGGGCTGACAGCTCAACCCCCACCCCCCAGGGACTAGCTCCCAGGGGTCTCGGCGAGCTAACCCAGAGTGGTCTCGGCGAGCTGGCTCCCAGGGGGCATGGCGAGATCACCCCAGTAGGTGGAGAAGTGAGTATGCCGGATAGGAGGCCTGGGAAGGAGAGGATGGTAGAAGGGGTTGAGCGAGACCTCTCAGGCCGGGAGCTGTTCCCCAGCCCGGCGAGAGCTAGCCCCCCAGGCGAGCAGGTCACGCGAGTGGCGGTGGCGAGAGCTCCCCTTAGGGGGTCACCCTTCAGCGAGCTGATCATCTCAGCTCCCGTTCCCGAGGGGTTCAGGGAACTTGACAAGGCATATTACACCGGGAAGGATGACCCCATCCAGCACTTACAGTGGTTCGAGGATGCCGTCTCCATCATACCAATGACGGATGCCTTCAAGTGTCGCCTCTTCGCGATCACGTTGAAGGAGAAGGCAAGGGACTGGTTCCATCAACTCCCTCCAAGGTCCATCTTCGGGTTCGAAGACTTGAGCCGGAGCTTTCAGCTTCGCTTCTCCACCTCCAAGAAGAGGAAGAAAGGTCATGAGTCCCTCTTCCTAATAAAGCAAAGGGCCGAGGAGTCGCTGGCCCATTACGTTGACAGGTTCCAGGAGGAGGTCCTTGACATCCAAGAGGTGCCAGGGTATGCCCTCCAGATGGCATTCACGGTGGGGTTGCGTGAAGGATTCTTCAAGATGAGCTTGACCCGGAAGACCCCTCTTTCCTTCGAGGAGCTGATGGAAAGGGCGGCAGAGGAAATAGCCATGGAGGCAGCCAACCCGGCCTTTGTAAAAAAGTTGGCTAAGTTGACGGAGGTGGAGTCGAAAGAGCAAGGTGGCTCAAGGCACCAGGAAGGAAGGCGGAGAGAGGAGCAGAGAGCCCAGGGGTTCCCGAGACAGGAGGGTCCGGAGCCAGGTTGGAGGCAGCAGGGAGGACCCGCCCATGGTCCAGGAAGAGCTCTCATCCAGGATGGGGGGAACTTTCATGGGGGTCAAGGGAGGTTCAACTACCAAAGGCAAGCCCCAAGGCAACTCCTACCCCCACCGCAGCAAGCCTTGGCAATAGGCGAAGGAAGAAGAGGCAACGGGAGAGATCGTCGAGTCCGCCAAAGAAGGCTGGTAGAAGAAGCATTGCCGTACTGTGACTACCACCAGGTGGAGGGGCACGCGACAGCTACCTGCCCCGAATTCCTGGAGGTAAGAGGAGCGAGAGGTCAAGCCCAGCAACCACCCCCGAGGCAGATCGAAGCCCCGCCCCCAGCCAGGGAGGAAAACAGATGTGAGGATCGGGTCGACGTGGGCAGCCGGGGAAGGATCGGTTAATGCAAGAGGTGAAGGAGCCTCGCCTCAATAGGAACTTGTATTTTTTGTTATGCTGTATCGAGTCTGGCCCCCGACCCACTGAGTCGGGAGAGGTCATGTAACCCATCATTTTTTCCCCGTTTGAGGATGTTGAATTTGACAAGGTTTTGTTGAGACGCCAAGTCCTCAGCTCCGATGATGGTCCCGCTGTCAGGCTCTCACTAGCTGGCAGGTCAGGCGTACCTCTCGTGGAAGCCCCAAGTCCTCAGCTCCGATGATGGTCCCGCTGTCAGGCTCTCACTAGCTGGCAGGTCAGGCGTACCTCTCGTGGAAGCCCCAAGTCCTCAGCTCCGATGATGGTCCCGCTGTCAGGCTCTCACTAGCTGGCAGGTCAGGCGTACCTCTCGTGGAAGCCCCAAGTCCTCAGCTCCGATGATGGTCCCGCTGTCAGGCTCTCACTAGCTGGCAGGTCAGGCGTACCTCTCGTGGAAGCCCCAAGTCCTTAGCTCCGATGATGGTCCCGCTGTCAGGCTCTCACTAGCTGGCAGGTCAGGCGTACCTCTCGTGGAAGCCCAAGTCCTTAGCTCCGATGATGGTCCCGCTGTCAGGCTCTCACTAGCTGGCAGGTCAGGCGTACCTCTCGTGGAAGCCCCAAGTCCTTAGCTCCGATGATGGTCCCGCTGTCAGGCTCTCACTAGCTGGCAGGTCAGGCATACCTCTCGTGGAAGCCCAAGTCTTTAGCTCCGATGATGGTCCCGCTGTCAGGCTCTCACTAGCTGGCAGGTCAGGCGTACCTCTCGTGGAAGCCCAAGTCCTTAGCTCCGATGATGGTCCCGCTGTCAGGCTCTCACTAGCTGGCAGGTCAGGCGTACCTCTCGTGGAAGCCCAAGTCCTTAGCTCCGATGATGGTCCCGCTGTCAGGCTCTCACTAGCTGGCAGGTCAGGCGTACCTCTCGTGGAAGCCCCAAGTCCTTAGCTCCGATGATGGTCCCGCTGTCAGGCCCTCACTAGCTGGCAGGTCAGGCGTACCTCTCGTGGAAGCCAAGTGTTTTTCACCCCGAGGCTGTCTCGTCACCCAGGCTCCCATTAGCTGGCATGACAGGTTGACCCCTCGGGAGGCTAAGTATTTTCACCCCGAGGCTGTCTCGTCACCCAGGCTCCCATTAAGCTGGCATGACAGGTTGAACCCTCGGGAGGCTAAGTATTTTCACCCCGAGGCTGTCTCGTCACCCAGGCTCCCATTAAGCTGGCATGACAGGTTGAACCCTCGGGAGGCTAAGTATTTTCACCCCGAGGCTGTCTCGTCACCCAGGCTCCCATTAGCTGGCATGACAGGTTGACCCCTCGGGAGGCTAAGTATTTTCACCCCGAGGCTGTCTCGTCACCCAGGCTCCCATTAAGCTGGCATGACAGGTTGAACCCTCGGGAGGCTAAGTATTTTCACCCCAAGGCTGTCTCGTCACCCAGGCTCCCATTAGCTGGCATGACAGGTTGACCCCTCGGGAGGCTAAGTATTTTCACCCCGAGGCTGTCTCGTCACCCAGGCTCCCATTAGCTGGCATGACAGGTTGACCCCTCGGGAGGCTAAGTATTTTCACCCCGAGGCTGTCTCGTCACCCAGGCTCCCATTAAGCTGGCATGACAGGTTGAACCCTCAGGAGGCTAAGTATTTTCACCCCGAGGCTGTCTCGTCACCCAGGCTCCCATTAGCTGGCATGACAGGTTGACCCCTCGGGAGGCTAAGTATTTTCACCCCGAGGCTGTCTCGTCACCCAGGCTCCCATTAGCTGGCATGACAGGTTGACCCCTCGGGAGGCTAAGTGTTTTCACCCCGAGGCTGTCTCGTCACCCAGGCTCCCATTAGCTGGCATGACAGGTTGACCCCTCGGGAGGCTAAGTGTTTTCACCCCGAGGCTGTCTCGTCACCCAGGCTCCCATTAGCTGGCATGACAGGTTGACCCCTCGGGAGGCTAAGTGTTTTCACCCCGAGGCTGCCTCGTCACCCAGGCTCCCATTAGCTGGCATGACAGGCTGACTCAGCGAATACGTTGGGTTGGATGTTTCTTTTCGAGCTTGTGCCAACCTCGAAAAGAGCGGGGATTATGTACAACCCCGTATTCGCAGAGTAGGGTCCTTTTGGCAGGCGCAGAGCCAGTTTTAAGTTTTTAAGCTTTTTAGAGATTTTGGACTCTTGGTGGCCATTTTTGGCCCTAGCTTGGAAATATACTAGTAGGGGGAATGAAAATTGTCTCCCCCCGGCCCCTTTGAGCACCCGCTCTCGCCAAGCGCTAGGCCGCAGCTCGCCGCCTTGCCGCTCTCGCCAAGCGCTAGGCCGCAGCTCGCCGCCTTGCCGCTCTCGCCAAGCGCTAGGCCGCAGCTCGCCGCCTTGCCGCTCTCGCCAAGCGCTAGGCCGCAGCTCGTCGCCTTGCCGCTCTCGCCAAGCGCTAGGCCGCAGCTCGCCGCCTTGCCGCTCTCGCCAAGCGCTAGGCCGCAGCTCGCCGCCTTGCCGCTCTCGCCAAGCGCTAGGCCGCAGCTCGCCGCCTTGCCGCTCTCGCCAAGCGCTAGGCCGCAGCTCGCCGCCTTGCCGCTCTCGCCAAGCGCTAGGCCGCAGCTCGCCGTCTTGCCGCTCTCGCCAAGCGCTAGGCCGCAGCTCGTCGCCTTGCCGCTCTCGCCAAGCGCTAGGCCGCAGCTCGCCGCCTTGCCGCTCTCGCCAAGCGCTAGGCCGAAGCTCGCCGCCTTGCCGCTCTCGCCAAGCGCTAGGCCGAAGCTCGCCGCCTTGCCGCTCTCGCCAGTCACCAGGCCGCAGCTCGCCTCAGGCCGCCGTCTCGCCAGAGGCCGCCAGCTCGCCCAAGCTTCTTTTGGCCATGCTCTTACCATTGTGCCCTTGGCGTGGAGTTACTTTGTTACCCCTTGGCGTGGAGGTTTGCTATTGGCTCAAGGCCAATTGGCCTTGGGGGCATTTTGGTCATTTTGACCCCAGGACTACTTGGAAAAACTATAAATAGACCCCCTTGGGTACCTTTGGAGAGGCATTGGCTTTTGGCTTCCTCCTCCCTAGCTTTCCCCTTGGTAGAGTTGAGAGAACTCTCCAAGGTACCCAGCTCTCATTGGTAAGGGAGGGGAAGTGTTCTTGTGACCTTCCGGGTGTGTGGTGGGACCTCCGCGCTAGAGCCGAGGGTCTGTTCCTAGTTTCCCAAGTCTTTAGCCCGTGACATTCTTCCGAGTGTAGTAGGTGTGAGGTCACCCCTTCCCCAAGGGTCGAGCTCCACAGAGACCAAGTTTTTGGTTTCAACAGATGGCTTCACACAGCATGCCTAGATCCGTACTCCAATTCCGGACTCTAACAAGGGGGACTTCACATATCTACCCCAAGGGACGCCACAACCCACCGCACACTCGCGGGGAAGGGTTTTCCCTATGCAATGCAGGAATTAAGGACTTCACATGTCCAAGCAGGAAATCGTTACCCTAGGAGTTCGCTTCGGAGCCATGGAGAGAAATTTGAGACGGATGAAAGCCTTCGCAGCAGCGTTGCCTTCGCAAATCCGAACTCGGCTCGCAATTTGGACCACCATAGCTCCACCGGCAGCCGGACTCCACTTCTTCTTCCTCACCTTGCTCTCACCTCTCTCTTAAAAGTTAGAAAGAGAGTAGAACTTTAGAAATGAGCCCTTTTCTCCTCCTTTCCCGGCCTTATCAGCCCAGGAATGAGCCCCAGCCACAGGATCTCCTTTAAGGGAAATGAACGGCCAAGATCTGCCCAAAATATTTTACTTTTTGGCCGATACGGCCTGTGACACGCCCGTGTCACAGGCCGTGTACCCTTAAGCGGCACACGCGGCGCTCACACCGACTAAAAATTACCAGAACACGGGCATCGACACGCCCGTGTCGAACCTGACACGCCCGTGTCGGTCATGTGACACGCCCGTGTCACACCTGTTACACGGTACTCATCGAGCGTTAAATCCAGTCAGAGCAGTACACGGGTAGGCACACGCCCTTAGACACCCCCGTGTCAAAACTGACACGGCCGTGTTCAAGGCTTGGTTCCGGGCCGTGTACATTTCTGACTCGATACGGCATTTTATTGAGTGACACGCCCTGGGACACGCCCGTGTCGAAGGCCGTGTCCCAGGCTCGACTATCGTCGACCTCCGATCGTCGACCATCCTGAACACGCCCTGGGACACGCCCGTGTCCCAGGCCGTGTACCCCGACACGCCCTGGAACACGCCCGTGTCCCAGGCCGTGTTAGGCAACCTGCACCTCAATTCCAATTTTGAGTCTTTTTGGGGTGTTACACCCCGTGTGTGTATCTGATTTGCGGTACTTCATAGGTGATTTCTTTGTACTCTTGAGCCCGGCTTTGGAGCAACCAAACTCTCGTAGTTTAACTATTCGTGTATGCGTCCAGAACATTTAGTATTGCTTACGCACGCTGAATCTTGTTTTGGGGCATAAGCACATCATATTTTGTAGGCCACTTCATCTGAATGGATGATGAAAAAGACAACGAGTTCTATCTTGACCTATGAGAACAAAAAAAAAATTTATAGTTAAGAGCAGCAATACAAAATGAAATTCTTAAATTGTATGTAGTTGACAATGTATGGTTAAAAATCCAGTCTGAAATTTAATATATTCATACAACTATAAAAAAGCAACTTAAAATTCAGTCGGAAAATTAGTGCACTCAAACAGTTACAAAAAAATCACTCAAAATTCCAGTCATAAAACTAGTTAATTATTACTAGTTGGTAAAATACAAAATCCAGTCATAAACTCACCTAATTTATACAGTTAGAAAATTTCCCGCTCACTAACTAATCTTATGAAGTTACTGATTTCACAGGATATAAAACATACTGCTTTGCAAGTTGCTTGGGGATTTGAAGTGATCATGTTGAAGTGCACTCAATTACCTGCCATTTCAAAAACACCTCAAATTAATGATGAAAAATAGTTGTATTCATACTAACTTAATATTAAAGGAACGTTGAATGCATGGGTAGAAGAAATGGTCCAATGGAAGCATTTACACTCCAAAAAAATTCTTTTTTTTAGCTTGGAAATGGAGGGGACGGAGAACAACAGTACCTTGACAACTGGGGAAGACCGACAACTGGGCATTGTGGCAAGAGAGAACATGCGGAACACCTACGCCTCTGCTTCCTGCAATGAGGGAGGGAGAACAAAAATGTGTGCGTGCAAGCTGGGGAGTGACGACGGTTCCACCCGTTGTTTCTGGATTTTTCCGGCAAGGGAAAAGTGGAAAGGGGAAGATGCGAAAAAAAGGTGTGCCCAACGAAAATTTTCTGTACGTGGAACGCACGCGGAGAACCGTGCGTTCCACGTCAATTTTCTCCTATGTCTTTTATTTTTTCACAAAATAAATCACGAAATATTGAACTATGCATTTTTACGCTCATTTTAAGTACTCATATGACTATGTTTTGGGGTGAAAATCCAACTGTAAAAAAAATATTTTTTTGAACTAAAAATCCAGTTCATTTTTCGAACTAAAATTCAACTGGATTTTACAATCAATGAAAATCCAACTGTATTTTTGAACTAAAAAAAGATTCCGCACAATTCTCTCATGCGTTGCACGCACAGAAAATTCTCTCGTGCCCAACTTGTTTAAATACACAACGATTTTCGGTGTGTTTAACCTACAAAAATTATTTCCGTAACACAAGATGGAGATTTGGGGGTAATTAATGATACTTCTTTTGTCGTGTGCACGTCACATCATGCTCTGACAAGCATGATTTGAAGCACATTTTGAAGAGCTGCACTCTGGGGCAGTGCTTAGGCATGTTTAGAGGAGCAGTGTGGGGTGCGTGCGTGTCGAGGGTGGGGTAGGGGTGGGGTGTAGGTGTCACAGACTGACTCGATAAGCTAGAGTCAACAAGGCGAGAATATTAAGGCTCCGTTTGAGGAACATTTTTTTGGTACGGTTATCGCACCTTGTGAGTGCCCATCCCGCCGTCATCTCGCACATCAAAAATTGTGCTCGCACATCATCGATTGCGCGAGTGCAATCGAACGGCTAGCACAGCTACTCGCATGGCACTGTAGCTGTGCGATAACCGTACCTAAAAATTAGCCCCGTTTGGGGGGACTTATTTTCAGCGGTCAGGCGGTTAGGACCGCATGTACCGGAACTTAATTTAGATCCGGTACATGCGAACGTAACCGGCTGACCGTTGAAAATAAATCCCCCCAAACGAAACCTAAATATGATTCATGGTCTTTTATAGTTACAAAGATCTAGGGAAAAAATGAAATATATTTTGTCCAAAGCTCCAAAATTCACATGTACATAATCATGTATTGCATTTCTTTTATATTTGATATAGTACATATTACATGCTAATCTTCCTCCCTATTCTCGACGCCCATATTTTTGTTGGTACCTTATAACATTTAGTTGGTAGGCAACCATCTTCACTTATCATGAAAGAATAATACAATATATATGTATGTAATGCGTAATTTCAGGTAAGGTATGCAGTGAAAGTAGTAACCACTAATCTAGATAGTCACTGTTGAATTTTCTCAAGTTGATCAGCAAGGTAGTCCAAACATCAAATCAATATCTTCGGAGCTACCCAGATCACAACTTGAACTTGCGGAAAGCAGGAAGCAACTCAGATAACAAAAAACACAGACAGAAGCAAGCAGATCAAAATTTCATTAATCTTCTTTACAGGGCGAGTTATACATGGCGAGACATGATTTCGCCAGTACATGAAAAAATAGAAACACAAAACAACTCGGGCGGATAGATCACAGAAACCGCCGAGATCGCCGAGACCGCTGAGGTCGTCGAGACCGCCCGAGCCGAGCTGAAACCAAATAGAACACGGAGTCCGCCGAGACCGCAAGGTCGCGCGGACACGCCGTTATTCGTCGAACTGCTACTGAACAGAGGAACAAACCGCCTACCCGCCAAGACCGCGAGGTCGCGCAGACAGGTTATTGAACTTGAGAGAAAATGCTAAAGCAGGTAACCGCTGGAAACAGTCCGCTAACTCCACTAAGGTGAGAACCAAACTCCTGGTTTCACAGTGTTAGCCGCGCCACCTGCACACAGCAACCAGTTAAGCAAGCAACCTGTGCGGATACAAAAAACCGAGTCCGCAGCTGAAACTCAAGCCCAACTTACTGTTCACTCTGTTGTAAATAGCTTGTCGGGGGTCCTATTTATAGGCAAGGTGAGGAGTGTGGTCACCACCCTATGAGATAGAGACACTGCCCCTTGGTCGCAGCTAACAAAGTTAATCCGCTGAGTCTGCCCGCACGAGGCAAACCAAAACCGCCAAATCCAGGCGAGATGGCGAACTGCTCAAGGCAGTCCGCCCAGTCCGCAGAAACAAAGCAGGACTAGCCGAGACACAAGAGCCACTTGCCGAGTACAATGCCAGTCCGCCGAAGAGACGACACCGCATCTGTACGCAAACACCAGTCCACGACCACAGGCAAACCGCCCGGTCACAGCGGGCTCTGCGGATACCAACCCAGCTCGCAATGTCCACGACCACAGGCAGATTACCCGGTCACAACGGACACTGCGGAAACAACTCCACCTCGCACTGTCCGCGACCACATGCACAAATGCCCGGTCACAGCGGATACTGCGGAAACCCTGAACTTCACAGAAGTGCAAGTCCAGAATGTTATGAAATTTATGGTTAAGCGTCGCTACGACAAAACAATATTATCAAGATTGCTAATGAATGCGGCGACGCATAAACCTTTAGGATCGTTTTAACCAAACACTAATAATCTCTAACTGGAGTTTATGCAAAATTTATTTTCCTAAATTTAAGAACACAAAAATTAGAGCAAGCTGAAAGAGCGGTAACTTTTGTGCGGAAAATCAATTTATACCGTTTTTGGATTCAAGCTCGTACTTCATGGTAGCAGCCATACCCAATAACCTTGGTGTATTTTTCCTTATGTACTCCGCGACGTTGGCGTATCCCACTAACATACAATACTTGTCCAAGATTATCTGAGACCTTATCCTCTGCACTTAGAAGAAATTAGCACACACAAAAAGGGTATTTGTTAAGCTTTGTTCACTTCCTGAGATCTGATGCAGTGGTTTTACGGTGGTAGTAAAAGTGAAATAATATGTTGGATTGTATGTAGATATAAATTTCTTCCGAATGTGATAGTTCACAAAATCAGAATTTAAATCTACACATTTTCACTTAGGAACTTTGGATCTGAGCAAGGTGATCCTCGATGCAGATCTAGGAATCTATATAAATACGTTTTTGTCTAATGAAACACCATCAGTATTCAGGACTTACCTGGTGCAGATTCAGCACTGCCACATGTCACAAACGAGAGCAAAAATGACGGTTGTCTTCTTCTAGTGACCCAAAACCAAGAAACTTCAATAGGAGTGGATCTGGCAGTTTTGCTATGAAGAAGAGGATCAATCCCAGTGTTCTAGGGCTTCCTGAAAACGCCTAATGGCTGGAGAAGATGAGTCCAACAATTCCTCTCCCGTGTTGTTGAAAATCCTTGCCGGTAGAGATGATCCGTGAACGCCTTCGGCGATCTACTCTCCCAAAGAGCCGATCTGCTCTGCACAATGCCAAAACAGGGAAGAGGAATAGGGGCGGTTTCTCAGAACGACAATCAGGATTTTTCCTTAGCGGCTATTCACCCTTGTTCATCGGCGGAATGCATAACTGATTTCCTGGGACTTAATAGGAAGCCCAATGGAGTTACTAAATTTGGGGTCAATTAATCCCATAACTCCCAAAATAAAAACCAATTAATTAAATCCAATGAATTTATTTGGATCTAATAACATTCCTATTCATATGCCAAGGCTGAGACCGTGTTCGCGACTGAAATTGCGAGACGGTCGGGCCCACCTATCACAGGCTTCGACCGTTCGCGCGACTGAACTAACGCGCGCTCGTATGAGTCCGAATAAACCAAATATTCACGTACGACTTCACCGGGACGTCTCGATGAATCGAGTCCACCTAAACAGGTAATTTCCAACATTCTCCCACTTGGACTTGTATTCATCGTAATTTATAACATTCCGATAAAATCTTCACTAAACTTAAGGGTACCAATTAGCGAACGTGATATTGAGTTTACTCACACGTCAATCCGGTCCAATCAAATCCTTCACTCCGAATCAAGGCGGCAACCGCATCAATTGAACGACACGGGACCTTCCTTAGTCACAGTAGCTTACAGATCTAATCGACATGGACAAAGCGCGGTTATTTAAATCATAGAACAACACATTGAAAATGTGCACATAAAAGTTGTTCTAATTTGGTGGTCAACCAAATTTCTCAAATGAATGCACTAGACCATGCTACGAGATATTCTTAAGTGTTCAAAAGAACAAGTATGTTTAACCTCAAGGTTTTGAATTCATGTGTCAAAACATACCACAGGCTTTAATCCAAATGAAGTGCCCCAGCCTTACGCTCCGACCGACACAAGTCATGAGACTTTGTATAAAGTGTGACGTGTCATATAAATTCAACGAATATCGAAACTTAATGTTATTCCTAAATGAATATTCTTTAATTATTAACAAATTAAATAAAGTGCAATTTAAATGACAGAAAACTAAATTAGAGCAGCACGTAGCCTCCCACTAATCAAGCACATCGATTGACTCTTTAAGCCTCATATTAACAACATGTTTCTGAAACACGTTAGGGCGAAGTCCTTTAGTAAGTGGATCAGCCAACATGTCATCTGTCCCTAAATGCTCCACTAAAATTTCACCATTCTTGACCAATTCCTTAACGGTCAAGAATTTAATTTCCATATGTTTGGACCCTGTGATACTTTTATTGTTCATCGAGAACATAACTGCAGAGATGTTATCACAGTACATCCGAATGGGTCCAACTGTAGAATCGACAACCTTTAACTCTGTAATGAAATTCTTAAGCCACACTGCGTGAGTGGAAGCTCCAAAGAGAGCGACGAACTCCGCATGCATTGTGGATGAAGTGATGAGTGTCTGCTTGACACTCTTCCACGAAATGGACCCACCAGCAAGCTTAAAAATATAACCCGAAGTAGACTTCCTATCATCCTCACACCCAGTAAAATCAGAATCCGTATACCCCACTAACTCAAGGTATTGAACTCTATGGTAGACCAACTTAGCATCCTTAGTTCCCTTCAAATACCTTAAGACTTTCTTGGCAGCCACCCAATGATCAGGTCCTGGGTTCGACTGATATCTGCCTAAAAGTCCTACTGCGAAGGCAATGTCCGGTCTGGTATAGACTTGGGCATACATTAAACTGCCTACCGCACTAGCGTAAGGTATATCCTTCATGCGCTCTCTCTCTATATCGTTCCTGGGACATTGTGATAAGCTAAGCTTATCACCTTTAAGTACAGGTACGTCACCAGGCTTACAATCGAGCATGCTAAATCTCTCAAGTACACGCTCGATGTAGGCTTTCTGAGAGAGTGTCAATGTATGGTGAGATCGGTCCCTAATGATCTCAATTCCTAAAATGAAGGATGCTTCTCCAAGATCTTTCATATCAAAATGCTTTGACAAAAATTGCTTAGATTCATGCAATAATGCCAAATCACTACTCGCAAGCAAGATGTCATCTACGTAAAGAATTAAGAAAATGAATCTGCTCCCATTGATCTTGAGATATATGCAACGGTCTACCTTATTTTCTACAAAACGGAAAGAAGTTACTATCTCATCAAATTTCAGATACCACTGTCTAGAAGCTTGCTTCAGACCATATAGTGATTTGTTAAGTTTACATACAAGTTGGTCGGAATGACCAGACTTGAATCCTTCAGGCTGCACCATATAGAGCTCTTCGGCAAGATCGACATTCAAGAATGTGGTCTTTACATCCATCTGGTGTAGCTCCAAATCATAATGAGCTACTAATGCCATTATCACTCTGAAAGAGTTTTTAGAGGAAACGAGAGAAAATGTCTCGTGTGTACAACCCCATATTCGCTGGGAAGGACCCAAAGGCTTCAACAGTCAGGATTGGGTTAGTCTCAGGCTAACCTCGGGTTAACCCTGAGGCATGATTGTGGAGTTCTCGTCCTGTAGGAGCTCTCGCCAAGGGCAGGCGAAAGCTGAGGAAACAAGGGCAGATAGTCGACCTCTCGGCAGGAGAGACCGTCGACCGGCAAGGGCAGATAGTCGACCTCTCGGCAGGAGAGACCGTCGACCGGCAAGGGCAGATAGTCGACCTCTCGGCAGGAGAGACCGTCGACCGGCCAGGGCAGATAGTCGACCTCTCGGCAGGAGAGATCGTCGACCGACCAAAGCAGAGGGTCTGACTAAGGAAGCTCCCGCCTTGGGGAAAGCTCCCGCCCAGGGCAGGCGAGAAGGTCCTAAGTGAGCCTTCAGTCGCGGTAGCTTCAAGACCGTGAGGGGCGCGAACCTCCCTGGCAAGGGGTCTCGCCAAGGTTGGCCCAGTTGGGGGACCAGCGAGAGCCTTCACGGCCAGGGTTCTCGCTAAGTGGGCCCACGTGGTAGGGCCCGGCGTTCGTAAAGAGGATTATTTTATTATTATTATCCCGAGGTAAAAATTACCCAAATATCCTTGGGAGGACAGCGGGATTTGGCTATTGGCAGACCCCTCAGGGGTATTTCAGTATTTTCCGGTTAAAGGAAGACTATAAAAAGACCCATAGGGGCTCTTTGGAAGGCAGGACATTCATTACTCTCCAACTCTAGTGCCTTCTGAGGAGCTCCCAGCCCAGCATTTGGCTTTGGAGGGGAAGCTCTCAGAGATCTTCCGGGTGTGTGGTGGGACCTCCCAGCTGAGGCTTTGGGTCAGTCTTTGGACCTTAGCAGCCAGTCAAGGGTCGAGATAAGAGAGAAGTAGGCATCGGCTGCACTCTGGTTTGTGAACATTCGTTGGGGTCAATTTTGGCTTCAACAGTTCTGGTGCGGTGAGCGTGGAAGCAGCCGGTGTAAGAAAATCTCGAGTTAAGTCCCATGGCAGGAGGCGAAGGTGAAGGATCAGGCGCAGGAGGATCCCCCACCCGGGTGGACGAGGCGACGAAGAAGATGTTTGAGGACTTCAGGCGGGAAGTCATGCAGACGATCAACTTGGCCTTCTCGGCAAGGAATGAATGGGAGACGCCGCAGGTTCCGGTGGAGGTGGTTCCGCTGCTAGGCGAGAACGCTCCAGGGCAGTGCCCCGGGAAGGAGGTCCCGGTGGAGGCAGGCGAGAGGGACGTGGCCGCGCGGGAGCTTTTTCCAGGCCAGCGTCTCGAGAAGGAGCTTCCGGCGGATCTGGGCGAGAAGGAGGCGACGGTGCGGGAACTCTTCCCTGGGCATGGTCTCGCGGATCGGTCCAGCCAACCGAGGTCGCGAGATGTGCCTTCTCGCCAGGCTGGAGGCGAGACCCCCTTTAGTGAGCTCATTGTCTCGGCTCCAGTGCCGGAGGGATTCCGGGAGCCGGACATGACCTACTACACCGGGAAGGATGACCCGGTTCAGCACGTGCAATGGTTCGAGGACGTGGTGTCCATCAGGCAAATGTCGGATGCCTTCAAGTGTAGGCTTTTCGCCATCACTCTGAAAGAGAAGGCCAGGGACTGGTTCCACCAGTTGCCGGCGAGTTCCATCTACAGTTTTGAAGATCTGCGCAGAGGTTTCTTGTTGAGGTTCTCGACTTCAAAGAAGCGGAAGAAGGAGGCTGAATGCTTGTTTGCGGTGAGGCAAGGGCCGGAAGAGACGCTGGGTCACTATGTCGACCGGTTCCAAGAGGAGGTTCTCCTGGTCCAGGAGGTCCCGGGGTACGCGCTGATGCTTGCCTTCACCCTGGGGCTGAGACTAGGGTTTTTCAGCATGGAGTTGAAGAGAGTGCCCCCTCTCTCTTTTGAGGAGCTCATGGAGAGGGCGGCGAAGGAGATAGACTTTGAGAGGGCAAACCCTGCGTTTGCGAGGAAGCTGGCCAGGTTGGCCGAGGATGATGTGAAGGAGCCGGTAGTGGGAAGGCAGAGAGAGCAGAGAGAGCAGAGGGAGCAAAGGGAGCCGAGGGAAGATAGGAGAAGAGAAGAGCCCCGAGGGCAGGGACAGCAGCATGGGGGGGCCAGGGAGCCAAACAACTGACTGGGTTGGAGGCCTCAGGAGGGTCGCCCCCAGGGCCAGGGAGGGCTTCAGGGAAGAGATAACTTCCGGGAGCCGAGAAGGCTTGAGCAGGGAGGATGGCGACAAGGACCAAGGGGTCATTTCCCACCGCCGCAGGAGGCTATGGAGGTGGGAAGGGGAAGAGGAAGAAGATTTCGGGGAGCCGGAAGAAGGGGAGGAGGAGAAGGAAGAGGGGGCAGAGTGAGGTTGCCTTATTGTGACTTCCATCAGGAGGAGGGTCACGCAACGGCCACATGCCCAGAGTTTCTGGAGATTAGAGGGGCCAGAGGGGCCGGAAGGCAGGATCCGCCTGTAAGGATCGTTGAAGTACAGCGAGAAGAGGTGGAGGACAGATGTGAAGACAGGATTGACGTAGGGACCCGAGGGGGGATCGGAGTGATCCACGGGGGAGTGGGGATCGAGGCAACCCGCAAGGGGAGCCTTCAAACCATGTTCCGCCGAGGGGTCGCCTCGACCTCCCAGGCTCCACCCCCAGAGGAGAAGATCACTTTCTCATCCGCGGATATGCCAGACTACGAGGATCCGTTCTGCGACGCGCTTGTGATCCAGACAGCGGTGGAGAACTACACCGTCTCCCGGATACTGGTGGATAACGGGAGCTCGGTGAACGTGATCTTCAAGAAGGCCTTCGACGAGATGAGGGTGGAAGGAAAAAGGGTCCTGGCTTCTGATGGACCGCTTTTTGGTTTCTCCGGAGAAAGGAAAGAAGTGGAAGGGGGAGTGGGCCTGCATGTGAGGCTTGGGGGCGTCTCACGGAACTGTCGGTTCGTGATCGTAGACGCCCCGAGTAGTTACAATGCCATCTTTGGACGTCCCCTCATCAGCGCCTTTCGCTGCGTGCCCTCCTCATACCACCAATGCCTCAAGTTCAACAATGGAGGGGTGCAGGTTAGGATCTGGGGGGATCCGAAGATGGCAAGGCAATGCTATGTGACGGCGGTTAATACCGTGTCGTGGATGGCGGAGGCTGAGGAGTTGGAGAAGGGGATGGCTGAGCAGGAAGGGGTTGAGAAAGGGGAGGTAAGCCTGGGAGAGGCGAGGGAGATTGTTGAGGAGTTGGCAGAGGTGAGAGGAGTGATGGATGAAGAAGAGCAGAGGCAGGAGGAGAGCCTGGAGGAGGCGATGGAAGTTGATGAGGTGGGGGGAGAGGAGCTCGAGTTTGAGCAGGAAGAGGCAAGGGTAAGTTGGGAGCGGTCGGGGCTGGAGCCGGCCGAAGAAGTGGTGGAGATGGAGGTGCTTACAAGAGCGGGGGAGGCGCAAAGGATTCGGATCAACGGAGGCTTGAGCCTCGAGGATCAGGAGCGGATGCGAGCCTGCATCCAAAGCAACGTCGACATCTTCGCTTGGAGCGCGGCAGACATGCCGGGCATCGACGCGGACGTGGCCTGTCATCGCTTGAACCTGGATCCCAGAGCCCGCCCCATACGCCAAAAGATGAGGGCCATCGCCACCAAGCTAGAAGCCCCCATCCGAGAGGAGGTCCAAAAGCTCCTGGACGCAGGCTTCATCTCAGAGATCCAGTATCCGGGCTGGATCTCCAATGTGGTAATGGTGAAGAAGGGAGGAGGAAAATGGCGCATGTGTGTTGATTTTTCGTTATTAAATAAATCATGTCCCAAGGATTGCTACCCCTTGCCTCGAATCGACGCGCTGGTTGACTCAGCCGTTGGTTTTTCTCTTATGAGTTTTTTAGATGCATTTTCAGGTTACCACCAGATCCGGATGCACCCTCCTGATGTCAAGGATGTTTCCTTCATCACGAGAGAGGGATGCTTCAGCTATAAGATGATGCCCTTCGGATTGAAGAACGCAGGGGCGACGTACCAACGCATGATGGATCGAATCTTTCGAGATCAAAGGGGAAGGAACCTGGAGGTCTATGTGGATGACCTCATGGTCAAGAGCAAGTGTGTTGACTCCCACCTGCGAGACTTGGAGGAGACATTTGCCACCCTGCGAAGGTTCAAGATGAGGTTGAACCCCTTGAAGTGCGTCTTCGGGGCTAGTCGCGGGAAATTCCTCGGACACCTCTTGACTCCCGCGGGGGTAGAGCCCAACCCCGATAAGGTTAAGGCCATCCTAGACCTGGAATCGCCTCGCAGTGCCAAGGAGGTCCAGCGCTTGACCGGGAAGTTGGCCGGGCTAAGCAGGTTCCTCTCTCGGTCAGGGGATAGATGTTCCTCTTTCTTCAAAGTACTTCGTGGCAACCAAGCATTCGAATGGACGGTCGAGTGTGAAGAGGCATTTCAGGGGCTGAAGAGACAACTCTCCCAAGCTCCGTTACTTCAAAGCCCGAAGGAAGGGGAGGACCTAGCCTTGTATCTCGGAGTAGGGGGAGAGGCAGTGAGCTCCGTCTTGGTTAGGGAAGAGGGGAAGAAGCAGTTACCCGTCTATTATGTCAGCCGAATCTTAAAAAAGGCGGAGCTCCGATACCCCATCCTAGAGAAGCTAGCGTATGCTTTAGTCATCTCAGCTAGGAAGCTTCGCCCTTACTTTCAAGCACACTCGATTAGGGTGGTAACCGACCATCCCCTTCGCAAGGTCTTGGAGGGGGTGGAACATTCAGGAAGATTGGCAAAGTGGTCCATCGAACTAAGCGAGTTCGACATTTCTTTCGTCCCGAGGCTCTCCATCAAGGCCCAGGCCGTAGCAGATTTTCTGGCGGACTATGTTACCGAGGCCGAGGTTGAGGAACCAAGGCCGCAAGAAGCGTGGAAGATGGTGGTCGACGGGGCCTCAGGAAGGCACTCCCTGGGAGGAGGTGTGGTGTTGGTAAGCCCTCAGGGAGTTACCATAGAGCAAGCAGTGACTTTCCATTTCCCTGTAACCAATAACCAAGCAGAGTATGAGGCTGTGATCGCTGGCCTTCGCTTGGCAAAGGAGCTGGAAATCCAGGATGTGGAGGCCTTCACCGACTCCATGGTGGTAGCATCGCAGATCCGAGGCGAGTTTGAGGCCCGGGAGCCTACCCTCGCAAGATATCTATCGAAGGTAAGAACTATTATTGGAGGTTTCCGTTCTTTTTCTATTCAACATGTTCCCAGGGAGGAAAGCATGGCAGCTGACCGGTTAGCAAAGTTCGGGCCTCGGGGTGGAGGTACCCTAACCGAACTATTTCGGCCAACCATTGAAGAGGGAGAGGTGATGGAGGTGAATCGGCGGTCCTCATGGGTAGATCCGTTGGTGACCTTCTTGACCACGGGAGAACTGTCGGAAGAAGTTAAGGATGCAAAGAGCTTTAGGCACAAGGCGGCTCATTACCTGATGCTGGAGGGGAACTTGCATCGGAAGATGCTGTCAGGGCTCCTCGCGAGATGCGTAACCGAGGAGGAAGTCCCGAGGATCCTGAAAGAGGTGCATTCTGGAGAATGCGGCAGTCATTCAGGGGGAAGGACATTGGAAGCAAGGGTGGTAAGGCAGGGATATTTCTGGCGGACCTTAAGGAAGGATACAGCTGAATTCGCAAGGAGGTGTCAGAAGTGCCAAGTACACGCTCCCCTCCAGCTCTTGCCCGCCCAAAGGCTTCGAAGCATCACGGCGCCATGGCCCTTCGCCATTTGGGGAATGGATCTGGTTGGACCCTTTCCCCCAGCTAGCGGGCAGAGGAGGTTCCTCCTAGTTATGATTGATTACTTCTCCAAATGGCTGGAGATCAAGCCGTTAGCCAAGGTAACCTCCCAGGTCATCAGAAACTTCGTTTGGGGGGAAATCATTTGCAGGCACGGATTGCCCCAAGCGATAGTGACGGACAACGGTCCTCAGTTTGCCAGCGAAGAATTCATTAGTTTCTGCACCCAATTGGGAATTGACCTCAGGTTCGCCTCTGTCCATCATCCACGGAGCAATGGCCAGGTGGAGGCGGCAAACAAAGTCATTGTCAACTTGCTCAAAAAGAAGGTGGAAAATCTGAAGGGTAGCTGGGTGGAACAGCTCCCTTCTGTCCTGTGGGCCTTGCGAACAACTCCGAACACGGCCACAGGAGAGACCCCCTTCAAGCTCTCTCATGGGTGTGAGGCCGTCCTCCCTGTGGAGTTCGAGGTTCGGTCCCCGAGGGTCGCGGCCGCAGCTGAGGGAAGCGAAGCTTGGAGGGTAGAGAATGAGGAAGGGTTGCGTCTCTCGTTAGATATGGTGGAAGAGCTGCGGGATGTTGCCGCCATCAGACAAGAAGAAATAAAACGGCGAATGGCTCGGTACTTCGATAAGCATATCAGAGTCAAGCAATTCGCCGAGGGGGATCTAGTACTGAAAAAGGTCGACGCTGCGGGAAGGTCGGCCGCGGTTGGTAAGCTCAACCCTAGCTGGGAAGGGCCTTACATAGTAGAGAAGGCTCTGGTTAACGGAGGCTATTATCTCCAGGATGCGGAGGGAAGGACCTTGAGTCACACCTGGAATGGTGATGGCATGAAGCGCTTCTACCCGTAAGAGGGAAAGAAGGATTGTAATGTTGTAAACAACTATTGCATTTTCAATAAGTTATTTCAGAACGTTGACTATCGCTGAGTGAGCTATCTTTACGTTTTTGTTTTGACTGACTATGACTCCTCGTCTCAGTGATAGGATAGGCCTGGTTGAAGGAATCTTCATCAACACCCCGAGCTCGGCTCGGCCCCAGGTAGACCCGCTGCGCAGGCTCTCATCTAGCTGGCAGGTCCGAAGGCTCGCCTGTGGGGGAGAGGTTTGGTTATCTTCATCAACACCCCGAGCTCGGCTCGGCCCCAGGTAGACCCGCTGCGCAGGCTCTCATCTAGCTGGCAGGTCCGAAGGCTCGCCTGTGGGGGAGAGGTTTGGTTATCTTCATCAACACCCCGAGCTCGGCTCGGCCCCAGGTAGACCCGCTGCGCAGGCTCTCGTCTAGCTGGCAGGTCCGAAGGCTCGCCTGTGGGGGAGAGGTTTGGTTATCTTCATCAACACCCCGAGCTCGGCTCGGCCCCAGGTAGACCCGCTGCGCAGGCTCTCATCTAGCTGGCAGGTCCGAAGGCTCGCCTGTGGGGGAGAGGTTTGGTTATCTTCATCAACACCCCGAGCTCGGCTCGGCCCCAGGTAGACCCGCTGCGCAGGCTCTCATCTAGCTGGCAGGTCCGAAGGCTCGCCTGTGGGGGAGAGGTTTGGTTATCTTCATCAACACCCCGAGCTCGGCTCGGCCCCAGGTAGACCCGCTGCGCAGGCTCTCATCTAGCTGGCAGGTCCGAAGGCTCGCCTGTGGGGGAGAGGTTTGGTTATCTTCATCAACACCCCGAGCTCGGCTCGGCCCCAGGTAGACCCGCTGCGCAGGCTCTCATCTAGCTGGCAGGTCCGAAGGCTCGCCTGTGGGGGAGAGGTTTGGTTATCTTCATCAACACCCCGAGCTCGGCTCGGCCCCAGGTAGACCCGCTGCGCAGGCTCTCATCTAGCTGGCAGGTCCGAAGGCTCGCCTGTGGGGGAGAGGTTTGGTTATCTTCATCAACACCCCGAGCTCGGCTCGGCCCCAGGTAGACCCGCTGCGCAGGCTCTCATCTAGCTGGCAGGTCCGAAGGCTCGCCTGTGGGGGAGAGGTTTGGTTATCTTCATCAACACCCCGAGCTCGGCTCGGCCCCAGGTAGACCCGCTGCGCAGGCTCTCATCTAGCTGGCAGGTCCGAAGGCTCGCCTGTAGGGGAGAGGTTTGGTTATCTTCATCAACACCCCGAGCTCGGCTCGGCCCCAGGTAGACCCGCTGCGCAGGCTCTCATCTAGCTGGCAGGTCCGAAGGCTCGCCTGTGGGGGAGAGGTTTGGTTATCTTCATCAACACCCCGAGCTCGGCTCGGCCCCAGGTAGACCCGCTGCGCAGGCTCTCATCAAGCTGGCAGGTCCGAAGGCTCGCCTGCGGGGGATAGGTGGAGTCCTTGACTTTTTGATCCCTGGTTCCTGGTTGGTAGTTACTACGTTACAACGAGCTCGGCTCGAACCCCGGTAGACCCGCTGCGCAGGCTCCCATATAAGCTAGCAGGTCCGACGGCTCGCCGGTGGGGTAGGGGTTTAATTGGTTGGAAAAATACGAGGGAAGGGTCCTGACCTAGACTGAAGGCAAGGCCCTAAAGGTCTCGGCCAGTAAGGGCCTCGGCTCCAAGGCCGCGGCCAGTAAAGGTCTCGGTTGAAGGAGGGGTTCTCGCAAAAGGAGGCTCCCGGCGGACCTGGGCAGGACGACTTAATCAACGGCGCAAGGTTCCCGCCTAACTGATATCTAAGGAAGGTCACCCTAAAGAGACTAAGGGTCTCGGCGGGAGCTCGCGCGGAAGCCGTTCGGCAGAGTAATATACGTTTAAAACACAATGACA
This sequence comes from Platanthera zijinensis, assembly GCA_039513925.1. Classification (NCBI taxonomy): domain Eukaryota; kingdom Viridiplantae; phylum Streptophyta; class Magnoliopsida; order Asparagales; family Orchidaceae; genus Platanthera; species Platanthera zijinensis. The sequence goes on from CM077096.1 coordinate 21,763,639, forward strand.
GTGAAAAATGAAACATTACTTTATATAAAGTTAATTACAGAAGTGAGGAGCTTCTCGCTCATTACAAAAGGGTATTCAAAATAAAAGACACCTTAAGGGGACACGCTGTAATCCCCACTGGTGCTCTCGCTGGAGTCATCGCCAGAGCCCTCTTCGGATGTCTCGCCAACGGCGGTAGAAGACCTCGGGGCGTCTGAGAGAGGCGAGTCCGGCGCGCCCGGAGGTTTAGGAACTGGATCGTAGAGCCAAGGAAGAAGCTGGCGAGCGTCGATGGTCGCGCCGTCCTCCCGAAGCAGCTTGACGTCTCGCAAGCGTCAGCTTGACGGTTGCCTGAGCGTTGGCTTGGAGCAACTTGTCAACGTCGTACTCCGAGAGGTAACGACTCCGCAGCCTCGCATCTAGCTCCGGAGGCGGGACCTTCGCCAGTTCTGCGCGAAGCTGTTCCCTCAAGAGGACGCTCTCGCAGCGCGCGTTGGCCAGCTCTGCGCGAAGCTCCCTGACTTGGGCAGAATCCTGTGAAGAGAAAAAGAGGGTTCAGCCTGAAAACATCGCGCCATCATAACTTTGAAAAACGAAAGCAAGGGTTCGGGAGGGTCTCGCTTACCTCAGCCGCAGGGCGTAGAGACAGCGCCAGTCGAGCATCCGCAAGCTCTTGTTGAGCTTTCGCGAGTTCTTCTCCCGCGGCGTGCGCTCGAGCCATCGCGTCCTCCCTCGCCTTGCGCATATCGGTAAAATTCTTGTCAAGGGTGATGCTTCGGCGCGCACACATATGCGTGAGCTCGAACGCGCGTAATAGGGCCCGGGTGGCGTCGAAGGCTAGAAGGCGGGTGGACATCTGGTCAAACACGCCGGCATCCTCCCGGCTGTAGAGACCATACCCAAGCGAGAAGGCCTCGCCGGTCACATTCTCCCCCTCCGCCCATCTGGGAAGGAGGGTTGAAACCCTGATCGAGTTTGACTCAGGGTCCCATTCCATCTGAGGCTTCCCCTCCGAGTCGGCGTATCTAACGCCGAAGCCAAAGTTCCGGTGCCCTCTCGGCACCCCCGGGGGCGGGACGCTGGCGGAGGTTTCGGCGGCGACCACTTCTCCACCAGCCTCGCTTGCGGCCGATATATTCCTGGCGGAAGCCTCGACACGGCTCTTGGCGGCGGCATCCATCTCGCTGGCCATCTGAAGGATCGCTTCAAAGGACCTGCCCTCGGGAGGAGGTTGGACAGGCGGGACGGCCGGGGCTTTTCCCTTCTCAAGGGCAGAGGGTTTCGGCCTCTTCAGCGTGCGGAGAGAAGGAAGGGAGACCTTTCGCTTCTTGGCCGGTGGCGGCATGGAAGGAGCTGGATCTTCTCGGCAGGCACTGGCGCTAGCTTCCGCGAGCACAAGGGAGCCTCTCGCCGCCAGACCCTCAACACCCCGGCCTTCAGCGAAGGGTTGGCGCAGAGGGACCTCCCGCTCTCCTGCAAAGTTAAAACGCTTTAGCACTTCAGCGCAAGAAAATCTTTGATAAAAAAGGGAATCTGAGGCGAGACCGTACCTTCGCCCGAGTGAACAAGTGGGAGGGAGTCGACGTCCCGCCGAAGATAGGGGACGTCGAACTCCTTGGTCCCGAAGAATTCCAGGATTGCGCTCTCGCGCGATCCCAGAGCGGGCGGCTTGTAGGCTGCGTCTTCATACTGGACGGGCTGAAGCGGGACGTTGCCGAAGTCCCCGCTGACGTAAACAAACTTCTAGCCCCAATGGTGGTGCTTGTTGGCGAGACCGGTAACCTCGAGCTGTTGTCCAGAGAAGAAAACTACCCCCCCCCCCCCCCTTGGCACGGAAGTTGAATAGCTTCCGGAAGATGGGCAGGCTAAACTCGATCCTCTCGGATCGCATATAGCATATGAATGCTATGAGTATTGCGACGGAGTTCGGGTTTAGCTGGGCAGGAACCACCCCATAATAGCGGAGAGCTAGCCGAACCTCCGGCCAAAGGGGGAGGCGGAAGCCCACCTCGAAATGCTCAAGGGGGATGGCAAGCTCTCCCGCCCCGGGAGTATTCACCCTATCGTGATTCCCCGGGTTCCGCGCCGAGAAGCCGGCGGGAACGTAGCGGTCGACGATCATGTTGTATTCATCAAGGGTGAGTTTGCAGGAAGGGAAGAGGTGTTTCTGGAAGGCTTCCGCACAATGGGCGCGACCCTTGTTCTCGCCAGGCATGGCTAGTTCGTGAGTAAGAGCGAGAGCTGGAGCAAGAGCTGGAGGGGGGTCGAAGCGGAAGCAGGAACGCGAAAGCAAGGAGGGAAGGCTGAGGTTCCGGATCGAAGAAGTAAATGCGGTTGGTAGACTTCTCTATTTATAAGAAAACGTAATCATCATGAATTCATCCGACGGAGAGAGAAAGTGACGGCGGAGTACAGCTGTCAGAATCCGGGCTAACGACGCCTCGGTTCTCCCCCTCGAGATGACAGCGGTCAACAGTCGCTTCGGGCTTCGTCGCGACTACCTGGATTGGCGCAAGCCTCCTAGATTGGCGCAAGCCTCCTAGATTGGCGCAAGCCTCCTAGACCGACGCAAACCTCCTAGATCAGCGCAAGCATCCTAGATTGGTGTAAGCGTCTTAATTAAAAAGTCTCGCAGAGCGATAAAAAGAAAAAGGAAAAGAGAGACATGAGTAGAAGCGGGATTCTCGTTATCGCAAGCAGGATAAAACTTAATTAGTAATAATGTTTATTACAGACATTGAAAAAGAAAAAAAAAAGAAGAAAAAAGAGATACATTGAGATTCAGAGCGTGAAGGCTAGTAGGGCTTCCAACTCCATCGTCCCCGTTCTCGCCGCCTAGTTCTTGGGGGCGCCAACGGGTTGAAGTAAGACGATAGCGTGGTACACCCGAGGTTGATCCGTCTGGCGTAATCCCGGATCTGCGAGATGCACCTCCCTGGCGAAGACTCGGCGGAAGGCCCGCGCGGGCAATCAGTCTCGCCCAAGAAGAAATCCCGCTCCAGAGCCTCCAGCCTTTGCTCCACAGATTCGCGGAATGCTTTCGCCGCGGCGGTATGGGCACGGTCTCGCCGGACAAGCTTGGCCAGGATGACCGAGATCTTCCTCCGTCTCCCCTTCGCGCTCCCAGCACTGTTCAGGGTTTCCTCTATCTCGCCAGACGAAGGGAGGGGGGACTCTTCATCCTCTTCTTCCTCGTCTTCTTCTTCCTCTTCTTCTCCTTCCTCATTGACTCCCGACCGCAAGCCAGGATCACCTGCAGAAGAAACACACGAGAATTTTGGTCAAGGCATGACAATCGACAGTCCAGAAAAGTTTTCGCATACCTGCGGCTGGGCGAGAACCGTCAACCAAGGTTGGACGAGAAGGCCCGGCCCCTCCATTGGTTCCATAAAGGAGGTGAAGAGGCTTGCCCAGCCCCGGGCGGAAGGGCTCGCGCACGATGATCCCGGCCTGGCCGGAAGCATGAGGGGAGTTGTCTTCTCTCAAGGGACGATCAGCATCCTTGAGAGTAGCGGAAGGTTCAGAAGCCGCCCCTCCCGCCTGCAGGATAGGATTGGCCACCGCGGGAGGCACTTCGACGGTTCTCGCTTCATCTTCCCGGGTGGTTAGACCCGGGTCGGCGGGAGCTGGCACTGCGAGAAGACGGTTCAGAAAAGAAAGCGTCGGGTTGAAATATTGACAAGGGAAAATGTACCTATCGTTCCGGTCTCGGCTGGAGGAATCCTCTCCGAGACCCGTGTTTGGTCCTCTAGAGGATGAGCGGGTAGGTTCGAAGGGCTGGGCGGAAGTTCGGCGTCATTATTGGGAGCGGACTCCTGCGAAAGCATACTTTAATCATCGAATCTAATGCACAGTCAGCTCGGTAGACACGGGCGAAAGGCTTACCTTCTGTGGGGAAGGATCTCCCGCAGGATTGGGAGTGGGGGAAGGAGGATCCCTGTTCTCGCGAGAAAGGTCCCGCCGGACCGCCTTCGCCCTTTTCTTTTCCTTCTTCTTCGGCTCCGAAGGCCCAGCGGTTGAAGTCTTTTTCGCTAACCATGGAGCCACCGCCGCACAGTTAGCCAAGGCCCGCGCTTGGGCAACGGCTAACCGGGCTTGGAGGTCTTGCGGAAGCGGTTTGGCAGCGCGTTTGGGATGCATGGTAAGCTCGCGCGAAAATCCCTGAGGCGAGAGCTCAGCTGGAAAACCGTATTTTAAGGGCAGGGCGTATGGACGCCTATCAGTGCATATTTATAGCCGCAGTGGGACCCACCAAAAGATTCCCTCGATAGGCGGGCACGTGTCCAGCGAATATTTTGGGGGTTGGACTTGTCTTGTCGAGCGCAGGGCTAGCTCGAAAAGAGCGGGGATTGTGTACAACCCCATATTCGCTGGGAAGGACCCAAAGGCTTCAACAGTCAGGATTGGGTTAGTCTCAGGCTAACCTCGGGTTAACCCTGAGGCATGATTGTGGAGTTCTCGTCCTGTAGGAGCTCTCGCCAAGGGCAGGCGAAAGCTGAGGAAACAAGGGCAGATAGTCGACCTCTCGGCAGGAGAGACCGTCGACCGGCAAGGGCAGATAGTCGACCTCTCGGCAGGAGAGACCGTCGACCGGCAAGGGCAGATAGTCGACCTCTCGGCAGGAGAGACCGTCGACCGGCCAGGGCAGATAGTCGACCTCTCGGCAGGAGAGATCGTCGACCGACCAAAGCAGAGGGTCTGACTAAGGAAGCTCCCGCCTTGGGGAAAGCTCCCGCCCAGGGCAGGCGAGAAGGTCCTAAGTGAGCCTTCAGTCGCGGTAGCTTCAAGACCGTGAGGGGCGCGAACCTCCCTGGCAAGGGGTCTCGCCAAGGTTGGCCCAGTTGGGGGACCAGCGAGAGCCTTCACGGCCAGGGTTCTCGCTAAGTGGGCCCACGTGGTAGGGCCCGGCGTTCGTAAAGAGGATTATTTTATTATTATTATCCCGAGGTAAAAATTACCCAAATATCCTTGGGAGGACAGCGGGATTTGGCTATTGGCAAACCCCTCAGGGGTATTTCAGTATTTTCCGGTCAAAGGAAGACTATAAAAAGACCCATAGGGGCTCTTTGGAAGGCAGGACATTCATTACTCTCCAACTCTAGTGCCTTCTGAGGAGCTCCCAGCCCAGCATTTGGCTTTGGAGGGGAAGCTCTCAGAGATCTTCCGGGTGTGTGGTGGGACCTCCCAGCTGAGGCTTTGGGTCAGTCTTTGGACCTTAGCAGCCAGTCAAGGGTCGAGATAAGAGAGAAGTAGGCATCGGCTGCACTCTGGTTTGTGAACATTCGTTGGGGTCAATTTTGGCTTCAACATCGTGGTAATCAATTCCTTCTCTCTGCGTAAATCCCTTGGCTACCAGTCTGGCCTTAAACTGCTCGACCTTTCCCTTAGAGTCTTTCTTTGTCTTAAACACCCATTTAGAACCAATGGGCCTACAACCTTCGGGTAACTCAACTAACTCCCAAACCTTATTCAGCTCCATAGACTCCATCTCGTCTTTCATTGCTTCCCACCACAAATCACTTTGAGGTCCAGACACAGCTTCCTTAAATGTCATTGGGTCAACTATATGACCAATGTCATAATCACTCTCTCCTAAATAGACTTCATAGTCTGAAGAAATTGCAGGCCTTCTCTGCCTAACGGATCTCCTAGCGGGTGGATGAACCTCCTGAACATGAGGAGGAACCTCAACTGGAACCGGTGGTAAGACCGCTTCCACATCCTCCACTTGTTCCGTCACAGGTTCAGGCACCGCAGGATCTCCTATCAAGGGCACAAATAAATTAATGGGCACAACTTCTTCGACTTCACTAATAGGACGAGAGCAACTAGGTTCGTCAGCGACATCCCATTCTAAAAATTTAGCTGTTTGAGACTCCACAATTCTGGGTCCTCCTAAAGGGGAATAAAACCTAAATCCCTTGGAATGATCTGGGTAGCCTATGAAATAGCAACGACATGACCTAGGGGCAATCTTACTCTCCGATGAATTATATAAACTGACCTCTGCAGGACAACCCCAAACACGCAAATGATTAAGGCTGGCTCGTCTACCAGTCCATAACTCAAAAGGGGTTTTAGATACTGACTTAGACGGGACTCTATTAAGGATATACACTGCAGTCTTAAGCGCCTCACCCCACAAAAATTCAGGAAGATTTGTTCTACTCATCATGCTCCTCATCATTTCCTTAAGGGTGCGATTTTGCCTTTCGGCCACACCATTTTGCTCAGGACTACCCGGCATGGAGTATTGGGCAACAATGCCACAACTTTCCAAATATCTGGCAAACGGACCCTTATGTTGCCCGGAGGCATCATGTCTACCAAAATACTCGCCACCTCTGTCGGACCTAACTATCTTGATGACTTTCCCTATTTGTTTCTCAACTTCAGTTTTGAAAATCTTGAACTTTTCAAGAGATTCAGATTTTTCCTTAATTAAGTACAAATAACCAAAACGGGAGTAGTCATCAATGAATGTAATGAAGTAGGTGTTTCTACAGAGGGTAGTGGAATAGGAACCACTGATGTCCGTATGAATAACCTCTAACAAACTCGAACTATAAGTTGAGCCTTTCTTCTTAATCTTGGTCATTTTACCTCTACAGCAGTCTACACACGTCTCTAGGTCACTGAAGTCTAGAGTAGGAAGAATATTTTCCTTAATTAATCTTTCTACTCTTTCCCTAGAGATATGACCTAGTCTCTTATGCCATAGCATGGACGACTGTTCCTTAATTAGAGATCTTTTAGATGCAACATTTTCTACATTATTTGAGGTGACATAAAAATTAATTGGTGCAAAACATATTCTATATAAACCATTAGATAGACTACATTGGCCAATAAACTGTGATTCATGAAAAATCTTAATTAAACCACAAGATATATTAAATGAATAACCAAATCTATCTAATGCAGAAACAGAAATCAAGTTTCTTCTAAATGAAGGAATATAAAATATGTCTTTTAATAATAGTTCATATCCAGAATCAAGGACTAAACAAATGTCCCCGATGAACTCCACCTCAACCTCAGCATTGTTGCCAACCGTGAGTCTGTACTCACCCTTGCTTGGCCTCCTCCTTTTGATGAACCCCTGTAGTGTGTAAGCAACATGATTAGTTGCTCCACTATCGAGCCACCAAGAACTTGATGGGGCTTCAATCAAATTGGATTCATAAAGGACTAAGGCTAAAGGGTTACCTTTAGGCGCAAATCCACGCTTCTTCATCCAAGCTTTGAACTTTAGGCACTCTTGCTTTACGTGCCCCTTCTTCTTACAAAAGAAGCAGCTAAGAGGCTTCTTTCCACCAGTGTCCTTGTTCCCTGAAGACTGTCCATCCCGAGGCTTGAAAGGAGCTTTTGACTTCTTCTTCTTAAAAGAGGGCTTGACAACGAGCAATGCAGTGTTTGTCTTCTCGTTCTTCAGTTTTTCCTCCTCAGCTACACATCGAGTAATCAGATCATTGATCCTCCACGCCTCGTCTTGAGAATTATAGGTTGTCTTTAAAATGCTGAACTCTATAAGAAGGGTGTTGAGTGCTTGGTGCATGATCAACGCTTCAGGGAGAGTAATCTCCAACTCCTGCAGTTTGGTCTGAAAGTAGACCATCTTCAGAATGTAGTCGCGGACACCGCCTCCTCCCGTATACCTCATGGAGAAGAGGTCCTGAATGAGTGTCCCGATCTCAGCATCGGAAGATACCTTATACCTCTGCCCAACGGCAGTCAGAAAATCTCTAACGACGGTCGTGTCAGGAAGACCACTCAGCAGGTGCTCTGGAATGGAACGCTTCATAGTCAACAAGCAGATTTTGTTCGACTTGTTCCATGCACCGTAATGATCCTTCTCAGCTTGAGTGCTGGTCGCTGTGAGGGTCGCAGGCTGGTTGGTATTCATGGCCATCTCTATGTCCGCCATCTCGAGAGCAAACATGATGTCGGACTTCCAATTCTTAAAGTTCGATCCAGTGAGTTTCTCAATGGTCGCCATGTTGTTGTGAACCGTAAAGGTGACTGAATAGAGAGAAAAGAAAAATTAGTGATAAATAGAGCAACAGTGGCTATAAAACCCTTAATAGCACACTAGGTAGAGAATCCAGGCGCGTCAGCGCGCAACACCTTTGGGCAGACTACGCGCCACGCAATTAGAAATCCTCCACACAACGAACTAGCAACAGTTATGCTTGAGCTTTCGTAAATCTACCACCTTTGGGCGAATAGATTATTAGAGCCCCGCACTACCGTCCAAATGTTCGTGTGTATCCCTCTGAACCTATTGCACAAGCACCACCTTTGAGTGAATGATTGCGCACTAGTCTCAGAGAACTCCCTAAAACATGTGAAACTGCAATCTCACAAAATGACTCGAAAAGGCCACTTTGGCGGCTACAGTTCTTATCAGTTCACGAGACCCTTTCACACCGGGATATCTGAATATTGCCCTAAATTAATATCGTGTTTCTTTTACTTAATGACGTATGGGCATTGAATCATCTAAAGTAAACACGAGTATGTCAGGGATTTAATAATGAAGGCACTTTGAATTTTAAATCCCTAAATTTATTTCTCTCAAAAGTCAAAATTACTTAATAAGTTTTTTTTTTAATTTGTGTCCTTTTAAATTAAGTAGAAAAACAATTAACTCCAAATAATGAAGGAGACTAATAAGTTTGAGTTAATCGCTCTGATACCAACTGTTATGAAATTTATGGTTAAGCGTCGCTACGACAAAACAATATTATCAAGATTGCTAATGAATGCGGCGACGCATAAACCTTTTGGATCGTTTTAACCAAACACTAATAATCTCTAAATGGAGTTTATGCAAAATTTATTTTCCTAAATTTAAGAACACAAAAATTAGAGCAAGCTGAAAGAGCGGTAACTTTAGTGCGGAAAATCAATTTATACCGTTTTTGGATTCAAGCTCGTACTTCATGGTAGCAGCCATACCCAATAACCTTGGTGTATTTTTCCTTATGTACTCCGCGACGTTGGCGTATCCCACTAACATACAATACTTGTCCAAGATTATCTGAGACCTTATCCTCTGCACTTAGAAGAAATTAGCACACACAAAAAGGGTATTTGTTAAGCTTTGTCCACTTCCTAAGATCTGATGCAGTGGTTTTACGGTGATAGTAAAAGTGAAATAATATGTTGGATTGTATGTAGATATAAATTTCTTCCGAATGTGATAGTTCACAAAATCAGAATTTAAATCTACACATTTTCACTTAGGAACTTTGGATCTGAGCAAGGTGATCCTCGATGCAGATCTAGGAATCTATATAAATACGTTTTTGTCTAATGAAACACCATCAGTATTCAGGACTTACCTGGTGCAGATTCAGCACTGCCACATGTCACAAACGAGAGCAAAAATGGCGGTTGTCTTCTTCTAGTGACCCAAAACCAAGAAACTTCAATAGGAGTGGATCTGGCAGTTTTGCTATGAAGAAGAGGATCAATCCCAGTGTTCTAGGGCTTCCTGAAAACGCCTAATGGCTGGAGAAGATGAGTCCAGCAATTCCTCTCCCGTGCTGTTGAAAATCCTTGCCGGCAGAGATGATCTGTGAACGCCTTCGGCGATTTACTCTCCCAAAGAGCCGATCTGCTCTGCACAATGCCAAAACAGGGAAGAGGAATAGGGGCGGTTTCTCAGAACGACAATCAGGATTTTTCCTTAGCGGCTATTCACCCTTGTTCATCGGCGGAATGCATAACTGTTTCCTGGGACTTAATAGGAAGCCCAATGGAGTTACTAAATTTGGGGTCAATTAATCTCATAACTCCCAAAATAAAAACAAATTAATTAAATCCAATGAATTTATTTGGATCTAATAACATTCCTATTCATATGCCAAGGCTGAGACCGTGTTCGCGACTGAAATTGCGAGACGGTCGGGCCCACCTATCACAGGCTTCGACCGTTCGCGCGACTGAACTAACGCGCGCTCGTATGAGTCCGAATAAATCAAATATTCACGTACGACTTCACCGGGACGTCTCGATGAATCGAGTCCACCTAAACAGGTAATTTCCAACACAGAAAAGAAAACGCGAGCTCGGCGGATACCAAGCCAGTCCGCCAGCTCCAAGGCCAGACCGCTGCTCACCGCAACTCCAAAGAGGAACGCGGACTCCAAGCCCAGTCCGCACAGGCCGCGCACACCACCTTGCAGAGCTCAGCTCACTGCCGGACTAAACCAGTCCGCGCAGTCCGCAAAACCTGACCGCAGCAAACTACGCTTGTCGCCAACCACCAACCCGCCGGACTAGATACCAGTCCGCGCGGTCAGTCCGCCCTGGCCGCCCGGACTGCCCGACCACCCACTTCCACTTCACCAATTTCAATAGTCACATCAATATATGTTTTTTTGTCAAAATACAATTTTTAATCAAAAATAATTCATTTATTAATTAACACTTACACTACATTGGTGGGACGAACCAGAGGGTTCACTATCTTTACAGGCCAGATTGGACCAAAACAATTCTATGGAGGGCAGGTCTGCCAGATAGGATCGCCACTCCTATGATAAATGTCCTATAGGATATGACAAAATGCTCTCAGATTGTGGGTAGCTAAACTCGCCAAATGGGAGCGTTGTTGCCGAGATATTCCCTCTTAAAATTTAGGGGACCCAAGTAAAAGAGCCAAATACGGTGGTAACACAATAGTACACATCCAAAAATGATCAGATAGTTAAGGATTAGTCTTTCGAAAGGTCCCTCATATGACTGATGTAATACTATTAGTTATATCGATCATATACTAACGATTATTGTGGATCACTCAAGGCTCCGGTAGGCCGGACTAAATTGAATAGCTTTAGCCTCGGAGCGGTTGAATGTGCAAATAGTCACAAAAAAGAGAAGGCTGACAAAAAAAATTTAACATAGAAAATTTGTCAACTGAGTGAAAAATCTCGCGGTCGGATCTGTGTCGGTCAAACCTCCACTATTTACTAGTTATTGTATATGACTTTTTGAAAAACTCGAGGGAGAGACCGCTTTTGTTACAATTATTGAGAGAGGGCCGGGAAATAAAGTGAGGTGCTCTGAGGGTGACAAACCACCTCTCACCGAGATACGTTTTTTACTTGTAGTAGAAAGGTTCACACTCTGAATGTTTTAGAGTCTTCAACGGTTGCTTGGAGGGAGGAGCGGCTTGTTGCACTTATCATGGAGCCTGAGGCTTGGAAGCTCGAGTAGTGCGCTCTGTGCGCCTTATTCTCTGTGGCTTGCCTCCTGTTGAGTCTGGATTGGTTGACTTGTCATTGTCTGGAGGGTTTGCTGCTGAGTTGAGGGTGTTGGGAACACTGTGCGCCACTCGCTTGAGTGTAGTTGAGCGGTACGTTGCGGGCTCTGAAGTTAGTTTTGTAAACTGTTGGCGATGCAGGGCTCGCGAACTTGGGAGCTTTGGTGGGATTTGGCGGTCTTGACGGACTTTGGCGTTCTTGACGAACTTTAGCAGTGTTGAAGAACTTTAACAGTCTTGATGGACTTCGATGGTCAAGACTGGGTACGCGCCGGAGCAATCTGGAGAGCGGAGTTTACGGAAGCACGCTGGAGGCACGCGCAAGAGCGCACAAGGAAGGGTCGCGCGTGGGAGAGCCTAAGAAAGGGGTGCGTGCAAGAGCACGCAAGGAGGAGGCACGCACAAGAGTGTGCAACGAGGAGGCACGCAGAAGAGCACACAAGGAAGGGTCGCGTGCGGGAGAACGCAAGAAAGCGGCGCGCACAAGAGCGCGCTAGGAGGAGGCACGCGCAAGAGCACGCTAGGAGGAGGAGGCACGCGCAAGAGCGCTCTAGGAGGAGGGGCGCACAAGAGCGCGCAAGATAGAGGCGTGCGCGAGAGCGCATAAGGAAGAGGCGCACAAGGAAGATGCGCGCACGGGGAGAAAGGAAGAGAGTGAAAGTCGTAGGAGTAAGAGAGAAAATTAATAGGAGGATTTTCTAGCCGAGAAGAATATCAAAATGAAGGAGAATAAAAGTCTATTTATAGATTCTAAGAGTGACAATCTGGTAATTCCCCCTCCCCCCATAACTACCAAACGGACAAATGAAAATGTCTGAAATGGGACACAAAGATCACCAAATTTACGAAAATGACGAGACTGCCCCTGGACGAAAAATAACCGCTCCTATCAGAAAAATAACCGCCCCTCCCACAAGGTGAGGGGTGGCCCGGCGAGGCCGATGGCCGGAGGTGGCCGGCAAAATTGGCGGCCGGGCAAGACCGCTGGATGGCGGGAAGCGGAGCCCGGCTAGGGGGTGGGGCGTCCTCGCGACCGCCTTCCCTAGGCGGGAAATGGCCGCCCATATATGGGCAACCAAAGGGGGAGGGGCGGCCATGTGGCCGCCCGCCCCCTGGCGAAAAATGGCCCCCCAGCCCTGGGCGGCCAGGAGGCCGCCCAGATCTTGGCGACCAAAGGAGGTGGGGCGGCCACTTGTCCGCCCGCCTCTAGCGAGAAATGGTTGTCCAGCCTTTGGCAGCCAAGAGGCCGCCCAGCCCTGGACGACCAAGAGGCCGCCAGATTTGGGTGGCCAGTGGGGCGGGACGGCCGTGTGGCCGCCCGCCCCTGACAGGAATAGGTCGCCCTGATTTGGGTTCACAAGAGGCCGACCAGACTCGGGCGACCAAAGGGCGGGGTGGCCGTGTGGCCGCCTGCCCGTGGAGGGACACGACCGCCCCCTTTTTGGGGCAGCTAAGAGGATCGGGTGCCCGTCCTCCCTCGGCGGAAACGGCCACCCATTTCCGGGGGGCCGGAGGAGGCATGCCCTGAGGCGTGCACTGTGAGACGGGGTCCAGTCAGCACATGTTGACTTGCTCGAGGCTTTGGCGGTTGCAAACTATACTTTTGCTCCATAAATTTTTAAACGAGCTCATGTTATTAATATGCATGCATTCTAAAATTCGGGGGAGGGGGGGGCTCATTATCGTTTGAACACAAGTGATTCAAATCTTTGTTACACCTGTCGAATTATCCACAATAATTTCGGCATTATTTAGGCATACCGATTACTATTAGAGGTGTCACAACATTTCACATAAATATTGCATTATTTTCCACCTAATTCGATTTCGACATTTGAATTAATGTCAAATAGTATTTGGGAATTTAAACATGGACTTCAAAAATCAGTACTTTGGGAGCACTTCTTCACTATGGCTGAAATTTCTCTCTAAAATCTTTTTCTCAGCTTTCCCAAAAAAAAATCAGTACTTTGGGAGCACTTCTTCACTATGGCTGAAATTTCTTTCTAAAATATTTTTCTCAGCTTTCCCAAAAATTTTGGTCCCATTTCACAGAAACCCAAAGAAGATATGAACATTCCATTGAATTTGCATTTATAATACCTTTCAAATTTCAGCAAAATTGTCTAAATCCGAGCCCTAGAACTCGTAGAAATCTAAAAAAAACCGCCCTTTGCTAGCCTTCTATAAGTGGGACATCTGGCACAGGGCGCCACAAGCACTAGCTTTGTCGTGTTATGCAGCGATTGTGCAGGGATCCGGATCCCCTCCATTTCATGGGGATTCATTTCATCATTTAGTGGACATGCAAAGATAAGTCCAGAAGATATCTAATGCACAAGATTTTTTTGATTAAAAAAATATAAAAGGATGAGAAATGTTGAATCCGTCGGATCAAAAATCATTCCATCATGACCGTGAAATGGATCCCGATATATTGTGCAGATGGCTGTTACGTGGAAGCCATGCATGGAGGCGCCACGTGGCCTCCATATAACGACAACCTTGTATGACTGTGCCGTGAGGCGTTGCACGACTTACATGTGTCGCGCCACATATCAGGATCCTCTCCATTTCAAATGAAATGGATGGATCCATTTCACGGTCCAGATAAAAGCACTTTGATCCGACGGGTTCACCATTTCCCATTCTTTTTGGATTTTTTTAATCAAAAAATTCTCCACCATTAGATATCTTTCAAGTTTCTCTTATCCATCAGATGATGAAATGAATCCCCTCCATTTCGTTTGAAATGGAGAGAATCCGGATCCCTGCGTCACGGGGCTTGCGACGCCATGCGGTGCTTGGAAGCAACGCCAGGCACTGTGTTTATGTAGCATTGGCGACGCCACCACCTTCGGCCACCGACGGTTGTTTTTGGTGTCGTTGAGCCCCCTGGAGTGTACAACTTCGGGCTCGCAGGAGACAACTCAAAGAATGGTGTTGAGTTAGGGGTGAGAAGATTGCAGAGGCGAGTAGGATCATTGGGTTAACTCGCCAGTACTCCAAAAGGGCGAAACATTATAGGCGAGATGGGAGCAGTGGAGCAGGCGAGAGGGCTCTCGCGGCGTATGGTGACCTCTTGTGGCGAGACGGCTCTCGCGGCGTATGCTGACCTCTTGTGGCGAGATGGCTCTCGCAGCGTATGCTGACCTCTTGTGGCGAGACGGAGTACTCGCAAGGCGGGGCACTCGCGAGGCGAGCTGATAGGCTCCTCTCGCCCGCCAGATATTTTCTCACTCGCCATACGAGAAAAAGACGTTTTTACTTTCCTACCCCCAAGTGGGTGTTTTACTCTTTCAGGTAAATTTACCCTTTTGCCCTCTGGGTCTGCGTATAGCCCTTCAAAACAACAGAGTTTGACTGTTTACAGACCCAACTAATGGTATTTAGGTAATTTCAGGTCGGTTCAGTTTGGTTATTGGCAGGTCAAACTCAGAGGCTTATAAATAGACCGATAAGGTGTCTTGAAGAAAGGGAAGGAAAAGAGAGAGGGAGAAAGGAGAAGAGTGTTTGTTAACTTATTCCTCTTCCTCCAAGACACCTAGCTCAGCACTGGCTAGGGAGGGGAATAACTTCTAATTCTTCCGGGTAAGAGGTGAGACCTCCAAGCTGAAGCCCGCGGTCTGTTTCTAGTTCCAAGACTCACGTCGAGAAAGGGGTTCAGGAAGAGTAGGTTTGAGTTGTAACCTTAGGTCTGAACTCTATGTGAAGTCGGGTTTTTTACTTCAACATGGAGGCTGCCAAAAAAGTGAATATACGTAACCTGTGATTTTTTGATGCCCCAATTCAAAATCCAACTCGGTTTTTCCACTATTCTTGCCAAATTTACAGTACTTTCATACATGTAGGGGCGTGCATAAAAACCGGGTCCGGGGGGGGGGGGGGGGGGGGGGGGCCCGGGCCCGATAAAAGCCTGGCTAGGCCGGGCCCAGGCCGGGCTATGGGGCCTAACAAGGCTCCATATATGAGCATTTGCCCGACCCGGGCCAGGCTGGACAAAGCCCGGTTTCTAGGCCCGGGCTAAGCCCGGGGCCGGCCCGGGCAAAGCCCAGGCCCGGCTCCTACGCATCTTTTAAAACTGCGTCTTTTAGGGGCATTTTCAGGAGAAGTGTTCAATATTGTTCCGCGTCGAGATCTACAACTTTCATGTTGAACACTTCTCCCGAAAATGCACCTAGAAGACTCAGTTCAAAAAAGGCATGTATTTCTTTTTTTAAAAAAAATATTTTTTTTTATAAAAACAGGGCCCCGGCTAAGCCTGGGCCCGGCCTGACCCGGCCTTGGGGGGCCTTAGCAGGCCCCCTGCCGGAGCCAGAAGCCCGGCCCGACTGCAATCAGGGCCCGGGCCCAAGTCCGATTCGGGAAAGCCCGGGCCTGGGAGGCCCGGTTTAGGCCCGGGAGGCTTTTTGAACACGACTACATACATGTGCAAATTTTGGCGAATAATATATAAATTTATGGGTATTTCAACGTTCTGAATTGAACTACAAGTTTATTTCTCTCGAAATTTGCACTGGTTTACACCGAAGTCAACCTTCCAATATAAACCATGATTTGGGCAAATTATGCGTTGATTCATAGGCATTTTGACATTTCAAACCCAACTTCGGAGACTGTTTCCTAAAATATGACTCTGTTTGATATTTAAATATGATTATCATTATTATGCATAGTTATGTGTGATTTAATAATTCAAAATATTATCGTAAGAAGCGTATAGGTGTGCTTCCTCACTGTCTTCCACTCACAAATTTTTTAGGACTGAACACCGTTTCAAAATCTAGGTCTGAATGAAAACAGAATTGGACACATGTGTGGAAGTTGCTCGAAGCATCCGGATGGGGATCTAGGTGGAATCCCCTACCCGTTGCCCCTATGTGGGTATAAATAGGCAAACCCTTAGGAGTTACTACGGGTATGGGTTAACCGTGTACCCGACACGACCCGTTAAGCCTCTGAACCCGTTAATTGTCCAAATATACACTAACAATCTCCTCCTATATTTGTGACAAATAACGTATACGTTTCGGAGTGCAGAAAGTGGAGAATATTAAAAACAAGTTTCCGACTTTATACATTTCTATAAGAGTTAGCACAGTTTTTAAAGAAAAACACGAATATGAATTTACGAAACAGTAACATAATACATCAAAAATAAAATGTGCTACTCAACAATAAATAAGTCTGGAAAATAATAAAATGACTACAGATAAACGTGTAACAATTCTACTCAGAGAGTAGATCATCATCATCTATGTCAAAATCCACTTTCTCTCCTCCATCTTCACCAGTGCCTGCAAGGAATTTCATGAGTCAGACTCTATGAATTCATAAACATATGCAGTGACGTATCAAAGTAAGCTAGCTCTACCTAAATGAGCTTAGTACTTGTAGCAGTAGTGAAGTAACACTGTCAGCATCTCTATCCAGTCTAGCTAGGACCAGTCAAGTTTTGATTTTAATAAATCAAACGTTGTTATCTTACTCATTAGTGACCACTATGTACCTCGTCATATGACTTGGCACACCGTCATTTGCAACATTATCAAATGTGGAATAATGTGTTATGATCACTAATGTTAGATTAACTCATGCAACGACTTTCTATTCCCAGTTGAATAATTCTCAAATCAGCTTACAATGAGAAAGATGTTAAGTCATCAGGTGTGGAATGACTAGCATCTAACCATCTTGGGCTTTCATCAAGAAATTATTTGGGGTTTTCAGTCTGTTATTAGATGCTTGAATGTTGCGACTATAGGTTCTTGCTATGAAAACATAAACATTGGAGGAAGTTTCATATTTCTATGAACTTTAATCCCATCTCCCCCGATGTTTTTATTGTGAGAACTCTATTTAAGCCCTTTGTTAAGGCGTCTGCAACATTATCTTTTGACCTCACATCAACGAGGTTAACAATCCCTTGACTCGTAAGGGAGGTCAACCAGGCTTGTTTCATCCGTAGTTGCCTTCTTTTGCTATTGAACAAAGTGTTCGTAGCAATCGTTTTAGTAGCCTGATTATCGCAGTAAACTGCAACAGAACTCAACTTCAGGCTCGACAATGGAATGTCCATCACCAAATCTCTTATCCACTCTGCTTCTTCTCCTGCTGAAGCTAGAGCATAGAGTTCGGATTCCATAGAAGATAGCGCAATACATGATTGCCTCTTGGACTTCCAGGCTACAGCTGCTCCTCCTAGTGTGAATATAAATCCACTAGTGGACTTGCTGTCGTTTAATTCTGAGCACCATGATGCATCAGAATATCCTTCCAAAACTGGAGGATGACCATGGTAACATAAAGCATACGTTTGAGTGTGCTTTAGGTATCGCATCAGCCTATCGAGGGCATCCCAATGGTCTTGGCTAGGATTACTAGTGAATCTGCTTAACATGCCGATCGTAAAGGCTATGTCAGGTCTTGTGCAGACCATAGCATACATGAGACTACCAATCAGTTTAGCATAATCTGACTGACGAATCGCAGCTCCATCATTGGGCTTTAAGCGATTATTGTAATCGTAAGGTGTCTCCACTGCTCTACGTTCACTGTATCCCCACATGTCCAACATGGACTTTATATAGTGGCTTTGACTTAGGAAAATGCCATTTTTCCCAAAGCTCACCTGCATGCCTAGGATAGTCTCAGCTACACCTAGGTCTTTAAGGCTAAACTCCTTCATTAGTTCTGACTTAACGTCATCCACTACGGATTGATCAGAACCAAGTATCAGCATATCATCCACATACAAGCATATTATAGCGACTTTGTTCGATCTATGACGTATGTAAAGACATTTGTCCGAGAGACTCGACATGAATCCCATGTTCCTTACACTATAGTCAAACTTCTCATGCCATAATTTTGGTGCTTGTTTTAGTCCGTATAGCGACTTGATCAACTTACAGACCTTATTTTCGTGACCTTCTACTATGAAGCCTTCAGGTTGGCTCATGTATATTTCTTCGGTCAGATCTCCGTTCAAGAACGCAGTCTTAACATCCATTTGATGAACAATAAAGTTCTCAATAGACGCAATAGCAAGTAGGATCCTAATGGTTGCTAAGTGACACACTGGTGAATATACATCAAAGTAATCCACCCCACTAACTTGTGTGAAACCTTTAGCCACCAGGCGTGCTTTATACTTAGCTACGCTACCATCAGGATTGAGCTTCTTTTTCAGAACCCACTTACACCCTATAGTTTTAGCTCCTCTTGGCTTATCAACCAACGTCCAGGTGTTGTTCTGAAGCAAAGAGTTCATCTCTTCATCAATGGCTTCTTTCCAGAGTAGGGAATCCCTTGATCTCATCGCGTCCTTATAGGCGGATGGATCGGCCTCAACGTGGTAAGTGACAA
Organism: Platanthera zijinensis; assembly: GCA_039513925.1. NCBI lineage: Eukaryota > Viridiplantae > Streptophyta > Magnoliopsida > Asparagales > Orchidaceae > Platanthera > Platanthera zijinensis. The sequence goes on from CM077096.1 coordinate 21,782,258, forward strand.
AGTCACTACCAAAGGTTCTGGGAGTTCGCTCTCTCACCGAAGTCCTTCTAGACTCTAGGACATTACTGTCTACCGGGACTGAATAGGAGGTGCTCGGTACTGATTCAGGTTCTTCCTCAGTAATAGTTGCTTGCATACCTGGGATTGTTAGGTTCTTATCCTTAAGGAACTTATCCTCAAAGAACACAGCATCCCTAGATTCAATAATTATATTATTAGATAGGTCTAAGAATCTATCTGCAGCACTATCTTCAGCACAACCTAAGTAGACACACGTGTTAGTCCTAGGTCCAAGTTTAGACCGTCTAGGGTCAGAGACCCTGACATAGGCTATGCAGCCCCATTGTAACACCCCTATCCGTCACATGGCATATAGCAGTAGGTCCGGCCGGGGCCCGACGCCATATACCGCAGACAGACCGTGGAGTTACGCATCGCATTATCATACTCACAATTTGAAAGACAACGTCCTACGCAACACCTAGCGGAAGCATTTTAGGTTATTAGAAAGAACCCAACAGTAAGCATGAATGTCCACTCATAATAAAACCCATAGGAATGAAACGATTAAAAATACACAAAACAGTCCTCGGCCTTAAGGCCTTACAAACATTGTTCTCTTAACCAAAAAGTGTCTTTCATACATCGGCGCGCAGGCCGGCCAAACATGAATATGAAAAACAAAACTAAATCTTCAGCCTTCATGGGCTAGCGCTGCAACTTGGGCTTTAGCCTGCTATTTGCCGCTCGGCTCCGCAGCAGCACCTGTAAGAAGCAATCCACCGAAGAGGTGGCAATTTACACGAGTAACCGGTCAGCAATGCTGACCAAATTATAACGACCCCGTCCCGCAGTTGCGGGACGGCGGTGCTCCTTCCCTGCATAACAACTAACATAGCAATATATAAATCTATATAACTATTCGCCACAAGTGTCGGCACGCACGGCCGTACACCCCGTGCTCTCAGGGCACTAAATGGTGAATCCGGTCCGGACCCGGTCCGTTCCCGCGATTCCACCGTCGTCTCGTGGACGACAATTCTCGTGAGCAAATAGCCCTTTCAGCCGAAGCCTAGGCCCGTTTCCAGCCCCCCGGGAAGTCCCATGTACTTTAGGTCGCTTCTACCGAGACCACTTGGAATGGGTAGAGTTCCACCCGCCCGTTGCTCACTTCACCACGGCCATTTAGCCATCGGTGCGGGCCAAGTTTCTCCTCATTCCCACAATCGATCAAAACACGCACATAACCCCGTTATGTACCGATTTGCCCTCCAAGGCAACATCGTGGCGGCAATGCGATTCCGCCCAAGCTTTCCTGGTGCGCCTCGAGGTTAATCCCCAAGGATCCCTGTATGCAATCTACCGCGTAGAAATTTCGGAAAACTGAAATCATCGGCGCGGAGTCTTCTCCGACCATGCAATGCAACAACACCGATTCGGGCTAAACCCGAATAGGCTTCACACACAATGCCTACGCCCGTACTTCGATTCCGGGCTCTAACAACGGGGACTTTACATATCTACCCGAAGGGATTCCGCTCCTCGACGCTTACTCGCGAGAGGGGGATTTCCCCATGCAAAGGAAGAAGGGCGACTACACATGCCCTATGAAGAGGATCGTTACCCTCGCAGATTTTCGCGCGCCCGTCATGAAGAAGTAGACGGTTGAAAAGCTTCGCCTCGCTCTTGCCGTCGAGGATCCGGTCTCGGATCGAGATTCGGTGCTCCGGTGCTCCGCCGGCGGCCGGATCTCCTCTTCTCCTTCCTTGCTCTCCCTTCTCTCTAAACTTTTAGAAAGAGAGTCTAGGGTTTGAAATGAGGGTTTAGAACCCTTCAACCCTAAATTAAAAGTTTGGGCGGACCATCCTAGGCCGTTAGATGAGATTTGATGGAAAATCGGACGGCCACGGAGTCATTTTACGGATTCTGCACCCGTCCGCACGACCAGTGGCGCACGGTCAGTGGTCGTGCGCCCTATGTCAGTGATCGTGCGTTTTCGTTAAACAGGGATTTGGCATTATATTTTCTTTATGCACGACCAGTGGCGCACGGTCAGTGGTCGTGCGCCCTGTGGTCAGTGATCGTGCGCTAAGGGAAAAACTGCACAGTTCAACGCCCTTCCGCCGACGGTTACTCTACCGCGAGGCGTTAACTTCCACCGACTCCAGGACTGAACATGGGGTGTTACAACTCTCCCCCCCTTAAAAGAATTTCGTCCCGAAATTACGAATAGCAAGTAAACAACTTAAACTTAAACGGTACCTGAGTTGAAGAGTTCGGGGTACTCCTCGAGCATGGTTTGCTCTCGTTCCCACGATAGCTCCTCACGACCGCAACTGTCCCATCGGACTTTCACCATCCTGATTTCTTTGTTCCGAAGCCGCTTGACCTCGAAATCTTCGATAGAAATGGGCTTGACTTTGGTCGTCAACCCTTCCTCAACCGGTACTTGATCAACCGCCAACACTTGCGACGGCTCTTGCACCGCCTTCCGCAATACTGAGATGTGGAATACGTCATGCAAACAACTCAGTTCCACAGATAATCTCAACCGGTAGGCCACTTCTCCGATCCGTTCTAGAATCTCGAATGGCCCAAGGTATCTCGGACTCAACTTTTTCAAGCGTCGAACCCGTGACACCCCCTTGAACGGTTTGATCTTCAGGTATACCCATTCGCCAACATTGAACTCCACGTTCCTATGTTTGGCATTAAAATACTTAGCCTGCCTGTCCTGAGCTATAAGCAAGCGCTCTCGTATCGTTTGCACCAAAGAAGTCGCATCTTCGATCTCCTGACGATTGTAAAGTTTCGACTCACCCGTCTCCAACCATGACAACGGCGTGCGACACTTTCTCCCATAAAGAGCTTCGAACGGTGCCATCTGGATACTTGCTTGGTAACTGTTATTGTACGCAAACTCGACCAAGTATAAGTGATCCTCCCACCGTTTTCCGAAGTCCAACGCACACATGCGAAGCATGTCTTCCAATGTCCTGTTGACTCGCTCGGTCTGGCCATCCGTCTGCGGATGAAACGCCGTGCTAAACTTCAGTTTCGAGCCCAACATCTGATGTACTAGCCTCCAGTCATTGGACGTGAAGCGTCCATCGCGATCACTCACAATGCTGCGGGGCACTCCGTGCATTCGCACAATATTATCCACGTAGAGTTTTGCTAACTTCTCCACCGGATCATCCTTCCTCATCGGAATGAAACGCGACACTTTTGTCAATCTGTCCACGATCACCCAGATGGCGTCGTTTCCCTTCTGCGATCTTGGCAATCCATGCACAAAATCCATAGATATGTCGTCGAATTTCCACTCCGGAATGGGTAAGGACTTCAAGAAACCTCCCGGCTTTTGACATTCCGCCTTCACTAGGGCGCAGGTTTGACACCTCGCCACATACAGCGCTACATCTTTCTTCAGTCCTGGCCACCAGAATAGTTTCTTCACGTCTTTGTACATTTTTGTACTCCCCGGGTGGATTGAGTACTTGGTATAGTGAGCCTCGTACAACAATTCCTCCCGTAGATTACCCACGTTGGGGACGCACAAACGATCGTCCTTTCTGAGCAATCCGTCCTCCATCATAAATTGGGAATTTGACCCATCCAAAACACCATCCATGAGTTGCTTCATAACATCATCCACAGCTAAAGCCTGCCGAATCCTATCAGCCAGGTCATACTGCACCTCTGTCCAACTCAAACGCGCTTCGGCGCCCGTTTGTCTATCTACACAGAAGATCTCCAAATCCTCTAACTCTTGAATCAATCGTGCATCATGCACCAACAGCCAACTAGCACGTGCGGGAGTTCTGCGACTCAACGCATCTGCCACCGCATTGCCCTTCCCCGGCACATAATGAATTTTGAAGGTGTAGTCCCCCAGGAACTCCATCCACCTCCTTTGCCGCATATTCAAGTCCTTCTGATCCAGCAAGTACTTCAAGCTCTTGTGGTCGGTGTAGATATCAACTTTCACACCGTAAAGGTAGTGTCTCCACAGCTTCAGTGCATGTATCACGGCCGCTAACTCCAAGTCATGGACCGGATAATTCCTCTCGTGTACCTTCAGCTGCCGCGAGCCGTAGGCAATCACACTCCCACGCTGTAGTAGTACACATCCCAAGCCACTCCCCGAAGCATCACTGTAGATTTCGAATCCCTCGGTCCCACTCGGCGAACATAAGATTGGCGCCGTGGTCAACCGACCCTTTAACTCCTCAAAAGCTTGTGCGCACTCCGGCGACCACACAAACCTTTGATCCTTTCTTGTCAACGACGTGAGAGGTAACGCTATTCGCGAGAAGTTCTCTACGAAGCGCCTGTAGTAGCCGGCAAGTCCTAGGAAACTTCGGACTTCCGCTACCGAGGAAAGAACAGGCCACTCCCGTATCGCCACTATCTTCGCCGGATCTACCGCAATCCCTGCTCCACTAATGATGTGGCCAAGGAAAGCCACCGAGGATAACCAGAACTCGCATTTGGAGAACTTAGCATAGAGCTGGTTCCTCCTCAGTGTCTCCAACACCATGTGCAGATGCTTGTAGTGATCATCTACGCTCTGAGAGTATACCAGGATGTCGTCGATAAACACGATCACAAACTGATCCAAGTACTCTCTGAATGTTCTGTTCATCAGATCCATAAATACGGACGGCGCATTTGTCAGTCCAAACGGCATAACCGTGAACTCGTAATGCCCATAACGCGTGCTGAACGCCGTTTTAGGGATATCACTCTCCCTGATCTTCAACTGGTAGTACCCAGACTTCAGATCCAACTTCGAATAAACTGTAGACCCCACTAGCTGGTCAAACAGATCGTCGATCCTCGGAATCGGGTATTTGTTCTTCTCGGTGAGCTTGTTCAACTCTCGGTAGTCGATACACAGCCTCAGACTTCCATCCTTCTTCTTGACGAAGAGGACCGGTGCACTCCAAGGTGACGAGCTTGGACGCACGTACCCCTGTTCCAACAGTTCTTGCAATTGGACCTTCAGCTCTGCCATCTCCTTCGGCGCTAGCCGATAAGGTGAGCGGGACACAGGTTTGGCACCTGGCACCAGCTCTATTGTGAAATCAATCTCTCTTTGGGGTGGAGCCCCAGGGAGATCATCGGGAAACACGTCAGGATACTCCGAAACCACCGGGATACTATCCAGACTCGTCTTAGGCTTTGCGGCCTCCACTAACGTGAAAAACAGCTCTGCTCCAGCCCGAACCGCCTTGACCACCTGAAGAGCAGACATCAGTGTCTTGCTCGCCCCTTTAATGCCCTCGAACGTAGTCTCGCGACTAGTATTTGCCCCCAGTTTAACTTCCTTCCGACTGCAGTCAATATAGGCTCGCTGCTCTGAGAGCCAATCCATCCCAAGGATCACGTCAAACTCCACTAGCGGAAGTAACGACGCCTGCAGATCGAATTCCTGATCCCCAATCTGAATCTTCACGAGGCATACTCTATCTACGCGCATAGAGCATCCATTGGGGAGTAGCACATCCAGTTTGTCCTTAGCCATCGAAGAAGGGACTCCGATGCGCGATACGAATTCTTCGGACATAAAGGAGTGCGACGCTCCCGTATCAAATAATGCCCTTGCTGGGCTATCGGATATCAAAACGAAGCCTAGCATAGGAAATATAAGCTAACATGCAAACAGGTAATTATTCAAATAAGGTTAAACTGCAATAATTTAACTCATACCTGTCACCACGTCAGCCTGTTTGATGGCTTCTTGTAGGCCAAGGTTGTACACCCTGGGCTGAGCTGGAGTATGGTGAGATGCGGATGACTCCGCCATCTTCCCTTTCTCCTCATAAGTTGCTCCTGGCTTTCTCTCGGACTTTGGACGTCCGCTCCAACAATCACGGGCAAAGTGCCCTGGCCTCCCACAGTTATAACAAGCACCTGGGGTGCGCGCTGTCGTTGCTCCCGAGGCGCCAGAAGAGGGGGCTTGACTTGACGTCTTGGCCCTCTTATTCCACCTCTGAAACTTTGACTTCGTAGCGTTCGGCACCTTGAACTCGGGCTTCTGCACACCCAGCTCTTTCTTTCCAGAGATTCTTGCCAACTCTCGCTCCAACGATCGAGCCGAGCCGACCAAGGTTAGAAATCCTTGCGTCAACGGCCCTGACAGAAGTACCTTGAGATCATCTCGCAGTCCTTCATAGAAACGGTTCGTCTTCCGTTCCTCATCGCCAAAAGTAGGAGCTGCATAACGACCCAGCCTTGTGAACTCATGCAGATAATCATCCACATTTTGACTCCCTTGTTGCAGTCTGAGGAATTGATTTTCCAGTTCTATCTTCTCGGTCGACGGTAGGTACCGCGCCATGAACATTCTCGAGAATTCTTCAATAGAAACCTCTTCCAACTGTCTTTCGACTAGATGGTGTTGCTCCACACCGTCCCACCACAGCCTTGCCTCGCCATCCAATAAGAAAGTGGCTATGGCGGTTTTCTGATCCGCTTCGGTTCTGGTTGTCGAAAGGATCCGCTTAACGCGTGATAGCCAATCCTCCGCTTGCGATGGGGTTCCACCCCCCGAGAATATTGGCGGATTGAAGCTCATCACGTGCTTCAGCTGACAATCCGTCGTACGCCTTGGTGGTCTAGGCTCCTCAGCCACCACAGGCACTGTCGCTCTCGCAGGTTCTTGCTCAATCTCCGGTGCTGGACGTTGTACCTGCCCTGCAGGTTGGGCATTTAGTGCGGCAAGCACCGCCTCGGTAACCAGCCGAATAGTTTCAGCAGATGGAGGTGTTGCAGGCGCCTCGCTTGGTGCCCTACTCTCCGCTGAACGTGTACGGGCTGACTGCCCTGCCCCACTCCTAGTCACCTAGATAAACAAAACCGACAAATAAGCGACATGCACATTGCTAAAAAGCAATCATTTGAACATTTAACTTGTTCAAAACTGTGTATTTTCATTCCTAAGTGGACATTCATGGGTTCTTTTTTCATGTTATAACGATGACGCACGTGATAGTGCTCACCACCCCTTAAAAGAATTCGTCCGCGAATTCTAATAAGCAAGACCGAAACCGTTAGTCTGATACCAATTTGTAACACCCCTATCCGTCACATGGCATATAGCAGTAGGTCCGGCCGGGGCCCGACGCCATATACCGCAGACAGACCGTGGAGTTACGCATCGCATTATCATACTCACAATTTGAAAGACAACGTCCTACGCAACACCTAGCGGAAGCATTTTAGGTTATTAGAAAGAACCCAACAGTAAGCATGAATGTCCACTCATAATAAAACCCATAGGAATGAAACGATTAAAAATACACAAAACAGTCCTCGGCCTTAAGGCCTTACAAACATTGTTCTCTTAACCAAAAAGTGTCTTTCATACATCGGCGCGCAGGCCGGCCAAACATGAATATGAAAAACAAAACTAAATCTTCAGCCTTCATGGGCTAGCGCTGCAACTTGGGCTTTAGCCTGCTATTTGCCGCTCGGCTCCGCAGCAGCACCTGTAAGAAGCAATCCACCGAAGAGGTGGCAATTTACACGAGTAACCGGTCAGCAATGCTGACCAAATTATAACGACCCCGTCCCGCAGTTGCGGGACGGCGGTGCTCCTTCCCTGCATAACAACTAACATAGCAATATATAAATCTATATAACTATTCGCCACAAGTGTCGGCACGCACGGCCGTACACCCCGTGCTCTCAGGGCACTAAATGGTGAATCCGGTCCGGACCCGGTCCGTTCCCGCGATTCCACCGTCGTCTCGTGGACGACAATTCTCGTGAGCAAATAGCCCTTTCAGCCGAAGCCTAGGCCCGTTTCCAGCCCCCCGGGAAGTCCCATGTACTTTAGGTCGCTTCTACCGAGACCACTTGGAATGGGTAGAGTTCCACCCGCCCGTTGCTCACTTCACCACGGCCATTTAGCCATCGGTGCGGGCCAAGTTTCTCCTCATTCCCACAATCGATCAAAACACGCACATAACCCCGTTATGTACCGATTTGCCCTCCAAGGCAACATCGTGGCGGCAATGCGATTCCGCCCAAGCTTTCCGGGTGCGCCTCGAGGTTAATCCCCAAGGATCCCTGTATGCAATCTACCGCGTAGAAATTTCGGAAAACTGAAATCATCGGCGCGGAGTCTTCTCCGACCATGCAATGCAACAACACCGATTCGGGCTAAACCCGAATAGGCTTCACACACAATGCCTACGCCCGTACTTCGATTCCGGGCTCTAACAACGGGGACTTTACATATCTACCCGAAGGGATTCCGCTCCTCGACGCTTACTCGCGAGAGGGGGATTTCCCCATGCAAAGGAAGAAGGGCGACTACACATGCCCTATGAAGAGGATCGTTACCCTCGCAGATTTTCGCGCGCCCGTCATGAAGAAGTAGACGGTTGAAAAGCTTCGCCTCGCTCTTGCCGTCGAGGATCCGGTCTCGGATCGAGATTCGGTGCTCCGGTGCTCCGCCGGCGGCCGGATCTCCTCTTCTCCTTCCTTGCTCTCCCTTCTCTCTAAACTTTTAGAAAGAGAGTCTAGGGTTTGAAATGAGGGTTTAGAACCCTTCAACCCTAAATTAAAAGTTTGGGCGGACCATCCTAGGCCGTTAGATGAGATTTGATGGAAAATCGGACGGCCACGGAGTCATTTTACGGATTCTGCACCCGTCCGCACGACCAGTGGCGCACGGTCAGTGGTCGTGCGCCCTATGTCAGTGATCGTGCGTTTTCGTTAAACAGGGATTTGGCATTATATTTTCTTTATGCACGACCAGTGGCGCACGGTCAGTGGTCGTGCGCCCTGTGGTCAGTGATCGTGCGCTAAGGGAAAAACTGCACAGTTCAACGCCCTTCCGCCGACGGTTACTCTACCGCGAGGCGTTAACTTCCACCGACTCCAGGACTGAACATGGGGTGTTACACCCATGTCTTAAGTCTAGTTATTGTTGGGGGTCTCTTAAACCAAAGCTCGTAGGGTGTGACATCTAACTTAGCATGAGGTACTTTGTTCAGAATGTTATTTGCAGTTAAAACTGCTTCGCCCCAATAGGCTGTAGGCATGCCAGCAGTGAGGAGCATAGAATTCAACATCTCTGTTAACGTTCTATTCTTTCTCTCGGCTATACCATTCGATTGGGGTGAGTAAGGAGCAGTGGTTTCTGCTATGATCCCTTGAGAGGCAAGGAAACCCCGGAACTCACTGGACATGTATTCTCCTCCTCTATCACTTCTAAACCTCTTAATTCTCATGTCTAGTTGGTTCTCTACCCTGGTTTTGAAAAAACAGAATTTTTCAAACGCTTCATCTTTAGTTTTAAGAAGATAGATGTGACAGAACCTAGAGCAGTCATCTATAAATGTGATCATATACTTCCTTCCTCCTCTGGTGACAAAACTTTTAAAGTCACATATATCGGAATGTATAAGCTCTAGCGGTGTTGTGCTCCTAGTAACCGCACTAAAAGGTTTCCTAGTGATCTTAGTCTGAGCACACACGTCACATTTCTCAGGCGGTGACTTAGTGTCTAATGTGATCTGGTGAGTTCTAGCTATTTGGAACTGATCTGGTGAGTTCTAGCAAACCTGAAAGCATGGTCAATTCCACATTGAGTTTTAAAAATTGATCTCCTCAACGAGTAAAAACTGATCTCGAGTTCAGAAATGATCTGCTCAACGAGTTCATAAAGTGATTTCCTCAAAATGATCTGCCGAGATATCGAATGATCTGTCGGGAGATTGAAATGATCTATTGGGAGATCATAGGTGATCTCCACGGGAATAGATTGCTGAAATTTAGAGAAACAAGTGAAATCCGTCCAACCTATTTCAATTTAGAAAAGAGTGCACGTAATACAAAGCACGATCGACGACCAACATATCTCCGAACCGCATAAGGATAGCGTAGGAAAAAGATAGGTGAAATCCGTAGATAATATTGAGCACAGGTGAAACCCCTGTGACCGTGATATCAGGATCCTCTCCATTTCATTTGAAATGGAGGGGATACATTTAAGGGTCTAAATGGAGTGGGGGAGAATCTGACGGGTTCAGTTTTTCAAGCCTTTTATATTTTTCTTTTAAGCATTAAAGTGTAAACCATTAGATGTATTGTATTTTAATCCTATTCACTGGATCTTTAAATGGATCCCCTCTATTTCAAGTGAAATGAAGAGGATCCGGATCCGTGAGCGTGAGGGTCTAAAATAAAAATGTAAAGAAAATGTAATTGAACATAAATTTATATTTTATTTATTCGTCTTGCGTTTCGTGCCTGACTGCCTTATCCTGCTTGTTCATGAATACCCTCTCTATATTTATTCCTAATTCGAACTCAGCCCGCCGTCAATTAGGTGACACTGAAGATCTCAGGGGGTTAGATGCAAAAATGGTATCTTTTGAGTGTTTCGTGCTAAAAGAAGATTTAAGAATTCAGGCATGATGGTGAAAAAGAGTGGACGTGGGCACCACTACTCCGAAAATTTGAATTTCGGTCGTCTTCAAGAAAACCCTAGAGTAGTTTAGCTTCCAAGGCAGCGCGCGCATGCCGAACGGACGATTGAAATTGGTGTTAGGGTTTGGTTTCTTCTCTTTCAGCGACAGTTCGTCTCAACAATCTACGATTCCAATGATCTTTCGATCTCTCTCCTAAACCCAAATAATTTAATAGTTTTGGTGCATTTGAAGAGGCATTCGCGGTTCCAATGCAGTATTGTAAAGTTCATAGATGAGGAGGCTGAGCTCCTTCATTCAGTGAAGTTCTTGACATCAAATTTGGGAGCTCGTCCTAGAAATCATGCTTTTCGCAGAGGCTATGCGTCCGGCGAGCACCCGGAGCTCGCTGGAAGTGATGCTAGACGCTATCAGAAGGAAGGATGAGCATCCCGAGGATTTGCCTCCCGCGTTACCCGCCCGGCCGACCTCGAGAGGCCGTTTGCCGACTTCTAGAAAGCCCCTTCCTGTGACTTTTGCCCGCCAAAGTAACGGGGAGGAGATGAATCTGGGTTCGTCCGATAGAGGAGTGGAAGTGAAGGAGGATAGTGAGCAGAAGAATGGAGTCAGTGGAGGCATGGGGTTTGTGGGCAAGTCTCCAGATCTTAGGGTGAACTGTAAATGCCGATCGGCCTCATTGGCTGTTAACTTGAGCGGCCATTTCAAATCCGGCGAAGCATTAGACTATTTCTTAAAGGAGGTAATCAACTTCGTAGACATCCTCCTGGTTGACTTCTCTTGCTTTCGTTTTCTCTGCAATTTGTCCGTCCACCTTCATGTCCATCTGCTATATCATTAGTTTAAGACTTACGTTCATGGCCGGTTTATTCAATTTATACATGGGTTAATGATGCTCTATGTATATATATATATATATTGGCAATAAAATTGCTTTAATTATTTACTAATGATATATATTGGCAATAAAATTTTGTGAGGATGGTCAGTTTTATCCCACCATACAGTAGGCATTGTTGTTAATGATGTTCTATTTATTTGTTCTGTTTTTGCTGGGCGATTTGAAAGCAAGTTTCATTTGTAGTTCTTGGACTAGTTTGTTTCCATGTTCTTTGTTTATATCTCCTGGATTTATTTGAACCCCACCTACAGGTTGGTCGGATGCTAATTATGAGGGCTATCTCCAGCAAATAATACCTACCCTTTGTGGATAGAACATAGCACTAGTACTAATAATGCGAACAATTTGACGCAGGATGGGTTGAACAAGGGTGTGTGTGTGCCCTAATGGAACCCCAACGAGTGAATGAGAAATTTAAAACAATGCAATGCACATGGGTTTATCCAATAGGTAATTTTAGCAAGATTATGAAATTAATTTAGGCAATGCAAACATACACGATGGAGATTAAACTTTAAAGCAATGAACGAGTTCTAACAACAGTTAAAGTAAGATTGCTTGGACCAAATGCTCAGCGAATAAATACTTCGAGTAGAGGCGAAGAAATTTAGCAAAGATTACAAAGTACTTATCCCGAATGATATGATATCGGCTAATGTTCATCACTAAGGAAGTTAACATCCAAACCTAGAACTTACACAAGCATTCAAGGCCAAAGTTGTAGGACTGCTGCGGTTTCTAATTTGGACAACAAAATTAGTATGACTTTAGCACTAAAATAATTATGTCTTGCTCTGATTTGGAGTTCTTGGAAGCAATGGTTGCTGGAATTGGACTGCCGGTAGGAGGAACACCACAGGAAAGCCCCAGAACAAAGTTTTGGAGGGATGGAAATCGTGGACTGGTCAGCCAAAAGGTGCAGGAATTTCTGGACAACGGTTAGATGTTGCCAGAAATCTTATGCAGAGGGGAAACAGTGGCAGGAGGGGCAGAACTTTGCAGCCGAGTGAAGTAGGACTCGAAGACCGCATCCTACAGCAAGTTACGGCTGAAGGGATTGGAATTCTTCCCTGGAATTACCGTCTAAGGCTACTGGATATGGAGTCCAGTACAAACTTGATGGAGGAAGACTCTAGAAATTTCCCTTTGAGTGTTGAACGGCTTGTAGAGGAGCAGTTTTCTGGATCTGGACAGCAGGAAATTGTTGGCTGGGCAGAATCTCGACTATGGGAGGGAATTAACTGCTGGAAACTGTGGCGGGGCTTTAGGAAATTGAAGGAACGTCCCTGTTTTTCCTTCCAGCAAACATGTAATCCAATTATAGGGCCTGTCGGCTCTCCAGTTGATGGCGAGGGCTGTCGATGGGGATGGAGTTGACCGGAGAAACCTCGATTTGGTCTAGGGGAGGGGTAACCGTCAATAACTACCTTGGTAGTGGGTAGTTAGGGCGGCCACTGGTGGTTTTCCAAGGTGGTTATAGGTAGTGATTTGTGAGGGGGTGGAGATGAGTGGAGGTGGCCGGCCGGCCATAAGGAGGATGAGTTTCAGCGATTTTGAGAGAGGATGGGGAGGGAGATGGCCGGCGGTTGCAAGCAAAGAGTCGAGGCTAGGCGTTGCACCTAGGTTCCACGACGTCACACCGTAGAGGGATCACAAAATTAGAATGTTTGTCAAAATTTTGCAATGAAATGAACCCCAAATCTCATATTTATAGGTCAAGAGGAAAACAACAGATGGTTATGATTGACCGACACAAGAACACATAAAAGGTACGCAAACAATTACCAGAAAATACGAAAGTACATAGAGAATGTGCCGTCGACACTCCAAACGCGACTACGGACTTGGATCGTTCATACGATGATCTTAAGTCCATTTTCTACGAATGTAAACCCAAATGAGTTCTGATTTGGGTTGACCTGCCTGAGAACTTTGATCCCTATCACAATTTCACCCTTATGATGAGTACACAAAGGTTGTAAACTTGAAAGTAAGGTTGCAAACTTGAAGGTAATGTTACATATGTCAGATGTCGAGATCATGTCGGTTTGAGTTTGAAATGTCGGATGTTGGAATCATGTCTGTTTGAGTTTGAAATGTTGGATTGCGGGGGATAATATCAAGGATATTTTACAATGTTAGATTTTAATATTTAAATAAATTTATTCATTTATATATATACATATTTTTTGAACATATGTACAATTACACACATAATGAATGTTTATACATTACACAATAAACATATATACACACACATAATGAATGTTTATACATTACACAATAAACATACACACACACACATAATGTATGTTTATAAATTACACAAGAAAGAGCATTTGACAACAATAAACGACATAAAGAGCACCAAATAAGAGTGAGACGAGAAAGAGATCGAATCGAGTCTTAGAGAGATGCACAAAATGAAGCACAAAATAAAATATTACCGACCGGATGCTTTAAAAATGATATATATATATTTAATACTGTCGCAGATATATCGGTCACGAGATATCACCCGATATATCGGGTAAGACCTATATATTACACAAGAAAGAGACATTGACGACAATAAACGATATGAAGAACATCAAAATGAGAGTGAGACTGTTGCAATAGTGTTTCAGCCAAGGTTGTCAGGATCGCGATCCGGATCATATGATTTTATGATCGTACGATCCAGATTTTGTAAATCGATCCTGATTTTGTAAAGCGATCCTCGATCCGACCTTACTATCTGATCCGATTCTACTTTAAAACGATCTCATCTAGGATCTCGATCCTGACAACCTTGGTTTCAGCTATAAATATCCTTGGGTGTTAGCCCTAATGAGATTAGGGTTCTTTTTGTTCAACTTGGTATCAGAGGGAGGGGAAAAAACACGACTTCAGCGACTTCGGCTTCCGCGACTCCGGCTTCCGCGATGTCGGGGACACCTTTCACGCGACTGCTCCGGCGGTTGCTTCCGCTGCGATTTCAGTGGGTCTTCGCCGAAGGAACCCCGACTCTGTGCAGTTTCTTCGACAAAGAACTTCCGCATCTAGGGTTGCAGGAACCCTGTCACCGGCTCTATACGGTTTCTCCTTCCGCTAGATCTGTGTGGGTTGCCTCTAGGCCTTCAGATCGACGGAGGAGGCCTCTAGGGTTGCGGGATTGTCCCTCCCGCTGCCGGATCCAGCAATCGCCTCCGTCTCCGGCTGTTGCGTGACTTGTTGCAGTGGACAATTAACACAACCACATCTAGTAGGTCTTCAACAACAACACCTCCACATTCTAGCGGATCTGAAGATGCGGTGATCGGATCTAGGGCATGAGGAAGCATTGATTGGCACCGGACCGGCTGCTGTGATCGGTGAGGAAGTGGATCCATGACATCGAAGGAAGGAACGATGGAAGATGTCTTCAAGATGTTGGGCCCGGATGGGTTGGTCACATTGTTGAGGGTGTTGGGGTCATCACAACGTTCAGCGAAATTGGAACTTCCACTAATTGACTTGAAGCTTGACGGGCCGACGACCTACTTGAGTTGGTCAAGACGTGTGAAGAAAATCCTTGCAGCGAAACAGGTTGGGGGATTCCTGACAGGGGCGTTGAAGAAACCAGAGAACTCGGCTGGAGATGAGTGAGAGTTCCAGTAAAGTTTGGGAACCTGCATTTGAAACATTAGTGAGTGTGCACCCTCAAGAAGTTGACGATTTTTTTGCTCAACCACACCATTTGCTGGGGCGTATAAGCACATGAAGTTTGATGAATGATCCTAAACTAGTACAGAGATTAGTAAAAGCACGACTTATATATTCACGTACATTGTCGATGCAGAGTGTCTTAATAGGACTTGAAAACTGAGTATGTGTCTCAGTAATAAAAACACGAAATGCAGAAGTTAATTCAGAACGATCGTGAAGTAAATACAATCATGTCATGCGAGAGTAATTATCAGTAAATGTAAGAAAGTAACGATAACTATAAATACTATATGTTTTATATGGCCCCCAAATATCAGAGTGAACTAAAGCAAAAAGAGCATTGCTCTGAGTACAATGAGGGAGAAAAGACGAACAATGCTATTCTCCAAAGATGCATGAATTGCAAGTAAAGTCATTGAGGGAGATATCGGGAAGAACTTTCTTGAGGATCGGGAGAGGAGTATATCCAAGACGTCAGTGCCAATCAACAGAAGTGACGGATGAGAGAATAGTGGGTGGAACATCCAAAATGTAGAGCTCATCAGACAGTCGTCCTTTACTAATGATATTTTGTGTCTGTCGATTCTGCACAAAAAAGATGAGAAAGAGAAGGTTACACACCAATCATGGTCTTGAGTAAAATGACTAACAAAAAGAATGTTGAAAGAAGATCCCGGAACATGAAGGACCGAGTGAAGAAAGAGAGTTGAAGTGAGGGGCATATCAATCGGGTCAGAAACTTGGGTGGCGTCACAATTAGTCACTGTGATGAACTTGAGATATGCAGATTGTAAGTACTGAGGTGGTTTATACAAAGTAGGATGATGCGTGACACCCGAGTCCACAATCCAAGTGTTATGGGAGAGACAAGATGTAGCTTCATTGGAGATCGACGTAACAGATCCAGATGAATGACTGATCATCTCCTAAAGATACTGGAGCTGGCAGCTGGGTGCTAAGGCATCAATGTCGTTACCGGTGGTGTAGTATCGGCCGCAATGGATGCATGTTGTTGTGGGGCATACCATGCTTATGATAACATGCTACCTCAAAATGACCATCCAGACCACAATGAGAGCACTTAAGACTAGGCCTTCCGTTATGTCCCCCACCTCGAGAAGTGGTGCGACCTCCATGAGTCAAAGGAGGAGCGGGGGGAGATGTAAAAGACTGCTGAAGGAGGGCTGAAGATAGAGTCCTAGGAGCATCAGGTGGCGGTGTAACCTTTAATATCATGGAGCACACATCCAAAAGAGTGTGAATTGTAGAGGAAGAAAGGATTTGAGCCCGGATGTTGTGGAGGTGTGGTGGAACACGGGTCATCATTATGATGATCCTAACTGCTTCTTTTTGTGCACGTTGCGCGGCGACGTCCGTTGTTGGAGGTTGATTTTGAATCCATGTCTCAACTAGAGTTTTGGATCTCGCAACAAAGGAGGCTAAATCTCCTGCCACTTCAGAGTCAAGAGATTGAAGGTCTGTGATGATGTAGGTGTTGGAGGTTGCCCTTGCCAAAATAAAGGGAGTGAAGTTTCTCCCACATGACCTTGACCGTCTCATGGTACATGGCCTTGGACGTATCATGGTACATGGCCTTGGACGTATCATGGTACATGGCAATCCGATATGATTCATTGCCCATAGAGTTTCGAATCCAGGATGGGACATGACCGTCATCGCGGAGCCATTCCTAGGTAGGCTCAGTAGGAGTAGGCTTAGTCAGATAATGAAGGAGATCTTTGGTCTAAAGAACACAACGGACGGAGTGCACTCATTCAACAAAGTTCTTCCCAGTAAGGGAGATAATGGTGATCCGAAGCTCATTACTAACTTCAGGAGTGGGAAGCGCAACACGTGCCAGAGGCCCGAAAGAGACGGAGCATCATTCAGTTCCATTGAATGAGACGGAAGACTAGAGTTTACTGCGGACAGGAGAGTAACTTAGGAGTGAAAAGGCAGGTAGCAGGAGGACCTCTGCGATAATAGATATCATGTTTACTCTGTGTAACAGTTTTAATTCTCCTTTATGATTTGTTCATATGTGACCAGTTCTCACATTCAAAAAAATTTGTCGTATTTATTGTAGAAGCTTCAAGTTTGGTGTTGGCTTCCAGAGGAGAAATGGGAATGCGGGAAAATAGAGTCTTTTTCACCGGATGATGCTTATGTTTTGATGTCCAATGGAAAAGTAAGCATGCAGTGTGATACTGAAATGTTGTAATATGGTGAATAAAAGTGGGCTTTAAAGTTTCAAGCAATTTGTTGCAGATTTTGAGGTTGCCTTTTGAACATATATTACCTGCCAATCCAGAAATTCATGATAGTGTGAATGATATAGCGCTGCTAAGTTATATAAATGAACCTTCTGTTCTTCATAGTCTTAAGTACAGATATTCTCAGAATATTTTCTCTGTGAGTTATCAACTCCTTAAAAAATCAACCTCATACTAACCTTCATCAATTTTCTTGCGATGCACTGAACTTCTTTTGGTTGCTTGCCTTTTTTCAGACCAAAGCAGGCGCTGTTTTGGTTGCACTTAATCCTTGTAAAGAGTTGTCACCACACAAAATTATTTCTGGTACAGCATGTCGGAGAAAAGTTAGAGAATGTCCACACGTGTTTGCGATGGCAAATCAGGCTTATGGTGCAATTTTGAGCGGTATAAAACAACTGTTCTTTCAATCTTGTACATTTTCTTAGAAACCAAGCATCCAACATAAAATCAATTGGTTTGAGATGGAAAGACCGGGATCTATATTAAACGTGTGACCATTCTCAACACATTTTCTCACGTATGGGTCTTTGGTCTCAAACAAAAACTACTTTTTTTAATCAGGTGATGTTGAAGTGGGTCGTTAAGCTTAGCCTACTCTAATACCATCTTAGAAGCCAATCATGTAACCTAAAACCAATTGATTGGAGGGGGAGAGGCCCAAGACCTATACTAAGTGTACAATATTTATTAATTTCCCAATGTGAGATTATGCAATCTTGTAATTATATTTATGGGTTTCACTTGTACTTCAATAGGGATAATAGTAAAAAGCTATTGGATTTGCAGGTGGGAAAAATCAGTCTATCATTGTAAGGTAATTCAATTTTGTTTTTCTTTGTCATAGTACCAGTTTGTTTGCCTTCTTTATAATTGGTAATTTCATGTCAATATGAGTTATAATTGATGAATATGAAGACGACTTGTGCAGTGGTGAAAGTGGGTCTGGGAAAACAGAAGCAACAAAAATTGCTATGCAGTGTGCAGTTGCCATTGCCAGTAGTGATGGTATTGGTGTTGAAATTCTGAAGGCCAATGCAATACTAGAATCCTTTGGGAATTCAAAAACTTCAAAAAACAACAATTCTAGCTGCTTTGTGAGTTCAAGACCTGTATCTCATACTACATATGCCAGCAAACATGATATCTATTATCTTTTTTGGGAAATATGTGAAGTTTAAATGCCAATGAATTCTATTTTTTCCTCTCTCTGATGTGACACAGAGTAAACTTAATGTGATTCATTTTAGTCAAGCTGGAAGAGTTTGTGGCGCTGAGATCAAAACTTGTAAGTAAATTTTGTTCACGTGCTAACCAGCCGATATCATTAACCCGATAATCGGAGATCCTAACCTTTACTTTTGTCATGGGTCTTTACAAACTTGATGTTAAGCAGTTCTACTTGAAAAGGTACTAGTTTGATCTTCTAGTTAAATCTACATGCTATGTGTTCATACAAAAAAATATATAAGGAAGCTGTCTTCATGAACAGTCGAGAGTTGTACAAAGAGCTGTGGGGGAAAGATCATACCATGTCTTCTATCAATTATGTGCAGGAGCTCCTCCTCGTCTCAAAGGTGAACTTTATTACATTACAAATTTGCATGATTGCAGAAACTTGATTCTTATTGAACTTACATCACATGTGGCCGCATCATGTTCCTATAGTTTTTATTATTGTGGTCACTTCTTCAGAATCCACAATTTTTTACTGGTTGCCCAGATTCCATCTTCTTCATAATCAGACTATGCAAATAAGGTAACCCATATTTTTTACTTGCAGAGAAATTAAACCTTAAATCGGCAAATGAATATGAGTTCCTGAAACAAAGCAAATGCTTAAGAGTAGACAACATAGATGATGCCCGGGAATTCCATTTGTTGATGGTGATGTCAAAATTTCAGCTGTTCCATCAACGTTAACTCTTATGCTGTTTCACGACTTCTCTTTGTGAGCTTCTTCATTTCTAATTTACTTACTGTACTTGTTTTTTTTTCAGGAAGCTTTAGACAATTTTCACATCACAAAGGAAGACCAAGACAGTGTATTTTCCATGCTTGCAGCAGTTCTGTGGTTGGGTAATATTGGTTTTTCAATAGTCACTAGTGAAAACCATGTGGAAGTTAATCTTGACGAAGGTAAATGAGAGTAGTTATTTATATTTGTTGTCTTGATAGTTGTACTTGTCATGAATTTCAACTTATTGATAATCAACTTTTTGTATAAATTGAAACTCTAATCATCAAGAATTTCAACCCATTGTACACATCGACTTAGGCTCTGTTTGGCGCTGCTGCAACGACTGGAGAAGCAGTGGTGGGAAACAGTGATGGAATAATCAACTGTTTTGCAAAGTGGTGGCAGAATCTGCGAAATTATTTGGAAGAACAGCGTTTACAGTGTTGTTTAATAATTTTATTTTATAAATATTATATAAATAATACTATATTTATTAATAATGCAGTATTTTATAAATATTATATAAAATAAAACATTATAAAAATATAAATTATATATAACATTTTTATACATTTATAATATATAACAATATTATATAATATTAACCTAATCATATATAACTATATTAATAATAATATATATAACCTAATATTAATTTAATAATATATAACTTATATATACATTTATAATATATAACTATATTATATAATATAATATTAACCTAATATATAACTTATAACATAATAATATTAATATAATATTTTTTTAATGAAAGAGTTGTAGCGCTGCAGCCAAAAGGTTGCAGCGCTGCTGCTATTTCCAAATTCCGCAACTCGGAAATAGCGGGCTGCCGCTATTTTTAGCGATGGCTGATGCCACCGCAGTGCCTCAAAAAAACAGTTTGGCGGGACGTTTTGAAAAATCGCAGCACACCATCCTTAAAATGCCGTGCCAAACAAAGCCTTAGTTGAGTCTAATCTTCAATGACCAAATTATTTGATGTAAAATAAAATCAATGATAACACATTCAATGTTTTTACTTTTGCAACATGGAAGTTGAATCTTTTTTTAATTCTCTCATGCAGTCATACATATTCCTAAGTACCTGATAGATATGGCAAATAAAAGTTTCATCATCATCTCTTAAATACCTGTACTTTAAAACATGTTATAAGTTAATATTTAGGCTATAACATATTATTTCCAGCATTACATTAATGATACCTCTCTTTTTAAAAATGATGAAATATATTACATGTTTAGTTATGTCAAACAACGATTTGTTTGTAGTAATGATATGAACAGTTAACCTTTAGCAATAGAATTAGCAACATAACAGGTTTTCTGATATGAAGTAATCAACAACTACAAAGAGAAGAATTTAAAATGTATGGCTAATTATCAAATAGAAGTAATAGATAGCTATAAGTATCTCAAAGTGACCAATTACCAAGTTATACCCAATGATACTGCTCTTCATTATAAAGGTAGCAATACTTTTTTATATTCCTACTCATTTGAATAATTGAACCAATTTTGCTAATGATGAACAAATTATTTTATGAAGTTAATGGCGAGGTCATCATCACACACAGACACATCATCAAAACCTTTATCCAATGTGTATTAAGCATCAAAACCTTTATCCCATGTGTATTGAGCATTTTGATGGGATCACAGATTGAGGGCGGGCAGACACTTATCAGAGCGAGCTTGCATGAATCTCATAAAAATGGATGTATAATCGCCGTATTGATGATCCAAGCCCTCAGTTATGTTCAGAGCAGCGTCGATATATTTTATGTATATTTCACGTAATATTGTGAGTTTATGTTCCGGACGATTTAGGTTGTCCATAGTGGCCACTTTTCCTATAAATAAGAGGGGTTAATTTCATGCATCACAAATTTTGGACAAAATTTTGGGCTCCCGCAGTTGTCTCACGCTGTAGATTCTGTGGATCCTTGGTACCGAAGCCAAGACAACCACCTTCCTCAACAACTCCATTAACCATAACTACATAGTAACCCACCCACTACCTAGTAATAGTAATGCAAAAAAGACCCAGGTTTGCCCCACAAAAATCCCTCCAAGGCTCGTGTCAGGCCTAGAGTGCTCAATAGGCCCCCAATTCGGTGGGCTATCCGTCGTGACGCAGACGCTCAACCCAGGAGGTCTCTAGCCGGGTCGGGTACCCTGACATTAATGCCAGGGCGCCAACCTGAGCCTAGGTATGGGATTTTGTAGCCTAAAATCTAGGACTAAGCTATTGTAGTCTAAAACCTAAGCCTAGGGTAACAACTAGAAAGCTGATAAATGACATTCTAGCCGTATAAGTGGGTTGGCAACATGTTATGAGGTAGGGTTTGAAGGAGGGTGTTACGACACTCGACGCTCCAGATCCATATTGGGGGCGCACTTACCAGCGTTGCCGACCGACCGAGGCCGCATGATCTTTATCTTATGTTATTTTATCGTTTTGCGTATTTTTATTTAGCTATGTATCTCACTTGTAGTAAGCCTAGGTGAGGGGCGTGAACATGTATGTGTGGGTTTGATGTTTGGACCGGTTTGGTTGTGTTTTGATCTCGCATGATCTTTATCTTATGTTATTTTATCGTTTTGCGTATTTTTATTTAGCTATGTATCTCACTTGTAGTAAGCCTAGGTGAGGGGCGTGAACATGTATGTGTGGGTTTGATGTTTGGACCGGTTTGGTTGTGTTTTGACCTATAAGGTCCGGTTTGGGTGTCTTGGAAAGCAAGCAAGAATTAATCCCTCCTTTCCTTTTCTCTCTCTAATCCTCTCTCTCTCTCTCTATGATCTCTATTTTCCTGCAGGAAAACCTAGCCGTCGGACGGGTTCCGCCGATCTCGCGATCCAGCCGACGGACGGGTTCCGCTCTTCCTTCTTCCGCCTATTTCTCTTCTCCTCTTCTTCTTCCCTCTTCCCCTCTCTTCTTCTCTCTTTCTCTTCCGTCCTCAACCATTGATCTGACGGGATCCACGACGGGTTCCTACGAGCCTTAGAGATCTTCATCCTCTACTGACCCCATCACCAGATCTAGATCGGGGGATCATAACAACTTGGTATCAGAGCCAAACGCCGGGATCTCCCTACCCGACACCTGCCGCTCCGCTCTCACCGGGTTTCGCCGACCGGCCGCACCTCTTCCGCCCTCCAGGGATGCTTCCATCTCTGGCACTTCCTCCTCTTCCCATGGCCAACGATGGTCCTTCTATCGGCCAACTCATGGAGATGTTTCATTCGATGTTCCCCACTCAAAATGAGAAGATGGAATCCCTAAATGCGCGCTTGGACTCCGTCCACGGCGTTTCTCCGCCACCACTTCACCCCGCAACATCTTCGCCCGAGAGTCGGGTGGACTCGGCTCCTCCTCGTTGCGACGACACCTACTCCGGCAATTGTTTTGTCCATATGGATTTTCCCCTATATGAGGGCCGCGAAGACCCTCTTACCATGGCTAACGCACTGCGACTTCTTCTTCGCTAACCAACACACTCCGGATGAGGAGCGTGTCAGCATCGCCTCATTCCACCTCCTAGGTCCGGCGCAATTGTGGGTTACGCAACTCCTTCAGGAGCACCATACCACCTCGTAGGACGAATTCCGAGCAGATTGCTCCCTCCGCTTTGGGCCGACCATGTCGGGCAACCTTCTCGGCGACCTTATTGCTCTCAAGTACACCGACTCCATCGAATCCTATCTGGAGCAATTTTAGATGCTACTCTCACGCGCCACGACCGTGTTACTGTCCCAACAAGTCCCACTCTTCATTGCCGGATTGCCCGACTGAATCCGTTGGGATGTGGAATTTTAGAAGCCACCAGATCTCTTGACGGCTATGAGTCTCGCTCGCGCGTTCGATCAGTGCCTTGCCTTGGATGGGCCGCCCTCGGCCACCACCAACGTTCGCCAAATCTCAGCCGCTAGAAGGGGACCAGCCCCCGCGACCTACTTTTCGCCGCCATTTGTCCCGTCCAGAGATGGCGGCCCGTCGTGAAAAGGGTTTATGCTTCAATTGTGCGAGTTATACACACCCCCTCATCGGTGCAAGCGCTTTTTTGGTTGGAAGTGGACGACCCACCGGAGGGCGATGACGATGGGTTCGACGATTTAGGCACACCACAATTGTCTCTTCATGCCTTAGCCGGTCCGCAGGAGGGCTGCACCATTCAGCTTTTTGTGACGATCATGGGTACATCGCTCCTCGCTCTTCTGGACACGGGTAGTACCCACAACTTCAGTCACAGGGACAGGACCCTCCAACGTCATCTTCCGTTTGTGACGCGTAGCCATGTCAAGGTGGCGGTGGCAAACATTCAACAGATGTCGTGTCCGGGAGTCTGTCGGCGCGTAGCTTTTGAGGTGGATGGCTCTTCCTTCCAGAATGACCTTTTTCTTGTCGACCTTCGGGGCTTTGACATCGGGCTGGGCGTTCGTTGGTTGCGCACGTTAGGTCCCCTCACGTGGGATTTTGATCGTATGACCATATCATGGCGAGCCGGCTCTCGTTTGGTACAGTGTCAAGGGCACGCTCCACAAAAATCTTCGTATTCCTTTTTTGTCCATACCGAGCAGTTAGTCGTCCCCACACATCATTTAGGGGACCACCCGACGGATCTTGCTGCCCTTCTTCAGTTGTTTCCAGAGCTTTTCAGCCCACCCTTGGGCCTTCCACCGAGGTGGCGGCAGGACCATCACATTTGTCTCCTTCCAGGGGAGGCACCGGTGGTGGTGCGACCATAACGTTACCCCTTCCTCCAGAAGGATGAGATCGAGCGACAATGCGATCTCCTCCTCTAGCAGGGTCTCATTCGGCGCAACGTTTCACCCTTCTCTTCTCCGGTACTGTTGGTGCACAAGAAGGACATCACGTGGCGCATGTGTGTGGACTATCGAGCCCTCAACACAATTACAACCAAATACAAATTCCCTATTCTGGTAGTCGAGGAGCTTTTGGACGAGCTACACGTAGCATGCTTCTCCAAGCTCGACTTGTTTTCCGGGTACCATCAAGTCTGTATGGCGGAAAAGGACGTGAAGAAGACGACTTTTCAGACGCATCACAGACACTTCGAGTTCCTCGTTATGCCATTTGGCTTAACGAATGCGCCATCTACCCTCCAAGCTTTGATGACTGAGGTATTCTAACCCTTCCTCCGCAAGTCTGTTCTGGTTTTTTTTGACGATATTCTGGTGTATAGCAAATCTTGGGAGGAACATCTACGTCATCTTTGGGCCGTCCTCAGTATGGTGCACACACACCAATTAGTTTTCAAGCCTTCAAAGTGCTCGTTTGGGCAGCGCTCGATCACTTATTTGGGCTATATGGTGGATCGCACGGGGGTCTCGATCGACCCGACCAAGCTCGAGGGTGTGGCGTCATGGCCCCTGCCGTAAAGCATCACCGACCTCCGCGGATTTCTCAACCTCACGGGCTATTACCGTTGGTTCATCCGCGACTACGACAACATCACCACCCCCCTGATCAACTTGTTTTGGAAGAATGCTTTTGTGTGGACGGACATGACGACACATGCATTCCACTCTCTCCAAGCGGCCTTGCCGTCCGCTCCGGTTCTCCACCTTCCGGACTTCACCGTGTCGTTCCTCGTTGAGTGTGACACATCTGGTTTGGGCTATGGTGTGATGTTGCAGCAGGATGGCCACCCCATCCCCTATTTCAGCCTTTAGACGACTATCCACCACAGGAAGTTACCGACATATGAGCAAGAGCTCATCGGGCTCGCCAAGGTGATTCAGCATTGACGGCCTTACTTATGGGACCGCTTCTTCATCATTCAGACAGATCACTACAGCCTCAAATACCTCCTAGAGCAGCGTCTCACTACCGTGCCACAACAGAGGTGGGTTAGCAAGTTACTCGGCTTCAATTTTTAGGTGGAGCATAAGGCCGGGTCACTCAACCACGCCGTTGACGCGCTCTTCCGCCGGGACAATCCTACGATAACCGCCATATGTGCCATCTCCTTTCTGACGACCGACCTCCTCTCCTTGCTTCGTAAGGAGATCCATGCTTCCCCCAGTCTGTTCGAGCTGTTACACCGGGCTAAGCAGGGCCTTACAGATGCGCAGTGGACAGTCCGACAGGGGTTAATCTATTATCGTGATCAGTTGTATGTGGATCCCGCCTCGCCCCTCATCCTCACCATTTTGGACGACGTCCACTCCCGCAGCCATGAAGGCGTTCACCGTACTCTTCGGTGCCGTCGCGGGGAATTCTATTGGAAGGGCATGCGTCGACACGCCCACGAATTCATCTCCGCATGTGCCGCATGTCAGCAAAATAAGGCGGATTACCTCCTTCTGGCCGGATTACTTCAGCCTCTACCGGTCCCTACACAGATTTAGGAAGATCTTTCTATGAATTTTGTTGAAGGGCTGCCTTCAGTTTGGGGCAAATGCATTTTGATGGTGGTGGTGGACAGGTTTTCAAAGGGGGCCCATTTTGTTCCCTTAACACGGCTGCTTGTCACCAAGCACGTGGCACGAGTGTTCTTTTAGGAGATCTTTCAACTACATGGCATGCCAGAGACGCTGGTTTCGGACCGGGATAAAGTATTCACAAGTAACTTTTGGAGAGAGCTTTTCTCACTTAGCGGCACCAAAATGGCCTTTTCTTCAGCATATCACCCCCAGTCGGATGGCCAGACCGAGGTGATCAACCGCACTCTCGAGATGTATTTACGGTGCATGACCGGGGACAGCCCGCGGGATTGGTCGCGTTGGCTACCTTGGGTGGAATACTGTTATAATACGGCGTACCATACGACATTGGAGACCACATAGTTTCACCTCATCTACGGCCGCGACCCCCCCTCGCTTTTTGTCCTACACGGGTGGCTCGGCTCGCCTTACAGCCATCGATTGGGAGTTGGAGGATCGTGATACTTTTTTACAGGCTGCCCGGGATCGCCTCCTGCAGGCCCAACAGCGGATGGAGATTGCGCACAACCTGGGGCATTGAGATCTCACCTTCGCTGTGGGCAATTGGGTGTGGGTGCAGCGCCGCCCCTTTCGTCAAGTCACCGCGGTTCGACCCCCTTCCCACAAGTTGGGCCCCAAGTTCTTTGAGCCTTTTCCCGTCATGGAGCGCATTGGCTACTCTCCAGATCTATATTGGGGGCACACTTACCAGCGTTGCCGACCGACCGAGGCCGCATGATCTTTATCTTATGTTATTTTATCGTTTTGCGTATTTTTATTTAACTATGTATCACACTTGTAGTAAGCCCAGGTGAGGGGCGCAAACATGTATGCGTGGGTTTGATGTTTGGACCGGTTTGGTTGTGTTTTGACCTACAAGGTCCGGTTTGGGTGTTTGGAAAGCAAACAAGAATTAATCCCTCCTTTCCTTCTCTCTCTCTAATCCTCTCTCTCTCTACGATCTTTGTTTTCCCGCAGGAAAATCTAGCCGACGGACGGGTTCCGCCGATCTCGCGATCCAGTCGACGGACGAGTTCCGCTCTTCCTTCTTCCACCTATTTCTCTTCTCCTCTTTTTCTTCCCTCTTCCCCTCTCTTCTTCTCTCTTTCTCTTCCGTCCTCAACCATTGATCCGACGGGATCCACGACGGGTTCCTACGAGCCTTGGAGATCTTCATCCTCTACCGGCCCCATCACTAGATCTAGATCGGGGGATCATAACAGAGGGGAAAAAGATGAAGGAGGGGGTGATTAAAGGAGTAGATTCATCCTCTAGGGCTTCCAAATTGATCTTATTATCAAGATAATCAAAATAATAGTCATATACATGCTTATATAATACCTAGCTCTGAAACACGCAAGGGAAAATAATAAATAACCACACGACTCAAAATACATATGCAAAAATAAAACAAAAAGATGATGGGTGCGCGATTCCTGTGCGCACTACTATCCAACGTATGTCATCATGTTGCGACCCATGTCCTTGTTGCCTTGGTACTTGTAGAGGAGAAAAAAGAACCTTGTATATATGTTCACTTGTCTCAAATACAAAGAATGAATACATATTTATAGAAGGGAGAAAGAGAGAGAAATGTCCTATACATGATGTGGGACTAAAGAGGAGAGAGAAATAACAATAAAAATACATAATGGGCCTATGTTAAATGGGCTGTTCTAACACTCCCCCGCAAGCTGGAGCGTATAGGTCATATGCACCCAGCTTGGACAAACACTGGTAAAACAAGGTACTTGATAAAGCCTTCGTGAGAATATCAGCAACTTGATCAGTGCCCGGAACATGCTTTAATTCAAGTTTCTTCATTTGAACTTTCTCCCGAATAAAGTGACAGTCTACCTCGATATGTTTCGTGCGCTCGTGAAACACCAGATTCTTTGCTGTGTATGGCCGCTTGACTATCACAAAATAGAACAGCAGATGAAAGAAGTTTTACTCCCAGGTCAACAAGGAGGCTTTCAAGCCATGTGAGTTCTGAGACAACCGATGCCATCGATCGGTATTCAGCTTCCGCGGAGGATCGAGCGACCACGGCTTGTTTCTTACTTTTCCATGTAATGAGATGACCGCCAAAATAAGTACAGAACCCATTGGTTGACTGCCGATCGTCCAGTGAACCAGCATAATCAGTATCAGAATAAGCAGCCAATGCTGGAACAGAGTTGGAGGTTTTGTAAACAAGCCCTTGACCCGGAGCTGCCTTAAGGTATCGGAGAATCCGTTCAACCGCCTGGAGATGAGAAACCCGGGGAGCATGCATGAACCGATTGACAACCCCAACAGCGAACGATATATCAGGCCTCGTGACCGTTAGGTAGATCAACTTTCCCACAAGGCATCGATAGTATTCCGGGTTCTGGAGAGGCAGATCATCATTAGAGGCATGAGCACATAGCTTGTGATTTGCCTCCATCGAGGTATTAGCTGGCTTGCAACCAGACTGGCCAGCGTCTTTGAGAAGATCAAGACAATACTTCCGTTGGGAGAGGATAAGCCCATTCGGTCGTCGTGCGACCTCAAGACCGAGGAAGTAGCAAAGATGCCCCAGGTGTTTGGTCTGAAACACGGTGCTCAGATGCTGTTTGACCGCTTGAATCCCCTTTGAGTCATCCCCAATAAGCAGGATGTCATCAACATAAACCAACAGAAGAACCGTTCCTGTTGCCCGGTGTCGAGTGAATAGGGAGAAGTCTGCAGAACTCCGAGTGAAACCCATGTCCCGAACCACCTTGCTGAACTTGTCAAATCACGCCCGAGGGGATTGTTTGAGACCATAGATGGATTTCTTCAGAAGACACACACGAGACTCCCCGTGGTCTCAAACCCGTGCGGTTGGCGCATGTAGACGGTTTCCTGAAGATCGCCATTCAAAAAGCATTCTTGATATCCAGCTGATGAAGGGGCCAGTGACGATGCACAACCACGGAGAGAAGGACACGAACGGTGTTGAGCTTGACCACCGGAGAGAAGGTTTCCTCATAATCAAAGCCCTGTTGCTGAGTGAAGCCACGGGCCACCAGGCGGGCCTTCAGTCGGGCAATAGTACCATCAGGAACATGTTTGATGACGAAAACCCATTTACACCCAACAGGGTGCTGACCTGGAGGTAAAGGGACAAGGACCCAGGTCTGGTTGGCCCAAAGGGCCGTCATTTTTTCGTCCATGACAACCCGCCAGCCTTGATGTTGAAGTGCCTCCTGCACAGAGTTAGGGACAGAAACAGAGGATAATGATGTGGCAAAATGAAGAAGTGGCGGTGAAAGGCGATGTAGAGAGACATAATTCGCCGTAGGATGAGCGGTGGAGGATGGAGCCGGAGCAGCAGGTCGTGGAGCATCAAAGGTTGAAGCCGACTACAGTGGGGCAACGGGATGAGGAGAGCGACGAGAATATACCCGGATGACAGGTGGCTGTGGACGGATCGGAGGCTGGGCAGGAAGAGGAGACGGTGGGGAACGGGGAACAAAGATGACAGGACGCACGACGGGCTCTGGAACAGGAGCGATATCCAGAGCAGAAAAGAAGGGAAGATCTTCCCGAAAAGTGACGTCCGCAGAAACAGTCACCTTGCGGGTAGTAGGCGAATAACGCACATAGCTCTTTTGAGTGCGCGAATAGCCCACAAAAACATATTTGGCTGCATGGGGATCCAACTTGTCTGTAGAAGGGCCGAGGTGGTGAACATAGCAAGTACACCCAAAAATTCAGGGAGTAATAGGAAAAGCCGGAGTGGAGGGAAAGAGGAGGCCGAATGGAGTAACATTCTGGAGGACGGAGGATGGTAAACGGTTGATAAGAAAACAGGCCGTGGAGAGCGCAAAGTTCCAGTATGGTTTGGGAACCTGCATTTGAATCTGTTGATTAAGGGAAAGAAGATTGATACATTTCATTTAGAGACCCCCCTCTATATATAGAGGAAAAACACAAGATACAAATGTGCTATTTGCACACCAGAAACAAACTAAACTATGCTAACACTCCCCCTCAAGTTGGGCCAGTGATGTTAAACATGCCCAACTTGTTCACAATCTGGTCAAAAGAATTTCCACTCAATCCTTTGGTTAGAATGTCGGCAAGTTGCCCGTTAGAGGGCACAAAGGGAGTACATATGATTCCTCTTTCAATATTCTCCTTGATAAAGTGTCGATCCACCTCGATGTGTTTTGTCCGGTCATGTTGAACTGGATTGTGTGCGATACTGATAGCTGACTTATTGTCACAATACAGACGAATGAGTCCTTCCACAAGACCATGGTCGCTCAATAAGGCCCGAATCCATAAGCCTTCACAGACCCCATGAGCCTACTAGATCGTGCCACAACCTGTTGCTCTTCTTGCTCCTCCAAGTAATAAGGTTTCCTCCAACAAGAGAGCAATATCCAGAGGTGGATCGCCTATCGTCCACAGACCCGGCCCAATCAGCATCAGTATAAACTTCAATCTTTAGATCAGTACTCAGGGAAAACAGGATTCCCCTTCCTGATGAGGACTTGAGGTACCGAAGGATTCTGTGTGCCGCATCCACGTGCCGCGTCTTTGGAGTATGCATGTACTGACCTACGACACTTACTGCATAGGAGATATCTGGACGAGTATGAGGCAGATATATAAGCCTCCCTACTAACCTTTGGAACCCTGAAATATCTTCAATCTCTACTCCATCATCACGCCCCAATCGATGATTTGCCTCAATCGGAGTATCAGCCGGTCTGCATTCGCTCTGCATTCGCTCTGCATCCGCTCTGCATCCGCTCTGCATCCGCTCTGCATCCGCTCTGCATCCGCTCTGCATCCGCTCTGCATCCGCTCTGCATCCGCTCTGCATCCGCTCTGCATCCGCTCTGCATCCGCTCTGCATCCGCTCTGCATCCGCTCTGCATCCGCTCTGCATCCGCTCTGCATCCGCTCTGCATCCGCTCTGCATCCGCTCTGCATCCGCTCTGCATCCGCTCTGCATCCGCTCTGCATCCGCTCTGCATCCGCTCTGCATCCGCTCTGCATCCGCTCTGCATCCGCTCTGCATCCGCTCTGCATCCGCTCTGCATCCGCTCTGCATCCGCTCTGCATCCGCTCTGCATCCGCTCTGCATCCGCTCTGCATCCGCTCTGCATCCGCTCTGCATCCGCTCTGCATCCGCTCTGCATCCGCTCTGCATCCGCTCTGCATCCGCTCTGCATCCGCTCTGCATCCGCTCTGCATCCGCTCTGCATCCGCTCTGCATCCGCTCTGCATCCGCTCTGCATCCGCTCTGCATCCGCTCTGCATCCGCTCTGCATCCGCTCTGCATCCGCTCTGCATCCGCTCTGCATCCGCTCTGCATCCGCTCTGCATCCGCTCTGCATCCGCTCTGCATCCGCTCTGCATCCGCTCTGCATCCGCTCTGCATCCGCTCTGCATCCGCTCTGCATCCGCTCTGCATCCGCTCTGCATCCGCTCTGCATCCGCTCTGCATCCGCTCTGCATCCGCTCTGCATCCGCTCTGCATCCGCTCTGCATCCGCTCTGCATCCGCTCTGCATCCGCTCTGCATCCGCTCTGCATCCGCTCTGCATCCGCTCTGCATCCGCTCTGCATCCGCTCTGCATCCGCTCTGCATCCGCTCTGCATCCGCTCTGCATCCGCTCTGCATCCGCTCTGCATCCGCTCTGCATCCGCTCTGCATCCGCTCTGCATCCGCTCTGCCCCATCTTCTCAAGGAGATCTAATGTGTATTTCTGCTTAGAGAGAAAGATTCTCTGCTTTGATCTTGCAACTTCAATTCCCAAAAAATACTTGAGTTTTCCAAGGTCCTTGACCTCAAACTCTCTGGCAAGCTTCTGTTTCAGATTGTGAATTTTTTCATGATCATCACCAGTTATGACAATGTCGTCAACATACACAATGAGGACTGTAATTTTCCCAAGCCTACGTTTGATGAACAACGTATGGTCAACATTACTCTGAGAGTATCCAAACGACACCATCGCCTTGTGAAACAGGCCAAACCATGCTCTTGGGGGCTGCTTCAGTCCGTATAGAGCCTTCAACAATCTACAAACTTTCCCTGAGGCACCAGCCGGAGTGAGACCCGGAGGAATAGACATATAGACCTCCTCCTCCAAGTCACCATGGAGAAAGACATTTTTCACATCAAGCTGCAGAAGGTCCCAATTTTTGCAAATAACAATGAACACCAATACCCTGATGGTATTCATTTTAGCAACCGGAGCAAACGTCTCCTGATAATCAATGCCATGGGTTTGGGTATAACCCCTTGCAACCAATCGTGCCTTGCACCTTTCAAAATCCCTTGTGGATTCTGTTTCACAGAAAACACCCACTTGCACCCAACAGGTTATTTTCCATGGGGAAGAGAGACAAGATCCCATGTATGGTTCTTCTCCAGAGCCTTCATTTCCTCAACCATTGCATTACGCCATATAGGAACCTCAAGAGCCTGTTGCCATGACGCAGGTATAGAAGAAGTAGCAAGGGAGGAGACACAAGCCTTGTAGGAGGTAGACAGAGAGTCATAAGAAACATAATTAGAAAGAGGATGACGAGTACAAGACCGAATACCTTTTCGAAGGGCAATCGGTAACTCAGAAGGCCCTGAGTCAGGATCCACTGACTGTTCTGGTATCATAGCAGGCTCCTGTGTGCTTGTCCCCTTTGTACGTCGAGTATATACCTGCAAGGTCGGGGTTGAAGGCATAGAGGAGGGAGGATCCATAGAGACGGGAGGAGACATAGGAATAGAGCCCACCTCCACTGGAATAACAGGACTCACTTCCCCTGGTAGAGTCTCCCCCTGAAGTGAGGGATATGGAGGAGGTATGAGCAAAGAAACAGAAGGCGTACCCGAGGTTGAGGAAGCGGACAAAGGGTAGTATGATTCAGATTCACGGAAGGTAACATCCATGCTAACAAACACCTTTCTTGTAGGTGGGTGAAAACACTTGTACCCCTTTTGCGTAGGAGAGTAACCGATAAATACACACTTAAGAGCCCGTGGATCAAGTTTGGAGGGACGAGGGTGATGGATGTGAACAAAGCACACACAACCAAACACCTTAGGAGGAAGGCGAGTAGTAGGAACACCAAGTGTGTCCAGGGGAGTAGAGTTCCCGAGGACACGAGTGGGCATACGATTGATGAGGTATGCAGCAGTAAGGACAACATCTCCCCAATAGAATTTCAGAAGATGCATTGTGGACAATAGACACTGAGCAACCTCTAGCAGATGGCGATTTTTTCGCTCAGCAACGCCATTTTGTGCTGGGGAATACACACAGGTAGTCTGGTGTATGATGCCGTGATTAGCAAGGTATCGCTCAAATTGTGAATCCATGTATTCACGACCATTGTCGCTACGAAGAATTTGAATTTTCGACTAAAATTGGGTAGAGATCATGGCGTGAAATTGTCGGAAAACAGAGAACACATCACTTTTTCGATGCATCAGATATAACCATGTAGTGCGTGAGAAACAGTCAATAAATGTAACAAATCATGTATAACCGGAAATAAAAGGGGGGGGGGGGGGAGCATGGGCCCCAGATATCAGTATGAACAACAGCAGAAGGAATAGAACTGGGCAAAGATACATGCTTAAAAGAAGTATGATGATGTTTGTTGACACTACAGACATCACAAGCAAAAGACTCAAAAACATCAGCAGACATTGCAGAAAATAATAACTTCATTACAAAAAGAGAAAGATGTCCCAGGCCACAGTGCCCGGAGTACAGAGGATGAACAGTGCTGGAATGAAGAGCGAGAGTAGATGTATCAGCGCCAGAGTCAAGCACGTAGAGGCCATTCACCATGCTACCAGAGCCAATCACCTTCCCCGTCGTCAGGTCCTGAAACACACAAGAAGACGGAAGAAAGGTCACAGAGCAGTGCATGGAGTTGGTCAAATGACTAATTGAAAGTAGATTACGAGTAAAAGCCGGGACGTGAATGACAAAGGACAAGGTGAGAGAGGAGCAGGGGATGGTTCCCTTCCCAGCAATTGAGGAAAGGGAACCATCGACAATGCTCACCTTATCACGCCCAAAGAGAGGAGTATAGGAAACAAAATCTGTAGAGGACCCGGTCATATGATCCGTTGCCCCGGAGTCAATGACCCAATGAGTGGAGGGAGAAGAAACGGCAGAATGAGCACCTGGCAGTCCCGTATGAGCGTAGGAGGAAGAGGCAGAAGGCTCTGTAGAAAGACCATGCATCATGCGTCGAAGTGCAAGCATCTCGTCCGCAGTAAAACCACCAGGGGTGGCAGAGGCATCAGTACCAGAGTATCCATGAGACATATCCGCAGTAGCATCTGTCAGATGGGCCGCACAGGGAGCAACATGACGACCCGAGGAGCGTCCATAACCACGACCACCACGAGGCGGAGCACCCCCTCTTGGGGTAGGAAATCCATGAAGCTTGAAGCATGTATCCCGAGTGTGGCGATTCTTGCCACAATAATCACATAAGAGAAGATCTTTATCAGAGCTCCTGTGCTTGGGATCTCGAGATGGACGAGTGCCAAGAAGAGAGGGGATGAAAGCAGCCAGAGCAGAGCTCTCTGGCACAGGGTCCGGAAGGAGGTTCTGGCGACGATCAAACTCCTGCTGCACTATGCTGTAGACCTCAGAAAGGGAAGGAAACTGCGGTTGTCCGAGAATCTGAACACTGATCTGATCGAAGTCGCGATGCAATCCATGAAGAAACTCGAAGATGCGATTGCGGTCATCCCTGACCCGTACCATCGCTTCGTCAATAGGGCTAACAAAGACAAGAAGATCAAAGTGATCATACTCTTGATAAAGCTGTGTGAACTCCAAGTAATACGCTGAAGGAGGACGGTAACCCTGCCGGAGTAAGCTGATTCGGCGGCGTAGCTGAAATATCTGAGTAGCATTGCCGCGGCGAGAGTAGGTAGACTCTGCACGTCGCCAAATATCAGCAGCACTGTCAAGAAAGAGATAATTGCGGACAATGGACTCTTTCATCGAGTTGGTTAGCCAAGACATGACCAAGGAATTCTCGGACTCCCACTGCGGCCATTCTGGAGAAGTCCTATCGGGTTCCGTCATGTGGCCGGAGACATAGCCGAAGAGACGCCGACTTTTGAGCGCCAGGGTGATAGAACGGGACCACAAGAGATAATTGGATTCATCTAGCCGAAAGGTAGTAATCTGAGAAGTATTATGATCTGTGGTTCCACGGTAGAAGGCCGGCGAAGGACCACTAGAAAGAGCCGGAGTAACACCGGTAGAGAGAGTAGCCGGAGTAACACCGGTAGAAAGAGAAGGAGAATCCGCTCCACTAGATGCCATGGCACAGGAATAGAAATCCGGATAGGGAGGGAAAACAAGAAATTAGGGTATCAAGAGGTATGTAGATCCATCCATTCAAGCATCACAAGGGCAGGTGGCGCCGGAGAAATCAAGAGCACTGTTCCGGCGCCATTAGAAAAGGGCGGAAGCGGAGGAGAGAAGGCGTTGTCGAGCGCTGGTTTGCGGGAAGCGCTGCGAGACCTGCACTGTCGGAAGCGGAGACGGGCGGAAGCGCGACAAACAAGTTCTCTGGGTTCTGGAGACGGAGGCGAGCGGGCTGTCGAGCGAGGGAACGAACGCGGGAGGCGGGCTGTCGAGCGAGCGAGCGAGCGGCTGTCGAGCGGAGGCGGGCTGTCGAGCGAGCGAGCGGCGGAAATATTAGGTCAGGGGAGAACCTGCCTCTGATACCATGTTGATAAAGGGAAAGAAGATTGATACATTTCATTTAGAGACCCCCCTCTATATATAGAGGAGAAACACAAGATACAAATGTGCTATTTGCACACTAAAAACAAACTAAATTATGCTAATAGAAGCATAAGGGAGCGAGCCACATCAAGAAGGTGACGATTCTTGCGCTCGACGACATCATTCTGTTGTGGGGTATAAACACACGACGTTTGGTGAATAATTCCAAACTCAGAGCAGAGGGTCGCGAAGTCATGACCAGTGTACTCGCGTGCATTGTCAGTACGAATAGTTTGAATGGGCGCAGAGAATTGAGTGCGAGTCTCAAGAATGAAGGCCCGGAAGACGCGGGGAAGCTCAAAACGATCGCGAAGGAGATACAACCATGTCTTGCGAGAATAATCATCAATAAATGTAAGAAAGTAACGGTAGCCAGAAATACTAGTAATCTTGTATGAACCCCATATATCGGAGTGTACCAGAACAAAAGGAGCGGAGCTCCGAGTACAATGAGAAGGAAAAGATGAATGTGACCGCTTGCCAAAAATACATGTTTCACACTGAAAAGCAGGAAGAGATATATCCGGGAGAGCCTTCTGTAGGACTGGGAGAGGAGCATGACCAAGATGCCGATGCCAATCTGAAGAAGAGACAAATGCAAGGAGAGTAGGAGAGTCATCAAGAAGGTAGAACCCGTTCTGCAGTCGCCACCTACCAATGATAGTTCGCGTATGCTGATCCTGTATCATAAAAGAAGAAATGTTACAGAGCAATGTAAGTCAGTAGTAAGGCGACCAACAGAAAGTAAATTGAAGGGAGAGCCCGGAACATGAAGAGCCGGGCGTAGGATAAGGGAGGAGGCGAGAGGAATATCAGCACAGCCCGAGACGGGGACAAACAGCTGCCCCATTGGCCACAATAATGTTCTTCGGGTGAGGAGAAGACAAGTACTGAGGCGGTCGAACAGAGGTGATGTGATGAGTGGCACCCGAATCGATGATCCATCGCGGTCCAGTGGAGAGGCAGGTGATACCTTCATTGGAGATTGAGGCGGCAGAGGCAACCGAGGCCGGCGGGCGGCTGAGCAGGCCATGAAGATGCTGGAGCTGAAGGCGAACCTCGTCGAGGTCAGTACGAGTGGGAGAGGAGTCGGTGGCAGCAACAGAGGCCTGAAGACAAGGAGGACGACCATGCCTGCGATATCACGTGGCTTCAAGATGCCCGTCTTTGCCACAGAAGGAACACTTAGGCCGCGACCGGCCACCCCGACCACGTCCCCGAGAGTCAGAACGGCCCCCACGAGCTGAAGAAGGGAGAGGTAGTAAAGGTGCAGGGGCCTGCTGGATAAGAGCCGGAGAAGGAGATCCAGAAAAATCCGGAGGCGGGGAGACCTTGAGAAGCATCAAACACACATCTGAGAAGGACGGAGTAACTGTAGAGGAGAGAATTTGAGCCCGCACACTGTGAAGGTGATGCGGGACCCAAGCGATCATCATATCGATGCCAACGGCTTCTTTCTGGGCACGTTGGACAGCAAGGTCCACAGTAGGAGGCTGGTGTTGGATCCAAGCTTCGACCAGAGACCGAGCCTGGGCAACAAAGGAGGTCAGATCGGCCGTCCCACCACTGTCAAGAGCCTTAAGAACAGTGATGATGTCGTACAAATGATGAAGACTATCTTTGCCGGAGTAGAGGGTATGGAGCTCGTCCCACATACCCTTGACCGTCTCGTGGTACATGGCCAGACGATAAGGCTCGCCATCAAGAGAGTTGAGGATCCACGTCTGAACCCGACCATCGTTGCGTAGCCAGTCATCAGTAGGAGTATCGGTAACGACCTGGGTCAAGTGATGAAGAAACCCGTTCGACTGCAGGACTCGACGAACCGAGTGCGCCCATTCCACAAAATTTTTCTTACCGGTCAGAGAGATAGTTGTAATCCGTAGCTCATCACGAATATCCGGAAGGGAGGCCGGGCGGTTTGCAGGAGTAACCGCCGGTCCGGTAGAGTCAGCAGAAGACGTCATGAAGACGAACCGCGACAAGGAGAATGGACCTGAAACAGAGGAGTCCGCACGGGTAGGGAGGTCGCGCGACTAGAGACAGGCAGCGCGGGCAGACTGCAGGGGAGACCGCACGGTCACGGTGTGAAGACACCAGCGGCAAGGAGGGGGGCTGCGACCAAGGTGCGGAGGCCGGGAGACGGAGATTGCAGCGGGCAGAGCCAACCCGCGCGAGGAGACCGCCACGGATAGAAACTGGCCGCACAGACAGACGGGAAGAGCCGGAGACCGCGCGGCCGGGAGTGAGGGAGAGGACCGCGACCAAAATGCGGGAAGGCAATAGGCCGCACGGTCTGGGAGAGCACAACAACGGTCAGAGAAAGGGAGGCCGCAAGAGGAAGCGAGCGGACAGAGAGAGGAAGCCGCGAGTAGAAGAAGAACTCTAGCGGATAGAGAAGGCAGTTGGAAGAGAGGCCGCGAGAAGAGGTCGCGAGTAGCAGAACTCCGACGACAAGAAGGCAGCGGATCGGAGAGCAGAAACAGTCCGCGGCGAGCAGACGCAGAGGCAGTCCGCGGATCGGCGAGCAGAAGCAGTCCGCGGCGAGCAGAGGCAGTCCGCGACAAGCAGACGCAGGGAGAGACCGCGGCGGACAGGAAGGAGCAGTCCGCAGGGGGTAGAGCGAGAGCAGGTGGGAGAGGTGGTCCCCACTGGTCAGAGCGGAAGGAGACTATAAGAAGCCCTTGGAGGAGCGTGGAACCACGGAGAGAAGAGGAAGCGGGAATAAAAGAGAGGCCGCAGGAGACCGAGCGGCAAGGGCGGGCAGCGGACAGAAGAGGCAGGCCGCAGGAGGGGAAGAAGACCGCCCGAGATAGGCGGTTAAGAAAGGAGAAACCGCCCAAGGAGAACCGATGCCTCTGATACCATGCAGAGGAGAAAAAAGAACCTTGTATATATGTTCACTTGTCTCAAATACAAAAAATGAGTACATATTTATAGAAGGGAGAAAGAGAGAGGAAGGTCCTATACATGATGCGGGATTAAAGAGGAGAGAGAAATAACAATAAAAATACATAATGGGCCTATGTTAAATGGGTTGTTCTAACAGTACTGACATTGATATATGCATTGTGTCCTCGTCTCCTCTTCCCTTGCCCTTGTCCATGTTAGATATAGTGTACACTCTATACGGTTGAGTTAGCTTAGGCTCACCTGGGTGTTGTGGGCACCCTCTCTCTTGTACATGCATATATATTTCTGTGGTTCATGTGAATATTACGATTGGATTCCTATTCTTATCATGGTATCAGAGCGAAGGAAAACCTAGCCGCTCTGCCAAACGCGCATCTCCCGTCGCAGGTTGGCTTCCCCGATCGATCCCGTCGCTGCTTTCTTGTCGCCCAATCGATCCCGTCGCGCCATCTCCCCCGATATCGCGACCCGCCAGATCCGCCAACATCGAGACCCGCCAGTACTGTCTGTCTTCCGCGATCCAATCCTCCTCCTTTCCTCTTTCCTCCGCCGCCTACAACGGCCCATCCGCTTTCCTTTCTGTACCCCGTCGCAGACGACCAAGCCCAAATCCGCTTCCGATCGCCTGCGCCTCTTCCGCTTGCGCCGATCGATTCTGATTGCTCCATCACTTGACTTCCTGTTTCTGCGTCGGACTCCTTCAAATCGGCGCCTTCTTCCCCGTGCTGCAGCTCGTTATTCCCGTCACTTCTGTGATGCGACTCGTTGCTTCCGATGTATAACCCTGCCGATCTCCTCTGCTGCCTTCTGCAGCCGCCAGAACTCCTCTTCCGACTGATCCTACAACTCCGATGACCTTGTCTTACTCCTTTGCCTTTGTTCAGAAGGCGGATGTTATTCTCGATGGATGAAACTACAAGGCATGACCCGCTACCGTCGGCGTGATCCTTCGTGGTCTAGATCTATGGGGCCATATTGATGGCTCTGAGCCTGCTCCACCTCCACCAGCCGCCCCTTCTGTGGATGATTCTTCCACTATTACCACTACGGCTTCCGTCCAGCGCTCTGACATGGCGAAGTGGCGCTCGGACGACTCTCGTGCGATAGCCGTCATCTGTCAGTTCTATGAGCTCCCCATTCGCATGACCGTCTACCAGTTACCTACGACCAAGGCGATGTGGGATCACCTCGTCGTCTCTACCCGCCTTCTGGTCAGGCTCTGCACTACTCTCTATTCCAGACCCATGGTGTCTGCTACCAGCGCGATCGGTCTGTCCATGCCTTCTTTATTGAGCTCTCTGACCTCTGGCGTCAGTGCAATGAGATGGCTCCTTCCCCCGGCATTACTTGCCCTCAGTGTGTTGGTACATATCGGGATCGCGACTTTCAGCGCTTGTATGAGTTTCTCTTGCGCTTACGCCCCGAGTTCGATCCTGTTCGTGCCCGGCTTCTGCACCGGAATCCTCCACCTTCTCTCAGTGATACATTGTCTTTGGTAATCACTGAAGAGACTCGTCTCCACTCCTTGGACACTGCTACACCTTTTGGTGTGCTCACTCATGTTGTCCTCGCTGCTCCCAAGTTTCCACCGCAGTCCTCTCTTGTGAGTACTCCTCTGCTACCTTCGTCGGGTTATAGTGCACCAGTGCGGCTTGTTCTTTGTCCTCCAGTGCCCTCTACTGCTCAGTTCGGTGGTCCATGTTGCCATCCTGTCCGCTGTCACTACTGTCGGTGCCTTGGCTACGCCAAATATGAGTGCCGCAAGCTTCAGATGGCTCAGCATTTTGGTCAGCAGTGTGCTCCTGGTGCTCCTCCAGCTCATTTCTCTGTCATGACACATTCACTCTCTATTTCTGAGCTTGCACAACAACTATCTCACGGTTTACTGCATCGCTCCTCTACCTTCCTGCTCTCCCGGGTGCTTCTTGTGCCTCCGTCTCTCAGTCGACTGCCCCTGCCCCTGCAAGTATCTCCTCCTTCGACTGGTTGCTTGACTATGAAGCCTTTTTTCACATAACCCATGATGTCACCCACCTCTTGCTCTGTCATCCAACAGCCCGTCTCGTCTGCCCCTAGTATTTTGGTAGGAGATGACACTATTCTCCCCCGCACCAGCTGTGGCCACTTTCACACCACCCATTTTCATAATCCTGATGTGGCGTACATACCCAAGTTATCCATGAACCTTATATACATTAGTCAACTCACGTATCACGGTTTTCTTGTTATTTTTGATTAATTTGCTTGTCGTGTACATGATTGTCCGACAGGGATGCTTCTTGGAGTTGGTCGTCGTCGTAGAGGGGTATACGTCCTTGATCGTCTGCATCTTTCATCCACTCCATTGTCACCAACGTCCTCATCCTTTTGTCGAATGCATAAGCCATAGTCGACGAATTCGTCGAATACACTCAACGCTTTTGCCTTCACTTAACGCCACGCCCGCCGATACTCGACGAACTCGACGCCTAGAGCTAGCGATACTCGACGAATCCCGTCTTAACTCAACGCCTTCTACCGATACTCGACGAACTACACTTAGGCTATTAAACCTATACCTGACGGATGATACTCGACGAACTGGACTAATATTCGACGAATTTGCCTTGGTTTATTCTTCCATAGTCGACGAATTTCTGTTTGACTCTAACCCCTATACTCGATGAAAAACCGACCGACTGATTTACCTATACTCGACGGTTGGGCCGAAAAATTTAAGCTACTTTAAGGATCCTTTCAAGATGCATCCTACACTACTCCTAGTCTCTAAGAAAGGAGGAAAATGGAAGAAACAAGAAAATATAGAAGCACAATAATCAAAGCAAGGGGATGAATAACCACTTGACTCCAAACTCTGAAAGTCCGCCTCTTCGAGCGTTCCTCGACAAGAATCGGTCGCAAGAAGTTCTTAGCCACAATTTCTGAAACTTTACGGGGAGAAAAGGGGTCAAAACCGCAAACACTAATGCCTAAAAATTCCAGGAAACGGGAAATACTTACCACGAGCGCGTAGATCTAGGCGAGAGCTTTTCGAATCTCTACTCCTCTGACAAAACCGACCACCAGATCTCACGAAATCGCCGGCTGAAAGCACGTGACAACCTGCCGTTTCTCCTCTTTCGCAAAATAGACGACAACTCGGGGAAGAAGGTGAATAGGGTTCCGTCACATCGCTTCCTATATATACTTATATATATATATAATATAATATTAATTATTAAATAAATGTCCAAACGACCCGAAACTCACCAACTCGAAATTCGACGAAAATCGCACCGTAGCTAAATATCGACTCTACGAAACTAACGGCGAAGTCGAAATCAACATCCGACAAACCAAGCTCGGGTAAACACCTCCCGAAGACAAAACACCACCACATCCCTATAAAAAGCTCCACCGAGTCACCAAAATAGACCCGACTCGCGAGGGAAATTGCACAACCGTGCTAAAGACCAAGCACACTGAAAACCTACTGAGCAAAACCACGCTCCAACAACGGCATTCGTTAACTACGCGTCAATCGTTACGCCCTGACGTCATAAATACGCCACTAACAGAATTAAGATAAACATCGAAAAATCATGGGCGTTACACCGGGCGTGACAGAGACGACGGTGGCGGACACTTGAAGAAAGTCAATCTTAGAGTGGAGAGTGAGAAGGGATGCGTGCATGGAGGCGACAACTGTTCTTGAGCCTCCAAACGACGGTTTAGGGCTTTAGTGGCTGCATCCGGAGGAAAATCTCCGGTTGAGCGAGTGTTGGGAGCCATGAACTGGAATTGGTGGAGTGAAAAGGAGAGACTGAAAGGGTAGTTCTGGACGAAAGCGCCGAGGTTGTGGAAGTCGCTGGAAACAGCGGGTGGCACGACAAATCCGGTGGAGGAGACGTTCGG
Organism: Platanthera zijinensis; assembly: GCA_039513925.1. Classification (NCBI taxonomy): domain Eukaryota; kingdom Viridiplantae; phylum Streptophyta; class Magnoliopsida; order Asparagales; family Orchidaceae; genus Platanthera; species Platanthera zijinensis. Next base: position 21,824,598 of record CM077096.1, read on the forward strand.
GACCGGCAAAATGCGTTGTTGGACACACGCGAGCGGAGGAATCCCGCGACTATTGATGCTCACAACAGGAGAAGGAAGGAAAACCAGCGGAAGACGGCTGATCTGGGGAGGAAACGGCAGACACAGGCTTGTTAGCACATAATATGGCGGATCCGGTGGAGGTTCGGGGGAATAGGAGCCGCGGAAGGGCGTTAGGGCGAGGTTGCCTCCGATTGGGGCGCCGAATCTGCGAAACGGCTGGCGGCGTGCTGCAGGAGGCGACACACACTCAGATCGGGATTGCGATGTCGCAAGTGACGAATTGCGCGTTGGCGGGGGCGGACATCGAGCGAATCGGGCGAACCAGTGAAATAGAAGTCGGAATCCCTTAGGCAAACTCGAGCACTGACGACGAGATGGTGGGCAGTGAGGCAGGACGGAACAAATTGATACAGTCCCGAGAGGAATCCGGCAAGGGGGAGATGAGGAAGAGGAAGAATGGAACGAGACAAAATCCTTAGGGAACAACCTTAATTTTTCATTCATCCTAGAATAATCCAAAAGAACTACAACTCCACCCCTTATAGTCACGGGGTGTGACATAATAAGAAATAACAATAAAATGAGAAATAAATAAATACGTACACAACGTAATTAGAATAACAAAGTGCGAAATAAATAAAACGGTCAGTCCGGCGCCGCGTCTTCGGTCTTTTTTCCCGCAGACGGACCCGTCGTCGTCTTTCTCCACATGCGGACCCGCCACAGCGTCTCATTGCCGTGTGCGTGTCCCGTCGGCATGCGCAACCATAACACACACCGCCTACCCAAACGGTCCACTCGTGCTTATAATAGACCCCACTTTTCAATCTTTGACTCAGGCTTTGAAATGGAAAATGGGTGCGATGGTTTAATAGTGTCGTTTATTGATAATTGGTTTAGGGTCTCATGGATATATCTTTTAAAAGATCATATTGAAGTTCTTCCTGTTTTCATGTTTTCTACAACGAAGTCAAAACCAAATTTTCTCTTCCTCTTCATGTGGCAAATGCACTGATAATGATCCTGAGTACATGCAACATGACTTGCAATCTTTTTATACGAACATGTGGTTGTTCATCGAACCTCCTGCTCATATACACCACACAAAATGGAGTTTGCTAAAAGGAAAATTCAACATTTAATTGATATTTCTCGCACCTTACATTTTCATTCGATTGTACCTAAAACCTTTTGACAAGATACGTTAGGGTATCTCTATTTTGCCATCTTCGGTTTTTAATGATTTGCCGTCTTCGGTTCTTAATGATGAACTTAACCACCTTTTTCTCCTCTACCCATAATATTTGAGTATCTCTATTTTGTGACTTACACACTGATCTTGATAAATTTTCCCCTCATGCATTCACTGTATTTTCCTTGGTCACTCTCGCACTCAAAAGGTACTAGTGCTTTGATCTAGTTGCAAAAAGGAGCTATTTCAGCGCAGGTGTTATCCTTTTCGAGGACATACCCTTTTTCTCCACTATCAAAACTCCCATGCCTACCCTGGTTCCTCCACCTACTGCTATTATTTCCCGAGAATGCCCCTGGTACTGCTTCTCTATAAGTCTGTGAGGGAAGACATGCATTTGTTTCAGGTTGACTTGCTCTCCAACATTATCTCTACCAAGACACTATGAGGTAAGACATGCATTTGTTTCAGGTTGACTTGCTCCCTAACATTATCTCTACCAAGACACTCTATGAGGTAAGACATGCATTTGTTTCTGGGAAAGTTTGCAGATTGAAAAATCGATTTACAAATTGAAACAGTCCATGTGCTTGGTTCAAAAAAGTAACATATTTTTTTATTCGATTTTGCTTCAAACGGTCACACTATGACCTTTTCAGTGTTTGTGAAAGTTTCCACAGTTGACATTGCCATTATGCTAGTGTATGTTGATGTTATTATACTTTCCGGAAATGGGTTGACAGGTATTCAAGTTACAAAGGAACATCTTAAAAAGCACTTTGTAATTAAAGATCTAGGCAAAATCTACTAGTTACTAGGCATTGGTTTGGGGCAACCTGCGGTATTAGCTATGGATCAAACCATCAACTTATGGATAAATGATCCTGATGAACTCATAGAAATAAAATTTATAAAAAGACTGGTGGGCAAGCTAATATATTTGACGGTTATGCGGCCATACATCTCGTTTGATAATTTTTCGTTATCTAAAAGGGTCTCCATGCAAAGGATACTCTACATAAAGAATAGCCACGTTGATATCTCTAGTTACTCTGCTACTGACTATGTTAGCTGCTAACTCGATAAAAAATTTACTTCTGACTACTGCACTCTTATTAATGAAATCTTGTCACATGACGCAATAGAAAGCAAAGTGTAGTTTCCTGATCAAATGCTGAAGCATAATACATTAGCTCAAGGCACTTGTGAACTACTTTAGATCATGTCTTTTGGAGAAGCTTGGGCACTACACTCCCACTGCCATTCCTCTATATTATGATAATAGGGCTGCCACTTTCATTGCCGGTAATCCAATATCTCACGAATGGACGAAACACATTGAAATTTATTGTTTGTGAAAGTTTCCATAGTTGACATTGCCATTATGAGTGTATGTTGATGATATTATACTTTCCGGAAATGCGTTGACAGGTATTCAAGCTACAAAGGAACATCTTAAAAAGTACTTTTTAATTAAAGATCTGGGCAAACTCTACTACTTATTAGGCATTGAAGTAGCACACAACAATTCTGATATTTCTTTAAGTCAATGGAAATATCTCTTAGAGCTTCTTGAGACAAGATTATTAGTGGGAACCTGCGGTATTAGCTATGGATCAAACCAACAACTTATGGATAAATGATCCTGATGAACTCATAGAAATAAAATTTATAAAAAGACTGGTGGGCACTACACTCCCACTGCCATTCCTCTATATTATGATTATAGGGCTGCCAATTTCATAGTTGGTGATCCAATCTCTCACGAATGGACGAAACACATTGAAATTGATTGTCATTTCATCCGAGATGCAGTTTTTTTTCAAAAGAATCCATACTCCTCTACCACAGTCTGAAGATCAAGCTGTAGTCCTCACATAAGCTTTCAATGGAAGGGTAACTCAAATTTCTATGGAATAATGCAATGATGATAAGCCTGGGAGATCGTGGGAAGACAAACCACCTCTCCTTGGAATCCGCTTCCTAAAATGATAGAAAGAGGAAAGGACTGGCACATGCAAGGCTCTTGCGAGGGATATACTGGATTGAATTCTTCCAATGACTCCCAAATAGTTTCAGCTTTATGTTGTGTTGTGTTTAAACAAAAACATAGAACTTGTTCAAGTTTGGGTACAACAGCCCTTCAATCATTTGGCAGAGTAAACAGGTGACCACCGTCGGTGCTCCTTTGGAAGGCTTTAGTAGGGATACATGGATGCCAAGTTGTTGCTTGCCATAGTAATGGATCTCATGTTAAACCACCACACTCATTTTTCCCGAGTCTAGGAGAGGCAGGGCCTATTATAAGCATGAATGAACCATTTGGGTATGCGGTATGAGACTAATCTTGACATGCCTTTTTTGGTTCATGCTGGACCGTCCAACATGCCCCTTAAGCGTGAACCTTCCTTTGATACCATGTTAAGCCACCGCTCCCATTTTCCATTCCAAAACCCAGGTCTAAGATAGGAGAGACAGAGTCTATTATAAGCACGAGTGAATCATTTGGGTAGACGGTGTGAGACAAATCTTGGCATGTCTTTTTTTTTATTCATGTTGGACCGTCCGACATCTCATTATCCAATGTTGAAGAGTTAGGTGAAGGAGACGATATTGTGGTTTTACAGGAAGGAAGAAAGGCCGGAGAAGCCATGCTCCTTCAATCCAACTCTTCAATGACCGCAAGATCCGGTACTAGAGCAACTGTATTGTTTCCCACATCACAAATTGGCATTACAACAAAATTCATGGAAGAGTCTAAACACATTTTTATTTGAATTGGTACCAGCTTAATTTAAAAATATTTAGCTACATTTTGAAATCAATCCTAGGTATCTTTTATGACACTTAAAATTCTCCTTGAAGCTTTTATACGTTGGGTTTAAAAATGTATATAAACGTTAGAATGTCATTCCTAATTGGTTGTAATATTTAAATTAATCATAGGACTCCTATGCATTCACTAAGCAGAACAGATTTTTATCTCTAGATCAATATTTTAAATTAACTAATTCTAGAAGCTCTCACTTTTCTCCTTTTACTGCTAACTATGTGCAGATATACATTTTTTTTCTTCGACATAGTTGCATGACAATTCATTTTACTGCTAAAATTATGCAGCTGTAACAAATGTGGCAACTTTATTGGGATGTGAAATTAATACATTGCTTTTAGCATTATCAACTCGAAGAAGTCATTCTGGAGATGGTACTATAGTTCAGAAGCTAACATTGTCCCAGGTTTCTAACTTGCTCTAAACTTGCTTATTATGAATACAAAACTTCTGAAGTGCTCATGTAAGTTTATTCCCTTTCTCACAGGCAATTGAATCCAGAGATGCGCTCGCAAAATCAATTTATTGTACTCTATTTGACTGGATTGCGGCACTAATCAACAAATCTCTTCAAGTAGGAAAGACTCACACCGGAAGCTCCATAAGTTTCTTAGATATATGTGGCTTCGAGTTTTCCCATGTAAGAATGGTGCAAATCCTGTAGATTATACATTCTCATCACACATTTTAAAACTAAAATACTTTATTGTAGAAGAATGGATTTGAACAATTTTGCAGAAATTATGCTAATGAAAGGATACTGCAGTTCATCGTTAGTCATCTGCTTAAACGTGAACAGGAGGTGAGCTCATAAACAATTGTCTTGTTTGTATTTTCAATTTAGCACCTAGAATCAACAAATCCGGCATGACATGTAGTTGCAGTTTTATAACCTCCTTATGCTGTTTTGGCTGATTACTATTGCAATTTTGAGCTCTTGCTCTCTCGGAACATAGATCCATGAAACTAAATTATGAGAATTCATAAATGAGTCTTTCTCGGATTAGAATGACTAAAATTGTAACGTCTTTTTGCAAAATGACTTAAAAACTTGAAGTAACTTGGTTTTAGGATAATTATACGGTAATGGAAGCATTATTTTTGTCGCATTCATTTCTGTCTTTCCTTATATGACTAGTCAAATGAAATGTTGCTTTGATAGAGCATGCTATTGATATCATTTTTAATCTTTTTTATTTAATGAGTATATTATTTAAGGATAATATTACTGTAATAGATGCATTATTTTGCATTCATTTCTGTCTTTCCTTATAAGACTACTGGAATAACATGTTGCTTTGGTTGATCATTTTTTTAATTCATATCTTTTTTACTTTTCTTTCTTTAAGGAATATACTATTGAAGGACTTAACTGGAGCAAAATTGAGTTTGCTGACAATGATGATTGTATAAATCTCTATGAGAAGGTATAAGAACACAGCCTCCTATGACAATCAATACTTCTTGCACTTACTATCTTGTAGTGAGGTGATTATTTTGGATGATGTTTTCTAGTTTGTTGAAAAATGTGTGCAGTTTTGATGCAACTGCTTTATAAAGTTTGATACTGTGCAATACGTATCTAGGTAAAAAGAAACAATACTTGTAGTGTCCTTGAATTTATTTTTTATGTTAATATTCTCAGATATTGCAGTTATTGTTCATAGAGAAGATACTAAGGGGTATCTCGTAGGAGATGCATGGGCAGCTGTCGAGGAAGCCACATGGGACTTACGGTGCTTTGCGTATCCGAGAGGGTTACTTCATCTAGTGCTCACTATCTCAATGTGGAGTTATTTTGGATGATATAGTCACCCATGTTAAGCTTAACAGATCTTGAGCTTGTAATTTAATGCCCTCCCTCAAGTGAATACCATAAGCATCTATTATCCCCAAAGAAGTAAAGCTTCGATGAAATTTTTGACCTAATATAATTTGGCTAATATGTCTGCCAATTGAACAACATAAGGAAAAAATGGGCAGAAAAGACTTAAGCTGAACTTTCTTCCTGATAAAATGACAATTAATTTCAATATGCTTAGTCCTTGACATAGGGTGGAGTCTAGCAGGGTAGGATGAATATAATGAATAGGAATAACAATTGACGACTAAGAGTGCAATAAAAAAATTACAAAATAAATTGTAACAGCTAACAACCACAAGTGAGTAGAACTTTAAACATGGGAACAACATGTTAGAGAGTCCGAAATAACAAATGCTAAAATGAAATTGATATGTATTTGCATTGGGGAACACTTCTCATCCTGCCATGCATACGCTCGGACGATCGGCCTCACCTTGTAGGAATCACTCAACGGCTTGTTTCTTTATTGTATTATTTAAGTGTTTTGCCTTGTATCAAGGGGATCCATCTATAAAGAGCCCTAGGGGTAGAGTCTGTTCATCTTTTGAGTCTTAGAGTTTGAGCTCTCTTGGAGAGTGGAGTGTCAAGGAGGACCCAACCTCCGGATTCTTAGATCAAAATAATAGGTAGTGGTCTATGGATCACCTCTTCATCTTAGGGTTTGGCAGGATTAATTCGCATTAGAAATTCTGGAATAAAGAACTTACCCCTTTCTCCAATTGTGCAAAAGTGGACTATTATATGATCAGGAAAATAGGGTTTTTTCTAATTCCTAAAATCGAACTGAAATTTCGAGAAAGGCGGAATAATCGACTTCTAAAATGACGAAGTAAAGTGAGGAGGTGAAAATGACTCACCAAAGAGAAAGTTGCGGTTTCATGTTGCACTCGTCGGCTAGGGTTGGAGAAATTTCCCTTTGCGAGTTGAGGCAACCTGGAGGGTCAACATTGCTTACTTCAGGGGGAAGGAGACGTCGACGGTTTTCCTCAATAAAGAGGATGCCTTCTGCGATCGACAGAGAAGGGAAGATTTCGTCGATTTGCTGGAATGAGAAGGAGGTCGACTTCACGAGGAAAAGGAGCGACGGTTTCTTCTTTAGTCGTGCGCTCGATTGGGAGAGAAATTAAAAGGCGCGTGATTATGCGGTTACGACCTACATGCGAAGGAGTTATAAATTGTTTAAACCGCAAACCATATTACTTAACCACATGTATTATGCAGTTATGTAATTATTATGAAAATGTCATTATGCCTTCAAACTTATTATTTCATCGATGAATGCTCCTGAGAATTCTAAGTCGTGATGAAAACAAGGTCATGAAATTCCAATTTAATGTCATTGCTAATTCTTTAATTAACGTGTAAGATTAACAATAATGAAAATTAAATATCTCGGTTCGTCGTTGACGCCCATCACAATTATTCACGAGCGAACCCTGAAATTAAATGGATGATGCACAAATTTTCGGATATTAAATCAACTGCCGCCGCGGATCCTGTTCTATTGTGAGCGGGCACAACAGTCACATGTCTGAGTGCAAAACAATGTGCCATCATTAATTTGCTCTTTTTTCCTTTTTTTTTTTTCTCTTTTTTCCTTGTTTTGCTCTTTTTTCTACTGCGAATGCCTTTTCGCACTAGGGTGGTGGTGTCAGTAACTGAGGGTTGTTTGTTACAGAATAGGACCAAATGGAGCCTAGTGTATGTGGCAAATTGTTTACCTTCTTGCTATGTACTTTATGGTATAAAGCTTTTTTCAGAATTGATTTGGCACAGATGATAATCTGCATCTTTTTTTCATAGAGTTCTATTTTTGAAGTTTAAAATTGTGTAAGCTGTAATGATTCCGTTATATATGTGACCAAATGGATATTTATACAGGTTTTGTATAATACAAGCTACTTCTTGGATAATAACAGAGATATACTCCATGAAGATTTCATCAAGCTACTTTTGTCATGCAGTAATCAGCTTTCTAAGGTGCTTGCCTCCTTTATTAGTATCAGTTTCCCAATGCAAAGTGCTTGCAAGGAATTAAAGGTAAATCCTTGTATGTGATAAAAACATAGTATATGCTAATAAACTATCTATATTATGTTTGTAGTCTCTTAAGGAACTTTTCTTTTTGATTACTTATCATGTATGTAAGAAGTATATTTTAACTTCGTATTTGGGATGAATGAAGGTGATGAACATCTTTTTAAGTATTTATTAATTTGTTAAAGTGTTGTGTACAAAATTGATGGGGTTCCCCCGAAGGATTTTGTCAAACCGGGAAGACTCCAACCAAAACGCAAAAGGAAGCCAACCCAACTGAGCAAGCTGCGTGCACGAACCACACTTGCTCAAAGGGTCCGAAGACATCCCAAAAGGGGATCAGAACAAAGCACATATGGGCACCGCGCAAGCACCGCACGCACACGAGCAAGGTGCATGCAAAGCTAAGGCATGCGGGGGCCACGTGCACGCGCGTTATCGCACGCATACTAGCGCGCGCCATGCGCTCGCGCAGCACGCATCTTGCACGCGGCATGCGTTGCAATGCGCGCCTTGCATGCGTTGCAGTGCGCGCCTTGCACGTGTTATGCGCTCGCCTTGCACGGGGACCGCCCAAACCGCCCAGGGGGCATGTTCATCATTTTGCGAAAATTGGTGATCTAGGTGACCGAAATGGAGCGACGCCATTCGCCAACTCAAGACTCAGCCCATTCCAATTACCAGCAAACCGAACGCATCCCGGCCGCGCCGACCGCGTGACCATTAGGCCCCTCGCCGTCTGTGCGGCCACTTGGCCGCGCGCCCGTCGATGACCGGTCACACGTCCGCCCCGCTCGCCTGCCGTCATGCCTCCCTACGGTCTCCTCCGCACCACCGTCGCCGTGCCTCCCTGTTACCACCTCCAAACCACCACTGTCACACCTCCCTACGCCCTCCTCCGAACCACCGTCGTCCCGCCTCCTTACGACCGCCTCCGCATCACCGCCTTCACGCCTCCCTACCAAGGTTGTTAGGATCGAGATTCTAGGTGAGATCATTTCGAGGTTGGATCAGATTGTAGGATCGGATCGAGCATCGCAAGATCCTACAATATTCATAAATTAAGACTAAAAATATAAAATTGTATTTTGTATCATCCAATTATGTGCACAATTAACAAAAGAATCAATAAATTAAGTAGTATGTGAATAATTATATCAAAAAATAATTGAATAATTAAATTAGTTGGATTGCGCGTACGCTAGATGCAGGAAGCCTGGATTGCTCGTATGTTGGATTTCTAGCCGTTGAATTGCTCATAAGTTAGAAAGGAAGAGAAAATACCGGCTTGGAAGCAGGAAGCTACTGAATTGCTCATACGTTGGAATGGAAGAGAAGACACCATCATCACCTGAAATGGAACTAGGTAAGGAAGGAAAAGGAAGACGTTGTCTGGACTAGAAGCTATCGAAGATGTCACTGTTGGCCTCTGTTTGCAATTGACACTTGAGATAGGGTAAAGCGACAAGATATGTTTCTACGATGGGGTATAGGGGTCAGGATTGGGAAAGGGTTAAGCGATGGGGTATGAGTGTTGGACCAGTTGAATGTGATCGGGATATGGTTGGATATGTTTCTAGTTCTTTTGGGTAGCTCGGTAGAATCTGGTCAGGAACGCGATCCTCACGATCCTAAGATCCGGATCGTAATCCCAACCGTAGAGGTGTCAAATTAGATCCTGGGTAAGATCTGGATCGATTTAGAAATTTTGGATCGTATGATCGTAAGATCCTATGATCCGGATCGCGATTCTGACAACCTCGACTGCCTCCGCTCCGCCTCCATCGCGCCCCATTATCCGCAAAACCACCCAATATGAGGTGTGTGTATAGCAAAATTCCCATAATTGGTGCGCGTATAGTAAAATATGCGTATAATGAAATACCCCATCATGGGTGTGCATACCGTGATATATCCCATCATATGTGTGATTATCTTGAAATATCTCATCATGGGTGTGCGTATAACAATATATCTCATCGTGGGTGTACGTATAGTGAAATATCCCATCATGGTCGTGCGTACAACGATATTTCCCATAATGGGTGTGTGTATAAAAAAATATATGGTTACGGGCGTGCGCATAGCAAAATATATGGTTACGGGTGTGCAAATAATCGAACTTCGTAATGACTTAATTACCGAATTCATTCTCCAAACTTATAAAAGAGACCCTAAGGCCCTCACTTGAGGATAGCTTTTCTTCTACGCCCTAGACAGCTCAAGAGAATTCCCTCTTTGATCTCCGTGCATGCTTGAAGGCCCCTTCGAAGAGCTCCTGTTTCGAAGACCGCTCGAAGATATCCTTCGGGACTTGAAGATCCTTTGGAGAATTCCCATTAGCACTTGAAGAACGCCACCAAAGTTCGAAGATTCCTCGGATACCGCTCGAAGATTTCATTCAGCTTCCGAAGCTCCTTTTAGAGACTCGAAGTTCTCTTTCGCTACACGAAGGTCTCCCAAAAGACAGCTCGAAGACTACATCCGGCTCCGTCGTCCAAGTCCAGAGCCCTTGTGGTCACATCGATCAATCCAGATCGCTTCCGAGCACATTCACCTCCATCAAAATTCCACCGACCTCCGCGGTCTGAAAGATCTATAATAACGAGCGACGACCTGTTACACTCAAAAATATACTTTTGTAACTCCCAAAAAGATAGTGGAATTTGGCCGGCACAGTCCCGACCCCGTGATTTTTCCCCTTTCCGGGGTTTTTTCATGTAAACACTTGTTTGTCAGCCGTTGGTACTTTTCTTTGACTGCTTGTGCGCTTGACTCGCTCCCGAGGTAGGACGGTTTGCTTTGACCGGTTTACGAGCGCTTTGAGTGACCCGCCACAGACGGAAATATTAATATAAGACTAATAGCTCCAATAGAATTTAAATATGATTTTTCATAGAATGTAGATTTTTTATGATTATGATATAATAAAGTATTTTCTGGTTGTTCAACTAATGTGGCCCGGTAAAGAATGGTCCTCATTTTGTGTTATTTGTTTTCTGCACTTATTAGATGGAAGGAATTTTTTTATTTTTCAAATTAGGTTGTTTGTCTACATCATTTCTTTGATGGAACTATGAATATATTATGATTTTTCACATGGAGTGAATCTACATGGTCCATTCATTTGGACTAAATTGTGGCCCTGGAAGATGGACCTCCAATTCTAATTCTGATATCCCAATTCTTTCCAAATGGATGGATACTTAGAGTCTCTCCGTCCGCTTCTTTGTTGTTTTCCTTTGTTTTTGGTTTACCAAACCTTGTTCAGTGCTTGTAATGTATAAACAGATGGATATCTAGGGTCGACCAGGGTTCTTAAGTTCCTTAATTTTTTTAATTTTGCTTCTAGGATCAACTCTCGGAATTGACTCAGCTGCTAGAGAACACCAATCCACACTTCATAAGATGTATTAATCCAAACAGAAAGCAGCTTGCTGGAATCTATGAGGAAGATTTTGTCATTCATCAACTCAGAAGCTCCCGATTACTTGAAGTTGCCAGGATAGCAAGGTCGAGCTATCCTACAAGAATGACATTTCTGCAATTTGCTGAAAGGTAGTTGGAATAATATCCTTGTACATATTCCGAAAGTTTTCTTGTTTCAATCATGCCTTTTCTTCTAATACGCAACATCTAATAATTTCCAGGTATAAATCTTTGCTCATGGAAAATACAGCAGCATTGGATCCACTCAGTATTTCTGTTGCAGTTCTGCAACGACACAATGCTATTCCTGGCATGTATCAAGTTGGCTATACAAAGATTTTTCTCCGCAATGGACAGGCAAAGCTTTCTAGTTCATTTTATCCCTTCTGTAGCAGCCTTCTTTTGGGCATAAGATTCACTAGTCAAATCTATGCTTTCCATACCAACTTGTTAACCTTGAGTTTGTTACCTTTTGCGGATGATGGATCAAACGAGCCAAGCATGAACCCGGTTCTTTTATATGTAGCGCAGCTAACGCTCCCCCCCCCACCTCAAATTCACGGTGTATCATACATCAAGAATTTGGAGATAAGAAATTCCTGCTGAGCGCAAGTTTGAGGCTTAGTGAGCAAATCGGCAAGCTGCTACTCGGTGGGAACATAATAAGGAACAAGAGTACCCTGAATGTGTTGATCACGAAGAAAGAAGACATCAACAATAATGTGCTTGGAGAGAGAGTGGTTAGATTCAGGGTAATCTGGATGACTCTGGTGTTCTCACAATAGAGAGTGGTAGGACCAGAAGGAGCAGCGCCAAGATCAACAAGCAATAAGTGAAGAGCTCAAGAAGAGACAATAACCGATGACAAAACGACGATCAACAGGATCACTAACCCATGTAGCATCAGAAAAAGCCTGTAACTGGAGAGAACTGATGCGGGGGTAGAATAGACCACGAGTCATAGTAACACGAAGATATCACAGGACACACAACTAGTGAGCATAGTGAACTGTTGTGGAAGCACTCACAAACTGACTCAACACATGCACAACAAAGACAATGTCAGGTCTAGTAATGGTGAGGTAAACCAAGCTCCCAACCAGATGACGGTACCGTATCGGATGAGAAAGAGGAGAGCCCTCATCCGGACGTAGCTGAAGGTGAAGTTCCATAGGAGTAACAACAGTACGAGTGTCAGACAAAGCAGCACAGGCAAATAAGTCTGAGGTGTACCGCTGCTGAGATAACTGGTAGTCAGTAGGAGTGGCAGAGAACTCAATGTCCAAGAAGTAATGCAGCGTGTCAAGATCATTCATCTGAAGCTGTTGTTGAAGGTGATGCTTGACAAACTCAATATGGGAGGCATCGTCATCAGTAATAATCTTGTCGTCCACATGTAGAAGGAGAACGGTCCGACCTCGTGATGAGGAGTACACAAACAAGGCTGGGTCATAGTGACTCGGCTGAAAACCAGCAGCAAGAACTGCTGAACTAAAACACTCAAACCAGGCTTGAGGAGCCTGTTTGAGACCATAGAGTGCGCGACGGAGGCGATAGACAAGATCAAGAGCGATAGAGAGGCCTGGTGGTGGAAGCATGTACACCTCCTATTGTAAATCACGTTACTTTTGTGGAGGCCTGGTGGTTCTCCACAAAAATAACGTCTTGAGAGATGCGAACATGACGAACTACAGGGTCATAACACCTATAAGCCTTGTGCTCAAGTCTATAACCAAGGAAAACACAAGCGGTGGATTGAGCATATAGTTTGGTGCACTTACGAGGAGGAAGAACATAGCATAAACAACCAAACACACGTAGGTGATCATAACGAGGAGGACGACCAAATAGACGGTCACCAGGACTGCTACCCTGTAGGAAAGTATATGATTGGAGGTTGATAAGATAGATTGCAGTGGATATGGCCTCAGTACAAAAATGGGAAGGCACATGAGAGGTAATAAGGAGAGTACGAGTCGTCTCAATGATATGACGATGTTTCCTTTTCGCAATGCTAAGGTAGAGTACCATGAAAGGCCAAAAGATCACAACAAGCATGCGACAGGTATTCCCCCCTGAATCAGAGTGAAACGTGCGGATAGACATGGAGAACTGAGTACGCACCATGGAAACAAACTCAACGCAAATGCGAAAAAATCAATACAAGTACGCATCATATAAACCCTTGTATAACAAGAAAAATCATCAACAAAAACATAATAACGATGAACACTTTTTGAAATAAAGGGGGGAGGACCCCATACATCAGAGTGAACTAAAGCAAAAGGAAAAGATGATCAAGACTCGCTGGATTGATATGTGAGTTGTAGTTGTTTGCCAAGCTTACAACCCGTACATGAGTGCGAGCGATCAACAGACACATGACCTAAGAGACCCTGTCGAACAAGATAGGATAGCCAAGCTCCATTGGGATGACTGAGACGGTGATGCCATTGTGGAAAGCTAACCGACGAAAAACAAATGGGAGCTGCAACAGAGGAAGCTGGTGGCGAAGTGCGTGAGGGAAGCTGGAGATGGTCGAGCACATAAACCTTGCTACGGCGACGACCAGTTCCAATGAGTGTCCCTGTGTGACTATCCCGCACATTACACAAAAACGCATCAAAAATAACAAGACAATCTTTGGAAGCAAGCTGACTAATTGATGAGGTTCATGGAAAGTGTAGGGACATATGCAACATCGAGAATGTGAAAATGGGTGGTATGTAGAGTACCACAGCTAGCAACAGACAAGGCGGTGCCATCATCAATGACGACACGTAGGTCAGAAGAAACAGACCGGCAGGAATATAAGGGAGCTGCATCAAAGGTCATATAAAAAGATGCACCATAATCAAGTAACCAAGATGCCTTAGTGATACCTGCAGAGGCAGATGCATCTACTGAGTCGGTCTGAGAAATGGAGTCAAGGCTGACAACAGATGCCAAGGACGGGGAGGCACGACTTTGAGAAAGCTGCTAAACGAGATGTATGATCTGATCAGGAACAGAGGTAGGACTGTCAGGAGCAAGTGGCAGGATAGGAGCAGCTCGATGAGGCGCCCATGCTGGCTTTGGGCACGTTGTAACTTGCGACACTCTAAACGAATGTGTCCCGAATTGTGACAGTAGTGACAATGGGGAACACGACGTTATGATAGCCCGGAGCCCGGTGGTGCACCTGACAAGGTACTGGGTGAAGCCACTGAAGACAGGCGATATGGAGCAGGTCCACTAAATCCAGGAGGGAGAGGTAAGACTGGTGGATCGGGTACCGAGAAGCCGTGCTGAGGAGCAGCAAGAACTGAGTGTGGCGAAGAGGCATGGCGCATGCCCTCCAAAGAGTGAAGACAGGTTTCCTCAGCGACAACAACAACAAGACAGTCACATAGGGATGGAGGAGCAGCCCGGTGCATCAACTGAGCACAAATAGACTCGAACTCAGGTCGAAGACGCATGAGGAACTCATACATGCGCATATGATCTCTCTCCTCAGCAATAGTGGTGCAACGAGAACAAGTGGGGCAACCAGTGGTAGCCATCCCATCCAGCTAACGCCATAAATCATTGAGCTCCGCAAAGAAGGTCTGACGGAGCGGTCGTGCTGATAGGTTGAAGCAAGCGTCTGCACCATGGAGTACTTATGTGCCCGACTGAAAGGCAGATAGAGCTGGCCGTAGATGATCCCAGATCTCCCTGGTAGTGGGAAAATCACATACAACCATAAAAATGGATATCTCAACGGACTGGCAAAGGATGGCAATGATCCGTGCGTTATCATCATGCCATTTTTTCAAATCTGTCCCACTAGTGATAGAAGGAGAAGACGCATCTGTCCCACTAGTTGCAGAAGGAGAGGAAGCATTGCCAACGAAATCTGAAATGAGGTCATTGGGACAGGCAGAAGCAGCAAGAAGAAAAGGGACTCATGGGAGGAGAAGAGCGCCAGAGAGGAAGAAGACAACAACAAGGGAGCCAGACAAACTGAGGCAGCAAGGAGAAGGGAGAAAACAACAACAACGGTTCTGCAGGCAGGAGGCTCTGACAAAACAGTCGACGAACACTTCCCCAGTCACAGCAGACGGGATCGACGGGATTTGGTGCAGACGGGATCGACCGGATTTACAGTAGACGGGATCAACGAGGTACGTAGCAGACGGGGTCGACTGGGTATTGCAGCAGCTGGCGCAGACGGAATCGAGGGAAGACACGATAGGCAGCGCATGCAGGATCGAACTACGGTGGTGCAAGCGGGATCGACGAAACCTAATGCTCTGATACCATGCTACCTTTTGCGGATGACGGATCAAACGAGCCAAGCATGAACCCAGTTCTTTCATATGTAGTGCAGCTAACAGAATTATCCTAACTATGCCTGGTTTAGTTAACAAGAAACACGGAGGTGTATGCGTTTTACACATCCTGGGTAGCTCAAAGATATTTACATGCAAGATAATAATGCGGTCGTTCTAGATGCCTTTGGGTTGAATAATAGGTTGACCATTGGTGTATCAAGCTCAATTTTGGCTCCCGGTAACAACCCCAGTCAAAAATGGTTAGAATTGTTAGATGACATCCTTTCTACAAGAATCAATCCAAACTGATACTTACTGTTCGGGTCAGTTTTTCAGTTGCATACCCCTATAAATATTTTACCCAAATTTGTTCGAGGATATCAACTAAACAGTTCATTAGTCTAATATTTTAAGGACGGATAGAATGATGCAACTCTAATTTTTAAGGTTTTTTTTTTGCTTTCTTGATTGATTATGGTCATCTTCTAGTTAAGGTATTTTTAAAGTTCTATTACCATAGCCGTTGTTCAAGCTTCGGACTATCATTTTTTCAAGACCTAATCACTCAGGCTCATTATTTATCAAAGCACTTGGCCATATCAGCAGTAACGTATCCATAACTTTCATTTTGGTAACAAAGTTTCAACTGTGGGGTTTTTTTGCTGAGATGAATTGTTTACCACAGGTTTTCATGGGGTTTTAAGAACTATATATACCTCATTCGTACCTTATCTGTACTCTTTTCAGACTAATGTTCTTATTTTATTGATGCCTATCTGTTTTGAATAGCGACATTAATGACACTAGTGGATTATATTTCTTGACAAAAACGCATCCGATCCTCTCTTAGGCTGCGTTTGGCGCGGCTTATCGCAGCTTATTTGCTTTGGTGAGGTCTGACAAAAACGTCCTTGTCATAAAATGTAAGTTTGGTATCACAAATGTTACAAAAAAGAAACTAGTTTGAGGCATAAGATTTTGATATGACAATGACATTTTTATCCAACCTCACCGGAGCAAATAAGCCGCGCCAAACGCAGCCTTAGTGACATTATGCTTTGTTTTTTCTTACATAAATACTTCAAGTCTCCTATCTTAGGTTTTGTATCTTTGAATATCTATAGCTTGCTGTACTCGAAGCTGCAAAAGCCCGTGCCCTGCAAGGTATCTTGTACACTCAGAAATACTTCTGTGGTGCACGAGCTCGTCGCATATTTATGGATATTAAGAAAGGGGCGGCAACATTACAGTCATGTAAGGAAAAACACATCTTTTGCATAATTTAACTGTTCTTTTCCATCTTTTATAACAGACTCCAGTCTTAGACACTAGCAAGTTTTTGATCGGAGGTTGCATTATATTATTGTTGCTTTAGAGCTTTATATGATGTTTCCAACATAGCAGAATTACTTTCAAATCTCTCAGCTGAGAGTTTTTCAGGAGTTATTTTTTTGTGTGCTAGTAGAGAGTTGACCATATTCTAACATTTTGAGCATTTATGCCATCTTTTTTTAAAAAAAGTTATACGAGCCGAAGGAACAAGACGCGAATTTCAGTATTTAGTACGGCGGCATAGAGCTGCTGTTCTTATACAAAAGAATGTTAAGCAGTGGGTTGTACGGAAAGCATTTGCTAAACAACAAGAACATATCGTTCTTTTGCAGTCAGGTGACTTCTGTTAAGCCTGTTTCAAAAGCCTTAATTTTTAACTTTTCTAATTGAATTAATCTGTTTCCCCTTGATTCTAACGGTTATTTGCCAAAGTTATTCGGTCCTGGTTGGCTAAAAAGCACCTCAATTTAAGCAAAAATTTGGAAACTACAAAGTGCAGAAATATAGTTTTTGAGGGTGACCAAAATAAGCTCCATGAACAAAAGGTAATTTATCTTTTTATTACTTTGCTAGAAAGTTGAATATGCTCTTTTGTTTAAACTTTCATCAGTAATGGAGCGTGACATCACTTTAGGTAATTGAATCATGCAAATTAAAAGAAACCAAGGAACCAAACAACTTGTTTATCCAAGCCAATCCAATGATCAACTTTTTTTTTCACTTGCTATCAAATTATTTGTTTGGCTTTGTCTTCAGTTTAATTAGTATATGAGTTAAAGTCCGCACCCATACAACATACCTCGTTTATCATATTCACATCATCAAATGCCCTTATAACCCAGATGGCACATCTTCTGGAAATTTACGCATGCATGGATTTGCACACACGCCATGCAAATGTATGCACACTATGCACATACGACAGTGATGGATGCGATGACATGCTTGCAAACATGCATGTGCATCTTCACATGCATTAGATGCATAGACACTTCACAACATGCATAGAAATTCTCTCATACATCTAACCTTATGATGCAAGACAAGCGTCACACCTACCTGCCACCCTGACATCACCACCAGGAGGCCCACCCGACATCACCACCAGACGGCTTTTATTAGGGACGCGACTTGTACACCCCAACCAGCTCTCTGTCATGGAAACACCACCATGGCACAGGTTGTTGAGGCTGAGGCTCAATCCTCTAACCTCCTAGATAAGATTCTTTCACCATATAAGGTTATTGCGGCTGGTTGGGGTGTACGGGTCGCGGCCCTGATGAAAGCCGCCTAGTGGTGATGCCGGGTGGGCCCCCGGTGTTGATGCCAGGGTGACAGACATATGTGACGTCTGTCTTGCATCACCTTATTTATATTTGATGGTTGATCTTTATTGTTTGATTTGATTAATTTGGTTTAGTGACAAATCTTAGCCATATCAAATAAATTAACTAATTTATTTAAAATCTTAACTAAAATAATGACAAATCCATTGTTTTCAAACAAATCTACTTAATTTGTTTGATTGGCACACCCTTAATCAGTATCGATCCTTGATCCCTCAGAGAATAGAAATCTAAAAAGGCTTAAGCCTGTTTATCTCGATAAATATCTTAATGGAAGATAAATTATAGGTGTGCACATTTAGTGATGAAATAAGTAGAGATCTTGAGAATAGGATCTAAAAATGCTTAAGCCTGCTTATTTCAATTAATAATATAATGGAACATAAATTAAAGGAATGTACCTTTAATGCGGAAATGTTCCAGGCTAGTAGTTCTTAATGTAAATATATTGATGGCATATGTAGATATCTTGATAATTAAGTTTACAATGTTCTTCCATTAGATAGTTCTCTTGCCCAGTTAAAGTACTCTTAGCTCATATTGGATTCGTTGAATTTGAATAGCTTGTTTAAAATCTAACTTCTTGTTCAATATTTTTGAATTACAGAACACCCAGCAAGAACATTCTCCAGTTGATCCCTCAGATATGGCAGATCTTAAGAACAGAGTTCTGAAGGCGGAAGCAGAGATGAGAGACATGGAAGAGGAAAATTTAGATTTGCGGAAACAACTTCAGCAATATGAGATGAGATGGTCAGGTTATGATCTAAAAATGAAGTCCATGGAAGAAATGTGGCAAAAACAGATGTCTTCTTTGCAGGTATTTTTCCGAATAAAGTATTTTAAAATATATGCACTTTTGGCTTAATTTTTTTCTTCAAACATTGAGCATTATGTTAAAGGGCGCCATATACCAGGACCTCCTGATGTAGGGTAGGCTACAGGGGTGCACGAAACCTAGACTTCTAGGGATGGGATGTGGATGTGACACACTAATCTAATTGCAATGAAAACCGTCGGTGACGGCGACAAAATAATTAGAGCAATGAAGGGGTTTGGTGAGCCGGCGGTTGCAGGTATGGGACGCGGTTGGTCGCCGGTTTTGGGTGGGGAAAACTGGAGCAGGGTGGCGGTTTAGAGGTCGGCGGCTGCATGGATGAAGAAGCAGCAGGACACTGGTTTGGGGTGAGCTTTGGAGGGGCTGTGGTGAGTGAAAAGGGGGTTTGAGGGGTGGAGAATGGAGGTTAGGGTTAGGGGAAGGCTTGGGGAAGGAGATACCAACTTAGGAGTCATTACCTAGGGTTCCACGGAGTCGGCACCGTGGCCGGATCGTGAGATTCCAGGAATAAAATCACCAAAATATGTCATGCCCTAAAACCAGCCCATTACAAGCCTATTTATAATGAAATAAAAACTAGGGCATCCCACCATCAATGACTATGATTGGCTGGAGGTGGGGCCACTCAAAATACACTAAAATAAATCAAAAAACATAAAGTAACATATGATTTTGACTCGTGGCGCGGATCCGGACACATACGCGGGGTCGGATCGGCGATCCGATCAAGCCTTCCTGCGCGAATACACAAACGTGGGTCCCGCCTTGCGTTGAACTCCTCCTGGTGCATGATCTTATGGATCCCCATCAACTCCCCTGATTGCAAAGCATTCATCTCCGATGAATGAAGACGATCGTACTGAAGTCGAAGTCTAGGGGTGAGTCGATCGAGCTCTGCTGCTAGTATCCAAGCGTCATCTGCATCGGGGTGGCTCTGCCAATGTACCAAGTAGCAAGAGAACCAGTCCTCGACAGTACACCTATTGGCTCACTACTGAGTATGCACTTTTCTCACTCTTCCGCTGTCATTGTCCCGAGCCACATTACTACCGGGATCCAAGAGCATAGTGTTGATCTTGTAATGACCGTCTCACCCATCTTTGGGGCCACTACCCCTTGCGATAGTTTGTATCTGGAGGACCATCATCATGTTGACGGGTTCTTTTGAAACCCCCTGTTGAGCCTCTTGTTGAACCACCCCCCCTTGCTATAGCGATTTGTAGGTATGCTTTCAAATGATTGATAATTGGTTTTGATGATATGCTAAACTATTAAAAAATAGTGATTCTTAGTCATCTGAGTCATAAAAAATAACATACCTAGTATATAAACAATAGGGAGTCCAACACTTTCTCTTTTCACACATTTCTAATAGCTATATTTACGAAAGTGGGGGGGGGGTGAACAGTTTAGAGTTCAAAAATATCTACTACTCAAAATCTGCTTTAACATTATATTACACCTCAATTTATACATAAGGAGGAGAGACCTTGAACCATCACTGTGCGACTAAAGAGAAGAAGGAAAAATAATAAACTATTGGGCCTTTTAATGGGCCTTTATTGGGCTTTATATAGAACTATCACCCCCCTCCTCAAGATGTGAATAAATATCGATCATTTTCATATTTGAGATATTATCAATGAATGTGACGCGGTTCAGACTTTTAATAATGATATCTGTCAGCTGATCTTGTGATTGAACAAATGGTGTACAAATGTTGCATTTCTCCATGTAGTCCTTGATGAAGTGTCTATCAGTCTTATGTTTTGTTCTATCATGTTGAACATGATTATAATATTGCTACCTATTTTATTGACGCAATATAAATGTAGTTTCTCATCTTGTAACCCCTAGATCCTGCATTATAAACTAGATTCATAAACTCTCACATATCCCTTCTGACATTACTCTGTACTTTGCTTCTGCACTTGACCTTGCTACCACATTATGTTTCTTCTTCAGGTCATTAGATTCCCCCAACAAAGGAAAATTATTTGGCAGTGGATTTTTTATCATCTTGGCTTCCTACCCAATCAACATATATGTATAGTTTAATATTCAAATGCTTGCTATGAAAAAATAGAATTTCTTGTCTGGGAGATTTCTTCAGGTACCTTAACACTCGTAAGCAGCTTCCTAATGTCTCAGTATGGGAGAATGCATGTACCTATTCAGGATCTCTACTGCATACCAGATATCTGGATGAGTGTTGAGATAGATAAGCCTTCCCACTAATTTATGGTAGCTTGAGAGGTTTACTCTCTCTGTTATTATCTTCATCGATTTTACAGTTTGCTTTTATATAGGATTTTTTGATGCACAACCAAGCATCCTCTTTTCGTATAGGGGATCTATGACTTATTTTCTTTGAGAAATGAAGATTCCCTAGGTTGTCTTTGCAACTTCAATTCTGTACAACCTCGGGCGAGCGAGACGGAGCCAAAAGCTTGAGGAAGGAAGCTAGGCGAGACGGCCCAGGGCGGTCGTCAAGCCGCAGAGCGAGTGGATCCCGGCAAGAGAGACAGGCGAGAGGGCCCAGGTGAGAAGGGTCTGAGCGAGAGCTGCGTCATGAGATGGGTGAGTAAGTACCAAAGGAGGAGGCACTCGCTGGTAAGTAGCCGACTCGCCATGCGAGAGGGCTCCAGAGGGGAACTCTCGCTAGCGAGATGGAGCTCTCGCCAGGCGAGAAGACCTCAGAAGGGAGTTCTCGCCAAGCCCCGGTTCGGTTTAAGACCGGTTCAGGTAGGGCCGGGTCTATCTTTTAGCCCCATGGGATTTTACGATTTTGCCCTGGGTGGTCTGCATATAACCCCTCAGAACAGCGGAGTTTGGCTGTTGGCAGACCCGACTAAGGGTATTCTAGTAATTTCAGGACAGCTCCATTTGGTTATGGGCAGTCCCAGTTCGGAGACCTATAAATAGACCGGTAAGGTGCCTTAGAAGGCAGGCATTCCTAACTCTCCTTCTCTTCTTCTAAGATACCTAGCTCAGCATTGGCTAAGGAGGGGAAGAATTTCCGATTCTTTCGGGTACGTGGTGGGACCTCCGCGCTGAGGCCCCCGGTCTAGTCTTTTTAGAGCCTTGTCAAGAGGATGGTCCAAAGAGAGTAAGGGCGAGCTGCATCTTTAGTTCCAAGCTTTAGGAGGGACCGACCTTGTTGGTTCCAACAAATTCCTTAGGAGTGTTTAAATTTTTCTAGATCCTTGGCTTCGAGCTCCTTGTATAGGCATGTTTTTAGCCGCATGATTTCTTCCAAATCATTTTTTGTGATTATAATATCGTCTACATGGACGATGAGACATCTGTTTTCTCTTCTTTCCTCTTAACAAAGAGAATGCGATTAGAGTGTCCTATTTGTGTCCTAGCAGAATCATAGCTCTGTGAAACCTTCCAAACCAAGCTCTGGGAGACTGCTTTAAATCATAAAGAGATTTTTTGAGTTAACTGACTTTCCCTTCTGATCCTCTTTAAAAAACTCGATGAAAACTGCATGTATACCTTCTCTCGAGATCGCCATGTAAAAATATAATATTCACAATCTACTTGCTTCAAATTTCATTCTAGGCATGCAATGCATGAAAAAACAATGCGGATGGAATCCATTTTGGCAATCAGTGTAAATATTTCATGATAGTCAACTTGAGGAGTTTGAGTATATCCCCGAGCAATTAGCTTTGCTTTGCATCTCTCTGTGATACCTTCTAGATTTTGCTTGATCGAAAACACCCACTTTGATCCAACAATTACGTGAGAGAAGGTGAATAAATGTCCCACCAATAAGAGTTGAGGTGATGATATGAGAAGACATTGTTTTAGAGTAGTCGGAGGAGGAATATACGAGACCATAATGGAAAAGGTGAATATTGGAGGTGTCAACATCAGTGTCCCACTCCCCTTCACGAAAGCCAAAGAAATGTTCCTCTTTACAAAATGTAACATCCATAATACAAAAGAAGCGTAGAGAGGAAGGTTGATAAAAATGATATCCTTTCGTAGCGGAGGAGGATCCAACGAAAATGCATTTGTGGGAACGAGAATCAAGTTGATCACAATTGGGTTGATGAATATGAATAAACGAGACACATTCAAACACACGAGAGAGATGGAAGGTGCGGAAAACACATTTAGTAGACAAACGAGAGATATGGGGGCATATTAGATGGGAGTCGGTTAATGAGGTATTCTGCGGTGTCAACAACTTCTCCCTGATAGGATTTGGAAAGATGCATTGTAATATGAAGACTTGTCTGAAATCCTGAAAAATGATTTTTAACAAAATAATCTTGAGATCTATTTCAAATTTAGCGGCGCTATCAATAAATTTACAAGCAATATCAATCGATAACTGTCCTAGTGTTCGCAAGCGTGCATAAACATCTAATGTTAGTTCGCAGTCCATCTTTACGATTTATTTTTCCACAAGCATTTCAGTGAAAGGACAACGATTAAAGATAAATAAACGCCAAGCAGGAATGTTGTTAGCTAAGATAAGCAAGATCTTAAATTTAGATCACTAAAATTAAGCATAACATTAATAAACTAATAGTAATCGAACCATGAGATGAGGCAAGGGGTCATACCATAGGGCCACTGCAATAGCAAAGAAAGATGGATCCCAACTTCTCTGGCTCTAGTGGGGAAAGTTCACGGCTGGCTCAGGTATGCTGTCAGAAACAGGGACGGGGAGGCTCGTGGTTGTGAGTGAGGAAGCAGGTGAAGAGAGAAGAAGGGCGCGTTGGAAGCTCTCAGTTGCCGGGAGGCCGGGTTGAGATCGCCGGAGCTCGACTGGCCTTCGGGAAGGAATAAGGGACATGGCCGATATCTCTGTTCCAGTGAGGGAGGTACGTAAGTGCAACTGCGAAGAGAATGAGCTGAGGGTTCGGACGGGCGACGCTAGGGAACCTTGATCTCGCCGGAAGGTTCTCGAGGAAGGATCGCCGGACGCCGTTCTCCCTCTGGTGGGCAAGTTGACGGGGTGCGCAGCTTAGGCGAGGAGGTAGAAGGTGGAAAGGTTGTGCTTGGGAAAAAATTGAAGGAAGATAAATTTTTCGTTCAGCTTTCTATTTTCAGTCCATCTCCATAGGAAGGGGGCGGCTTCTTTATGAGAAAAAGTGGTTTCTTTTCAGGTTTTAATGGGTGATATCAATGCAATTAAAAGTTGTGGGGGGGGGGGGATTTCCAAAAGTTGCCAGCAGTTTTTTTTTCTTTTATGGTGGCCAGCTAGAGTGAGATAAAGACTTGAGTTTTCTTGTTGTTGTATGGTGGCCAGCTGATCATATAAAAGGAGTTAGGCTTAATAAGAATATAAAGTGGAGTTGTGAATAAAAGGAGTTTTTAAAGGTTTTTAATATTTGAACAAAAATAAAGAGGAATGAATATGACGAGGCTTAAAGGTCAATGTGATCTTCTAGGTATGCCCTCACCAAAATAATTTTGAAAATAAAATTAATTTCAGAATTATTAATTTTAAATAATATGAAATACTTAATTTAAAAATCTCTACATGCCTTTACTAACACTAGTCCTAATTTGCCGGACATTTTCATTCATGGTCTTATTGGCTGATCACACCAATAAGTCGTACAATAGTGTGCGAGTATCCTGCGCGATACAAATACACGTGAAAACTAAAACATAAAATGCGTGAAGACGTGTGCTATACAAATAAAAATATTGTGAATTAAAATAAAATAAAGATGCAATCTTGGATTGCATTAAGACTTCATATAACTTCTAGAAGGTGGTGTTTCTTCGCATTAAGCAACACCATTTTAGGTGGATATATGGATGCATGTGATTTGATGGAGTATCCCCCTTATCACTTTGAAGGGCATGAATAGACTGTTAAACTGAGTGATCACAATTTTATGAAAGATTTTAAAGCAATCAATGACGTCACTTTACCGTTTTAATATGTAAAACTAAGTAGAACAACACAATCAATAAATGTCACAAACCAATCCAGATAAAGAGATTATAAGAGAACGTATCCAAACATTCATATGAATAAGTCCAAAAGGAAGTATATTAGGAGATGGAATAAGCCGAACTATGGGTAAGTTTGTTTTGGCGGTGGCGGTGACAAAATGAGTTGTGAGAATGGAGTTTTAAGAATTGAGCTGTGGGAATGAAGTTGTTCAGAATGCAGAAACAATTTGGTAAAACAACGGTGACAGAGCTGTTCAGAAAGCAGGAACAGTTTGGTAAAACAGCGGTGACATTTTTGTTACAATTATATTAATTAAAATGGATTATAATTAATATTACAATGAATTATAATTAATATTTATTATAAAGTTAGTTTAATTTTATGGTAATAATAATAATTATAATCATTAAATAATAAAATAATGATAGTAATAATTATTATTATATAATATTATATATTATATATGATATTATAATATGTTATATATATTATATAATAATAAGGAACTGTTCATCTTCTTGTTTGTTCCGTCTCTCCTTCACCGATGGCTGCTCCCTCCCTCGTTGGAGCACGACTCTGCTATCCTTCGCCGGAGCAAGGCTCCGCCGTCCCTCGCTGGAGCTGTTGAAAGAGAACAAAGCTCTGCAGTCCCTCACCGGAGTGGGAGC
Source organism: Platanthera zijinensis (assembly GCA_039513925.1). Taxonomy (NCBI): domain Eukaryota; kingdom Viridiplantae; phylum Streptophyta; class Magnoliopsida; order Asparagales; family Orchidaceae; genus Platanthera; species Platanthera zijinensis. Next base: position 21,850,385 of record CM077096.1, read on the forward strand.
ACGGGTCCGACAACCATCGCTGTTGCAAATCTGCGTGCGCCTTCTGGTTGCGGATGTTGAAAACATGCTTTGGCGTTGGAAAACTCCGTTGAAAAGGAGATCTCAGGAGCCGTCGCAAATCTCCGTTGAGAATGGAGTTATACTCCAATGCCGACGCAACACCCAAACAAACTGGCCAAAAAAATTTTCGTTCTGATACCAACGCAACGTAGGGGTAGCGTGGAGCCAAACTGACCCTATGTCATACATGTTTTGAGAGTTCACAAATGTCACAAATAAAATTGCTCATAGAGCTGAAAAATATAGGAAACATTTTGAGAAGATAACTTGTAGAGGGGTGTCCAAAACATTGATATCATCATTGCAAATTCGCAAAAGAGTAAGAGCACTGAAGAGAGCAAGGTGAGCTTGTTGGTCCAAGATGGTCCTCGTAGTTTCTTCCGTTGTCAATAAGCTGCTTCAATACCAAATTATAAAAAATACAGCCATCATGGTGGAATGTTACCAAATAGTTTAAGAATATGGTCGTGCGACTAATTGACAGCAAATTTCGAGAAAATGTAAAAACATGTAAAACTTATGTGAGGGGCATGACAGAGGAACATAAGATGACCCCTTCGCCAGATGGAAGAAAAAGAGCTATTGGCGGTGATAATTTTATTACGACCCAAGAGAGGTATATGAGGTAAAATCTAATGATGCCTCGGTCATGTGATCAATCACAACAAAATCGATGATCCATTCAAATTGAGTTGTGGAAGGCATGTTATTAAAGGCATGCCTCAGGCGTGCCTAAGGCTCACCAGGCTCAGAGGTTTGCACCTCTGTGCGTCTTATTTGCGCCTTTGGAATATAAAAGACGCGTTTGTTTGAGATTTTTGTTGTAAATTTTCTTCAAAAAATAAGAAAAAATAATGTAAGAACTCAATTTTTTTATTGATTTAGTGTTCGTGAAAGATAATTGTACACTAAGAGTTAGATATGATGCAAGTGACCACATTGATTTTATTTTTAACAAATATAAACGATAGTAATGAATGATTAATTAGTAGATTAGATGAAAAATTTGATCGAGAAACTGAAATGATGTTTGATGTTGATTATTTAAAATAGATGTGGTTGCGGCTTGCCTTCGTCAGGAGCACGCCTATGTCGTGGGCCTTGTGGCTAGGCTCCAATACCCTTTTGCTCTTTGATGCACCTTGCGCCTTTAATAACTAAGGCGGAAGCAGATTGTACGCTCGGATTATCTGAGGTTGCGAAGACAACAGTGTAAGAGTTTCCATGAGAGTGTACTAGACGCCGCATGACATTAAGTTCTTCGATGGAAAAACGTCGGAGGAGAGCTTAGCAATAGTTTCTTCATGAGCATTAGTGGCCTGAGCTGCAAAAGTATAAGAGCATCGGCAAGGACTATCACATGCATGACTACCATTTCCATACTGTGAATGGGCAAGATGAGGATATAAGAGAAAACAAGAGTCTCGTACATGACCCTGTTTTCCATTGTGATCGCACAACCTATAGGTGGACCTGGTGGAGGAAGGCCTTAGCAAATGCCAACAAGCGCGGATCGATCAAACACACTGTCGTAATTAAGAGAACCTCGACAATGTTCATCCCCCAAGGCCATGTTGAATGCTTCCCGAAGAGAGGGAAGAGGCTAGTGGTTCAGGACATGTTTGTGGACCTTGTCAAAATCTATAGTGAGACCCATAAGGAAGACATGAGCCCTCCTTTGTTTTCAATGAACGGTGTCGTCAATGCATGTTGGAGTGAAGTCCTCAAAGTAATCAAGTTCTTGATAAAGGTACTTGAACTCAAAAAAATAGACGACAATACTAGAGGAGCCTTCTTTGAGCTGGAGAAGAAGTCGAGTAAGCTTATATACTTGTAGAGCAACCAATTTGAGAATAAGTCTCTCGAGTCTAAGTCCATATCTCAAAGATAGAGTCTATAAGCATGTAGCATGATAGACTAATGGAGACATTGAGTGGAGAAGCCACTAGACCACTAGAGAGTTGTTAGCGTCTCACTTCTGCCACGAGAGATCAATACTGGGAGGTTGAACAATGGCCCAATCAATGTACTCATACGAATGACATGATGTGTTACCCGTGACCATTCAAGATAATTGGAACCATCCAAATGCATGGTAATAATCCGAAAGGAACCGGAGGAACCGTGAGTTCGCAGATAATCAATACCCAGAAGATTTGAAATCAAAGAGGAGGCCTGAACACTCGAATTCGAGGTACTCCCTATTTAGATACTCCAAACTTCTACATCAGGACTCTATATATTTGAACTAAATAAAATATACATATCTAAGAAGACATTTGCGCAGATCTATTTGTTAAATCTGCATTTACTATTTGTTAGATATTCCAAACTTGTGGAGTTATATTGTGTTACTCGTCCAAAACGCAGCACTGCATGAATCGATTGGTGATAATTTTTTTGAATTTTTTATATAGAATCAAGTAAAATGTTATTAAAAACATTTTTCTTTAAAATATTACATTTGGATCATTTTTTAAGCCAATAAGCTCCACTAAGCTCAAATACACTTAAAGAAAATTGAGCCTGAAGCACTATTTTATTTCTGGATGCAGATGAGTCTAGCTGCTGCAAAGAGGAGTCATGGTACAAATGATGTGGCTAACCTAATGGGAAAACCTGATCCACCCTCAACTTCTCCTTACTTCGACTATGAAGACACCATGTCCGTGGAGACCTATACAACGGAAGGAACGCCTGCAATGCGATCTCGTGCCGGCACTGAACTCAACAGCACTCCTGACGTTCTGAGGAACACCGTTACCGACCTCGTCAAAGAATTTGAAGAGCAGAGACGGATATTTGAGGATGATGCTGGTTTCATCGTCGAGGTGAAGTCCGGGGTCTCCATCTCCAACATAAATCCTGACGAGGAATTTCGCAAATTGAAGTCCATGTTTGCTTCCTGGAAGAAAAGTTACGTGGTTCGTTTACGTGAAACGAAGAAGGCACTCCGAAAGTTCCGAACTTCGGGAGCGGCCAAAACACGCCGGAGATGGTGGTGCACGGGGACCTCAAAGTGAGAATTTGCATCGACCCAAAAGGATTTGATTTCATATCTTGTGCAGTGGTAGTCCTTGTATAGTTTTAAAGATAATGTTATGGAGATTGAGTTATATTGAAGCACATGTATGGACTCCTCTATGAGGTCGAAATGTATGAGATGGGGATTTTTATGAACTTAATTTCACACACACACACACATTCAGTCAAAAATACCCTACTGAGCTGAAAGCAATGTCATGCTGGGAACAGTAACTTAACTCTGCATGGCAGAACAATCTTGCAATCTAAGGGGCGTCTTTTGCTACAGTGAGTTTGGACAAAAATGCTAGTCATAAAATATATGTTTGACATTGACGACATTTATGATTCATGACCATCATGTTCACAACCGCCACCATTATGCCAAATGAATCCTAAGTGATGCTGGAGAGCTCATGCAATCTGCATGACATTAAAAACCACAATCTACTCTGTCAAAGTTATGATAGCAAAATAACAACTATTTAGTAGAATGCTATCAGAAGTGTGTTTTCTATTACGGCGCTGTTTGGCATAGTTGTGACGGTCATGAAAACGCGTGTTAAATTGTGATTTGTTAACGCCCATCTAAGGAACTTCATCCACTGTTATGTTCAAACGGATAATGTTTGTTAGGTGATCTTTAACGAATGACAGTTTAACCCATGCGATTACGACAGCCACCGCCGTGCCAAACGGGGCTTACATCTCAATAGCTAGCTGGAAACTAGGGAGCTGATGAAGTAAATTAGAGAGGAAAATGTCAAAGAGATGCCCACAACATCTATGAGCTCTTTGGCAGAATCAAAACACACTAGGCTTCAAAAAAACTTGTATCCTTATTCGCTCCCGCCATCCATTTTGTTCCAAAACATTTCTTTTGAAATAAATACTCTAATAAAAGGCGATTGTTAACCACAACTCGGTTTTGATTATTCGCATCCCATTATTAACCGCATCCTGTTTTTTTTCTTGTTGGATCCCGTTTTTTTTCTTGCTGCACCCCGATATTTTTCTTGACGCGCCAGAAAATATCCTCTTGGGTGTGCATGAGACGACCAATAGAGTAGTGTTGGATGAAAATTTCTCTCAAGTATTATATTTTCAGAGTACCTGAAAATATCCATTTTTAACCTGAGAGGGGGACACTGGTGCCAACGGAAGGAGCACGCTGGAAGTGCGCCGATTTGTTAACCGGAGAGGAAGATGACGCGAGGAAAATGACGGAGACGGGAGCAGCTCAGCGAAGAGGAAGACGGGGTGCAGCTTGCAAAATGGGGGAGATGGGGTGCGAGTAGAGTTTTAGAAAAAAAAAATTAAAACAAAATGGGGGTGCGGGTAGCCATACGAGAGGTACGGTTAACAATCGCCTAATAAAATGACAATAAATACTAAAAGAAGCACATATATAACTATTCAAATAGCCTCTTCCTCATTTACTCTGTATATGAGGCAAATTTTCCGCCTCCCTGCCCAGGACTTCAGGATGTTCTGCGTTGAGATCAAAAATGATTTTTGTGGAGATTGCTCTTGCTTGCGCTGGCCGACTTCCCTCCTTTCCGGCCCCACACTCAAAAAAGTATCGCACGAGAACCCTCATTGGTCCCGGATGAAAATTTAGGAATAGAGCCCGGTCCGAAAAATCTCCCATGTATGAGAGAAATCTGATGCACGTCTCTGAAATAGTATGACTAAGGCTCCATTTGGCGCAATGTTTTTGCTCCGGTGAGTTTAGACAAAAACCCCACTGTCATAGAAAGTGACAATGGTTACAACCGCCACCGAGAAAAAAAAACTAGTTCTGAGTGACGTCGGGCGTTCACAAACAACGGTTCATAACCACCGCGTTCCCGCCGCCGTGCCAAACAGACCCTAAAGTTTTGAAACATTTTAGCAACCTACCATCTGCAGGGGTTCTCCATCAATTTATTTTCTCTCAGAATAAATAATAAATAAAAATAAAATCACATTGAAGTAAGAGTCAGTGAGAGAAGAAGCACTGCTGCAACAAAGGGTGGGAGTAATGGACGTACTTGTCCCACAGCCCCTTGTATTTGTCCATCCCAATCTTCAGCCACGGCTTCATGTTCCCGTTGTAGTGCAGAACCGCACCGTCGGAAATCAGCGACGGGTCTACATTCGTGTACCCTAACCCTAGAACGTGCCATTTCGGATCCAAGCTCCGCACCAATCCGTAGAACGACAGCAGCCCCGGCGGCAGAGTTCCCAGCTTCCACAGCGTGTGATCGGCGTTTCTTTCCTGCCAGTAGTGATATATCCCCGTCACATCCCGCCGCCGCCACTCCGACAGGTCCATCACGTTCATCCCGAAGGCCCATCCGCAGGCGTCGGGATCGAAATGCCCGCGGATCAGCAGGTGCGAAAAGTTCAGGTACTTGTGGAACCGGTGGAACGTCTCCGTGCAGGTCTCCACAGCTCCCATCACGTTTCCGTCCAGGTCGATCGAGAACAGCGCCGACAGATCCTTCTGGACAACCACATCGTCGTCGAGGAAGACGATCATGCGTAGCGCGGGGAAGAGCTCCGGTATGTAGAATCTCAGGTGGTTGAGCATCGACAGGTACTTGGGATTCCTGAACTTGATCGGAGTCCGGCTGTCCTTGTTCCCGGAGAAGTAGAAGCTCTGGGTGCTGGCGTCCTGGAGCTGCTTCAGAACCGGCGCATACGAAGCATTGAGCCAGGTGAAATCTTCCATTTTCTGGATCTCGATGGTAGCTCCTCCGAAGCTGTTCGTCGAAAACCAGGCCCTCATCGGTATGTAGTTCACCTCGTCGGTGACCAGATGGAAGACGAGACGGTCGGGATGGTTGGCATTGGTGGTCGTCGAGTTGACGACGACGGATGCGGCGAGGATGTTGTCGGAGAAGATGCAGAAGTGGTGGAGGCTGTTGTCCCTGAGTTTATCCAAATACCGTGTTGTAGTAGTATCTTTGATTCTTCTTCTGTCCGGGCTCTGGCGTTCGAACCAGTCCATGGTTAGCCGGATTCCGAAGCAGTGCAGAGCTTTGGGAAGCTCCTCGGCGGCTATCTGCCCGAACTTGATGCTTTTCTCAGCTTCTTCCTTGGATTTGTCTTCCAGAGACTGGACCTGGCCTTTCATCTTCACCAGCGAGGTTGCGGCGTCGTAGCGGAGCTGCTGCGCTTGGTAAAGCAAAGCGGCCATGTTGCGGATGGAGGTCTCTGACTCTTCAGTGGTGAGGGGGTATTGGCGGGTGGCGGCGGCGGAGAGGAGGGCCTGAGAGTTCTGTATCTGGGCGGCTAGATCTCCGGCGAACTGAAGGTTGTTGCTTTCTTTGGCAATGACGAGGTGAGCCTTGGCAAGAGAGATCTGATCGACCAATTGTCTCGTGATCGAGTTTGGATTCAGCATTTCATCAGTAACATTCAGGCCTTGAGGGATGGTGATCGCATAGTTTCGACGTGCCTGCAGTAAAAAGCATGAGCTTCCTTCTTTTTAAGACCCAAAATATGAATAAACTCGGGATTTCAGTGCTGGAGAGAAACAGTGAATAAGCATCTTATAATCATTATTTAGAATAAGGATCCTTTTGGAAGGCGGGCGGGGAGCCCGATGGGATCAGTTCGGAGACGGCGGTATTTTGTTGGTTCGCAGGGAAAAAAAGCTGGTCTCTCCGAACGGAGACCCGGCCGGAAGACGGCAAATCAAGCACTTGACATCGGTGGCGATGCGCTAAGCGCGGACAGACCAGCAGGCGGACACCCCCCAAACAGAGCCTAATTCTTGATAAATTAAGGTAATTTCAAATAGGGCTAGGCATATGACAGTTATGACAAATACATTCATGTCCAATATCATCGTGCATCACTACAAAAATTGGCAAATTTGGAATCAACAAGAGTTCTATAAATTTGTCAAAAACAGTAATCATTTTGATGTGCTAAGACTATAAAGGCTCTGTTTGTTTTGAAGATATTGAAAGAGAGGAACTGCACCAAACAGAGCCTAGTTTGGTGGAATTGAATTTTGTGAAGAAAATAATAATTATTTGTCATGAATTTTGGGAAGAAAATTGTCCATGAAAAGTGTTGTGGGTCCCCCGGTTTTTCCCCAGTCCGAAGAAATCGGATCGTCTTAGCTCGGAATCGGACCAGACACGCAAACAGTCAAAATAAATCACATCAAATAACAAGAGTCGTTTTTTACGTGGAAAATCCGGAAAAGGTGAAAAACCACGTGACTGGAACTGTGTCGAGCCAAAATCCACGAGCTTCTCGGAGTTTTACGGAGTTTGATTTGATCTCGGAGGGCGATAGGCAGCTACTCCGTTATAGGTGAAGAAAATGAGGAAAAACGGCTAAATCCTCGGAGTCTCGATGGAAGCGCTGCGACCTTGAAATGTTGCTGAGCCCGCGGAACCTGGGTGGGAGCGTTCCGACTGATGGGGGTGATCTCGGCAAGGTTGTCAGGATCGCGATCCAGATCATAGGATCTTACAATCATACGATCCAGATTTTGTAAATCGATCCTGATTATGTAAAGCGATCCTCGATCCAATCCTATTATCAGATCTGATCCTACCTCAAAACTATTTGATCTAGGATCTTGATTCTGACAACCTTGGATCTCGGCGGTTGACGAGAGTGGGGGCGTGTTAAAGACTTGGCGTAAGGAGAAGAGCGGAGTAAATTCCTGAGCGGAGAATCAGCCTAAGTCCACGATCTCGCTGGAAAACCTCAGATTTCTCTCTTGCCTCTGGAGTTGCGTGTTCAAATAAAGGTCTGAGGGCCTATTAATAGTTTTCTAGATGGTCATGGTGGTAATTACGTCAGGGAGTGATTTGTGATGCCGAATAACGTCGCTCCGTTTCAATCACCTGGATCAACATTTTTGCCGAAATGACGGGAGTGCCCTCCGGGCAGTTCGGGCGGCCCAGGCAAGGTGCCTAGAGGCGGCGGCAGTTGGCGTTGGAGGAGGCGGCTGGAGACGACGGGGGTCACTGGCGGCGGCGCCGCCGCCGCCGCCGACCGCTCGCGGGCGCGTTGCGTGCGTGGCATGCGCACAGGGAGCGGTCGCGTGGCGCGCAGCCGCGAGGAGTGCGGCAACGCGGGGGCGCGACCTTGCGACCACGAGGGGGAGTGGCACTGCGGCCGCACGGTGCGTCCGCGCGGGGGCGCGACCCTGTGGCCGCTTGTGGATGCGCGGGTGAGCTGCCCTGCGGCCGCGTGCGGGCAACCGCGCGGGGTGCGACCGCGCGCGCAAGCCGCGTGGGGCGCGGTCGCGCGCGCGTTGGCTGCTCGCGCCTGTGCGCAGGCCGGGTGCGCCTGTGCGGCCCTGCTGTGCGCATTCGTGGGTTCGACTTCTTCGGGGGCTTTCGTGGCTCGTGACTTTGATGCGCGTGATCGGTCCGGTCGAGCTCATGCGTACTTGGTTCGCGTCTTGCCGATTTGACTTAGAAATTTATGGGGAGCCCCATAAAAAAGTACATTATGTTCGCATTTCCATTTCAGCGCATCACAGCGCACTCTTCGACTTTCTCTCTTTACCCCTTGCGACTGCAAGGATTGTAGGGCAATTCTTAGTTCGTAGTTCGCGGCGCGTAGTTCGAAGTTTGCGGCTCGCACTTTGCAGATCGTAGTTTGCATTTCATTATCATCGCCAACTGCCTAGGGAAAAAATTGTCATATGTATAAAAATGGAGATCTGTGTGCTCTAGATCGAAGAATATGATTCGTCCGTCCGGTAGTTATGACGGTTACAACGGCGCAATTACCTAACCACCATTGCAGAAAACTATAAAATGAGTCCAGAGCCTTCATTTCAAGACACCTGACATTCAACACCTAAGAGAGCTCTTTCGAAAATCCTTCAGAGTTCTCCCTTAGCGTTCGAAGCTCTCTTTGAAGATCTTCATCGGTCTTTAAAGATATCCCTCTCATTCGAAGATCTCTCCTTCGAAAGTGACTTGAAGATCTCCTTCGGTTTTTGAGGATCTTCTTCCCCTTTGAAGCTCCCCTTCAAGGGAAACTCGAAGTTATCACTTTGTATTTCGTTAAAATTCTATTGTAACGAACGGTGGTCTATCATCCTCTAAAACTAGAAAACTTGTAACACTCAAATACTTAGTGAAATTTGGTTGGCACTGAACTGGCCACATGTTTTTTACCCTTTCCGGATTTTTCACAATTTCTGGATTTTTCACGTTAAAAAAAACTTTCTTGTTGGCCGTTCAACTTTTCTGTGATTGTTTGCGCGCTCGACTCACTCCCGAGCTAAGATAGTTCGTCTCGACCGGTTAACAAGCGCCTCGAGTGACCCGCAACACATCTCTCCACCCAACTAGTTCCCGGCGGCATGACAACTTTCCAATGCATAAAATGTAGTTTTTCATCCATCAAAACCATCACTCATTTAACCACGAAACTTGATTATTTCTATCAATATAACCTACATATAAGTATTTGTACACATATATAGGAAGAGAGGAAGGAGATACAATCTCATTATAAGATGTGCGAGTAAAACCTAAAGAGATAGTGGGCTTTAATTGATTCTTGCTATGGGCATTTGTACATAGTTTATTCAACGATAAGGAATACAATGATAATGATAAATAATAACTAGTCATCAAGCTCATATATATATATATATATATATATCTTTACCATATATAAAGATATATGAAATGGTTTTTAAAACCATGCTTTTAAAAGCCATTTGAGTGATCTCAGCCGTTGAATCATGGATGCGAAATTCAGATGCCGTCCGATCAAATCAACCCTCTCTCCAGCTTTTTTTGTAGGGCTCCTAAACCTATTATAAGACAGCCCTAAACCTACTCTAAGAGAGTCATAAAGCTAGGCGAATTAATTTTAAAAATAGGCGGACCCGCAAGCCGGCCAGCCCGCCACCACATAAGCCCGCCCGCACGCACCACGCCCGCCCGTAGGACCAATACAGTCAGCCCGTCAGCCCGTCAGCCCGCTAAAGAAATAACTTTAACAATATACTCAACCGAACTATATTTAAATCCTAAAGTTATTTCTATACAGCCGGTGTGGGACTAAAAGGCGGGTGAATAGTGCTCCGTACTGTTCATCCGCCTGTTTTTAATGCTATTAAGTATTATATAATAATATTATAATATATATTTATATAAACAATAACATATATATAATGAATCAGGCGGGTGAACAGTTCACCCGCAACTGTTCACCCGCCTGTGTATCATTTTATAGATATAATTTATAATATATATATATTTATATAATAATAATATAATTTATAATATAATATTTATATTTATATAATTAATAATATTTTATAAAAATCAGGCGGGTGAACAGTTCACCCGTAACTGTTCACCCGCCTGTATCATTCTATATATATTATATATTTATATAATTAATAATATTTTATAAAATTGGCCGGGGTGCAGGCGGAGCCCGCGGGGGGCGGGCGGAGCCCGCCGTCGCCGGCTGGGTACTGTGGCGCGTGGCCATCGGGCCGGAGGCCCGTGCCTGTCACTCGTATATATATATATATATATATATATATATATATATATATATATAATTTCTACTAATTATAAGCACAATATCATCATCATCATTACTCCTATTGAAGCTTTTGAAATTAGATTTAAGGTTATTAAAACTGTTGAAGCTGGATTGCCTTTGACTGATAAGTATTAACTCCTAACTATGATCATTTTGCACAGCTTCAATCAATGATGCTCTTTAACTTAAATGTCCTTTCTTTAATAGTTGTTACTCATAGCCAGGGTATCTTGAATATAACTCTTCCCCACTTTACCCTCTTAATTTCAATGCATCCATTTAAGTTTATTAATTTTGCCACTCAACTTGGTTGTCCATTTATTGCTTACCCACAAAATTTTGATTCTAGGAGTTATATCATCATTCTTAGATAAGGTAGATACAGAGTACTTTTACTTTCTAGATGCGAATATCACTTGATATTCTAGTATTTTATAATGGTTCTATGTTAATTGAACCATCATATGCTTTGTGTGCGTGGCTTTTGTTCCACCAACCTAAGCTTCTATTGATAAATTTTCTTTACTTTTTCTAACTTCCCACCTGTTCAGAAAAGATTCGGGGTAACAAAATTACGATATTTATTAACAAATGCCTAAGATTCGTTACCTCGCACATATCTTTTATGAGTATTGACAGCTCTTCAGTGCTAATGTAAATTTTGGCTGCTCCAAACTGATTCCTAATGTTCACCTCCCCACATGAAAATTTTTATTTCATTGAAAACAAAACAAGGGATGGCAAGTGGGGGAAGAACTGTTTATGTTGGAGCGAGGGGAACCTCATGCAAAACTGATTTTATTAAAGTAAGCAAATTTAGTATCAAGATTTTCAAAATCGGACCGGGTATCGAAACAGAAAAAAGGTTGAAGGTTTGGCTTGGATTGAACGGCGATAATTTAATTAAAAAAAAAAAAATTTATTATAATTAAAATTATTATATTTCTACTAACAATAATGATAAAATAAAAAAAAATCAAAATTATATACAATGGCTTGAGAATTAAAGGTCCTGGAGACCTCAACGGACAACGGGTGTTGTTTACTCTTCGCAAATGCCAGCTTTTTTAGGTAGGGGGTACCTTCAACTATTAGAAGACTACGAGAAGCTATAAATTGATGCTTAAATATGCAACTCTAGGTGCGATGCCGGAGAAATAAAAAACTTACTAATCTAGAACAATTACGCAATGAAATAGACAATATATCCGATTATAACTAGCAATGTGGAATTTAAAACACGCAGATTATCATATGCCATAGAAATGATTAATTTGAAAAGCAGAATCGGCAGTGGGAAGGTCGGCTGGGCTGCTGCAGAGGCAGGGGTTGCTGAATGGCGGTTAGGGAAGGAGTTGCAGTGGCTCGGGGCTGTTTAAGCAGAGAAAGGCCAGCAGGAAGCAGTTTGGCTGTAGGGGTGAGCAGGCCGGCGGCTTGGGAAGGAGTTGGAGTGGCTCAGGGCTGTCTTGGGAGAAGTCCTGCAGGAAACTGCAGTTTGGCGGCAGGGATGAGCAGACCGGTGGTTGGGGAAGTAGATCCAGGGTGGCTCTGCAGGATCGACCCAAGAACACCTAGGTCCGACTGTTGGAGATGGGTTCTTAATGGCTACCGGAGGTTTTCAATAGAGAAGGGGAGGGTGAGGTATTGGTGAGGGGCGGTGGCTGCGGAAAACACATGGAAAGAAGGATAAAGCCTAAGGAGCCGTCATCTTAAGGTTACATGGATTCGGCACGACAAAAGATCCCAGGATTCCAGGGAATAAGATTCCAAAATCTGCAATAGCCAAACCAACCCTTCTTCCCCTCTTATTTATAATTATAGAAGAACTATGAATAAGCCCATGAAAAGACATTTTTTTGCCCCATTAGGTGACTCTCATGTATAGATTAGTCTCACATCATGGCTTAGAGTTAATATATTATGCATCCCTCATTCTGTTAGGAGAAAGCTAGGAGAGAAAACAACTAAGAGAGATCTAGAGAGCTAAGGGAGAGGATTAGGGTTTGAGGAGGGAAGAAGAAGCTAACCTGATAATACTCTTCATACCCCCCAAAGGGGGGCTGCCCGGATATATATATATCTGGGCATGGAGGGGCCGGCCGGCCCTTCCCAAGGGGGCTGAACCCGCCTGGTTCAGCCACTGGTCGGCGGTTCAGTGAGTGGGGGCTGAACCGGAAGGTTCAGCCCCGTTGTTTAGCGCGCCCTTGCTCCTCCGAACATAATGACGACCTGCAAAGCGTAGCGGGGGCGTAACATTCCCCGCCCCATCAAGAACCAACTTGTCCTCAAGGTGGTATTCCGGATAGAGCTCCTTGAAATCGAAGAAGTCTACCCAAGAGTTGTGTGCTGACGACAGGTTCTTCCATTTGACCAAGAGCTCGGGCCGGTAATCTGTGCCCCGGTTCTTCCACCTGTGCCCCAAAATATCCTCTGGAAGCGGCCGCAGCTCACCCGTAGTAGTAACTGCAGGCAATAAAGTACTAGGCTGGATATGCGGACCCAATTTTCGTTTGAGCAAGGAAACGTGGAATGTAGGATGGATGCGGGAACCTTCCGGCAAAGCCAAGGTATAAGCCACCGGCCCCACCCTGCTGATGATCTGAAAGGGGCCGTAATAGCGCGGGGACAGCTTCTGGTTGCCTCGATGAGCCACAGACAACTGCCGGTACGGCTGGAGCTTGAGAAAAACTTCGTCACCCACGGCGAACTCCCGCTCCGTGCGGTGCTTATCCGCCTGGGACTTCATGCGCTCCTGGGCTAGGCGGAGATTCTCCCGAAGAGTCACCAACATGCGATCACGATCCAGAAGAGCACGATCCACTGCCGGAAGAGCGGTGCTGCCCGGCTCATAGCTGGCCAAAGTCGGAGGCGGCCGCCCGTAAACCACCTCAAACGGCGTCATCCTGCTGGCTGAGTGATATGCCGTGTTGTAACAGTGCTCGGCCCAGTGTAACCAATCCGGCCAACTTCGAGGCTCATCCATAACAAAGCATCGAAGATACGTCTCGACACCCCGATTGAGCACCTCCGTCTGGCACCCCGACTGCGGGTGTGATGTGTCGTGCTGAAGTGTAAGCGAGTACCCTGTAACCTGAACAGCTCCCTCCAGAACCCACTGACGAATGTGGGGTCGCGATCAGAAATAATGGCACGAGGAAGGCCATGCAGTCGAACGATTTCTCGAGCAAACAGGGCGGCCACGGACTCCCCAGTATACGGATGGCTAAGGCCCAGAAAATGGCCATACTTGGAGAGCTTATCAATAAAGTCCATAGACACCAGAATAACTGACTTTCCTTTGGACTTAGGCAGCCCATCAATAAAGTCCATAGACACCGTGTCCCAAATAAGCTGCGGAATGTCCAATGGCACGAGTAGCCCGGCAGGAGAAGAAGTCTCATATTTTTGTCGCCGGCAGATGTCGCAGTTAGAGCTGTCACGGTTCCGATTCGGTTCCGGTTCGGTTCCGGTTCTACTAAAACCATGAACCGAACCACTAAGGTAACGGTTCTTCAAATTAGAACCAAAAACTTATTTGGTTTGACCGGTTTCGATTCTGGTTCCGGTTCCAGCTTAATTTTTGGAACCGTCGTGTCAACGGTTCCGGTTACGCTTCAACAAGAACCAAAACCAAACCGACCACTATCGGTTCGGTCCGGTTCCATGCGGTTCGGTCCGGTTCCAATCGGTTCCAACTAAAACCAAAAGCAAGCTTGACAGAATGAAATAAAAGCGGGCTGCAAATAGTAAAACTCAAAACAACATCAAAATAGAAATAATTATGTTGCGCACTTCTCGACGATCTTTTCCGCGATCGGTGGGATAGTATCAATTGCCTTCCTACCCGTGTAGACTTGCCACGAATTCTAGTTGGCTTACGAACGTCTCATCGGCATGCTCAACCGTAACAACTGCCTACATTTAGTTGTCATTCATGATTACTAATAAATAGTAGTTGTATATCTTCTATATTTTTTAAATAAAATATTTCAAAAAAATATGTAAGTAAAATTGAAAATATATTATATAACTGTATAAAAATAAAAAATGCACTGCAAAAATTTACTCCAAACCGCCCCAATTTCAAACCATGCCATACGGTTTTTATGCGGTGAAGTTTTGTTTGGTCCAAAATCGATCCCCTTTAATGCGATTACGGTTTGGGTTCAAATTGCATCAACTTCACTTATGATAGTAAATATAAATATTATAGATAAATTATAAAATTATAACAATATAATAATAATAATAATAAACGGGTTGCGGTTCGGTTCTACTTTGGTCCGGTTCGGATCGGGTCTAAAAATCTTGAAACCGCTTGAGACTTGTATGTTGCGGTTGCGGTTCCGGTTCGGATAATAAAATGTAAGAACCACACCCGGACCAATGTTGTTCACGGTTCCAAAATTCAAACCGGCACCCGAATAATTTGCGAACGGTTCGGTCCGGTTCTTTGCGGTTCCGGTTCGGTTCCGGTTTGGTTTGCGGTTTTCGGTTTTAAGTGACACCTCTAGTCACAGTGGCGTACAAACTGCTGAATGTCCCGGCGCATGCCTGCCCAAAAAACGTTTGCTCTCGCCCTCTGGAGAGTCCGGAGCACCCCCGCATGCCCTCCTGTGGGCGACGAATGGAACTCGTGCATCAAGACCGTCTTCCAAGCTGAATCGGCGGGTACGACCACCCGACCCCGATAATAAAGCCGGCCATTACACAAGTGATAGCCAGCCGGCCCTGTCTCGCCCCGCTGTAAAGTGTCCACCAACGGCCGTAGCGTGTCGGAGCGAAGTACCTCCTCCTGAATGTCCTCCAAGGAATCGACCAACGGCCCCGAAATATGAGAGAGAGCAGCCTCTGGAAGACGAGAGAGAGCGTCGGCGACCACATTCTCTTTGCCGCGCCGATAAACAATCTCATAGTCGTAGCCCAGAAGCTTGGTAACCCATTTCTGCTGCAGAGGTGAAGAAACCCGTTGGTCCAGAAAATGCTTCAAGCTCTGGTGGTCCGTTTGGATCTTAAAGTGTCGGCCCAACAAATAGGGCCTCCACACAGCCACTGCGTGAATGATCGCCAACATCTCCTTCTCGTAAGCCGAGAGATCCAAGGTACGAGGAGCCAAGGCCTTGCTGTAAAAGGCTATTGGCCGCCCCGCCTGCATCAAAACCGCCCTGATGCCGACCCCCGACGCATCGGTCTCCAGAACGAAGTCCTTCGTGAAATCCGGTAGTGCAAGCACTGGTGTGGTGGTCATTGCCCGTTTGAGAGCCTGAAAGGCTTCCTCCGTCTCCTCACTCCAAGAAAAAGAATCCTTCTGCAGCAGCTGGGTCAATGGTCGGGCTATCTTCCCATAGTCCTGTACAAACCGCCGGTAGTACCCTGTGAGGCCCAAAAAACCCCGCAAGGCACGAACTGTAACCGGTCGCGGCCAGGACTGCATACTCTGAATCTTCCGCGGGTCGGCCCGAACGCCTTGACCAGAGACCAAATGGCCCAAGTACTCCACCTCCGCCTGCCCGAAAGAGCATTTGGAACGGTTGGCATAAAGATGATGCTGACGAAGTCTGGCAAGAACCTTTTCCACGTGGTGCACGTGGTCCTCCCAGGTCGCGCTGTAGATGAGGATATCATCAAAGAATATCAGGACAAACACCCGCAGGAAATCTCTGAATATCTCATTCATGTTGGCCTGGAATGTAGCGGGCCCTCCAGTCAGCCCATTGGCCATAACCAAAAACTCATAATGGCCGTCATGTGTCCGAAAAGCCGTATTATGGACGTCCTCCGATGCCATCAATATCTGATAATATCCGGAACGAAGATCCAGCTTGGTGAAATGTTACGCTCCATGCAGTTCATCCAGTAACTCCTCTATGTGAGGAATCGGGAAGTTATCTTTGACAGTAGCGCCGTTCAAGGCCCGGTAGTCCACACAGAATCTCCAGGACCCATCCTTTTTCTTGACCAAAATAATAGGAGCCGAGAAGAAACTCGTACTCGGCCGAATGATGCCGGCCTCCAGCATCTCCCGGACACTGCGTTCGATCTCCGCCTTCTGAACGTGCGGGTAGCGGTAAGGACGAACATTCGTAGGCTCAGCTCCCGCCTTGAGCGGAATACGGTGATCCCGAAACCTCGGCGGTGGCAAAGTGTGAGGCTCCTGAAAAACGTCAGCATAATCAGTCAGAACTCAGAAGTAACTGTAACTGAACCGGTACCTCAAGAAGTGTAGAATCGCCGGTCTGGACCTCCCGAAGGACGGCCATGATCTGCCCATCCCCGCTCAACCGCTGCAAGCTGCGAAGAGAAACCTCCTTAACAGGAGAGGACATGATACCCTTCAGGCAAAACTGTTTTTCCCCGTGTGTACAACCTCGGGCTCGCAGCCTGGCGAGAGGCCCCAGGCGAGAGAAAGGGCCCTGGCAAGAGGGCCCAATCGAGAGGCTCCGGGCGAGCGAGTGGGCCCAGGCGAAAGGCTCCGGGCGAGCGAGAGGGCCCTGGCGAGAGGACCCTAGCGAGAGGTACCCGGAGAAAGGGGCCATCTTGGTTCAGGGCCATTTCAGGTAGGGCCAGGCCCACCTTTTGGGTCCCAGGGGTATTTTTACTTTTTTACCCTGGGTGGTCTGCAATTAGCCTTTTAGGACAGCGGAGTTCGGCTGTTGGCAGATGTAGCCGGGGGCATTCCGGTAATTTCAGGATGGATTAGTTTAGTTATTTGCAGTCCCAGTTCAAAGGCCTATAAATAGACCGGTAAGGTGCCTTAGAAAAGGGCATTCTTGACTCCTTCTCTCTCTTCTAAGGCACCTAGCTCAGTATTGGCTAGGGAGGGGAAGAGCTTTAGTTTTAGTCTCTTCCGGGTAAGAGGTGGGACCTCCTCACTGAAGCTCCCGGTCTAGTTCTTCGCCTTGAGCGTGATCCCAAGGGAGTAAGCACGAGCTGCCCCTGTAGTTCCGAGCTTTAGGTGGAGCCGACTTTGTTGGTTCCAACACCGTGCACAAACTCCATAGTCATGTGCTTCCAATCAAAAGTCACCCGCTGTAACTGGCGCAACCACTGAACTCCCAGCACCATGTCCGGCCCACATAACCGTGTATTCGCATTTCCACTCCCTTCAGCACCCCCTCGCACTGCAGCTTGCTGCCATCCGCCACCATAACGTGAAAGGCATCCCCCCTGTCAACCACGTGTCCCACGCGCCGTGCTACGTTGGGATGTATGAAGTTGTGGGTGCTCCCACTGTCCACCAGAATAGCAACCTTCTCTTGAGCAATCCGGCCCGCCAGCCGCATCGTAAGCGGGGAAGCGCAACCCTCGAGAGCATGTAGAGAAACTCCAAACTCCGTCTCCTCCAATTCCTCCCCCAATTCCTCGTCCGGAGCCGGCCCGTCCTCATCCTGATGCAACGTGAAAACCTGCAGCTTTTGGCATTTATGACCTGGCACAAACTTCTCGTCGCAATTAAAGCACAGACCCTTCTCCTTCCGAGCGGCCAACTCACTCCAAGACAACCGAGTCACTGTTGATTTGGTACCCGTGTGCTGCTCCCGTCGTGCTGCTGTGGCCGGGGCCAAGGCTGTCCTACTCGTGATGCGGGCCCGCTGTCTGTTGAACTTCTCCTCCTGGATACGCGCCAAAGTAATGGCGTGGTTCAAGGAACGAGGCATGCGTGCCTGCACCTCGTCACGAATGTGCTCCTTGAGACCCGAGATGAAACAGCTGTAGAGTGTCCTCTCCGGCCACTGAACCCGATTTGCCAACTTCTCGAACTCAGTGCGGTACTCCAGCACTGATCCTTTCTGACGAAGCTTCTGAAGGAGGGCCTCAAAGTTGTCGTACTCCAGTGGACCAAATCTGGCCGTAAATCCATCCACAAACTCCCCCCAAGGCACGTACTCCCGTCCCCGCAGGAACCACTGCGTCCACTGGAATGCGTCGTCCTTCAAATGAAAAGACGCCAACTGCACCCACTGTCCGTCAGGCACCTCCTGGTACTGGAAAAAAAGTTCCGCCTTTTGAATCCATTCCAAGGCGTCACCGCCCTCGAACTCCGGAAAATACATACGAGTTAATCCGGGAGTCAAGCGTTGTGTCCCCTGACCTCCTTCCCGTCTTGCAGGCTCCCCTTGCTCGAAACCGCCGTAACCATGATGCTGACCCGCTCCCCAAGGCGGAGGTTGCGGCTGGCCGCCCCATCCTGGGCCAAAATCGGCCACCCCTGACGGCCCAAACCCGCGCGGAGGAGGGAGGAGCCCCCCTCTTTGTAGTCCCATCGTGTCGGGTGGCCGCCGGAACCTAAATGGGTCGTCACCTCCCCGGCGCCACTGCCCTTGGCCGAATCCAGGCTCGTCGAGCCCCGCTGCCGCAGATCCCAGCGGAAACGACCCCGTCGGACCCCCGTACGCCGCCGCCGACCCTCCGGGTAGACCGTAGGCCGTCGAGCCAACTCCGCCCGTCCCCGGCCAAGCCGTGCCAGGCGCGATCCCGCCCGATGCGCGCGTCCACTCCGTTTCCGGAAACAGCACGCCGACGCCCTCCGCAAGTCGCACGCCGCCCGTAGCCGCTGGATCGGCCCCCGATCCGGCCGAATCTTCGTTCGCCGGAGCCTTACCTTTCAACAGCGTCTTCAACTCCTCCATCCGAGCGTCCAACCGCCCTTCCAAAGCCGCCATCGAATCGGTTAGCCCAACAACGTTCTCCTCTAGGGTTTCAATCCGCGAGGACTCCTCTTGAGTGCGAGTGGTCACCATTTCGGAGAGACGAACACCTCTGATACCAAATGTTAGGAGAAAGCTAGGAGAGAAAGCAACTAAGAGAGATCTAGAGAGCTAAGGGAGAGGATTAGGGTTTGAGGAGGGAAGAAGAAGCTAACCTGATAATACTCTTCATACCCCCCAAAGGGGGGCTGCCCGGATATATATATATCCGGGCATGGAGGGGCCGGCCGGCCCTTCCCAAGGGGGCTGAACCCGCCTGGTTCAGCCCCTGACCGGCGGTTCAGTGAGTGGGGGCTGAACCGGAAGGTTCAGCCCCGTTGTTTAGCGCGCCCTTGCTCCTCCGAACATAATGACGACCCGCAAAGCGTAGCGGGGGCGTAACACATTCCCTCCTATATATGTGTGTACAAATACTTGTATTTCAATGATAATATATGAAGTAATAAAATCTTTGAGCAATTTCACTTTTTAAACATGATATCAGAGTGAGTCGATTCATGACGTAAAACTCTCGACGATTGATCTCCCGCACTTGCCGATTGAGTCCTTTATTTCACCTGGACCCTTTCTTTCAGGTACTCGCAGACCGTGTCCCATCTCGCAACGATTCTCCTCTACATCTATTTTCAGGTTGAGAACCCCTTCCCCGCATTTTATAGGCCAACCAACAACTACAGGACTCGCTACTACTTAGCACGAAATCGTCGATCTTTACTCGCCACTTCTCCACTATTCCAGAGTTCACTCAATCCAAAACTCGCCTTTCACGGCTCGCCGCCACCATCCCTACCCTAATTCAGTTTTTGTGAGTCCCCTGCTTCAAGAATCGCCACACTTGAATTCATGTCGATTCCTCTGATACAGGCGATGCGGGAGTCGCTTGAATTATGTTCTCCCTGCTTCTAGCACTCGCCAGACACTCTGGGTTGTTGGTGCTCTCGTTGAGCCTCAGACGAAGAACTCACTACTCTCTGACGGCTTGGTCTCGCACTCGCCCGATTGGAGGACCTTGCCGCTCACTTTTTTTCTCCAGGGCTCGCAACTGCTGCTTGAGCTCTCCCTAATTCCAGACTTCCAGTACTCACCAAACACGTGGCTTGCGCTTGCCTACGACTTGATCTTGCTTATAACATGGGGATGAATCCAACGTCCACCTCCTCCACAATTCCAGCACACGCTCTGGCTCCTCCCTCTGACGTGCGGGACGAACTATGAATTACCACTATCACCATCACTTGGAAGAAAAAATTTATTAAGTGGGTCCACTCGGTGCACCGAGTTCTCCAGACCAAAGGTCTTCTTCATCATAACTTGTGGCACACTTGCTGAGCCTACCGAGCAATGATTCTAGGATGACGGCTGCGTCCAGTCATGGATTTTAAACTAATAATGACACCACGAGATTTCCAAAGCCATGTGGGATGAGCCGAAATCTCTCTAAGATAGCCTTTCAACACTTGTTTGATCTCTTTAGAAATTTTGAGACCATTGAATCAGGTCCGTGAGGTGACCTGACCTCGTTCGTGGAAAAATACAAGACTCTCATCGAGGTTTGGATTCAACACCAACCTCCAACTTTGGATCTTGCTACCCAACGGGCTGAGACAAAATTCGTGGGTATTGCACTAATGATGGGAAGGTTACCGCCATAGCTATATAGTATTCAGGCCAACATCTTATCCTCTCCCACTATTCCCACTCTATCTTATGTTTGCACCATGATTTTGAAGGCGATTCCACCCACTAATGTCTCATTGACTCTCTCTCTCGTGCTTTGTTCCACCACTTTATTGAACATAGACCTCCATTCACTAGGTGTCGTGGAGGTCTTAATGAGTCTCGCGGCAGTGGACGTGATGGCCACACTCATTCCAGGGGACAGAGCACTCGCATGTGTACCCACTGTATCAAGGTAAATCATACTAAAGCTACCTATTGCCGGAAACATGGGTTCCCGCAGCCACTCCCTCCCAATGCCTCTCCAGCAGTGCGTGCTCCCAACACGTACCGCACTGAAATTGACACCTTGCGGGAGGAACTTCAACATCTACTGATGCTGGTTGATTACTCGCACACCCGACTCCGTTGCCTCTACCTCCAACTAAGGTACATCTTGTTTTTCTTATAGCTCTTCTTGGATAATGGACTCTGGGGCCACAGATAACGTTACTCCGCAAAAACCTTCTCAATACACGGACAATGCTACTCCCAAATGCATCACTGTTGTCAATATCGCTACCACCCATGTTTGTGGATTCAGAAATGTTCCTCTCATTCCGTCCATTTATATATGTTTTGTATTTCATGTTTTCGGCTCACAATTTAATCTTCTCTCTGTAAGTTGACTTACTCATGATTATGATTACTCCACATAGGATCGACGAACGTGGAGTATCATTTCTTCGTTAGTAAAGATTGACTGTCAAGTGGGTTATAAACTATGGACCTTCCAACCTTAGCATTATCCTCAGTTACTTCTGTTGATTGACATCGTTTTTTAGCTATGCTCTTCATATACTTCTGAAAACTTTCCTGATTTTACGTTTTCTGAATTTACATGCGAATTTTATATCTACGGGAAACAATATTGTTTTACCTTCTCCCCTAATTGTACTAGAGTTATACTCCATTTGATTTAGTTCTTTCGGATATTTGGGGTCCGTATAAAACTACGATTTTATATGGATATCGTTACTTTCTTACTTTTATTGATGATAATTCTCGCATGAATTTGATGTATTTACAGCATAGTCGCTCTGAATTATTGTGTTGCTTTCACTCATTCATCGTTAAAACTCGCACTCAAGTTTCGAGCTCCATTAAAATTCTTCGAACCGATAATGCTTGTGAATATACTTGTCACAAATTTCAAGAAACTTGCACTACCTTAGGTATTATCCGCTAAATGTAATGTGCATATACTCCACAACAAAATAATATGGCTAAGCGAAAGAACCGGAGGTTGCCCTCCTCCCTAGTTTCAAATGCAGGTTCCTACAAATTATTGGCAATTAATTATTACAATCGTGTGTTATTCAATTAATCGCATGCTTTCGACCATCCTAAACTTTGCTACTCCCTTCTCCATCAAGATCCCCTCTGCACCTCTCTTTCCCATGCTTCCTCGTGTTTTGGGTGTGCATGTTATGTCCATTCAAGTGGACAAACTGGGGCCTCGTGCTACAAAATATATCTTGTTGGGCCCTCTCGCACAAAAAAAATTTATGTGCGTTACTCTCCCACTGATCGAAAAATGATCACAACCACTAATGTCACCTTTATAGAGGATCAACCCTTCTACTCTTCAACTCATGATAACTTATCACCTGTTATCTCACGTCCTAACGTCCCTATCGACAACACCACCTCTCATACTCCCCACACCACCTCCTTTTCTTCCTCTCCATGTGTACACTCATCATCGTCCTCGATTTTATGTCCTGAGACAGTTGACCCTACTGATGATGATCTATTGCCAGATGATTCAACTATGGCTCCCCCAAGGATGCAGTCCCTTCTGCCGCTCATCATCTCCCTCATTATATCTCTTTTCACCACTTATCTATAAAGCTTCATAGATTTTCCACTTAATTGTCCTCAATTTCCACCACATCTTTTGTCCAAAAAACTCTTCCGCATCTGGGATGGCATGCCACGATGGATGAGCAAATGACTGCCCTCTGAGACAATTAGGCCTAGAACTTTGTCTCCCTTTCTGCTGGCCAATTTCGATTGGGATGTAAATTGGTCTTTACTTGGAGTTAAAATATCAGTACTCCCACATATACGTGTGTACAAATACTTTATTTCAATGATAATATATGGAATAATACAATTTTTGAGCTTTGAATTTCACTTTTTCTACAATAATAATATATCCTAAGGCATCCATAGAGGGCAACTATAATTGGTCATACGGGACAGGTGTCCGATCTCAATAAATAATACAACAACAACACTCAAGCCTTTATCCCACTATAGTGGGGTCGGCTATATGGATCCTTTGTCGCCACTGTGCCCAATCTTTTGTCATAATCTCACTAATGCCTAAGTACATCATGTCTTTCCTTACAGTTTCATTCCAAGTCTTTATTGGTCTACCCCTCCCTCATTTGACATGCCTAGTGACTAGACTCACAACGCTTAACAGGTGCCTCTAATGGTCTCCTTTGTACGTGTCCAAACCATCTTAGACGAGCGTCTCGCATCTTCTTTGCAATTGGTGCTACTCCTGTCTTATCCCTGATACTTTCATTCCTAATTTTATCCAATCTCGTGTGTCCACACATCCACCTAAGCATTCTCATCTCCGCAACTCCCATTTTTTGCGCATGTACACAATTTACTGCCCAACACTCAGAACCATAGAGCATTGCGAGTCTAATTACAGTACGGTAAAACTTGCCCTTAAGTTTTAGTGGCACTTTACGATCACATAAGATCTCTGACGCGTCTCTCCACTTCAACCAACCCGCTTGGATTCTATGTGTCACATCTTTATCAATACCTCCGTCTTTTTGAACTATCGATCCAAGATATTTAAAACACTCACTACGGGAAATATCTTGATCACCCAACTTAATAACAAAGTCATTTGTCCTTCTTATACTGCTAAATTTAAGCTCCATATACACCGTCTTTGCCCTGCTCAACCTAAAACCCTTCTTTTTAAAAGTATTTTGCCAAGATTCAAGTTTTGTGTTTACACCCTCGCGCATCTCATCAACCAAAACGATATCATCCGCAAACAATAAACACCAAGGTATTGTGTTGTCCTTTTATAAGTTATAAGCCTATATAAAGGCATGAATATTGTATGTGTTGAATATGAAATGAAGTTCTAGTTTCTTGCCCTTTCTAGTGAGATAACTGGTGACTCTCTCCTCCGACGAGCAACCCCGCTTAGGCCGCCGCGGTCACGGCTCCATAGTATCCCGTCATCATCGCCACCACCAACATCTCTACATCCGACCACCTACGATCACCTCCGTCGACCTCTCCTCCGGGCAACAATAGAAGGTCCATAACATATTGCTTGTTGGATATGTCTGGTGAGCTCATCTAAGATAAGGGTAAAGAGATAAGGGCTTAAAACTGAACCTTGATGTAAGTCAACAGTGATAGGTAATTCCTGTGTTAATCCTCCAGAAGTCCTCACCCTTGTCACTGAATTTGTATACATATCTTTGATTGTGTCAATATATGATATATTTACACCTTTCTTTTCTAAGACTCTCCATAAGATCTCTCTTGGAACTCTATCATAAGTCTTCTCAATATTAATAAACAACAAATGCAAATCTTGTTTTCTTTCTCGATAGTAGTCAATGAGTCTTCTCAAGAGATGTATAGCTTCCATGGTCGACCTCCCTGACATGAATCCAAATTGATTCTCTGAGATGTTAGTCTCTCGTCTTAATCTTCTTTCTATTACTCGTTCTCATAGTTTCATGGTATGACTTATCAATTTAATTCCTTTGTAATTAATATAATTTTGTATATCATCTTTATTCTTATACAAAGGTACCAAAATACTTTCTCTCCATTGGTCTGACATCCTCTTTGATTTCAGTATTTTATTGAAAAAACATGTAAGCCACAAAATTCTTTCATTTTCTAGACATTTTCATACTTTGATGGGTATATCGTCTGACCCAACCATCTTTCTATTTTTCATCTATATTTAGAGCAATTTTTAGCTCTGATACTTGAATTTTACGATAAAACATTATGTTCTTATACTTCTCTGATTTACTTAACTCTTCCAAGTTCAATTCATTGTTCTTTGTTTCATTATAGAGTTGTTAAAAGTATTTTTTTCATCGCTCTTTAATATTCACATCAACCGTCAAAATTATATCTGTCTCATCCTTTTATGCATTTTACTTGACTTAAATATTTTGTCTTTCTTTCTCTACCTCGATCAATTTTATATATGTCACGCTCTTCATCTTTGGTATCTAGTCGCTTATAAAATTCTTTATAAGTTAAACTTTTTGTTTTACTTACTGCCTGTTTAGCTTCGTTTTTGGCGACTTTAAATCTGACTAAGTTTTTATCATTCCTACAAACGTAGAGTGATTTATAGCTGACCCTCTTTGCCTTCACTTTGTCTTGCACTTTCTCTTTCCACCACCAAAATTCTTTATTTGGGGGCGCACGACCTTTTGATACTCCAAATACATTTTTTTCACTTATCCTTAAATGTGAAGACATAACTTCCCATGAGACATTAGAATCAACATAAGAGTCATCAATTAGTTGTTCCATAACTGCCTTCTTGAAAACAACCTGTTTTTTCATCTTCAAGTTCCACCACCTAATTTGTTGCAATATTTTTGTTCTTGTCTTAAATTTATTATATTTAATTTGTACATCTAACACCACTAATCTATGTTGATTGTCAAACTTTCTCCTGGTATGACTTTGCGATATTTACAAATCATTTTATTTATTTTGCGAGTCATAAAATAATCAATGTGATTTATTTGGTCCGTTTTTAAACGTAATTAAATGTCCTTCCCTCTTTATGAAAAGCGTATTTGATACAATTAGCTCATGTGCTACGGGAAAGTTTAAAATGGTTCGTCCTTCTTCATTACTTTCTTCATATTCATATCCTCCATGAACGACTGTGTAATCTACATTTTCCTTCCCTATATGTCCACTTTGAAATGTATGAATGGCAATCCGGATGCAACCATGAATTCAGATCGTCAAAACAAAGATTTGATCAATCCCTTCTACGAGAATAGAACGTGCGAGCCCGACTAGCGATGGTCAATATTGACAAGTGATCCCCGTCAGAAATGGATATAGAAGGAAATACATTTTTGCACTTATAATGGGTATTACAAATGAATTTAATGCATGGTGCTTATAGCTTTGCGCTTGTAAGTATGACTCACTTACGAGGACACACAATTTATGTTGAGATCCCCTAATTGAATAGTTGTGTTACAATTCTTTTTTGTTTAACTTGAACTGTATTTTGGGGGGTAATAGTTGTTAATGTATCATGCGAAACCGTCGGCGCTAGCTATAACAACAAGCAATAGTGTGTGTATGGTGTAACCTAGCAGGTAACCGCTCGACAATCGCCGATCTTGACTAGCAGGTAGCTGCTTAACGATCCCGCATAGCAGGTAATTGTTTGGCAATTGTCGATGTCGCATAGCAGGTAATCGCTCGACGATCGCCAACCCCGCCTAGAAGGTAACCGCTCGGCGACCGCCATTCCCGCCTAGCAGGTAAGCGCTTGGCGACCGTTGACCCCATCTAGCAAGCAACTGCTCAGCGATCGGATAACGACAGGCGTTAATGGTAACTGTCGACACTAAGTTGTAACCATAAGCATATGTTCGTATGGTGTAGGTTAATCTAGAAGTAACTGTTGGCATGGGCGGATCTAGAGGGGGCCACAGGGACACGTGCCCCCCCAAATTTTTTGAAAAGTTTGATTAGGCTTGGTTCGCCCAGACCGGTGCCCCCCCAAATTTTTTTTTGAAGAGCGATTTAGGGTTAGCCGGTTCCCGATTCCGCTGTCCTAGCGTCCGATAATGTACAAGCTTTTGAAGTTTGCATTAATTCTTCCGGTGGCTACTGCAAGTGTAGAAAGAGTGCTCTCGGGCATGAACTATGTCAAGAACAAGTTGCGCAACAGTATGGACGATCAAATGTTGAATGATTGTCTAGTTACTTTTATTGAGAGAGATGCATTTTTTAAAGTCCGTGACGATGATGTTATCGATCGTTTTCAAAAAATGAATACTCGTCGTGGACAAATGTAATTTTCTTGTGTAATTTTGTATTTTCTGATTTGGTGAATTAAATGTAGTTTTGTATGAATTTGTAATGTCAAAAATTTTACATTATCTTGTTGTTTCATGTAAAAAAAAAATTTGTGCACCCATTGCAAAATTCCTAGATCCGCCACTGACTGTTGGGCCTAGTATAAGTATTTCCTTGTGATCGTGTATTGAAGTTATCGAATATATGAAATGAAGTGCATGTTTGTGTGTTATCTCTTCCCTTCCCTTGTTTTGTAATTTTGTCTCTCTACAGAATACCATCGTCGCTCCATTTTCAAGCAACGACTTTAGGGTAACTACCGTCCATTTGTCCTTGAACCATATTAGGTTGGTATCAATGATATTAGAGCCACCAAACCTATGTCGGCCACTGCAATGGAAGGGGACAAAGCTAAGTAGCAAACATGGCGACGGGACATCGAAGAAGTTAAGGAAATGATGCGAGAAATGTACCTGGAGAAATCAAGGATGATAGAAGATATCCACGACATGATCCTAATACGCAGTGTGCACTGTGAGTCTATACCATCCACCCATCCTGTCCTAATCAAGGCTCGACATCCCGGCCCCGACTTAATACCACTCGCAACAGTAGAGGCGAGATATGAGACTACTTCCTCTTCCTTCCAACCAGTTTGGGCATAGACTCGCCAACAACATCATGGATCCAAATTCCTACCAATGGGATGCGACCAATTTTCCGATGACGTAAGGATGTTGGGCAAGCCACACATCCTCTCCTACAAGACAACAATCCGAACACAACAATACAAATTACGAAATGTCAAAAATAGCAATCACAACAAATATGAATTACTTCTGAATCTGGGCCGCAATCCACCTATTAAAGTCCTGGAGAAGCCTGGCCGTTTAAAAGCACACAAGTTGTTTATACAGGGTAAGGTCAGTGGTGGGTGATGTGAGAGGCACAACTACACATGCCCAATTTGGAAGCATTCGGTAGCTCTTATAAAGGATCGAGCTGTAACTTTTGTCACCTTGGAGACCTGCGTGAATTCTAGAGTAGGAAACGTGTTCAGTTAAAAGACAACAAGCCTGGATGTTGCTTTCTCTCCGGCTAGCTAGCCTGGAAGCCCTGCATTTCAAAAGCATTCCTTAAGCCCATGCAAATCATGAATACGGACGAGGCTACTTGGAATGATCATGTCATGAGGAAGAGTGGCTCGTCGTCCTTTGATCGTAGAGGGAAAGTATCTTTGAAGGAGTGGGCATTGTTACGACCCTTTTCTGTTTAACTTGAATTGTGTTTTAGGCGGTAGCGGTCGTTACTATATCACGTGTAACCGTCGGTGCTACCTATAACCACGTGATAGTGTTTGTGTGGTGTGTAATCTAGCAGGTAATCGCTCAGCAATCGTTGATCCCGTCTAGCAAGTATCGCTCGGCGATCCCCGATCCCATTTAGCAGGTAACCGCTCGGCAATCGTCGATCCCGCCTAGCTGGTAAGCGCTCGGCGATGCCAATCCCACCTAGCAGGTAACTGCTTGGCGATCAGGTGCCCAGGCGTTAATGGTAACCATCGGCGCTAAGTTGTAACCGCATGCATATGTTCGTGTGGTGTAGGTTAATCTAATAGCAGTTGTTGTAACTGCTGGGCCTAGTATAAGCATTTCCCTATGTTCGTGTATTAAAGTTATCAAAAATATGAAATTAAGTGTGTTTGTGTATTATCTCCTCCCTTGTTCTATAATTTTGTCGTCCTACAAAATGTTGCAGTCACTCCCTATTCAAGCTACAGTTTTAGAGGAACCATCGTCCATCTGTCCTCAAATCAAATTAGGTTCATATCAAGTTATCAGTATCTATTGTATTCTATTCGGACAAAGCACCTAACTTAGGCGTAAAAATAGCAGCCCATAAAGTGCTTACTGTGAATAATCTCTCGAACCCTTCCTAGAACATGTTGACATCTTTGATCTTTATGTCAAATGTAATCATCGTCAAGACTTCCGCTATCACTCTGCATACACAATAGCAATCGATCTAGATAACATTGAGTTTTAAATCTTATTTGTATTATTTTTTCCTCCAACAAAAAAAAACAAATTTTAATAAAGCCTAACTAAGCATGTATCAATATCTGAATGGTTTAATATATAATCATATTAAATCATTCAATAATCTGAATTATACATAATTAGTTCAATATTTTATATCTTTTTATATTCAAATTAAATGATACATAAATAAAAGTAAATATTATTTAACAATCTCTTCTACGTTGGCTTTCAAAAGTAATCTATATAACTTATGAGTGCAGGACAAAAAAGTCTGGTGAACATGTAATGAGTACTTTAATCTACCACTACACAGGCATTAAATAAACATTTCTTCTGAACACTTGCTGATCCACGTTTTGATAAAATAACAAACATGTTCATGATTATTAATAAAAAAATAGATCAAATTTTAAGCTTTTCCATTTCTATTCAAATCTTTACAAATCATGTTCCAAGTTGTTCAATCACTTCAAGAAAATAAAAAAATATATCATAGATTGATTGGCGTCAAATTATATATCAAACTTCATGGTTCACACAAACACCCTCGGTTTTTTTTGTATAATGACAATAATAGTTTGGTCTTCAAATTTCTATAATGAATTGAAGTCATCTTGTTGTGTAACTGGAGAAAGCGGCTAATGGAAACAAGAGTACAACATATATACTACAATTGGACCAATTGGATAGGAAAAAGGATAAAATGTCCCAAATCCAAAAGCAATGGAGTCAGCTTAAATTAAAACTGAATAAAAATACAATTAGAAACCACACTATGAATAACTCCTAGGTGCGGCCCAAATTGATCTCCAAACCCCCGGTTCCCCCATTCCCATTCTTGCGTGATGGGTCCTTCCCCGATACTAAGCTCATCTCCGTTCGTTCCAGTCCCTCCTTGCCTCCGCAGGTAGTAGATCCTCGATTGATGCCCGCCCCACTGCAGAGCCTTGACCGATATGCTACAAGAATCCACCCGCACATCTGTGCTCATATCATTATCTGGCACCGAGTAGTAATCTTCTCGGAGCTTCACATAACGAATGGTCGTCATCCCCGGAAAAAAAACTCATGAAGTGCTCATGCGCGGTGCCACGGATGAACAAATTCCAAAGCAATGAGCATCCACGTATCAACCAAGATGCAGGAAGTGATAGGCTTCTCTGGTTCACCTCCTTCTATAGGCATTGTCAACGTGTATCCAATGGCTTCTCGCAGTTCTTGTGATCGGATAACTTGCACCATTTGCTCGATCTCTTGTCCATCTCGAACTCTAATTCATCTTCTTCGACATTCAGGTCTTCTGAGGATTCATCGTAATTCTTCAGAGAAATTTTCTACACGTGCAATTTCTCGACGAAGCTAATTTGTATGCATCTATTTGTGCAAATAATTTTTTCTTCGACCACGTTTATTAATGAGATTGGTGATTTTTTGGGTTCTCGTGGATTGACCACTTGTGTCCGTAATACCGCCATGTTATCTCATTCATTTCACTCTTAAGTTAACTTGATAGCAATTAATGAAGGATTGTTTGGGTTTCCAAGTTGCAATAAGGAAGATCTCTTTTGTATGCTCATTGCTCATGATCTTACTTTGAAAGATACAATAACTAATTGGATAAAAAATTTATTTTTTTGGTCTGCACTTAATTTTTTTAGGTCTATACATAACCGAGGTTGCACACTTGCACCTAGTCAAAATGATTTTCACTTAACATTGATCTTGAAAAAAGAGCATCTCAACATTATACTCGGTCTTCATTACTGAAGTATTGGATTAAAACTTACCTCTAACCGTTGGGTGCAGCAAACAAAACCTAATGTCAATATAGATAGCACTAATGTTTTGTTATGTTGGGTGTAATTGAGGCTTCAGAATTAGAATTGGAGGTAAAATTCAATTGAAAATGTCATTCAGTCCTAATTTCATGTCTCCAATTTTGTCTAACTAACGGACCCTAAGGTTGACTTTCTTAAGATATTTGCATTTAGAAAAAGTGTTGATTAGCACTATCACACATACTATAGGCTTATAATATTTTTTTATCAACTCATGCATTGAATGCTGCACATTATGATACATGGTTAGGGATATCGCATCAACATTCATGTTTGTGATCAGAGATCTCAATGGCTTTGTAGAAAAAGGTGAGATACCATGGAAAGATGAAAAATTCTGTAAATGTTTTCATTCTGCTACACTATACTTGATAGAATTTTCCTAAATTGCAACTAATCAAGCTAGAGTTCATGACCCGCGACCCCGTACGGCTCGCCAAAAATGGTCCGTCTCAAACGCGCAGGGTCTCGCCTCGACCAGAAGAGCAGCATGCAAGCCCAGCGGTAGGCACCCACACGCACGTGCGCCCCGGAGCGTAGTAGCGCACGCCCCGGTATTATCGTGCTTGCCGCCGCCATCATCGAAGGCCTTTCCCAAGCTGCCCGAACCGCCCAGGGGGCAAGGTCGTTATATTTCAGAAATTTGTGATCTAGGAGACCGAAATCGGGTGTTCCTTATTGCCCGTTCAACATCCAGAAGAGCGCAATTACTTGCGCATCTCCCAGGAAAACTATAAAAGAAGCCTCATGCATTCATTTGGAAGGGAGAGAAAAAAAGAAGAGGAGAGCGCTCTGAGGTTTTCCGGTGAAGACTTGTCACACTGCTCACACATGCGCTACCCGCGTGTCAGTTCTGCTTTGTTGACTGCTCCAACAAACACTCCTTAGCACTTGGTTTTGCTCAAGATGGGACACCCCTAAAGACTTGCAAAAGAGAGGTAGCATGTCACCCTCTAAGACACTAAGTCCTATACTCGTTTACAACTAGTGGATTTCATCAGAACTTGGCATGACCTCGTTGTTTTTTCCCTTTCCAGGTTTTCCACCTAAAATTCTTGTTGTCTGTTGTTAGTTCTTCATTTTGACTGTTTGCGCGCTTAGCACACTCTCGAGCTAAGACAACCCAATTCTTCCGGTCTGTGAGAGTGCTAAGCGAAAACAATGAAATCATAACTGGTTTCACTTGATCTTGAGAAGGATTCTTCAACTCTTACAAGGTAACAGAAAGATGAAGGAATTTGTTTACATCAATTAAGTAGAGAAACACCTACTTCAGCAACTTCTAATCACTAACAGGCGCAGATGCATCTACTAGTAAATGGGTTGACATTATGGCTGCTGGTTGTAAAATTATTTTGAAAATTTCCCGTGACTGCACCACCACCAACCCATATCACCAATACACCTCCAAAACAATAAAAACAGCTGCACACAGAATCGCATCAAAACCCAATCCTGAGCTAGCAAATTCAACGCCAAGTACTATGCACCATTCACGAAATCAAGAACGAAGAGAAATAAACTTTGAACCAGAACGCGGATCGCATAAGGGTACATAGTGCAGAAAGAGAAAGATTACTCAAAAACAAAATCGAACCTTGGTGGCAGGAGGCACGGATCTGGGGCCCCTCTCGATGTTACTGAGCAATAGAAGCAGCAGCAGCAGCAGCAGCAGCACGAAGCAGGGTACCAGGAGCATCCGGCGCTCCAAGAACCATCTCCTCCTAGCTGGCCGGCGAAAGTCGAAGGCCCTCTTCCTCATCTCCGGCCGAGGCGATCCCCTCCGCTGCGGCGCATCTCCGGATCGAATGACTGCGAGTCTGTCAGAATGTCTACAGACCGGGAAGGAGATGAGTTACTATTGAGAGCTAGGTATTAGAGATCGCGAGCCTGAATCTATGATACTGGTTCTCTTCTTCTTCTTCTCCCCGCTTGATTCTCCCTTCTGTAAACTCTCTCCCTCTTTTTGTTCTCTTTCTAGAGAGGCGGTAATGTGAGGGCAAGCCAAAAACAAAATGTTCTTTCGCCGTAGAAAGTATGTATTAAAATGGATTGAGCGTTCAGGAACGCCTCTGCTACCGTTGGCCAAACGGGCCTGTATAAATTATAATGGGCGCTGATATCCGCATCGCAGATTTGACCGGTTGCATTGCACTTTCTCCTAATTTTTCGCATGAACATTTTTCGACGTTCATCTCTATGGCTAGGAGAAGCGGCGGCAGCGGCCGGTACTCACACCGACGGGCGGAGTAGAAGCCGGTGGCTCCGGCGATTTCTCTCCCAGCGGAGGAGGAGGCTCACGACCGGCAGTTAGCGGCCCATCGGCGGCGGAATCCTCAGACGAAGGATTCCCAGAAGGCAACGGCTCAGGCGGTGTCACTGCAAGTTGGCGAACGTTGTTCGCGCGATATCGCTCGGCGACATCGCTGCCGCAGGCGACAGCCCCAGGCTTTTGATTGGACAGTTTGCGCGTCTCCGATCTTTGTGATCTCAGTGTAATCATGTATCAAACTCTTTATTATTATAGTGGATATTTTTCGGTGCTCTCCCCGTGGACTAGGAGTTGTTTATCTCCGAACCACGTAAACTGTGTCGTCTGTGTGTGCTTGGATTTCTCGTCGTTATTTATTTTGCGCTATTACTATTGCTCGCTCGTTTCCGTTGCGTTGTTCGGATTCCTATTGCGGACTAGCTCCGATTGCATAACAGTGGAGGCGTCGGCGTGTGTGCAGGTTGGTTGTGGCTCGGCGGGTGAGGCTAGTGGAGGCGTTCACTGTTCGGTGGTCGTGGCGCCCTTTGGGTTGCACCATCGATGGCAAAAAAGAAAAATTTTTACAACAAAACAGTCGCAGATTTTTCGGTCTCTTCTGATTCGC
Organism: Platanthera zijinensis; assembly: GCA_039513925.1. Classification (NCBI taxonomy): domain Eukaryota; kingdom Viridiplantae; phylum Streptophyta; class Magnoliopsida; order Asparagales; family Orchidaceae; genus Platanthera; species Platanthera zijinensis. The sequence continues at coordinate 21,884,263 of CM077096.1, forward strand.
CTGGATCTAAGGAAAATCCTGAAGAAAGTTATGAAGCCCGAGGTGAGATCTTCAATGCTTCGTCTTGTTGCTCCGACTCCTCTGCTTCTTCGAAGAAGGATGGTGTTTCCTAGCATGAGCATGAAATGTCAGTTAAGAAATCTACATGTCCATGCGGCCAAAGCTCAGAAGCTGAGTGCAGGCCAGGTGTTTGCTTAATTTCCTCAATGATAGAAGCTACCTCATAAGCATCCATGACGAAAAAACAGAGCTATTAAAGGTCGCGTCTTTCTTCTCCTTTTGGTCTTAATGTGTGGGAACAGAGAGAGAAGAAGATAACCGCATGTTAATTAGTCCAGTTTCTTTTTATGCTATCCCTCTTAAGCCATTAAAAGAAGATAATCACAAATATAGTTTTTTATTGGTTTTTTTTGAATAAAAAAATTTAGTTTTTGTTTGAATGATATAGGTATAGTTTTGTGTATATTTTATTTTATTAATTAGTAGAGTAAAAAAGGTAAAGAAAATCAAATTTTAATTTTTTAAAAAAGGACTGCAAATATTCGTCGGGACTGCAAATATCTATATGAGGATTGTAAATATTCAAGGGCTGTAAATATCGATTATAGGCCTGCAAATATCATCACCCAAAATAAAACTTTTGAACATTACTCACCTCAAATATCATTCTTCTATTCCTTTATATCATAAATCAACTCCACAATGTGGAGATCCAAAGAAAAAACACGATGACCATCAAAAATATCAAAAATCGTTACAGAGATCTGAGAAGAAATATTTCTATGAAATGGTTTTTGAAATAGTTTTTTATCACAATTTCTGAAATCATTCGTGAAATAATTTTCTGAAATCAGTTTTTTCTGAAATGAAAACTCATATTTTCTGTACGGGACGGCAGGGGGAGCCATAGTAGGCGTGCAAATAAAGCCCTGCGGGCCAAGATCCGATTCTGGGCCCCTGGGTCCGGGCTTTTTTGCTGTTGGGCCCGTACCGGGCCCTGCTTAAACCGGGCCCAGACTAGACCCGGGCATCACCAGTAAGAAGGGACCTGCCTGAGCCAAAAAATCGGGCCCAGGCAGTCCCAAAACAAATTGGGCATAACCGTCCAACAATAAATAGATGAGTAGCGCCCAACAATAAATTGCTAGGTGTTGTCCCCAACATTAAATTGTTGGGTGTGCGCCCAGCTTTAAATATTGCTGGGCAGCACGCCCAACATTAAATTGTTGGGCGCTGGCCCATCAATTTAGAGCTCATTTGTTTAAGCTTTTAGCTCCGTTTCGTTTTCATAAAACGCATCGCCCGGCTATTTGCCATTTTTTTCCGCCCTGTGTTTCGATTAGCTCTCCATTCTCCCAGCTCAAAACATCGCAGGACAAAACCCTCGTTAGGAGCTCCGGTGTATGGAGGAAAGAAAAAAGCGAAGCGGCGCTAGGGCAGTCTCGCGACATCCTCCGTCGTCTCTCCCTATCGCCGCGAGGAGCAGATCTACCCTCTGCATCTTCTCCGGCTAAGCAAACGTCTTCTCTTCTCCGACGGCGCCGTCGCTCCTGTTCGCAACGAAAGTCCATCAGACGGCTTGTCTTCTCTGACGGCATGCGTTCTCCGATGGCAGGTACAACTCTACCATTTCCCAAGCTCTGCATATTCTCTCCCAAAATATTCTGTAAATGAATTTCGATTTTTTTCCATGAATAAGAATCCTGATTCCTACAATAGCTCGAAACCTCCTAATCTGCATCTTCCCGTTCAGATCTGCAACAACCAATTCTGCAGCAACGACTGATCCCTGAAACAGCAGGTATAACAGTTATTCCCCAGCTATTATTGATTTACAAATGGCAATGAATGTGTTGTAATGTGTGTGTGTATGTGTGTGTGAGTGTATGTAATGTGTGAGTGTATGTAATTTCTTTGATTTATGATTGTGTGTGTTTGTAATGTGTTTGATTTATGATTGTGTATGTGTATGTGTTTGTAATGTGTTTGATTTATGAGTGTGTGTGTGTGTTGAGTGTATATAATGTGTGTTTGGTTGCTTGATTTATGAGTGTGTGTGCATGTGTTGTGTTTGATTTTATGAGTGTGTGTGGGTATGTGTTGTGTTTGATTTTATGTGTGTGTGTATGTGTTGTGTTTGATTTTATGTGTGTGTGCGCGCGCGTTGTGTTTGATTTTATGTGCGTGTGTGTGTTTGATTTTATGAGTGTGTGTGTTGGTGTTTGTAATGTGTGTGTGTTGAGTGTATGTAATGTGCGTGTGAGTGTGTGTGTGTTGAGTGTATGTAATGTGTGTGTGAGTGTTTGAAATGTGTGGGTGAGTGTATGTAATGTGTATGTGTGCGCGTATGTAATGTGTATATGTGCGCGTATGTAGTGTGTGTATGTGTATGTGTTTGATTTTATGAGTGTGTATGTTTGTGTGTGTTTGATTTTATGTGTGTGTGTGTGTGCACGTGTGTTTGATTTTATGAGTGTGTGTGTGTGTTTGATTTTATGAGTGTGTGTGTGTGTGTTGAGTGTATGTAATGTGTGTGTGTGTGTTGAGTGTATGCAATGTGTGTGTGAGTTTGAAATGTGTGGGTGAGTGTATGTAATGTGTATGTGCGAGTGTATGTGTATGTGTTTGTTTTTATGAGTGTGTGTATGTGTGTGTGTGTGTATGTGTGATTGATTTTACGAGTGTGTGTGTGTGTGTTTGATTTTATGAGTGCGTGTGTGTGTTTGATTTTATAAGTGTGTTGGTATTTCTAATGTGTGTGCGCGCGCGCGTTGAGTGTATGTAATGTGTGTGTGAGTGTGTATGTGTGTTGAGTGTATGTAATGTGTGTGTGTGTGTGTGTGTGTTTGAAATGTGTGGGTGAGTGTACGCAATGTGTATGTAGTGTGTGTGTATGTGTTTGATTTTTTTGAGTGTGTGTGTGTGTGATTGATTTTATGAGTGTGTGTGTGTGATTGATTTTATGAGTGTGTGTGTGTGTGTTTGATTTTATGAGTGTGTGTGTGTGTGTGTGTTTGACTTTATGAGTGTGTGTGTGTGTGTGTTTGACTTTATGAGTGTGTTTGATTTTATGAGTGTGTGTGTGTGTGTGTTGTGTATGTGTGTGTGTGTTGAGTGTATGTAATGTGTGTGTCAGTGTGTGTGTTGAGTGTATGTAATGTGTGTGTTTGTGTTGTGTGTGTGTGTGTGTAATGTGTTTGGTTTGTTGTGTGTGTTGTGTATGTGTTTGATTTTATGACTTGTGCTTGAAAGAAATAGAGTTGAGTAATCGTCATACCACACATTTTAGTTGGGATGAGTGGAGCAACCTAACACCAAATTTCTTTGCTCGCACGGGTAAGTCGTATGATCGAAATCAAATAAAGAATAAAATGGGATCAGTTGACAAATGATTAGAAGTTATGAAGAGATCTTAAGGGCCGTGAGACGGGTTTGGGCTGAGATCCAATTCGCAAAACTATTTCTGCTTCAGAGGATTGGTGGAAAGAACGCCTAAGAGTATTTATTTTTTAAAAGATTAATTTTTTTACTATATTATTGTGGATATTAATGATTTCCTAATATATATTCATTTTCCATGTCAGATTGTTACAAAGTCTAAAAAGTTTCAGTTTTTTGAAATATCTCCTGAGTTAGAAGAGAAACTGCATATGATGTTTGGTTAAGTCGTAGCAGTTGAAAATCTTGCTTGAGCTCCAAATTCTAGGACTTTCGAGCATGAATCTATTGATGAACATGACCTGTCTACTGGAGATGGCACACAAAACATTAACGAGTCTCCAAATTCTATTGATGCGAGGGGAAAACGGACAGACAAGGGAAAAAACAAGGTGACCAACAAGAATGTGAGAAGTTCGGTGATGGATGAGATTGTTGAAACATCACGCATTATTGGGCGTTGCATGATGGAGCCGCCGCGCATCCAGATATCTTTATCATTATACACCATTCCTGAGGCTATTTCAGAGCTCGAAACTATTACAAAGGTTATGGATGATTCGAACTATGACTTCTACCACTACTGCACCATGTTTCTGAGAGAGAAACAGAATTGCGAAACTTTTATGAGCATTCAACATGATCGACGTCTAAAGTGGTTGCAGGCTTCTTATGACAAAAAATCGAATTAGTTTGTGGACATGTTTTCTCTGTGATCTGATAACTTGTTGGTCATTTTTTATGATGTTTGTGTTTTATTGGACATTTATTATTATGCTGTGACACTTATTATTATGTTGTTGTTGCATTGCTGGACATTTATTATGTTGTTGCACATTAATTTTTATGTAGTAGCAAATGATGTTTTATGTAATTGCCGCAGATTTACAATGTCCTCGGATCACACTGATAGTTCTGATGAGGAGACTCAACAACAAGTGGCTGACTGGTTTTATCGTAATAGAGCATTGAGTGGACAACAAATGTTATCAGCAATGAGTTATCAGTTAACCGGTTCTAGTGGTTCTTCTAATACAGCTTGCATGACATCAAGCCAAATAGGGGGTAGATGGATTGATGAACTTCTCAATGGACATCCTTGCAGGTTTTTCAGTGCATTTAGAATGTTGAAGGTAATATTTAATGATTTGTTAACAATCCTCACACAACAATATGGGTTGCAAGGATCCAGGAGAACTCTACCACGCGAAGTGCTTGTAATTACTTTGCACATTTTAGGGCATAATGTATCAGTGCAGCTTGCAAGTGAGCGATTTCAGCACTCCATAGAAACTATAAGTAGATTTTTCACACATGGTATCACTGCAATTGATAGACTATCTTCTGATGTCATTAGGCCTTTAGATCATCTTTTCATCGATATTCCCCCACAAATCTTAAATGATGCTCGATACATGATATTCTTTAAAAACTGTATATGAGCTATTGATGGAACACATGTGGATGCTCGAGTTCCTGCTGATCAATAAGTTTCTTACATTGCCCGACATGACACAACTACGCAGAATGTCATGACGATTTGTGATTTCAACATGTGTTTCACTTTCGTATTAGTAGGTTGGGAGGGTTCTACTCATGATAGCCGCATATTTCAGTGAACTCTTATGAACCTCAGTTATAATTTTCCATATCCGGCACCTGATAAGCCTTTTATATCCGAGACTCTTTTTTATAAGAAATTTTTAAGATTACTTTGTTTATGATCGTTATTATTCACACATAACGTGCAATATCTAATTTTGCAGGCAAATATTATGTAGTAGATGTCGGATATTCACTACAACGTATTTTTTTAAAATCATATTCAGGTACACGGTATAATTTACCAGATTTTAGAAGGGACAGTAGACCTATACAAGGGCGCTGCAAATATTCAACCCGACTCACTCGTCCTTGTGCAGTGTCATAGAACGTTCATTCAGAGTATGAAAAAAAAGTTGAAGATACTTATGGATATGCCTCCATACAGTTTGACAAAGCAACGAGACATTGTGATTGCATCAATGACTTTGCATAATTACATTCGCAGACACCCACCACACTCAGACACTCATTTTCATGCTTGTGATGAAGACGATCATTTCATTTACCCAGCGGGCATTCAGAGAAGAACATGACAGATTAATGGAAGCTCAAGTAGAGATCATGTTAGAGGGATTCAGGTGGGGGTGGATGAGATGGTAGCATTGCATGACTCCATTGTCGAACAACTACACAGAGCTTGAACGTGTTTGCAGTATCAGTATAGTCACATGTTGTATTTCGAGTTTTCGATATTTTGATGTATACAAGTATTTTGGACTATTTGGAGTTCCTGAATATGCCGGCAGCCGTTTGTTTACCCGTCGTCTAGCGATGTTTACTCCAAACGGAGGCGGCGAAACGCCGAACCAAATGAAGCTTAAGTACCTTAAACCGAGCCTAATCAACTCTCATAAAACCTAAAACCCTTCCCCCTTCATTTTTGCGGTGCATACGAACTATCTTGCGGACGACTTCCCACAGTGCCGCCTGAACTCCTCTCCGAGGCCCGGCAACCCCTCTTCCACCATCTCCCTTTAAATCCGGCAGGCCCTGCTGTCGGTTCCGTCGCCGCCAGCCTCTTTGTGACCTGCAGTTCCCATCCCAGCGTCTGTCCGGCCACCCCGCACCTCCTCCGACCTCCACCCGGCGCGGTCCGTGTGACTCCAGTGTATTTCTCTCACCCGTCTCTCTACTCGCTTTCTTTTAGAATCAGAGCTTGCTTAACTGTCACCACTCATGCTTGCTGATAATTTGCTAAAAATTTTGGTGTAATTTCTTGCTTATGGATGGTTCCATCGTGTTGCTCTCGTTCAATCGTCAATTCCTTTGTGTGGGTCTTATGAAACCCTAGATTAATATTCTCCATTAACTCACAGCCTCGCTGACTTGCGCAGCTTGATTTAACATTGATCACAAAATACTTAATATTGAATTATAAGATTCTTAGTTACACTAAGAAGCATCTCTAACCGTGGACCCTAAATATTGTGATCAGGTTTGTACTGATGATCTTAAAAGGAAAAGTAAGCTATTTTAAAATGATGAAACCTTCCTTAAATGAGGGCATGAACCGTTTTTTACTCGACTATAACTATATTGAGCCTGAGCCACAACGACACTTCATTGAATAGAATGCAACCCATTGGTATATTTATTGAAGCAATAGCAAATTGCTACTGAGAAGAGATAAAGCTATCTCGAAAAATTCTTCTTAATGCAGCATCTTGCATTGGCTACAATACTTAGGATGGATTTGCTCAATTTGTTACATAGAATAGTATGAATAGGACTGAGAATATAACTTCTAGAGTTGAGGCTTATTGGTTGAAATGAATGTTTAATAATAGTTTTCATGAAATCAAATTTTGCTTGTTATGCTTATTTGTCTGTATATGGGTGGGAATTCTAAGACATGCTTAGAAAAATTAGAAGAGGTATATGAGGAAGTGAAAACTAGGCGTTAGGCGATTTGAACACGTTCAAAAAAGAGTAGAAATTGCGCTCATATGGAGGATATATATATATATATATATATCTATACTATATTAAAAAGTTATATAGTGGCCTGCCAATATCATAAGTTGAAAATTCATAAGCCATTGGATTTGATTGTTTTAATCCAGGGCCATCCGATCAAAAGGCGATATCCTATATATATACGGTTTACTCTAACCTAAAGCCGTGCTCCTGCTTCTTTTCCGCCCGATAGTCGCTCCGCCGCTCAGCCGTCTCTCTCCGCCGTCTCTCTCCGCCGCGCGTCTTCTTCTCTCCGCCGTCTCTCTCCGCTCAACCTAAACCCTACCTGCCCAGCCGTCTCTCTCCGCCGCGCGTCTTCTTCTTTCCGCCGCTCACGAAGAAGCTGCGCTCTTTCAAACCCCTACCTGCCCAGCGCTCTCTCTCCGGTCTCAAGGTATTATGATCAAAGAGCATCAAGTATTATTTCGTTTTTCATTTCATTACCAGTTTTTTTATTTCGTTTTCGATTTGGATCAAGCAATCTAAGATGCCACTGGATTTCGAAATTATGTTAAACTCTGAAATGTTTCAAATGTAAAATTAATTTTAGATCCTATGTTCATCATTTACTATAGTTAAACTCTGAATTTTTTTTTGTTTAACTAACAGAGTTGGGAGGACCAAGTAAGGCGTCAGGTTTTGGTTTTAGAGGACTTTGATTTCAAATTCACTTTAAATCTTCAAGTAAGTTGTTCAAACATTCACTTCAAATTTTCATGTTATCACCCTCCATCAGATTAATTTATAGATGTACTGTTTTTGAAGTAACTCTAAAATTGATGCACATTTTGTACTTTCTCATGATCAATGACTTTTATATGAAGTTATGGAAGAAGTAATTGATGAGTGACATTGTCTAACCTAGCTTTAAATTAAAACATTTGCAAATTCCTGTTGTTTTCAAATTGTTTTCGTACAAAATTTAATTCTTCTTCAATTTTTAGGGTGTTTTCAGTTTCTTTTTGTACACCTGTTGTTTTCAAATTGTTTTCGTACAAAATTTAATTCTTCTTCAGTTTTTAGGGTGTTTTCAGTTTCTTTTTGTACACATTTAAGTTCGTTTTCAGTTTCTTTTTGTACAAATTGTTTTCGTACATAACTATCAGATGCATAATTAATTAATATGATTTCAGTTTTGGCTTTTTGCTATGTAACCACATTTAGAAAGCTTTCCAAAAATAGGATCCCTCTCCACATGCATATTTCTCAACCAGCTTTTTTACAAGGTTTAAACATGTTATTCTTTCAAGGTTTAAACATGTTATTTTAAGGTTTAAACATGTTATTCTTTCATACTTTTTTACACAATTTGTTACAGTCAAGATAATTAAAACTGAAATTTAATGTTGTTTTAAAACTTTTTATTTCCTGTTTTTTCAGAAATTTCTTAGACATGAATGCATGTTTCAAATATGTTTACTGTATGCATAGCCCATAGATTTGCACCATTACTCCTACAATATTCATTAGAGGCTACAACATGCCATTTATTATAACTTTTTATATCTATTCTGCTTTTACCTTGATGTTTAAACTTATACCACACCTCTAGAATGTCAACAACGAACCAAAACAATGTCGCCAATACGAGCGAACGTCAAGATCGTCCACTACACTCCGCTACCCAACATGAACCGACAGTGGCAGAGGGTGAAATCGAGACTCCTGCAAACAGCTTAACAACTGCAACAAGTCGCCGAAGAGGAAGGCCTCGAATATACGCAACAACACAAGAGCGCAATGCGGCATTTAATGCACGACAAAGGGAACTTCGTAGATTTCGACGAAGCATTGACGCGTATTCGTCAGGTAACCTACGATGAACTTACAACTGCCGAATAAATTAACACCACTCAGTAGTTGAACATTAATTTACCTGCTTTAGCAACAACGTCAACCGCCAGCACAAATCCTCCGTTCAATCAACGTTCAGAGAACATTGCGGTTCCAAACAATAATGAACCATCCAACTCGGAAACCTCTGTTCAAATTTTGCCAACAATTACAAATGGTACTACACGATTCAATCTTTATAACAACTACAAACAAATACAAAATAAACATTAATTAGAATTACATTGTCACTCAAGCGTTCGGTAAATTCAAAATTTGACAGAACATGGTCATATCATTGATAATGCCACAACCAACTTACCCCCGAGAACAACTCGACGAAGAGGGAGGCCGCCAATATACATATCAACTCAACATCAACGAGAAGCAATTAATGCCCAACAAAGGGAAAATCGTCGGGCTCAACAACACAATTCCTCCTCAAACGTAATCCAAAATGACACTACAAGGACAACAGACTTTGATGAAGATATGGAACTTGAGGCTGACACACATACAATACACGGTAAAACTCCAACGTTTACGTGCAAAGCAATTGTAAAAGTAAGAATTTTTTTTTTTCTACACTCATTATAATATTTTTACTAACACACAGGTACTGCTCCTAATCAAGGATCAACTCGCCATCTAAGAGCAAGAAACTGTTACCCCGCAGTAAATGTGCCCCCAGTAACTCTATCTCCCCCTACTACTTGCCGTCATTGTCGCGCTAAGCTTTTCCACAATGAAACCACTACACTATGTTGCAAAGGAGGCTTAGTTGATGTACCTGATATTCCAGTGCCACCAGAGCTACTAGAACTCTTCTCCGCACAAACTACAGAAGGACGTAACTTTAGACAGAATATACGTTCATACAATCATGTTTTCTCCTTCACCTCAATGGGAGTGACATTTGATGAAAACATGCCGGCATTCAATCAGGGTATCTACACTTTTAGAGCACACGGTGCAATATACCATAGAATTGGATCTCTACTACCAGAATATGGTACTAGACCACGTTTCCTACAAATGTTTATTTATGATACAGAACACGAACTGGAGAATAGATTGAACGAGAGTCCGGACCTCAACCTACAAACAATTGAAAAGATCTCCAACATATTGGATGCGGTAAATCCATTTGTCCAAACCTTACGTCAGTTAGCAAGACATTCAGACCTCCACCAGTGCAGACTTCTAATTAAAGAAAAACCTTCAGTAGAACGTCAGTACTCCCTTCCAACGGCATCACAAGTAGCAGCCATATTAGTCGGCGCAGATGATTTCTTGGAGGCAAATGATAGGGACATAATTGTCTCTACATATTCGGGAGATCTACTACCTGTAAAGGAATATTCTGGCTATTATGACCCTCTACAGTATCCATTGCTATTTCCTCATGGGTCATACGGCTGGCGTGGTGATGAATTATTAGATCGTGCAGACCGCACAAGTTGTTGCGACTATTACTCCAGTCAATTACAGGTATTTTAACAGATGCACTCATTTAAATAAAACATACATCAATACAGAATATTTACTACTTTATATTATGTGTACGTAGATCCGTGCAAACGGTACTTCCGTACTTCATTACGCAGGTCGTCTGCTGCAACAGTACATCGTGGATATGTACATAAAAATTGAAACACAAAAATTACGGTGGATTAGGTCACATCAGAGCGATGTACGCGCCGAGTTATATAAAGGATTGCAAGATTGCCTACAGAGCGGGGAAAATGATGCAGGTACATGTGATCCATACTAAAATTTAAAACAATTTTAACTACATTGAATTTCTGTGAGTTCTTTACTGTTACCTTAATCTCACTATAGGTAATGTCGGTCGTAGAACAATTTTGCCGTCTTCTTTTGTTGGAAGCCCAAGAGACATGTTCCAACGATATCAAGACGCAATGGCAGTTGTACGAAACTTTGGCAGACCAGATATTTTTTTAACAATGACTTGCAATCCTTCGTGGCCAGAGATAACAAATGAGCTACATCCTGGACAAACCGCGCAAGATCGACCCGATTTAGTTTCAAGAATATTTCATGCAAAATTGCAATGTCTGACTGACGACATCTTCCATAAGGGCGTCCTTGGAAGAGTTATTGCACACGTACACGTGGTAGAATTTCAAAAGAGAGGTCTTCCCCACGCACATATGTTATTTATTTTCAGGGAACAAGACAAGCTAACTACTCCCGAAGATTATGATTGCGTTGTCAGGGCCGAAATTCCGATACAAGCAGAGGAACCAGAGTTATACAATGCAGTGCTACGACATATGCTCCATGGACCGTGTGGACGCTTAAGACCGAATGCGCAGTGCATGAAAAATAATGTATGCAAAAAAGGGTTTCCAAAACCATTCATGACAGCCACTACACACGGTTTGGATTCATACCCACTTTATCGTCGTCGTGATGACAATAGAGCAATTCCTCTTGGCAGAGATGGAGACTTCATGGCCGATAATGGATGGGTAGTTCCGTACAACCCATGGCTTCTACTTAAATACGATTGTCACATTAATGTAGAAATATGTAGCAGCATTAAGAGTATAAAATATCTATACAAGTATGTGTACAAGGGTCCCGACTGGGTGGCATTCGAGGTGTGTCCGGGACCAAACTATGATGAAGTTAGTAAATACGTCGACGGTCGTTGGATTTGTGCTCCTGAGGCATCATGGAAACTTTTCAAGTTTCATATGTATCAGACATTCCCTTCTGTAGTTCGGTTGCAGATACATCTATCTGATCAGCATCAAGTTCAATTTCGAAACAGTGAATCTATCTCCGATGTATTGGCTAACGAACGAAATTCAAGAACAATGCTAACAGAGTTCTTCAAAACATATAACAACGGATTAGAAAATGTTCCTTACCTATATGTTGACTTTGCAAAACAATATAGGTGGCTAACACCATCAAGAAAATGGATACGAAGAGTTAGAAATCGATCGGTAGTAGCACGTATGTATGCAGTATCGCCAACTGAGGGTGAGCGCTTTTATTTACGTCTTCTGCTAAATCACATCCCAGCTCCAACATCGTTTAACTACCTATACACCGTTCAAGGCATTCGATACACTACATTTAAGGAAGCTGCTGAGAAACAAGGCCTACTTGAAGAAGACAATAGCGTCAGAGAATGCTTAGCAGAAGCCAGAAATTTTAGAATGCCAGCTGCCCTGCGAAGATTATTTGCAACAATATTATTGTATTGCCAACCAACCGGAGTAAGAATATTGTGGGATGAAAACCATGCAGCGATGAGTGAAGATTACGGTAGCACAAGTACTGCAAACAGTGACTTTTTAATAAACAGATTACTTTGTGAGTTAAACAATATCTTCGAGCAGTATAACAAAAGCACGAAAGATTTTGACTTGCCAAGGTTAAGCGATAATATACAATACTCAGCCGACTTACCTGGTTTGATTGACAATGAATTATCAATACCAATATCTACTGTGGATCTAGATTCAACATCTCTACTTAACAATGGACAACAGACAGCATACAACACTATATGCACTTGCATAAGAGAAGGAAATGGAGGTATTTTCTTCGTTGACGGTCCTGGTGGTACTGGTAAAACATTCCTCTATCGATCTATATTAGCAACTTTTCGTAACGAAGGTCGTATCGTGATTGCAACTGCAACTTCCGGTATCGCAGCAAATTTACTCCCAGGCGGTTGTACGGCTCACTCCAGGTTTAAAATACCAATTAAACTCGAGAACGTACTAACTTGCGGATTCACTAAACAGTCTGATTTGCGAAAATTGGTTGAACTTTCAGCCGCCATCATATGGGACGAGGCACCGATGGCCAACAGAAAAACTTTCGAGCTTCTAGATCGTACATTGCAAGATGTACTAGAAATAAAAAAGCCATTTGGTGGAAAGGTTGTTATCATGGGAGGCGATTTCAGACAAGTCACGCCTGTTGTTGTGAATGGCACAAGATTGGAAATAATTCGCTCAAGCATCGTTGAGTCTTACTTATGGTCAGGTGTCCGGTTACTTAAACTAAAGGAAAATATGAGGGCACGACATGACAACGAATTTGCTGAATTCTTGCTCAGGGTCGGAGATGGGGAGGAACCGACGATAGAAAATGACATGATTCGTCTGCTCGACAAAATTGTTATGCCTTGGGCAGGAGAACAATCAGTCGATGATTTGATAAATTTTGTTTTTCCAAATATACAATCTTATGATGTCCACAATACAGAAGCTGAGTACATGGAGACAAGGGCTCTAATAACACCATTAAATGAAGATGTTAACAAGCTCAATGAAAAATGCTTGGAGATGTTCCCGGGAGATGAAACAACTTACTACTCTTTCGACACCGTATCCGATGATAACCACAACTTATATCTTCCAGAATTTTTGAATTCTATTAACCCTGGGAATCTACCAACCCACAAGCTTACACTGAAGCGCGGATGTCCAATAATGCTGCTTCGAAATATAGATCCAAAAATTGGGTTATGCAACGGCACAAGACTAATATGTCGTAGGTTTGGAAGAAATATCATTGAAGCAACAATTTTGGTAGGACATTTTAAGGGTCAAAGGGTTTTTATTCCACGTATACCACTTAAAACCGCAGAAGATTACAAGATGCCATTCGAGCTAACAAGAAAACAATTTCCAATCAGATTGAGTTTTGCATTAACAATCAACAAGTCTCAGGGACAAACGATTGGAAAGGTTGGAATTTATCTTCCAAATCACGTCTTTAGTCATGGACAACTGTACGTTGCTTTGTCACGAGGGGTTTCAGCACAGTCCACAAGAGTTTTAGTCAAGAATAGTGCAATTGAAGGTCAGGAGGGTGTGTACACGAGGAACGTGGTCTTCAGAGAAATTTTTAATCGGGTCAACTCGACGTCGTTAGAAGCTCCGATATGATCGCGAAGTAAAAATTCATTCCTGCTCCAATAGTGATTTATTCAAGTGTAGATTTCCATTTTAGTTTAGATTTCATTTTGAAAACTTACAGCCACAGGTGAAAAAAACATGCAGATGACTGACCAGCAAAAATCAGAGGGGGCAGCGGCAAACACTGACAATAACTATGATTATTACAACGAAGTCTGCAAGGAGAGTACAGCCAGGTGGTCTGATGTACCGCGCACTAAAATAGAAGGTTTCAGACTAATTATACCAAGAATCCCCAGGGGCTTAAGTGCAAGAGAAGAGTGAAACTTTGTTTTTGACATGATAAGGAGGTAACAAGATTTTTTGGCAGCATATTTGACAATTCTGGATTTATTATTCTACTAATTGAATTTAAAAATTGAAACTCCAAATTATTATTTGAATGTATTTTCAAATATTTTCTGAAAATTTTCATTTATGCGTACTATTTTTGCTGAGCTATGAAATTTATTTATAGCATTCTCTCGCTTTAGCGTTTGTCCAATTTATTTACTGCATTCTCTCGCTTTAGGTGCTTCTAATAATATTGTCTTGCATATTGTAAATTACTTTCAGAGAGAGGGATTGCTAATTGATTAATTTAAGGTTTTACAATAAGATTTATACATAAATTAACTCATTCATGTCTTCATTTAAAATCTTACATATGTTGCACCCACAACATTTGTCGCACCAACGACAAATGTAGCCCCCTATGACAAATGTCGCCCCAACGACAAATGTCGCACCCACAACATTTGTCGCCCCCACGACAAATGTAGCCCCCACGACGAATGTCGCCCCCACGACGAATGTCGCCCCCACGACGAATGTCGCCCCCACGACGAATGTCGCCCCCACGACGAATGTCGCCCCCACGACGAATGTCGCCCCCACGACGAATGTCGTCCCACGACAAATGTCGCCCCACGACAAATGTCGCCCCCACGACAAATGTCGCCCCCACGACAAATGTCGCCCCCACGACATATGTCGCCCCCACGACAAATGTCGCCCCCACGACATATGTCGCCCCCACGACAAATGTCGCCCCCACGACAAATGTCGCCCCCACGACATGTCGCCCCCACGACAAATGTCGCCCCCACGACAAATGTCGCCCCCACGACATATGTCGCCCCCACGACGAATGTCGCCCCCACGACGAATGTAGCCCCCACGACGAATGTCGCCCCCACGACGAATGTCGCCCCCACGACAAATGTCGCCCCCACGACAAATGTCGCTCCCCCGACAAATGTTGCTCCCCCGCCGAATGCCCCCGGGCCGTAGGCCCGTGCCTGTCACTCGTATATATATATATATATACATACAGATTAATGAATTTCCGCGCAGCGCTTTTTGGACAAAAAACGCGCTCTCCGGAAAAACGAAAAAAGCACCCTCTAAACAGCATTTTTAGAAAAAGTGGTCAACATGAAAGTTGTAGATCTCGTCGAGATCTACAACTTTCATGTTGACCACTTTTTCTAAAAATGCTGTTTAGGGGGTCTATTTTCAAAAGACGCGAAGGGGGTTCCGCCCGGTAAATATTACGATTTTTTTTTTGCGCGGACCCCCTTCGCGCCTTTTGAAAATAGACCCCCTAAACAGCATTTTTAGAAAAAGTGGTCAACATGAAAGTTGTAGATCTCGTCGAGATCTACAACTTTCATGTTGACCACTTTTTCTAAAAATGCTGTTTAGAGGGTGTTTTTTTCGTTTTTCCGGGGAGCGCGTTTTTTTGTCCAAAAAGCGCTGCGCGGAAATTCAGTGCCCCCATATATATATATATATATAATGTAAAGGGTAAAGGAATAAATAATTGTAATATTGACGATGAGATCATCAACATAACAATCAGAAATTGAAGGAGGTTTTCAAATATGGCATGCCCCATTTTAGAAGTTGCGTAGCCCCGAAAACATTAATTTGTAGCAAGAGACTCATTTAGGTGTCCTGAAGGTAGTGAGTTCCTCATCTTTGGTGCCATGCAGATTTGGTTGTAGCCCATTTATCCGTCCATGATTGGAGAAGGCATCATACCCCATGGTGGCATCCACCAATCATTCCATAATAGGAAGAGTGGGACAAGGCGCCCACGGAGCGGTGCAAGTATTCTATATGGTTATGGCATCTCCACGAAAGAGCTCCGCTATCACCGCTCCCTGAGTAACTTGGGCAAAAACAAATACATAATCAGTTTAGCTAACAATAATTGGTGAATGGGGATTCTTAAACCCATTGCAAATGATGTTTTTTTGCAGAAGAAGCTTGCTAGAAATGTATTAGCATGCATATTTATAATGTCATACTATATTTCGTCTCATATTTTTTGTTGAATGGCTGCAAACTTTCCATGTGGCTGATCATGATCTAAAGATGGAAGATATATACTTGTAGGGGGAGGGGGTTGCTGTATGGGACATGCATATTTATAATAATATAATGTGTTTTATCTCATAATATTTGTGGAAAACTTGCAACTTTTCATATGGATGATTATGATCTAAAGATGGAAGATGTATGCTTGCGTCATGCATGAGATTGAATATGCAATATAACTTCATACTTATTTTGGAACTCGAAGTGCACCAATTGTGTTTTTATTTGTGGAGAATGACTATAATTTTCAACTTATGAGTAGGAGGACAAATTATCTCGCTAAAATTTTCACATATTACTCAATGGTTGAAAGTACCCTAAACCCTCTAATGAAATAATTCAAGTACTAAGAAAATAAAAGAAATGTTGGTTGGGATTTCATCAAAAAAGGAAATTTTTGGCAGAAGCAATTAGACCTTATCCTTCTTCTTTATCGTTGAATCTTCAGCCTGATATTTGTCCTTTTTTTCCTTAATCTGAAACTGGAGGGGAGTTTGCAGATCTGCTGTGAACATGGGTCTTCAACAGTGTCAAATCTGCCAGGAAGCACAGTCCAAGTACAAGTGTCCATCTTGCCTTTTACCGTAGTAAGTATTGCTTCTATCACTCCATCTAATCTTCGCTCCAAATTTGTCGATGCTTTTTTTTTTGTTGGAAGGCCAGAGAATATTAAATTTATGTATATTTGTTTGATGACTGTAGGTTTTCAAAATTTTATTTCTCATGATTACGTAATTGTTTGGTCAACTTACAGAAAATAATGAGTAATGTTACATTCCTTTTTCATGTTATCAAATAAGATTATATTGTTGGCCTGTACATGATAGATTGATGGTTTGCCTAACTAAAGAGGATATTATTGTTAAAACTATTTTTAATATTCTTGTTTTATTTCTCCTCTTGTATTACCCTCTATATATAATTATATATAGAGGGATATTATTATTCAAGAATACAAACTCTTTTTTCAGGGTTTGACATGGTATCAGAGTCAGCTCGTGTTACGCCCTAGCCGCTCGCCCCCCCCCCCACCGCTCGATCCGACAGCCCAGCAACCCCGCCGTCGGCCTCCCACCTCCCTTCTCTCTCTCCACCTCCCTCTCCCCGCAACCCCATATCCCCCCGACGTTGTCAGCTGCGCTGAGCGTCGTGTAGTCCACCGGTCGGCACACGGGCCGATTGGCTCCCCGGATGACTGCTCCTCCGACAACCGTCTGATGTGCCCCATTTTTCTTAGAAAAGTTTCGCTTTTCCTTTGTCTATCTCGTACTAAGGGGGATCAATTAATCGCTCCACTAGATCTCCCTATGTTGTTGATATAAGGTTCTACCTCTACATTTGCTTTCTCTTATGAAAAGGGCTCTACCTTCTCCTTCAAGCCTTCTTTGACTTCAGCATTCAAGGATCTATTGCTCTAGGATCCCAGACGATCCTATTGGTAGTGTCCGACAAATTTTCCGGCATCACCTTTTTTTCGGCGATCTTCTAGCGACAGTTTTTTTAACCTAATCCGAAATTATTCGACGTTTCTTTGTTCTCTGATTTCATTATGTCTGTCGTGGTTGATTCTCTTGGCGTATCACAACCCGCTGGATCTACCCGGGTTGGGCACGATCATACGACGTCCCAGATTACCACGATTCGTCTTGATACAACAAATTACCTATCATGATCTCGATCTATTGTCTTGACCCTTAAGAGTCGTCATTTGTTTGACTATGTTAACGGGACTATTAAGGAGCTAGAGAAGACTGCATCTACATGGGCTCAATGAGAATCAGATAACTCTTTGGTTATGTCATGATTGATTAATTCCATGCAAGTGGCTATTGCACAGAATTATCTATTCTTGGGTACCGCTACAGATATTTGGAGTCGTGTCGAATTTACATATTCCCAGAACGAAAATATTGCTCAGATCTTTCAGCTACGAAGGAAGATCTTTCTCCTTCAACAAGGTGATCTACCACCGTCTGCCTATTATTTGGAGTTCACTCAGATATATCAAGAGTGTGACCATTTTACCTCCCTCGACCTTATCTGCATTGCTGATGTTATCCTTGTTCGCGCTCAGGAAGATCAGAACATGATATTTGACTTTCTATATGGTTTACATCGGGACTTTGATCAGATTATTGTTTAGATCCTTGGCCGTATTCCAGTCCATTCGTTGTCAGAGACCTATAGTATTGTCTAGCAGGAATATGACCGTTGTCAGTCTTGGAGTTCAGAGGTTCTTTCTAGTGGTTCTGCCGTTGCAACTTCTCATTCTGGAGGCACCAATCCTCGAGACTTTAAGCTCAGGCTCATGGATAAAGACCGCTTGATATGTGATTATTGTGGTCAGAGTCGGCATACTCACGACACTTGCTTCAAATTGCATGGGCTCCCTCCATTGAGAGGTGGAATGGTTCCTTGTGGGGGTCGTGGTGGACGTGGTCGTGGCCGCTCCAATTTCAGCTCTCCTCACTCTGCTCACCTGACTGAGTTCATTGATGATAGTACCTCAAGTGATCATATTTACGTGCCTCTGTCTCTACCTGGGGCCTTTTCTATTAATAAGATGACGACCCTCCGTCGCATGATGCAGGGGTTATCCTCAGAGCCCACTTCTTGTCCATCCCCGTCCTTTGCTCATTCAAGTACTTCTAGTGCTCACTTTGCTATTGTACCACCTTTCACTCATTGGGTTATTGATTCTGGAGGCACAAATCATATGAATGAATCATCGTCAGGTTTTGTTTCATATTCATCATTGTCTGGCAGAGACAAGGTAAGCATTGTTGATGAAACTCTTTCCTCTATTGCAGGAAAGGCTCTATCAATTCCTCTTCTCTTACCTTGGCTTCTGCCCTTCACGTCTCTTCTTTTACTCGCAATCTCTTATTTGTTAGTCATATTACAAATTCCATGAACCACTCTGTCACTTTCTTTCCTTCTTACTGTGTCTTTTAGGACTTGCAGACGAAGAAGGTGATTGGCTCTAGTAGGATGCGTGATGGATTGTATGTATTTGCTGTTGTTGTTCCTTAGGTCTTTCATGCTCACCAACTTTCTCAGTTTTATTTGACATCGTCGCTTGGGTCATCCCTCTATTTCTACTATGCAGACGTTATTTCCCAGTTTTTCATCTTTTGTTTTTAAATTTTTTATGTGTGATGTTTGTGAACTTGCTAAGCATAAGCATGACTCTTTCAATTACATGTCTAAGCCTTATATTGTACCTTTTCATACTATTCATAGTGATGTATGTGGCCCTTGCCTTGTTGCTTCAATCTCTGGTTATCATTGGTTTGTTATTTTCATTGATTATTTTTCTCGCAC
Source organism: Platanthera zijinensis (assembly GCA_039513925.1). NCBI lineage: Eukaryota > Viridiplantae > Streptophyta > Magnoliopsida > Asparagales > Orchidaceae > Platanthera > Platanthera zijinensis. Next base: position 21,903,753 of record CM077096.1, read on the forward strand.
TACGTGAGTTTATTTGATGCGTAGTAAAAGTGAAGTCCATCTTTTCCAAACATTCTATAAAATGATTTCTACTCAATTTGATGTCATCGTTAAAATTCTTCGTAGTGATAATTGCTGTAAATATATGGACACCAAATTTGAAAACTATTTGAGTGATCATGACATCGTTCATCAAACCTCTTGTTTACATTCTCCTGCACAAAATGGTATTGTCGAACGAAAAAATCGTCATCTTCTTGAAGTGACATGATGCTTGTTATTTATGATGTCTCTTCCAAAATACTATTGGGGTGATGTCCTTCTTACCGCGGCTTACCTCATCAATCGTATGTCATCCTGTCATCTGGACAATCGCACTCCTCTTCATACCTTAGGTATCCCTCCTACTACTCTTGTACCCCGTGTATTTGGATGTTTATGTTTTGTTCATATTCATAGCATTACTTAAACAAAACTTGATCCTCGTGCCCTTCGTTGTGTGTTCATTGGTTTTCCCCTACACAGAAAGAGTACAAATGACATCATCCTCCTAGCAGGAAATATTTGTCTCAATGGATGTCACTTTTCATGAAAGTACCTCCTATTATGAGTTCTCACATCAGGGGGAGTCTTTATACTTGGAAGTGAGTGCTCCTACTCTACCTCTTCTCATAAAGCTTTCGTCGCTTCTCTTTCTTTTGTTCCTGGTACATGGCAAGAGGCACTTGGTCACCCAAAATGGACAAAAGTGATGATGGAGGAAATGCAAGCTCTAGAAAAGAACTATACATGGGACTTGGTTGATCTCCCTCCTGACAAAAGGACAGTTGGTTGTTGATGGATTTTTACAGTAAAACAGAACTTTGAAGGTATTGTGGACATTTTCAAAGCACGGTTTCAAATATCCGCAGCAGTATGCAAGAATAAGTAATTCCGTGCATTAGCCTCTTGCATGGAATTAATCAACCATAACATAACCAAAGAGTTCTCTAATTCCCATTGATCCTACATAGATGCAGTCTTCTCTGGCTCCTTAAGAGTTGTCGTTTGTTTGGCTATGTTAACAAACGACAATTCTTAAGGAACCAAAGAAGACTGCATTTACGTGGGCTCAATGAGAATCAAAGAACTCTTTGGTTATGTCATGATTGATTAATTCCATGCAAGAGGCTATTGCACAGAATTGCCTATTCTTGGATACTGCTGCGGAGAAAATGCAGACTCTAGAAAAGAACCGTACATGAGACTTGGTTGATCTCCCTCCTGGCAAGAGGACAGTTGGTTGTCGATAGTTTTTTACATTAAAGCAGAACTCTGAATGTACTGTGGAGAGATTCAAGGCACGATTGGTGGCAAGAGACTACACCCAAGCTCATAGTATTGACTACCAAGAAACATTTGCTCCTGTGACAAAAATGAATACAATACGGGTCTATTAGGCTATTATCCTGTGCCACCTGTAAAACATCTAAATGTAAATAATTTTTTCCTTCACGGCGAGTTGGAAGAGGAAGTCTATATGTCGATGTCTCCAGGTCTTGTCCCTATCAGCTCTGAAGGGAAAATGTGTAAATTAAAGAAAGCTCTATATGAATTAAAATAATCTCTGAGAGCTTGGTTTGGGAGACTTCACAAATTCATGATCTCATTAGGGTATAGCCAAAGTCATGTTGGTCACACTTAATTTATCAGACGGAAAGAGATGAAAAGAGTCAGAGAAGACTGCATCTACGTGGGCTCAATGAGAATCAGAGAACTCTTTGGTTATGTCATGGTTGATTAAGTCCATGCAAGAGGCTGTTGCACGGAATTACCTATTCTTGGATACCACTGCGGAGGAAATGCAGACTTTAGAAAAGAACCATACATGGGACCTGGTTGATCTCGCTCCTGGCAAGAGGATAGTTGGTTGTCGATGAATTTTTACAGTAAAGCAGAACTCTGAAGGTACTGTGGAGAGATTCAAGGCACGATTGGTGGCAAAAGGCTACACCCAAACTCATGGTATTGACTACCAAAAGACATTTGCTCCCGTGACAAAAATGAATACAATACAGGTCTATTAGGCTATTATCCCGTGTCGCCTATAAAACAACTAAATGTAAAGAATGCTTTATTTCACAACGAGTTGGAAGAGTAAGTCTATATGTCGATGCCTTCAGGTCTTGTCCCTATTGACTCTGAAGGGAAAATGTGTAAATTAAAGAAAGCTCTATATGGGTTAAACCAATCTCCGAGAGCTTGGTTTGGGAGACTTCACAAATTCATGATCTCATTAGGGTATACCCAAAGTCATGTCGATCACACTTTATTTATTAGACGGAAAGAGATGAAATTGGCTCTCCTGATTGTATATGTTGATGATATGGTTATTACAGGTGATGACATGGATGAGATTTGTCCCCTAAAATTCAAACTTGCTAGTGAATTTGAAGTGAAAGACTTGAGTAAGTTGAGATATTTTCTAGGAATTGAGTTAGCAAGATCAAAATATGGTATTCATATTTCATAGCGGAAGTATATCCTTCATTTATTAAAACAGACAGGAATGAGTGGTTGCAAGCCTGCTGATATTCCTATTGAAGTGAATCACAAACTTGGATGTGATGATGGGGAGTTAGTGGAAGATATTTCTGGTTATCAAAAGTTGGTAGGTGAACTGATCTACCTATCTCATACCCATCCTGACATTTCATATGCAGGAGTGATAAGTCAATACATGCATTCTCCTAAAGTCAGACATCTTGATGTCGTGCACAAAATTTTGAGGTATTTGAAGACCTCGCCTGGTAGGGGAATTCTATTGTCTCCTAGTGATCACTTAAAAATTGAAATATTAACTGATGCAGACTGGGCTTAATTAGTTGATGATAGAAGATCTAATACATGATATTGCTCTTTTGTTAGGGCTAATCTGGTCACTTGGAGAAGCAAGAAATGACATGATATTGGTTTATTGGAAACCGACTGATGCAGGAGAGCTTTGGTTTTGTGCAGGATCAGATCAATAAAAATAATCATAAACTCACATTCGATATAAGGATCAGCAACTGCCTTGCAGTTATCGCATTTCATCAAACGGATATTTCCCGGAGAATATTGTATGAACAATCTTCTAATCCTCCATCCACAGTGGGTGCACCGAAATCCAGCACCTTTCAACTTGCTCTCTTCAGTGGCGGCTGGCCGGATCTGCAGGGAGAAGGCGGCGGCGAAGTTGTTGCGGACTGCTGCGGCTGGGGAAGAAGGCGGTGGCTGCGGGAGCAGGGACGCCGGGCAAAGCCGGCGGCTGGGGGGTTTCCTGCGGGCGGCTGGAGGAAGCTGCGGGAGGCTGCTGCGGCTGGAGGAGTCGGCGTCGATGGCTGCGGGAAGCTGCTGAGGCGCAGGCGTCGGGCTGCCCTGGTTCGCGTACCTGCGGGAGGAGGCAGCAGCGTGCGGCTGGCGGCGGCGATGGAGGGCCGGCGGCGATGGAGGGCCGGCGGCTGGAGGTGGAGGTGGAGGTACAAGCTCCTTGGAGTCGGCACCAAGGAGGAGCCACCGGAGTCGGCACCGGCGGGCGTGACCGACGATCGGGAGGAAGAAAAGCCGGCGGCTGTTTTTCTCCAAATGATCGATCCCCATTATGCAGCCCTAAGGCTCTTATTTATAATAAGCTAATTTAGGGCAGCAATATCAAGGGCCCAGATTCGCCGATGGGAAACGCTATCAAGATACCTGAAAATAAACATATAAAATAAAACTAACATATCATTTTGACTCGCGACGATGTTCCAGACGCAATCGCGGAGTCCGATCGGCCATACGATCAACTGGCGGGGCCCGTTCCCCATCACCGACCCCTTCAATTTGTATTGTAACAACAAGACTGCAATCATCATTGCTCAAAATCCTGTCCAGCACGATCGCACCAAATACGTTGAAGTTGACCGACATTTCACTAAAGAAAATATTATGAAAAAGATTGTATGTACCTCGTTCGTTAACTCCGAGGGACAACTTGCAGATTTTCTCACCAAGTCATTGAGCGAAAAAACATTTGCGTTTATTATTACCAAAAAGGTTAGTCTTGCATTATTCCAAGAAGTGAGGCAACGAAGACAACAGTTCTAACCTTTCCCTAATCGACACCCCCCCCCCCCCCCCCCGAGCCTTCCATTGGTCTTCCAATCACGTACGAGGACCCATTCAACGCCAATGACAACATCCGTATTTTGGCTACATAACAGATAAATCATGGAGTGCTTATGTTAGAGAACTAGTTGTATTGATATCTCTTGATGATAACGTAATTGAAAATAAATTTCGACAGCTTGGACAAGTCAACATGGGGTAGGATTTAGATGGATGGTTAAAATTGGTGTCAAAAGATTAAGATTAAGAAGGAGGTGGCAATTGTTCAAAATCTTTTGTTAAAAAATATATTTAACACCTCTGCAAACATACAAAACAAATGAAAAAAGAGGATTCCTAAAGCTGACACCAGATAGTGGGATAAAGGTAAGATGATGATGATAATTAAATGAAGTTATCTTCCTAAAGGTTATAGTATTTTTTCATGTGTTAATCACTTGTAATTAATTCCATTTTTTGTTTTTGTTAATTTATGTGGATTTTCTATTTCCTCGCAGCTGCTCATTGATGTGCTTTAAGAGGCATAAAGGTACCATCTTTCTAGATTTTTTGATTTCCCCGTGATTGCTTATTGATGCAAGATTCTTGGTTAGCTTTTCTTTATTTTTCTCCGTGGATCACGATTTTCTCTTAATTCAATTGTTGCAGAGAATCCATGTAACAAGTTGGCTCCCCAAGAAGAGAAAAGTATGCATTCTATACCTTAATGTGGGACCAAATGTCCAGCTATATTTATTCTCATGAAATTTTGACATTTGAACTGGAATATAAATGATAATGTTGGTCTTTTTTTTCTTTTATGAGATCTCTAATGTTGTTTAAACTGGAGTCATAAGTAGCTCGAACTTGAGCTCATTGGCTTGGTTCGGTGACATCCCTGCACATTCCCTTTCACTAAACTAGTCCTTTTTCCTCAATTTTGGGTATAAAGTGCATATGTTGGGTAAAAGTGCTTATAAAATCTAGAGTACAGTCTACTTTTCGACCCCATACCACACCATGGAGGAACCCTTATAATCTTTGTTTTTGTACAGTTACTATGGTACTTCCTGAAAGATCGTTTGAAGTGGATGAAGCTACCTGGATTCTTGGCGGTGATCAATTTCAGCTAATAGGTATGTTTGTATTAAAGCTTGCATTATATTACCAAATTGACCTTTTACATAATTTTAGTGCTTTTAAGGTTGTTTCTGTAAGCATATATTTTAGTGCGTAGCTATATATCCTTGCCCTGCTCCTTTAATTCAATAGATTTGTTGAACTCCCTTCGACTTCTTCAATCATGAACATTGACACTGTTTCTCCCTCTTTGTTGGAATAATATCACATAAGGAACTCTTCATTTAAATATGTACGTACATTCCTTCAAAATTAAATGTCATTTGGTATGAACAACAAAATATTTACATAAAAGTATAAAATTACATTCACAAGGAAAACGCCAAACATCTAGTCCCAGTGTCCCACAATACTGAATAAATGTCTTACATTCCTTGCACGTTCTTTTGCAGTTTTTTTCCTTCTTAATTTTACAGATTGTTGCATCCTGAACAAAATTACTCTCCAAAAGCTCAACATCATCATAGTTAGCCACTTGTAATTAATTGGGGCCCGTTTTATGAGACATTCAGTACTATATAAATTAATCTGGATTTAAAATGGGTAGCGACAGATTGGCGTCGTGAGTGGTGACCGACTGCACCAAATATTGTGCTAAAAGGTTTCTCTCCAATCACCTAAAAAGCAAAACCTTCATGAAAATGCCTTTTAAAACCTTGCTTATTTTTTGTAGAGTTAAAAACTACTATCAGCATGACACATCCTAAAATTGAAGACTAAAATTGAAGATATTATCTTAAATGATATATGAATTTGCAAAAAATGCATATTAAGAAGAAAATGTATGAGTAATTAACAATTCTTTTGTTATGTGTCATGAAAGTATGTTATAGGACCACCGTCAGTTAATATCTTATATTATTATTATAATGGTATTGTATGTTATTGAGTCGAGTCATTATATCGAGTCAAGTCTTTATGTATTGAGTCGAGTTATATATTGAGTCATAGGAGTCAAGTCATTAAGTCTTCTAATATTTTGTGCGTTTAGTTGTATTGGGTATTTACACCCTTGTCATCTGGGTCCTATATATTAGACCATTGTCATGTATTTGAAAGCAATCAATGAAATATCAACTTCTTTTCTCTATAAAATTCCTCTCCCTCTCTCTTTAAGCCCTCTCCTTTTGGGTTTTCTTCTTCCCATACCCCAAGCTTCTTCTAACTTCTCCTCCTCTACCCCCATTCTAGGGCTTGCCCTTTTTATCCCCGTCTCCATAGATCGCCACCAAAAGAAGCCCATAACACAATACTTTGTTTTTTTTATTTTGTTTTTTATTTAAAATGAATGAGGAGCACTCTGATGTTTGAAATTGGTTTTTCAGCTATAAGACTTCATGAATACATATAGTCTTGTGCACTTAATATAGATCCTAAGCTCCTCCGCATATAACCAATTGATCTAGGGTTGCATGCACAATTTCTATTTCTAACATAATATCTAAGCAGGCTAGAACAATGACTCACTTTCATATCACCGAATTGTAAAGAAGAATTTCACGTGGTAACAGTTGAGAATAGTTCCACATCCTGAAATTCTTATAACACTGTGCACTTGATATTGATCCCAATCCCCCCCTTCATCTATAATCAATAAATTTTAGATTGCATATTATAAAATTAATCTTCCCTAGCATCTTCTTAGACATTAAACCTCATTTTAGTAGTAATTATAAATAATAACTTGCTTTTCTTTATTGGTTTTATGTCTTGGGTGCTTCTTATGTTTGATTGTATTACAATATATATATATATATATATATATATATATATATATATATATATATATATATATGGGGAGATCTCAAATGCGGGCAGACTTATATGCGGGCGTACGGGCAAGGCGTTTTGGGGGTCAAGGAGGCTCCAAATCGAAAAGTGATCAACATGAAAGTTGTAGATCTCGATGATCCGAACAACTTTCATGTTGATCACTTTTTGATTTGGAGCCATCTTGGACCTCGATTTGAGCCCCGAAATCTGGGGCGGCGGACGCTTTACTGTAGCAGTTCCGCCGCCCCAGATTTCGGGGCCCAAATCGAGGTCCAAGATGGCTCCAAATCAAAAAGTGATCAACATGAAAGTTGTTCGGATCGCCGAGATCTACAACTTTCATGTTGATCACTTTTCGATTTGAAGCCTCCTTGACCCTTGCCCGTACGCCCGTACGCCCGCACTAGAGTAACCCCCTATATATATATATATATATATATATATATATATATATATATATATATATATTCAATACAATAAATATTTACCTTCATCCACTTTTTAACTTCGAACTATACATTTAAAAAAAAAACTTGTTAATCATATGCAGCGCAGTCAAAATCTATACTAGATGCTTTGAAGGACATCGAGCTACAGAAGCTCATATATAAGATCGACAGCTCCAGTAATCCTGAGGAGGTTATTTTGTATCCAAATTTGTAGTTGCTATTCGAATTAAAATGTTATTTCTTTTTCCCTACCTTTGCATTTCATTTCTCCCAAAATATTTACTTTCATTATTCCAGGAACTGGATAAAGCCATGGAAATAGAAGGGTTTCTCCAGTTTAAAGAAAATGTAAGAACCACTACTATTTTCATCTATGACTCATTACTTATTTCCCTTTACAATATTTATTCTCTTGTGCAGATTTTGTCAATTGTTAGTCCAAAGGAGCAGGCCTTCTAAGCAGACAAATCATAGTATTCCTGAATGTTTTAGGTGTTTACCACATTATTATAGCTGGAGATCTGATTAGCTGCTGGCCATCAGTTTTTGCATAATTTGGGGTTTGTGGATATTAAAAACTACTTGGGTTTGTTTAATTATGTATAGAACAAGTTGTGGAATTATTGTAGAAAATTTTGTTCTTACAATTTGATGTTATGTTTTCTAAATTATTTTGTCGTCTAGAAGTTCAATTTGCTTGGATACTAATGGCGATCGACGACCCACACGTGTTTATTTCCGCAGGAGGCGGTGATCGGAGAACCATATGGGCGATCCGAGTTCATGGATGAACCCGGATGGTCGCTGCAAATCTTTTTGTTATATTACTTTAGTTATTTTGTGCTGTATTTGGGCCTCGATCGGCCCGATCATTATGGGTCGTCCATCGGGATGCCCTAACTTTATTTCTCCTATATATATTCATGCTTGTGGACTGTTTTAGGGATCGGTGGTTGCTACATCGCAGCCGGCCGGTCTTTCGTGGATTTCGATTGCGCGCTGCTCCTTCCCCGCTTCTGTCTGTCGTCTGACACCTCCCAACACACCGATAACATCCCGCAGCCCCCCTCCACCCTACCTCTTCCTCCTCTACTACCGCCGGCCTTCCGCCTCTTCCCAACCCACACCTCTACTTCTCCCCGTTACAGACCCGGAACCACCTAGGAAAACCCATCTCCCACCTAGAACATCTTGCCGAAGCCCTCCCCCAACTAAGAGCTGTCACAGTTTCGGTTTGGTTCCGGTTCTACTAAAATTGTGAACTGAACTGCTAATGTAACAGTTCTTCAAATTAGAATCAAAATCATATTTGGTTTGACCAGTTCCAGTTCTGGTTCTGGTTCTAACATAATTTGTAGATCTGTTATGTCAACGATTCCGATTACCATTCAACAAGAATCAAACCAAACCGACCACTAACAGTTCGGTTCAGTTATATGCAATTCGGTTTGATTCCAATCGGTTCTAACTAAAACCAAAATCAAATTTGACGAAATGAATGGGGGAGGTCAAAATAAAAAAATTGGATGAGAAATGTAAACTTATTCGGTTATTTTGCAAGAACACTTCGAATTTCTGGACACGGGTGTAGGAATTTTGCATTACTCTAATGTGGAGTACTTTTTTGTATAATATAGTAAGCATGACTAAAAGTTAAAAACTTAAACTGTAAAATCACAAAAATCGCACCGGATCACACCGATTTTAAATCGCACCGATTTTAAATCGCACCGAATAATTTGGTTGTGGAGCGCTTTCGTTAGTTGCAAAACGCATAGTTTGCAGTGTGGTTTTGGCCGTGCAAAATCAACCCCTTCCACCATTACTTCTTTTCCAACTCGCCTTCCCGGCGGCTCCTTGCCTAAAGCTTGCGAGGCTGGTATCAGGATTGTAGGGGTCGAGTACTCGCTTGCGCACAACATGAGGCCGGAGTGCAGGGTATCCAAGGTGATCTTCTTGAATTCGTCGGTCTTTCTTGGTTACAAAGCCACCTGCGGGTGGCTAGCTCTCCGGGTTAGTTCCTTACCCCTCATCTCCAGTCATGGGACTCGCTCAAGATTTTTCGAACAAGCCATGAGTCTACGCTCACCGCACCAAAAATATTTAACCTGAAAACCACGGTTCAACGAGCAGTTCGGACCGGAATGATGGCTTGCCCTTAATTCTCCCGAGCCAGAGCACTAAGTAGGAGATTTAGAGTTCAAAATTATTATAATAATATTAAAAAAACTAATAATAATAATGTACAACCCCGTATCCGGCGAGTGGGTCAGCAGGAGCCAGACCGGCCAAATCGGGCAGTCTGCGTCCCTGGGTGAGCTTGACAGGGGGGAGAGCTCGGCAACCCCCGACTTGCCCAGGCGGGGTGGGGGGATGTTTTTGAGAGGCGAGCTTGCACTCGCCAAACCCCGATCGTCGAGCTCTAGCCGTTCGTCGAGCTCTGGGCCGTTCGTCGAGCTCTGGGCCGTTCGTCGAGCTCTGGGCCGTTCGTCGAGCTCTGGGCCGCTCGTCGAGCTCTGGGCCGTTCGTCGAGCTTTGGGTCGTTCGTCGAGCTCTTGGCCGTTCGTCGAGCTCTTGGCCGTTCGTCGAGCTCTGGGCCGATCGTCGAGCTCTGGGCCGATCGTCGAGCTCTGGCCGCTCGTCGAGCTCTGGGCCGTTCGTCGAGCTCTGGTCGTTCGTCGAGCTCTGGGCCGTTCATCGAGCTCTGGGCCGTTCATCGAGCTCTGACCGTTCGTCGAGCTCTGGGCGTTCGTCGAGCTCTGGGCCGCTCATCAAGTTCGGACCCTTCAACGAACTCACGACATGCGAGCAGGGCAGGCCAGACCCGTACTCGCCCAAGGCCAAAGATAGGCGGTGAGTGCCAGTTCCATCGAGCACTCGCCGCCCCGGGCGAGTAGCAGGCAAGCAGGGCAGGCCGGGCCCCTACTCGCCAAAGGCCGAGTGGAAGTGACGAGTGCCAGCTCCATCGAGCACTCGCCGCCCTTGCCGAGTAGAGATTGTTGGCTACTCGACCAATGATCTGTGAGGTCTTTTTACCTTTTTGCCCCCGCTGGCCTGCCCATAGCCAGTTAAAATAACGGAGTTGCGCTGTTGGCAGACCTAGTTGGGCTGCACATAGCTGTTCAGAACAGCGGAGGTGGGCTATTTGCAAACCGTTTTTCAAAAATCTATAAATAGGACCCAAGGGATACCTCAGAAGGCATGCTCACTTATCTCCCAGCCTTCTAACGCTTTCTGAGGTAACTTAGCCCGACATTTGGCTAAGGAGGGAAAGCACTCTGAGATCTTCCGGGTGCTTGGTGGGTCCTCTGCGCCGAGCCCTTGAGTCAGTTCCCTGTTCTTTTTTCCATTGTCATTTTGCTTGCATGAGAGAAGTAGGTGCGCGATCACCCCTTCCCCGAGGGTGAACTCCACAGAGACCGAATTTCTAGTTTCAATATTTTTGGTGCGGTGAGCGTGGAGCGTGATCAACACCGAAAATCTTCAGCAGGCTCGATGACAGGAGGACAAGGCTCGGACAGTTCCGGCTCGTCGCCCCCGCCTCTCGCCATAGTGGGGATGTTCGAAGACTTCAGGCAGGAGGTGCTCAACCTCGTCAGGTTCGCGCTCGGCGCGCGTGCCGAATGCTCGACTCCAGCCGCGCCAGTACTCGCGGTCCCAGCCCTTGGCGAGGATGCTCCCGGCAGGCAAGCTGGGAAGGAGGTTGCAGAGGAAGGGAGAGGCTGTGAGCTCCCCAGGCAAGTAATCTTCCCGGGCTCGGCGAGCGGCGACAGGTTCGGCGAGATTGGGGTGCGAGACCCTCCAGCTCGCCCAGCAGGGGGAGGCATCCCCTTCAGCGAACTGGTTTCTTCCACCCCAGTTCCGGAGGGGTTCAGGGAGTCCAAGATGTTCTACTACGCCGGGAAGGTAGACCTGGTCCAGCACGTCTAGTGGTTTGAGGACGTGGTTTCGATCTAACAGATGTCGGATGGGTTCAAGTGCAAGCTCTTCGCCATCACTCTCAAGGAGAAGGCGAGAGAGTGGTTCCACTAGCTGCCGGCTAATTCCATTTACTGCTTCGAGGACCTGCCCTGGGGGTTCATGCTGAGGTTCACCACCTTCAAGAGGAGGAAGTAGGAGTCGGAGTCCATGTTCCACATCAAGCAAGGGGTGAACGAGACCCTGGGGAGCTACGTGGACTGCTTCCAGGAGGAGATGACCCAGGTCCAAGAGATGTCAGGGAACACCCTGATGATGGCCTTCACCCTAGGGCTGCAGTAGGATTTCTTCAGAATGGAGTTGAAGAGGGTGTCGCCCCTCTTCTACGAGGAGCTGATGGAGAGGGCGGCAAGTGAAGTCGACGGGGAAGTGTCGAACCCAGAGTTTGCCCGGAAGCTGGCCAGGTGGGACACGGAGGAAGAGAGGCCAAGAGGTGGCAGAGGCCAGGAGGAGAGAAGAGCTGAACCCCGATAGAGGGAATAACATCAGCAGCTGCCCAGGTGGGGGGGGGGGGGGGGAGGAGCCGAACCATCAGCTAGGTTGGAGGCCAGAGTGGCAAGATCAAGGGCTGTAGAGAGGTCTTTATGGGGGAAACAACCGCCAAGGAGCACAAGGCCGATTTTACCCTCAAGGTGGGAGGCAGGGCCAGAGACCACCTCTCCCTGGCCAGAACCAGGCTATGACTATAGCTATGAGGGAGAGGAGGAGAGCAGCACGGAGGAGGAGAAGCGATGTTAGAGTGGAGTTGCCCTACTATGACTTCCATCAAGAGGAGGGGCACCCACAGCCACGTGCCCGGAGTTCCTCGAGATGAGAGGGAACAAGGAGCAGCAGCAGCAGCAAGACCGCCAGAGAGTGCAGATCAAAGAAGTCCTGCCTCAAGCGGAGGAGGACAGGTGTGAGGACCGGGCCAATGTTGGGGCCCGGGGAGGGTTCAGAGTGATCCATGGGGGGTGGGGGTAGAGGCTTCCCGCAAGGCAAGTCTCCACACCATGTACCGCAGGAGCGTTGGCTCCACATCCCAGACCCCACCCCCGGAGGAGAAGATCACCTTCTAAAGGAGGGATATGCCAAACCATGAGGACCCCTTCTGCAACGCGCTAGTCATCCAGACAGCAGTCGAGAACTTCACCGTCTCCCGGATCCTCATCGACAACGGGAGTTCGGTCAACGTCATCTTCAAGAAGGCATTTGACGCGATGAAGATAGAGGCCAAGAGGGTGCTGGCCTCGGATGGACCTTTGTTTGGGTTCTCGGGGGAGAGGAAGGAGGTCGAAGGAGGAGTGACACTCCATGTCACTTTGGGGGGGGGGGCAGTCCCGCACCTGCAGGTTCGTCATCGTGGACGCTCCCAGCAGCTACAACGCCATCTTTGGGCAACCCCTCATCAGTACCTTCCGCTGCGTCCCCTCGTCCTTCCACCAATGCCTGAAGTTCAACGCCGAGGGGATCCCGGTCCGGGTTCGGGGAGACCCCAAGATGGCTAGGGAGTGCTACGTTACGACGGTGAACTCCATCTCTTGGCAGGAGGGGGCCGAGGAGATGGAGGGGAGAATGGAGGAGGCGGAGCAGGAGGTAGTGGAGATGGAGGTGGAGAATCGCACCCAGGTGGGGGTGACGTAGGAAGTCCAGGAGCTGACCAGAGTCATGGCCATGGAAGAGGCTGAGGAGGAAGTTCCGGCCCTGGGTGGGGAAGACGTTGGAAAATGGGGGAGCAATCTAGGCTGGAGGCTGCAGAGGAGGTGGTGGAGATGGAGGTTCTCACCCTCGAGAGTAGGGTGGAGAAGGTCCGCATCAGCGGGGGGTTGACCTCAGCAGATCATGAGAGGATGCTGGAGTGCATCCAAAAGAACATGAACATCTTCGCCTGGAGCGCCGCAGAGAAGTCAGGGATCGATGCGAACATCGCCTGCCACTGCCTCAAATTGGACCCAAAGGCTCGCCCCATCCAGCAGAAGAAGAGGTCCATCGCGGACAAGCTGGCCGAGCCCATCAGGGAGGAGGTGGCCAAGCTCCTCAAGGCTGGCTTTGTACCCGAAATACAATACCCCGCCTGGGTGTCCAATGTAGTAATGGTCAAAAAAAGAGACAGCCGGTGGCATATGTGTGTTAATTTTTCTTTACTCAATAAATCGTGTCCTGAGGACTGTTATCATTTGCCTCGGATCGACGCGCTGGTGGACTCAGTCATCAGTTTTCCTTTAATGAGTTTTTTAGATGCATTTTCAGGTTACCTCCAGATCAGGATGCATCCACTCGACGTCAAAGATATCTCCTTCATCACGGGGGATGGGTGTTACTGCTACAGAATGATGCCCTTTGGGCTAAAGAATGCAGGGGCGACGTACCAAAAAATGATGGATAGGGTCTTCCGAGAACATAAGGGGAGGAACCTGGAGGTTTATGTGGATGACCTTATTATCAAGAGTCGAGACGTGGACTCTTACCTCCGGGACCTGGAGGAGACTTTCACCACCATAAACAAGTACAAGATGTGGTTTAACCCCCTGAAGTGTGTCTTCGGGGAAAGCAGGGGGAAGTTCCTGGGCCATCACCTTACTCCTGCAGGTGTAGAGCCCAACCCTGACAAGGTGAGGGCGATCATGGAGTTGGCATCGCCTCAGAACGCCAAGGAAGTGCAACGGTTGACAGGGAAGCTGGCAGGGTTGAGCAGATTTCTCTCCCGGGCCGAAGAGAAGTGCTCCCCCTTCTTCAAAGCATTGAGGGGGGGGGGGAGGGGTGGGGGGGGGGGTGGGGTCAGACGTTCGAATGGACTAAGGAATGCGAGAAGGCATTTCAAGCCTTGAAGAAGCAGTTGACTCAGGCCCCCCTGCTCCAAAGGCCAAAGGAGGGGGAGGATCTGTCTTTGTATCTTGGGGTCGGAACAGAGGCCTTGAGCTCCGTCCTGGTTCGGGAAGAGGAGAAGAAGCAACTCCCCATATATTATGTGAGTCGGGTCCTGAGGAAGGCAGAGCTCCGGTATCCCATTTTGGAGAAGCTGACCTTCGCTCTGGTCATCTCGACTCGTAGACTTCGGCCCTACTTCCAGGCACACTTAATCCGAGTAGTAACTGACCACCCCCTCCGCAACATCTTCGAGGGGGTGGAGTATTCGGGCTGATTGGCCAAGTGGTCGGTAGAACTGAGTGAGTTCGACATCTCCTTTATCCCCCGTCTCTCGATCAAGGCCCAAGCAATGACCGACTTTCTGGCTGACTATGTGGTTGAGGTGGCGGAGATGGAACTCACTCACCCAGTTCCCTAGAAAATGATGGTAGACGGCGCTTCAGGGAAGCATTACCTAGGGGTTGGGGTGATCTTAGTAAGCCCCCAGGGAACAAGAATCGAGCAAACAGTAGTGGTGCACTTTCTCATCACCAACAACCAGGCCGAGTATGAGGCAGTGATCGCAAGGCTGCGTATGGCCAGGGAGCTGGGGGGTACTTGATGTGGAGGTCCTCACTGACTCCATGGTGGTCGCTTCCCAGATCAACGGGGAGTTCGAGGCAAGGGAGCCTACCCTCCAGTTTTACTTGACAAAAGTAAAGGGGGTCATTGGCACGTTCCAAACCTTTTCCATCCGGCATGTGCCCCGGGAAGAGAGTGAGCAGGTGGATCAACTGGCAAAGTATGGTCCCTGGGTGGCGGGCACCATTTCCGACCTATTCTGCCCTTCCATCGAAGAAGGAGAGCTGATGGAGGTGGATCAACACCCCTCATGGATGAACTCATTCACGAACTTCCTTTCCATGAGAGAGTATCAGGAGGGGATGGATAAGAAGAAACTCAAGTACAAGTCGGCGTACTATCTCATGTGCGATGGGCAGCTGTACCGAAAGATCCTCTCAGGGATGTTGGCACGTTGAGTGGCTGAGAGGGAGGTCCAAAGGATCTTGGAGGAGGTCCACTCCGGAGAGTGTGGGAGTCACTCCAGGAGTCAGACCCTGGAAGGGAGGATTGTCAGGCAAGGGTATTTCTGGCCTACCTTGGGCCACGACGCGGTAGAGTTCAAAAAAAGTGCCACAAGTGCCAGTCATATGCCCCCTCCAATTATAACCGGCCCAACATCTCATAAGTATTACGGCCCCCCTGGACCTTCGTCATCTGGGGAATGGACTTGGTGAGGCCTTTCCCACAGGACAGCGGGTAGAGGAGGTTCTTACTCATCATGATAGATTATTTTTCTAAGTGGGTGGAGGTGAAGGCTCTGGCTAAGGTGACCTCCCAGGTTATCAGGAATTTTATTTGGGGGGAGATCATCTGCCGGCACAGGTTGTCGCAAGCCATTGTCACGGACAACGGACCTCAGTTTGTCAGCGCCGAGTTCATCAGCTTCTGCGGGAAGCTCGGGATTGATCTCAGATTTGCCTCAGTCCATCACCCTAGGAGCAACAGGCAGGTAGAGGCGGCAAATAAAGTCATAGTGAACCTCCTGAAGAAAAAAGTTGAGAACTTGAAGGGTAGATGGGTGGAGCAACTCCCCTCAGTTCTTTGGGCCCTTATAACCACCCCCAACACCGCCACAGGAGAAACCCCCTTCAAGCTTTCCCATGGATGCGAGGCAGTGCTTCCAATCGTGTTCAAGGTCCGAACGCCTCGGGTGGTCGAGGCAGAGGCAGGCGGGGAAGAATGGCAAGTTGAAAATGAAAAGGAGCTGCGGCTCTCCCTTGATATGGTGGAGGAGGTACGCTACTTCTCCGTCATTCGCTAGGAGGAAGTGAAAAGAAGGATGGCTAAGTACTTCGACAAGCATGTCCGGGTCAAACAGTTCGCGGAAGGGGACTTGGTCCTGAAGAAGGTGGATGTCGCGAGAAGGTCAGCCGCTGTTGTGGGGAAGCTCAACCCCAACTGGGAGAGTCCGTACATTGTAAAAGAAACATTAAATTCAGGAGGGTGCCGCCTCCAGAATGTGGAGGGCGAGACCCTCAGTCTCACATGGAGCGGTGATGACTTGAAACGTTTTTTCCCTTTAAGCCATGTAAGTAACATTCTTTTTCTAATAAAACTTGATGTGCCAGTGCTCTCGTTGTGATTCATGAGAATGAGTGAAGTGTTCATTTGACAGACCCCGAGCAGATCCCGCTGTCAGGCTCTCACCTAGTAGGCAGGGCTGGATATCACTCGAGGGAGTTTACCCAGACCCCGAGCAGATCCCGCTGTCAGGCTCTCACCTAGCTGGCAAGGCTAGAAGTTACACGAGGGAGTCTACCCAGACCCCGAGCAGATCCCGCTGTCAGACTCTCACCTAGATGGCAGGGCTGGAAGTCACTCGAGGGAGTCTACCCAGACCCCGAGCAGATCCCGCTATCAGGCTCTCACCTAGCCGGCAGGGCTGGAAGTCACTCGAGGGAGTCTACCCAAACCCCAAGCAGATCCCGCTGTCAGGCTCTCACCTAGCTGGCATGGCTGGAAGTCACTCGAGGGAGTCTACCCAGACCCCGAGCAGATCCCGCTGTCAGGCTCTCACCTAGCTAGCAGGGCTGGAAGTCACTCGAGGGAGTATACCCAGACCCCGAGCAAATCCCGCTGTCATGCTCTCACTTAGCTGACAGGGCTGGAAGTCACTCGAGGGAGTCTGCCCAAACCCCGAGCAGATCCCGCTGTTAGGCTCTCACCTAGCTAGCAAAGCTGGATGTCACTCGAGAGTCTCCCAAACCCCAACCAGATCCCGCTGTCGGGCTCTAACCTAGCTGGCAAGGCTGAATATCACTCGAGAATATACCCAGACCCCGAGCAGATCCCGCTGTCGGGCTCTCACCTAGCTGGTAGGGCTGGATATCGCTCGAGAGAGCCTCACCCTCTCCAAGAGTTATTCGAAAAGATCAGTCCTTTCCTGAGGGTATGGAGAAGCCCTTACAAGCGAGCCGGGGCTTGCGAGCCCAGCTCGACAGAAAGGAGGCGAGCCTCCGAAGAAGGCGAGCTCCAGCAACGCACCCCACCCCCTCCAATTTTACTTGTGAAATTCTTTGGCTTGACATAGACGAAAAAGGAGGCAGATCGCGAGCGAGCTGGGTGGCGGCGAGTCCTAGCGCGATGAGTGGTCTCCCGGGTTGCCTAGAGGTGGCGAGCTCTCAGGATCAGTTCACAAGTACGAGTCCTAGCATGCATTCTAACAGCAGGTTCTATCCTAACACATCCCCTCAAGGAGGAGAGCTCACGTGCAAACATATCGCATTAAGGTGCAAGAAAAAGAAGATAGGATAATATGTTTTGCATTATCAATATTTTAGTTATAAAAAAAGGAGCTCGCCTAGGCGAGGTTACAAAAGGGGGGGGGGGGGAAGAAAAGTGCACACAAAAGAAAGGAAAAGGGGAGGGTCAGCTCTCACCTCCTCCCCCGGATTGGCGATCTTCGCCCGCTCCTCCAGATGGATCATCCTTATAATCCTTCCCGAAGAGCAGATCAAAGTTGTCCTCCTTCTCGCTGGGTGGCGTGGGCGGGAACAGACTTGGCATGAGGTCTCGGGTCGTGACCTCCTCTCAGCCCTCCACCAGCACCCGTATGTCCTTCATGATCTGCAGTGTGCATTCGGCAGATTCGATCGAGTTGACCCGCAACCTTTCCATGACCTCAGCCTCGCCGAAGATCCTCGGGCTCTTGTATGGGAAGTGGGGCTCGCTGCCACCCGGAGGGAGGAAGGCTTCCGCCTGGCGGATGATCTCGCCATGGAGCCCCTTGTTCTCCTCGCTCAACTTCGCATTTTACCCTCCAGCTTGGTGGTGCGAGCCTCTAACTCGACGACGCGAGCCTCCAGCGCGGCGGAGTGAGCACGCAGCCGGTTGTTTTCTTCCTCCAGCCCGATGGAGCGAGTCCGTATCTCCCTAGCGGCCTCGGCATCCTGTGAGGCAAAACGGGTAAGTAAATCTAAGGCGGAAAAATTCCAAGTAATAAGAGAAAGGGGTGATCAGTGCTTACCAACCCGTCAACGCCTTTGGCGAGTAAATCCTCGGCATTGCCGAGCCTCCTCTCCAAGTCGACGACCTTGTCTTGGGCAACGTCGCGCTTCTGCTCAGCCTTCTGCAGGAGGTAGCTGAGGTTGAAGCCGCGACGGACCACCATGTGGTGTAGCTCCAGTGCCCGCATATGGGCCTACAAGCCCTCGTGGTCGAGTTGGCGCAAGGTCATGCGCTTGTAGGCCGCGACATCCTCGCGCCCGTAGAGGCTGAAGCTGAGCGTGTAGGCGTGACCGGAGGAAAGCTGACGGTCAGTCCAGGAGGGTTGGAGGGTGGAGACGGAGATCCGGTGGGCCGACTCATCCCATTCGACCACGGGCTCGCCGGCCGAATCCTTCCACCTTCCCCCAAGGCCGAAGAGGGGGTGACTCTTTGGCGGACCCGGCTCACGGGCGGAGGTCTTCTTGACCGCAGGAGGAGCGGAGGGCTCGCCTCCCTCCTGCCATTTGTCAGTTGCCTCCTTTAGCGGCTCTCCGACGATCCATCTGAGGAGGGCTCGGGCGAGCTCATGTATTTTTGTTTTTGATGTTGTTGTTGTTGTATCGCCTGAGAAACCGCCGCCGCCTTCATCTTCTTCTACGGAGGATTACGTCGAGGCGACTTGGACCCCGCGGAGTCAACCCGCTTTTTGCCGGATGAGGGCTTGGACGATGACGGCTCATCTCGGCAGGCGGCTGCAGCTGCTTTCTCACGGGCGAGGGGGTAAGGGAGTAGCCCCGAGTCCACGAAGAGCGGGTTCTCGGGGATAAGTCGCTCCCCTGCACAAGAAACTTGGTCAAAAAAATTCTATTGTTTCGGCGAGCTTGGAAAGAGGAAAAGTATGAAGTATACCTTTGCCGGGATGGATGGGGAGGAGCGAGTCGAGGCCCCTTTGAAGGAAGGCAACCTCGAATTCTTTGTGGAGAAAGAACTTGTGGAGCTCGACATCGTTGTCGGAGACGGTGGGGGGTCGGTATACCTCCTCGCCCTTCTGTTGTGGCGAGTTAGGGACGTTGCCAAGGTCGCCCTTGATGAAGACGATCTTCATCATCCAATTATGAAGCTTGTTCGCGATCTCGCGAACTCTGATGAAGGAACCCCTGAAGTAAGCGACGCCGTCGGGAGTCGCCTTGTAAGTGAAGAGTTTCCTGAACACGGTCAGGTTGAACTCTATTCGCTCCCTGCGGAGGAAGCATGTGAATGTCACCATCATGACGATGAAGTTCGAGTTGAGTTGCGCGGGCACCACGCCGTAGTATTTCAGGATCTGGCGGATCTCCGGCCAGAGTGGTAAACTCAACCCCACCTCGAAATGCGAGATGGGGAAGGCGAGCTCCTGGGGGGTAGAATGTGTTGATGGCCTCGCCCAACCTGGGTCGGCACGCCTCAAAGCTGGGGGCACGAAGCCGCCAGTGAACTCTGCGAACTCCTCCTCAGTTGTGCTCACCTCAAAGAAGCAGTAGTCGATGAAGTGCTGAGCACATTTGGAGCGGCCGTCAGAATCGGGATTGGTCTTACCCATGCTCGCGAAAGGTTTAGGGTGTGAATACAGGTAGGAAGAAGGCGAGAAGAGGGGGGTATAAAATCAATAAAAGCAGTAAGCCTGGGTTGGTAAGAGGGGCCTATTTATAGAAAAGGAGTCCAAGGTTGAGCCGACCGATCAGTCCGGCTCGCCTGACTCAGCTCGGCGACCCCAGCTCGCTGACTTCCAGGATCTGTCATATCACATGCCAAACGCAATATATTTGAATAGCAAGCAATAAAATCTAAGAATATTCTAAGTTATTACAGACCAAGGGGATGATATTGTTCAAAGAAATCAAATGCAGCAGAAGAAAGAAGCAACAAGTTCGATATATGCGCGAGCTGAGGGGGTAAGAGGCGAGTGCCGGTAGGCCTGATAGGGGGGCCGTTCTCTACCTACCCCGACCTCACGTCTCCTTCCCCGCAGGTCGGCATGAATCGCGGAGCTCGCAGATCCTTCCCAAGCTCCTGCGAGCAGCCTGAAGGCTCTCGTCTAGCTCATCCAAAAGAGGTGAAAGGGACATCGCCTCACCTGTCGGGTCGTCCCTCGCCTCGCCTACTAGCCACGCGCACTCCCGCTGCAGCACCTCGTTGTCCTCCCGCAACCGGTGAAGCTCACGTACCAGCTTCTTGAAGACCTCAATTCCTCGCCTCGTCAGCTCGGTACCCTCCAGCTCAGAGTCCAGAAAGGACTCTAAAGTTTTCGGGGAAGGAAGGGGCGAGTAGCAAGCCCGCTCCAAGGATTCGTCAGCCTCAGATTGACTGGGTGGCTGCAAGGGTAGTTGAACATTAGTATGAAAGGCGAGCATGCCAGGACGACTACGGGATGAGAACCACTGAAGGTCAACTTGCCTGACGAGCTCGGCGCCTCGAAGGAGATGCGGGGTGGAGGCATCTTCAGATTTTTGTCGCGGCCCGGAGGGTGTGTTTTTGGCGGAAGGAGGCTGAAGCCCGGCACGGGGATAGCTTTAGCGCCTCCTCTCGAAGTCCCAGTGAGCTGAGAGAAGAGAATGCGGGCTGGCGAGCCCGGCCTCTGCGAGTCCAACCCCAGAGTCCTAAAGGGCGGGGACAGGTCGCGTCGACGAACCTCCGGAGTTTTGAACCACGGGTCGTCAGGAGGAATATAGGCTCGCGGAGAGGTGACCTCGCCGTCCCCCCGTCGGATGTCCTGGTCGGTGCAGAGGTCAATGAAGTTTCTCTCCTTCTCAGGGGCAGGCAGAGTGGAGGATCCGGCCTCAGGCTCCAGGGTCGTTTTTAAGTCTTGGAAGATGTGCTCGGCCGCTCGGGCACATGGCTTCGCCCTCTTAGCATAATTGAACTCTGTTGGGACGCTCTGCGAGATGTTAAGAGGAACATCGGTCAAGTTGGCGACGCGAGTAGAGGAGACCTCGCAATCCTCTCTTGGAATTCCTTGGGGATAGGCATCGCAACAAGTTTAGAGCAAAGGGAATGATAAAGGTCACCGAGGTACGCAGGTGCATATTTATAGCTGCTGGTGGATCCCACCGAAAGATTCTATGGCTCCTTCCACACTCGCCGAATCCCGCGGGATTGGATGTTTCTTTCCGAGCTTGTGCCAACCTTGTAAAGAGCGGGGATTGTGTACAACCCCGTATCCGGCGAGTGGGTCAGCAGGAGCCAGACCGGCCAAATCGGGCAGTCTGAGTCCCTGGGCAAGCTCAGCAGGGAGGAGAGCTCTGCAGCCCCCGACTCGCCCAGGCATGGGGGGATGTTTTTGAGAGGCGAGCTTGCATGCGCCAAACCTCGATCATCGAGCTCAAGCCGTTCGTCGAGCTTTGGGCCGTTCGTCGAGCTCTGGGCCGTTCTTCAAGCTCTGGGCCGATCGTCAAGCTCTGGGCCGATCGTCGAGATCTGGGCCGTTCGTCGAGCTCTTGGCCGTTCGTCGAGCTTTGGGCCGACCGTCGAGCTCTGGGTCGTTCATCGAGCTCTGGGTCGTTCATCGAGCTCTGTGTCGATCGTCGAGCTCTGGCCGCTCGTCGAGCTCTGGGCCGTTCGTCGAGCTCTGGCCGTTCGTCGAGCTCTAGTCCGTTCGTCGAGCTCCGGGCCATTCTTCGAGCTCTGGCCGTTCGTCGAGCTCTGGGCCGCTCATCAAGTTCAGACCGTTCAACGAACTTGCGGCATGCGAGCAGGGCAGGCCGGGCCCGTAATTGCCTAAGGCCAAAGATAGGCGGCGAGTGCCAGCTCCATCGAGCACTCGCCGCCTCGGGCGAGTAGCAGGCGATCAGGGCAGGCCGAGCCCTACTCGCCAAAGGCCGAGCGAAAGTGGCGAGTGCCAGCTCGATTCGACGAGTTGGTAGTGAGGAGTGACATCCTGGAGGAACCTATTGCGATCGCGTCCAGATTTAGAGCCAGATTGAGGGCTGAGATATGACGAGAGCTCATCCCACACCGCATTGAGACGATTGAGCAGGTGTTCCATCTCGCACTAGAGTATGATAACAACCTACGCCTCGCGGGGCTGAGTATGATTACACACCTATCTGACGCCCCACATTGCACTCCATCTGATACTAACAACAAGACTATTGTCCCGGGAGTCCCTAGACCCGAGCCAGACCAGTGCTTTTGATGCTTGGGTAGAGGGCACATAGCTGCTCAATGCCCTATGAGGAACCTACTGATTGAGGACGAGGGTGAGGCAGATGACGCGATGGTAGAGGAGATTGCCGCTGAGGTTGGAGATGGTTGGGAAAGCGACGCTGAGATATCGTTAGAGTTGGGAGTCATCCGTCACCTCCTGCACACCCCGCGTGCTGAAGAGGATTGGCGCGCCGCACATAGATTTTTTACACAAATTTTCAGAGTGCAGGCGACCCATGCAAACTCACCATCGATAGTGGCAGTTGAGTGAATATCGTGGCGAAGAGAGGTTTAGAGAGGATACATCTGTCTGCCGAGCGTCATCCACATCCTCATCGCGTCCTCTGGGTGGATAAGTCGGCCATTCAGGTCACATAGAGTTGTCTTGTGCCGATTCAACTAGCATCCATTGAGGACAAGGTTTGGTGCGACGTCATCCCGATGGACGTTGCACATGTTCTTCTGGGTCGTCCCTGACTTTACAATCGCGATGCTACTTGTTATGGCCGTTCCAACAGTGTATCTTCTTCGATAAGGGATGAAAGATCACCCTTACCCCGACCCAGCCTCGGGATCCCCCCAAGTGCCAGGTCGAGTCATCCATTAATGTCGGGTTAGCTAGACGTACCTATGCATATCTTGAGGAAGGGTGATTTCCCACGTGAGAGCTTAGAGCTGGGAGTTATGTACATGGTGGCCGCCGCCTTGGCTTCTGACACCACCATTGAGTTGGAGAGTGAGGATCCCGACTTTCGACACCTGCTGGCCAAGTTTACTGACATCATGCCTGAGGAGCTCCTCGATGAGCTCCCTCCCATGAGGGATATCCAACATGCCATCGATTTAGTCATGGGGGCATCTTTGCCCAACCATCCCCACTATCGCTTGAACCCGACGGAGCATGCCGAGCTGAAGCGGCAGGTTGACGATCTTCTTCAGAAGAACTTTATTCGGGAGAGCTTGAGTCCGTGCGCCGCTTCTACCCTTCTTACCCCGAAGAAGGATGAGAGTTGGTGCATGTTTATAGATAGCTGTGTCATCAATAAAAATACGGTGAAGTATCGTTTTCCAATTCCCCGTCTCGTCGACCTCCTCGATGCGATGACTGGTGACCAAATCTTCACGAAG
Organism: Platanthera zijinensis; assembly: GCA_039513925.1. Classification (NCBI taxonomy): domain Eukaryota; kingdom Viridiplantae; phylum Streptophyta; class Magnoliopsida; order Asparagales; family Orchidaceae; genus Platanthera; species Platanthera zijinensis. The sequence goes on from CM077096.1 coordinate 21,927,368, forward strand.
ATCGACCCGCGGAGCGGGTACCATCAGATTAGGGTTCGAGAAGGTTGCGAATGGAAGACGACTTTCAAAACAAAAGATGGCATGCATGAGTGGTTGGTTATGCCGTTTGGACTATCGAACGCGTTGAGCACATTCATGAGAGTGATGATGCGGATTCTTCGGCCTTACATGGGCAAGTTCCTAGTGGTCTATTTTGACGATATCATGATTTATAGTCGAGATCACACAGAGCACTTTGGACGCATTCGATTGGTATTCGACCTCCTTTGGAAGGAGCACTTTTATATCAACTTGAAGAAGTTCTCCTTCTTGACTTCGTCGATACAATTCTTAGGGTATATCATCTCGCAGTCCGGTATTACGGTTGACCCCGATAAGGTCAAATCAATTCGCAAGTGGCCTGTCCCGACCAATATCCACGAGGCCCGGAGCTTTCACAAACACGCTATCTTCTACAGGAGGTTTGTTCGAGGGTTTAGTTCGATCATGACCCCTACTACGAGTTGCCTCTGCAAGGGGGAATTTTCCTGGACCGCAGCGGCCACTCGAGCATTTGAGGGGAAAAAAGGAAAGGCTATCAATTGCTCCTGTATTGCCCCTTTCGGATTTCTCAAAGGCTTTTGAGGTATTATGTGATGCGTCTGGAGTGAGCATCAAAGGAGTACTGAGCCAGGAGGGTCATCCAGTTGCTTACTTCAGTGAGATATTGAATGAAACCCGACAGAAGTACTCCAATTATGATCAAGAGTTCTACGTCGTCGTACATACACTCCGAAACTGGCGTTACTATCTCCTACACAAGGAGTTTGTCCTGTATTATGATCATCAGACCCTGCGATATCTGAACTCACAGAAAAAGTTAGGTCACTATCACGCGAAATGGGTAGAGTTCATGCAGGAGTATCACTACGTTCTCCAAATATCATTCGCCGCGACAATACCGGGGGAAGAAGAAGATCCGCTGCATGTAGAACCTCCGTTCTGGGTCCAGCAACAGCGCCAGGAGGGTCGTTCCCCGGTAGAAGATTAGCGTGCGGTGCTGGTCGGGGACTTATTTTCACTGGTTAAGCAATGACCTTAATTAAGGTCCGGTTCATACGATCGTAACCGCTTGACCGGTGAAAATAAGTCCCCCCCCCCCCCCCAAACGGAACCTAGGTCTGTTTGATGAAGGAGTGAAAATGGTTTTGTTGAGTCCAAATCAAAACAGACCAAAACAAAGGCAAACAAATAGTTACATTGGGACTGTGAAAACTCAAAACAAAAACTGGCTATGAAAATGGTGCAAACGAACCGGACCAGGGTTTTTAAAGAAGAAACAAACGTCATCCATATACGCACGGGTTAAACCGTCATTCGTTAAGGATTCCCTAACAAACATCATCCGTTTGAACATAAAAGTGGACGAAGTTCCTTAGATGGGCTTTAATGAATGACAATTTAACCCCTCATGTTCATGACCGTCATCACCATGCCAAACGGAACCAAAGTCGAGGATAACTTTGAACTGCCTAAGAAGAACTGAAGAACCTTCTCGCATACCAAATAGGTTCGTAATCATAACGGAGCCCTTATTACAATAACATTTGATATTATTTTCATTGTGTTTAATATTATTCTTTTGATATAATTGACAGGTTCCCTTAAAATACAAATAAATCTACGCCGGAGTTCATAGCCTACAATCTCGACCGGCTCACCAAATGACTCACCTTGACCAGCACAACCCCAACAGCAGGAACCCGCGCGCACGCATGCCCTTACGGGAGCGCAAGCGCGTGGCAGTGCACGCCCCAGCAGTGTTGGCCGGGGGGCACATGCGCAGCAGCAAATGGCCCCTCACTCCTGCCATGTGCGCGCTCCTAGCGCTCCTCCACCGCCGCCACTGCTGGCAGCAAGCTTGTCCAAGCTGCCGGCCGTGTTTTTCAAAAATTGGTTATTCAGATGACTGAAATCATATTTTTTATTCGCCCGTTAATGTAAAAAGTGTACGTAATTATCATCCATAAACCCTAAAAACTATAAAATGGGTCTTAGGTCTTCATTTGCACTGATAGAAAAACATAGAGTGAAGAAACCTTTGAGGTTTTCTGACGAGAGTTGGAGAGAAATTTAACTGAGAGACCAGAAGACTCATTTCATTGCTCAACCTCCCGCTCACCACACGTTTTTCGTGTGCTTCTCCGACGTCAATTATGCTCCAGTAAACGTCTTCGGTGCACCGTTCCAGAACGTGCTCAGCTCCGCCAAAACATCTTGTAAACGAGAGGTGTCATGTCCCTCTCTGAACTGGTCCTGGCCCCATATTTTTTCCCTTTCCGTGATTTTCACGTAAAAATCTTGTCGTCTGCTGCTAGTTCTCCTTTTTGACTGTATGCACATTCGGCTCACTCTCAAGGTAAGACGACCCATTTCGATCGATCCGCGAGAAATCTCAACAACCCGCCACAATAATTTTTATATGTTTGCACCAACCCTAGCTCGTAGCAAACTGAGAGCTGAATTTGTGTGTTTTCCAAAAATTTCTCGTAGATTATTATTGATTAATTAATTGCACAGAAATAGGGATTCATTTACGTATTTTCCCCTTCAAGAAAATGCAGAACATGATAATTCAATTACACGTTAATTTTGCTTTTGGAAGAAGATATATAATTGACAGAGCCCATGTCATGCAGATAAGATGGACGCATCTTTCCCCACTTTCAAAGTGGAATTCAGCTTTCCAGCTTTTTTGCTTCGCCATTCTTCATAATTCAAATCTCTTTTAAGGAGAATTTTTTTTGAGTAATTTGGAGACGAAATTATTGCGATGTTGTCATATGGTAGCGCATATATCAATTTATCGAAGTGATATTATCTTGCATTTGTATTTGATTGTAGGGATATCCTCTATATCTTATTTTTTATATGCCCAGATATCGTATACGATATTCAGACGATCAAAATGTGAATGCAAAATAAACAAAAATGATCTCATTGCGATCAAAAAATGATCGCAAATATGCGTTACTACCACATGACCGTATCGCAAGAATCCCGTCTCTAAATCTGAAGACGTGGACCGGACCCAACAAGTTGGGAACAATAGCAATGCACGCTTTGAAAGCAAATAGTGCTTGCATCTTTGAAAGCATGACGATTGCGGCATGCATTTTCCATTTCAAAATCCGGGTGAGACTAATCTTGGCATGCTTTTTTTGGTTCATGTTGGACCGTCCAACACACTCCCTCAGCGTGAACCTTCCTCTGATACCATATTAAATCACCACACACATTTTCTATTTCAAAACCCGGGTCAAAGATAGGAGAGGCGGGGCCTATTATAAGCACGAGTGGACCGTCTGGATAGACGGTGTGAGACTAATCTTGACATGTCTTTTTTGATTCATGTTGGACCGTCCAACAATATAGACTGAGTATTAATCCAAAAGTTTTATATAAAAAATTGTCTTCAGAAACTGATTTCATAGTTTTTTATATTCAAAACGTCATTATTATGGAATTACAAGTAATTTACATCTAAATATAAATTGATGTGAAAGGACTGAATAATCTTATAACTCTATACTGTGAGTTAAATAATTACTTTTATTCTTAAAACAAGTTTTGACTATTTGAATGCAATAAAATAGGTATACAAATTCATATCCTCGAGCACATTCGATCATGTATGTTGAAATATAAACATGTTAGTGTTAGATATATTATATTATGTCCGCACGTGTCGAGATCGACTCGGAGCGTGTTTATGAGTTCGTGTCGTTCTAGGGTTAGGCTCTACGCTGGAGGTACTATACTATATATACATATTCCAAACTCAATAGGCATACGTAGAATACTTGAGTGGAAACTACTCAACAGTTAGTAGTATTTAAAAATTTTGCGACGTTTTGAATAGACGTTAGAAAGAGAGTTAGTCGTACATTTGAGTCAAAATTTGTTCAAATAAATCACATCATTTTCACAAAGATTTTCTCATTGCTCAGCATTTTCCCCCCAATATTTTCTCCAAAAACTTATTATCAAAGGCATAGGCGGACCCATCTTAAGACACGGTAGGGCACGTGCCCGACCGTATTTTTTTGGCAAAAACACACTAGGGCTTCTTCATTTCTTCCCTTGAGCGTTGGACGCCTTATTTTTTTTTTAAAAAAATATGGGAATAGACAACAGTTTATATATAAATCGTTGTCTATACTCGAATAGACAACGATTTATATATAAACTGCTGTCTATTATACTCTGAACCCTAGAATAGATAGCGGTTTACATATAACTCGCTGTCTATTCTACATTGAACCCTAGAATAGACATCGGTTTATATATAAACCGTACCGTTGTCTATTCTAGGGTTCAGAGTATAATAGACAACGTCTACTGGTGACGCTTGTCTGCCATCTGCGAGTCTTCCAACTTCCAAAGACCAAGTTCCACAGCTTCTGCCCGACGGTATACAGTCAACCGACTCCATTTCTTCGATTCTGGCGGCGTCCGTGTCTCCACATGCCTTTATGGCTTTCTCCCTTTCTAGTTTATTCGATAGTTCGATCCTGCTTGGCTTATTTCAAGAACTTAAATTCCTAATTTTTTTTTCTTGTTTCACTTTTTTCCAGATCTAGAGACTAGAGCATCAGTCATCATCAGATTACAATTTCAGATTTCACCCGATATTCACCTTCAGAAATTAGAGGTCGATTTCTGATCTTGTTGCCTTGTTGGTCTAAACTTTCTTTAGTATTCACTGGATAGTCTGGATCTTCATTCTTCGGTATTCACGTCCAGAAATTGGCGGTCAAATTTTTTTCATGTTTGGCTATTTCTTCAATATTCACTGGACTGGATAGTTTATTAATTCCTAATCAATGTGGTTATTGTTTTATCTCTTTGCTAATTGTCTTTAAAAACCATAAAGATGTGGCGTAATTTCATCGAATTAGAATTAATTTCACAATCTATTAGGTGTAGATTGTTTTCTTATGTGAAATTGAGATTTATAGTCTAGTTTTCTAGCCCCACCATTGTACTGACCAGTGTGACCTCTATAATGTAAGAATGAACAATTCATAATTTGATTCAATGATCATAATCATATATTATTTCTGATTTAAATGATATAATAAAACTTTTCTGTCAGAAGTCAACCATAATTTTTTTAACCTCTTTAATTTTTTGTTTACCTCTTTAATTCTTTAGTATTCACTTTGATTTTGTGAAACAATTAAGTTTTCTTTGCTTTTTAGTAGTGAAATTCAATGGAGATTTTTTTTTTCAAAAGCAAGATGAAATCAAGCTTCTGAAGAATTACAAATGACAGTTTCATATGATAAAAGAAATCGAGCTGAGTTCGACTTATTAAAGGATTTACTGGGGGATCCGGGATTGAGACAATCTATAAACTCGTATGATGTAAATCTTCAAGACTTGATAAGAAGAAAGTATTTGCAGAATGATCATATATATTCAACCTTTATTAGAAAATTTTCCACAAACAGAAATTGGACAGAAAACCCGTCGTTTCAATAAGAACTGGTTTAATGAGTTTAAAGACTGGCTGAAATATAGCACAGCTAAAGATGCTGCATATTGCTATTATTGTTACATCTTTCCACAAAAAAAGGTTGCGAGCCTATATTTGTAAGCCGTGGTTTTAAATACTGGAATGATAGGACTATATTGGAAAAACACATTGGAACTCATAATAGTGCGCATAATAACTCTAAGAAGATGTGTGTAGCTTTGATGAATCAGAAACTAGGTATTGAAATTGCTTTTTATAGACAAGATGAAATGCAAAGTTCTCAATATCGTGCTCGTATGTCTGCATCGATTGATTGCATACACTTTCTTTTACGACAAGGGTTGTCTTTTCGTGGACATGATGAGTCAAAAGAATTTAGTAATCGAGAGAACTTTCTTGAACTTTTAGAATTTCTTACATTGCATAGTAATGAGATAAAGTCAGTGATATTAAAAAATACTCCTATCAATTGTCAACTATTATCTTCAAAGATCCAAAAAGAAATTATTTTTTGCATTGCAAATAAAGTAACCAAAGCTATTGTTAGAGATATTGGAGATAATTGCTTCACTATTTTGGTTGACGAATCACGTGATGTATCTACCAAAGAGCAAATGGTCGTTGTTTTACGCTATGTCAATATCAAAGGTCTCATAATGGAGCGTCTTCTTGGGTTTGTTCATGTTATAGATTCAAATGCTTTATCATTGAAGAATGTCATTGATAATTTATTTGTAAAACATGACCTAAGTATTTCAAAATTGTGTGGACAAGGTTATGATGATGCTAGCAATATGAGAGGTGAGTTCAAAGGACTTAAAACATTAATTTTACAAGAGAATAATTGTGCTTTCTACATTCATTGTTTTGCTCATCAACTCTAATTAATACTAGTAGCAGTGACAGAAGATCATTATGAATTTGCAGAGATTTTCACACTTATTAATCTTGTGTTGAATGTTGTTGGAGGCTCTTGTAAACGTCGTGATTATTAGAGCATTAAAAATTGATCGGGTTGCTAAAAAGCTTGGTTGCAGGGATTTAGAAAGTCGTCGAGGGGCCAATCAATCCCTTGAGTTGAAAAGACCAGGAAACACGCGATGGGGTTCACACTTCGGTACAGTTTTAAATTTTATTCGAATGTTCTCATCTATTATTGAAGCACTTGAATTTATCAAAATTGATGGAGCAAATGAACATCAAAGAGGAATGACTAATAATTTAATTAAAAGTCTCTCGACTTTTAGTTTTATATTCCTCATGCATTTAATGAAAAATATTCTAGCCAAAACAAATGAGCTATCACGAGTTTTACAGAAGAAAGATCAAGATATTGTTAATGCAATGAACTTTGTAAAGTTTTCAAAACAATTGCTGATTAATTTGAGAAATGATTATCTTGAATGGAACACGTTTATGAGTGAGGTTTCAACTTTTTGCACTAAACACTGTATAGAAGTGTCAAATATGGATGAAAAATATATTCAAGCAGGAAGATCAAGACGCAATGCACGAGATATTACAAATTATCATCATTTTCGTGTCAAAATCTTCAATTAATACAGTGTTCGATTAGACATTGAGTGAGTTAAATAACCGTTTTAATGAAGTGAATACTAAACTGCTTCTATGTGTTTCTTGTTTTGACCCATGTGATCAATTTGCTTCATTTAATAAACAAAAGTTGATTCGTCTTGCACAATTATATCAATCAGATTTTACATCACTTGAATTGCAAATACTAGAATGACAACTTGATATATATATCATGGACATGCGGTCTATGCCAACAGACACATTATCTAATTGTAAAAGAATTGGTGGACTTTTATAAATATTGGTAGAGTTAAAAAAACAAGATCACTTTAAATTGGTCTTCAGGTTTTTGAAATTGGCATGCCTTCTGTCGGTTGCGACTGCCAGTGTTGAAAAAATGTTTTCTGCCATAAAAATTATAAAAAATCACTTATGAAATAGAATGAGAGATGAATGGATAAATGACTGTATGATAGTTTATACTGAAAAAGATGTTGCTGATACTATTAGTAATGAGACTATCATTACACAATTTCAAAATATATGTCCACAAAAAGTGGCTTGTTCAATGGTATGAAAATATTACTTCTATTTTTAAAAGTTTTATTCACACTTTTATAATGTAATATTTTAACTCTAGTTAATGTCATTTTTTGCTTATTTTTGCAGGCACAGACATATTTTATATATTTCACAAACTTGTAAGTAAGGTATTAGGATTTTGAGGCTTTTTCTATGTCAATGCTTACTAACAATGTATTATAGTTTTATATATTTTTTGCATTTGTTGTTTTTTATTTATGAGTTTTTAGAAGTTTATAATTTCGAATTCATTATAATTCCATATTGTCATGTTAATGTTAGTAAGAAAATTATGAAATATTTTTAATTAGTGATTATATGTGGCCGAGCTGAGAAAAATCCTAGTTCCGCTCCTGATCAAAGGCAATGAAAAATCTTTGCACATCCATAATTGAGCGAAATTGCACTCATTTAAATATCCAATTTATACTATCTTGCAAGCCGACGAAAGTGATGAATGCATTGGTAATAATGTGAATGAGCGATATCTAAATAAGTAAACAAGAGTTAGAATTTACAAGAAACAACAAGTAGTCCAATATCAACCATTTATCCAATTGTTAAACGGAACACGAGTAACATCACAATCTAGTGATCTAAGCAACTATGCTCTTATTTTCTTCCAAAATATGTTGTCAAACAAGCTAACATATCTGTTGCCACTTGCCAGTAATATATACACTTAAATAAAAGTGAATTGTGTTTCCCTTGTAGTTCTTTCTTTTGTATTTTAACTTTTTTTGTTACTTTGATTGTCACAACAGTACTTTTTTGATCTGTCACTTTTAAGTATAACTCTGTTTTAGCTGACTATTAAGTTTGTTTGTACTTTGTTTGGGAATGACAAATTATAAACCCATTGCAATATTTATAGCCCAATCCACCAATGATTCTTACTTGGAAACATATTGAATGTGATAATTAAAGTGATTTCCAAGATGAATTTGTATAGATGAGTTTGACTCCTCATATGGCAATAATTTAATAGCAAGGTGTGAAATTTTACATCATCAAGTCAATATGATAACATTTAAGTCCAACTAAAAGAAGAAAAAATAGATACAATATTTAGGCTGCGTTTGGTGCGGTTTATCGCGACTTATTTGCTCCGGTGAGGTTGGACAAAAATATCATTGTCATAGAATGTATGTTTGGTATGACAAACATTACTAACGTTATCAAAAAAAAGTTTGGAGCATAAGATTTTGATATGACAATGATATTTTTTGTTCAACCTCACTGAAACAAATAAGTCATGATAAGTCGTGCCAAACACAACCTTAGAGGTGGATTTAATTCAAGAGTACTGTCCAAAACACCACCCCAGTGTTCGAGCATAAGGATGAGAGAAAAGACAATATCTACATATGGAGGCTGTGCGGGTGAGGCTCCGGTGAGGTTGGACAAAAATGTCATTGTTATAGAATGTATGTTTGGTGTGACAAACATTACTAACGTTATCAAAAAAAAGTTTGGAGCATAAGATTTTGGTATGACAATGATATTTTTTGTTCAACCTCACTGAAACAAATAAGTCGTGATAAGCCGTGCCAAACACAACCTTAGAGGTGGATTTAATTCAAGAGTACTGTCAAAAACACCACCCCAGTGTTCGAGCATAAGGATGAGAGAAAAGACAATATTTACATATGGAGGCTGTGCGGGTGAGGCTCCTACAATTCTTTAATGACATTCCTCTGGTTTGTTTTTGATGGGTGAGTACTGCTGCGTTTGTGGATCCATTATTATTAATCTACAACGAAAATCTGGAAGTAGGAAATAAGAAAATTTGGAGGCATCAAAACAGACTAATATATGCTTCTCCTTCTTCAGAATCTGAAGAAGCTAAGTCACTCTAACTCAGCTCTTCTCCTTTTGGGCAATGAAGTACCTTTCCTTCTTGCCCTTCTGGTGGTGGTGCTTCTTCTCCTCAAATTTCTTCCGTTCTTTCCTCTTGTCAGGACAATCAGCAATGACATGCCCAGTCTTGCTACAGCAATAAAAACAACATTAGATGAAAACTGTTTACTAGGTTTTGAATTATACCTGTCTCCCTTGGAGAACTTCTTGTCAAACTAGTGGTGATCCCTCTTATTGTGTGAATAGGAGGATGATTTGTTCTTCTACTGCTTCCTCTTCATCATCTTATTGAATTTCCTAGAGAAGACAGTAAACTCCTCATCTGAGATGTTGCTATCAGATGAGCTTCACTCAGAGCTGTCTGAATCAGTAGGCCTTCTAGGGGGAGAGGCAATCCTCTCCTTGCTCTTCTTAGAGCTCTTAGCTTTGAAGACCACAGTCTTTTCCTTGGCTTGAGCTCTGCTGGAGGTCTCCTCCTCCTTTCTGGCAGATAGTTGTATCACATAGGAGAGCAGCTTTCCAAACAATATGTGTGGAGGAGTTTCAGCTAGCTTGACCACCTCTCTGATGACACATATCTTATTATCCCCGTCTCTGGTTAGAGATCTGAGAAACTTATCATTCAGCTCATAGTTAATGAAGACTTTCTCATAGGACCTCAGCTCATTTACCACTCTGAAGAACTTTTCATAGAACTCAACTATGTTGTCCTTCTTGCTCTGTCTGAAGGCCTCATACTCTTGGTTAAGTAGGGATTTCCTGTCATCCCTGACTTCTTCTATGCCTTATATGTAGACAATCAATGTGTCCCACAATTCCTTGGAAGTTCTGTAGTGAACAAGGTTCTGTAATGTTGAATCATCAATGACACTCACTATGATATTTTGTGCCCTCTTGTCCATAGTTGCTAGTATGACCTCATCCTTGGTCATTTTAGAATATTTATTAGGTGTCTGGATATTGGAATCAAGAACTGAGACCTTTATGGGGATGAAAAGTCCCTCTTGAACAGTAATGAAAATCCTGGGGTCAGATGCTTCCATGAACTACGTACCTAACCCTTTCTTTCCAAATGCCAAAATTTCCTTTCTTGTAGATTGGGAACTTCATAGAACCCAACTCCTTATGGTTCTCTCCTGAACCCATAAGGAATATCAATAGCTACTCATGGAGATCAACTCAGACTGTTAAAACTTTTTTGAGCAAACTCCCTCTGATATCACTTGAAAGTCTTTAGTTTCAAGAGTAGCTAAACACCTAAAGGGGGTGAATAGTTTTTTCTTCCTTTTAGTGATTTCTTTTGACTTTGGTTAGTTGTGATTAGTTTAGGTTTGCTTTCAAGAACACACAATCAGCACACAAATGGTTTATAGTGGTTCCTCAGAGTATGAGTACATCCACTGTCCCTCCCACCTTTCTAATAGTTTGTTAGTCAAGGCCAACTCCTCCAATATCGACTCCAAGAGCTTACAACACAGATCCCTCGGGATCTCTTAGACTCATCCAAGTCCTATCTCAGGCCCAAGGCCCTATACTCAGAGATGTAATTGTCCTGCAACTCAGTAATCTACATCAGACTACCTATCTCAAACTTTAGGCAAAGTCCTAGACTCAGGCTTGGAGGAAAACCCTACACTCAGATCCAACACTGGATCCTACCTCGGAGGACAAATCTCCTATAGCTCAGGCACCTAACCCTATCTCAGATCCACACAAAGATCCTACCACTCAGATTCCTAACTGGAATCATACAACTCAGGTCAAGCGATTACGACCGCATGAACCGAACCTCAATTTAGGTCCGGTTAATGCGATCGTAAACGCTTGACCAGTGAAAATAAGTTCTCTCAAACGGAACCTTAGTTTCACCGGTCAAGTGGTTACGACCGCATAAACCGAATCTTAATGTGAAAATAAGTACCCTCAAACGGAGCCTAAATAGCAAAAAAACACTCAAATAGCCATCGAAGAATATATAATGGCTATATAGTCTATCTTCGCCAGAGGAAAACTCAAAGCTCAATCTCGACGCATTCTTCTGGTTTGGAACAAGGAGGAAAGACTACCTGAAGCAGTATTTCATTGGTTGGTTCCTCAGTAGGAGTCGACGACGAAAGATGAATGTAGCTCAGGAGATTCTCATAAGTTCTTCACTTCAATATGTATCTCATTTAGGTTGGTTTATCTTCTAATAATTCTAACATTTTCAGCAAGTCCTTTATAGATTTTAAAAGTATTTATCTCAATTCAACAAGTCAACTCCAAATTCAGCCACACACAATTATTGGTAGGTTTCTTCCAAAAGGCTATAAGAAAACCCTCAACCATTCATTTGAAGATAAGCAACCGGAGGGAAAAGAGAAAACTCTGAGGTTTTCTCTTAACTCGCTCTCAAGTCTGCTCACGCTCAAGGCTCCAGTGGACACTCGTAAACGCCAACAAATGTAACTGAAAAACGCTGCCCGTGGACGTTCTAAGACTTGGTATTTTCCTCCCTTCTTTTCCTTCAAGGCTTGTAAACAGAGGTTGTTTGTTATACCCTCTGAGGATCTCAAACTTTTGTAATCTCGAAGAATCTAGTGAATTTTGGCGGTGAAACGTCTAATGTCAAAAAATATAGGATTTTCCACGCTAAAACGCCTGATATCATTGTTGGTTGGTTTTCATTTAACTATTTACAAAATCGGTTCACTCTTGAGTTAAGACGATTCGATTATCTAGATAAAAAAAAAATCGAGCTACCTGCCTACCCACAACAAATTTTATAATATAGGACTTGATGAGGCTCTCATAATTTCGTAGAGAATTTGGGGCTGCAAATAACCTTCTCTCCATGATCCCCACTAACTTAATGGGATCATGGGTTTGACCGCCACACGCGCGATCACCACACGAGGTCTCATACACCGTACTATCCTCCATCACGATCCGCCGCCGGCGCCGCCATCACCGGCGCCGCCATCACCGGCGTCAGGCGGCCTGCGACCAATAGACCGCGACAGGGCCACACAGCGGGACGCCGCCCGCAAGAGGTGGTCAGGCCCGACCACCCCTCCCCGCGGCCACCTCTCGCGACCGCGGGGCTCCACTCACAAGGGGGGCGGCCACACTCGGCTGCCCCTCCACGCGGCCTCCTCCTACGGCCACGCTCGACCGCCCCTCCCCGCAGCCGCGTGGAGCCACCCGTAAGGGGAGACAACATCGGACCGCTCCTCCCTGCGGCCGCCTACCGCGACCGCGGGGCGCCGCCCGTAAGGGGGCGGTCACGCCCGAACGCACCTGGGCGCCTTCTCCACGACCGCCTCCTGTGGTCGTTGGGCGACGCCCGTAAGGTGCGGCTATGCTCAGCCTCCCCGCCTCGCGGTCACTTCCCGCGGCCGCGGAGTGCTGCTCTCAAGGGGCAGCCACACTCGACCTCCCCTCCCCGTTGTTGCTCTTGCCGAGGCCGACCACCCCGCCAACCACGACTCCTTCTCTCCCCTCGCCGATGTCCATCTGCCGGCGAGATGTCTGCTCTTTCGTAGCAGGCTCTCACCGTCGTCCGATCATTCCACCGCGATCGCTACCATACATTTCGCAGATAACCACCCACTAACTGTCATGGTTAGTGGAGGGTTATCAATAAATAAGGAATGACCTGCATTTAATATAAATTATATGCATAGTATTCACCCAAAACTATATTAGATGTGGTCTGCAAATAGTAAACATAGGTGGTTATGGTGTGTGGATAGCCACGTAACTACCATAACCATTTCTTGGAGCCTATAAAAAGGCCCTAGAATCCCCTTTATTTCTTACTTTTCGGTTCCCAGTCTTCTTCTTTCTCAGGTCGGAACTCTGTCGGAATTCTCCTACGAGCATCCTCCACCAGCTAGACCGCCAGGAAATTCATCTAAGTCCACAAGAATCTAAGGAAGAAGGTGCTCTGTGTTGAAATTTGATATAACGAAAGACGGGAAACCAGACGCAGGAACACTAAACCTATTTGAGCCCAAATAAACCAGATGCAAACTAGAAGAGCAAGAATCTTATACTAAACAATCTTTACAAGGTGAGGCATACATGACGAGACATGATTTCGCCAAGTACAAAGGAGAAGCAAATAAACAAACACGAGATTTAAGCCGGGTGGACTGCCTCAGAGACCACTGAGTTCGCCGAGTGCGTTGAGACCGCCAGGCCGCTACTACACCACTGATCTACGGAGTCCGCCTAGTCGCCAGACCGCAACCAAGTCGCGCGGACTACCCGTTATTCCATTGCTGAACTCTAACCGCCGATCTGCAAGCCGCCTAACCGCGAGGTCGCCTAGCCTCCAGATCGCGCGAGCTGCTGCCGAATTGAACAGGCAGCCAGAAGCGGACAGCTTATTGAACCAGGAAACTAGTTGTAGAAGAGAGACCGCCTAGCCGCAACCTGCGACCTGCTGTTAACTGCTGATTGTTATCCGCAGAGTCCACACTGTCCCTGACAAGTCCTGGCCTTGCAGCGCTATCTACACAACATGTACAGCACAACCCGGTCAATCTTCTCAAACCGCGCGGATACAAAAATCTAGTCCGCAACAACTATCCGCAAGTTCACTTACTGTTCATTCACTTATAATTGATGTGACAGAGGGTCCTATTTATATGCACGATGAGGAGTGTGGTCACCGTCCTAGACGATAGGATAACCACCCCCATCCTGCGGCAAGAACCAAGTGTATCCGCAAGCCGCGGATACACATCCAGTCCGCCGCGACTTGTCCCAGATAGCCAGCCCGCCAATACATCACCAAGGCCGGACAACAACTCTATCCTCCTTGTCGCCAAGGGCCAAGCCAGACTTAGACAGCCACTCGCAAAACTCTGCAACAACACCCGTCCGCCTATCAGCTGGGCAGTTTTTCTGGCCTGGGAAAGTTATTATAACAACTTATTTCAGTTGTTATAACAACTCGGAGAATTTCCAATTTCGCATTTTTGAAAAAAACTGCAGTGGTTACAAAATGAAGGGAGACATCCCTTCAGATGGAGGCACAAAATTAAAGGGCAAATTTGGCTGGAAACTAGGGGGATTATTCATTCTTGTAGAAGAAAAAGAGAGGGATATTGCTTTGGTGAAGAAGAATAACTAGGGAGAAACCGGATCTTGGAGAAGGGTTGCTTGGATGCGAATTGGAGAGCATTTTCCTACACTATTTTGCAATCTTACCATCATGTGTTGTAAGATCTTTCCTATTTTGTGGTGTTCTTCTGCCATCATGAACTAAAATCTCTGAGTCTTGTATATTGGTAGTACCATGTCCAATTGTGTGATGTTATAATTTAACACTTTCATTTTTGCTTGTAAATTACTTTTACTGCATCTATGTTTTATTTTATGATGAATGTTGGATTATGTTTCTTCTTCTAAATTACGTGACGAGATTCGAGAGAGGAGTTATGTTAATCTAAAGTTGAACACTTCACTCTTTATGGCGAGATTCGAGAGAGGAGTCGCGTGAATCTTTAACAAAGTTCCATTTTTGTACTATGCTACGAGATTCGAGAGAGGACTCGTTTGCGTATCCCGTCCGCGTATCCAGAGCCCGTAGTCAAGGCACAAAAGTCAACTATCGGACTCGGCGGACAAGGAGAACAGTCTGCATGCCCAGGCGGACACAACACCAGTCTGCACCCTAAGTTTGCAACCAAGGCACAACAGCCAAGCTGTCAAACTAGGTGGACACTGCATCGGTCCGCACGCCTTGCAGACTCAGCTCCAGTCTGCATTCCTTGCGGACTCAACTCCAGTCCGCATTCCCCAAGCTCACAACCAATGCACACGGTACTACTGTCGAGCTTGACGGACTGAGAAGTAGTCCGCGCTTAACTGCGCGATCTTGCCGGACTGAGGCAAACTTGGACTTGGTTCAGAACCAACCAAGTCCACATCATTGGCCACAAGGGCCAGTCCGTGCTTACTGGCAGACACTGGAAACAGTCCGCCAATCCCGGCGACCTCCAGATCCAGTCTGCTCTCACTGGTGATCCCTGCGGCTTCCACCAGCCGCACCACCAGAGCTAGACCAAGGCATCTGTCATGCTGGTCTGTCGAGCTCCAGCCAAGTCCGCATCTTGCCGGACTCCGCGGATAGAGAAGTTATCCGCCCGGTTACCTTCTGGGATCCAACTGCTTACCGAGCATAAGCCGGCCTGGCAGGCCGCCGCCTCTGTCCGCACAGTCCGCGCGAACAGACAACCCATGCCGCCAAAGAATAAGCTGACTGCAACAGCTCTGCCGACCTGGCTAACCACCAGTCCTGTCCGCATAGTCCGCACAGACAGGTCGCCCAGGTCGTTCAATCACCCACTTTCACTTCACCATTTTCAACACTCCGTGCGTGACTTCAGAGAGATTCCTACGTGCGTGACGCCACCCAAATCACCGCCAACACATCCCGGAGAGTTCCGCGCCACGAAGTCTGCTCGCCAAGCAACGACTGAGAACGCTCATCTCCCTCCGAGCGTGCGAAAGAAATCAGCTTCGAGTGAAGCGACCAATAGTGTCCCCCTCAGTTCTCCAAACGCTTTGCAAACAACTGTCAATAGTGAACTTTGACCGGCACTGTCCCGATCACGTGATTTTTTACCCGTTTAAGAGATTTTTCCACGTCAAAATCGTCTTGTGTGTTTCTGCTCATTCAGTGACTGTGTTTATGTCCGACCGTTCCATGAGTTAAGTCGGACCGATTTAATCCAGTCTATCACAAAAATTGAGTTGGCTGCAACAAGACTAATATTTAACATTTTCTTGACATTTATAATATAGGACTATAAACTTCTTTTCAGAATTTATTTTCGATTTATTTCCTTTTTTTTTAGCCGGACCCATTTTCCCATAATCCCATGTAACATGGACATTGGACTATGAATTTATTTTATTCCTTTTAATAATAAAAAATAAATTGATTTCAAACAATTGCTCGGATCCTAAAAGCGCGGGCCCAAAGTTTCTCCTTAAACACATGGTCTGCTCCGAAGACATCTCCCCCAACCTCCAGCAATTCCGAAGCCATTATCATCCCCTGTTCTTTCGCCGGACTTCGCCCCCGCCGCCCTTCTTTTCCCACCAGCCGCTCAAATTTACAGAATCAGTCCACTCTCTTCCATGCTCAAACTTCACCTCCGCCGTCCCCCAAACGCTCACATCTTTCTCCCTCCGGCCAGCAATCATGAATCCATGGATGCAATACTCTGCTTCGAAAACAGAGCTTCCGGCTAAACTACTCCTCACCGTCTTTTCAAAATCCCTAATCTGGATATCCTCCGTTGCCGCCGAACCCCACCCTCTCTTCTCCGCCTCCGCCGCCACCGGCGTCATCGTCGTCCTCTACCTTCCCCGGAACCTCATCTTCATCCTCATCTCCCCCGTTCTTATATCCACCCTCTTTCTCCTGATCACCCTCTTCCGATTCGGATCCCCCCCGCAGCCACAGCCCGAAGCGGATTCGAATGAAGTTATTTCGCCGGCGAATAATTCGCCGGAAACAGAAGATGGGCTGAATTCTTCGTCTCAGAAACCAGTCCTTTGCGGTGATTCGTTCGATTGGGGAGGCCCGCTCGAAATCATTTACGAGGAGTACGAAGGGGAGGAAGGAGAGAGCGGCGAGAACTCGCCGGAATATTCCGAGTTTTACTGGCGGGAATTTGAAGGTTTCTGCTACTCGGATCTAGACATAGAGAGAGAGGGGTCGCCGGAAAACCCTTCTTTCCGATCGGATGAGGAGGGGGAGAATCTTATTGAAATCGCCCTAGATGAGGATAGCATGTTCGAGATCAATCTTTCCGGATGCTGGTAAGCTGAACCCCTGAGAAAGCTTATTACTGTGCGTCGGACCCACACAGAAGTGTGTGTTAGAGGAGATTCCGCCGTAAAATTGGTAATTAAACGGTTGTAATCAAATTGGAAATTACAGCCGTAATGTAAAATACGGCTGTAATTTTCAGATTGGTTTTCAACTGTTGGATTTGCTTTTTTTACTTTACGGATTTTAGCTAGCACACGCTTCTAAATGTGTTGAACGCACCAAAAAATACTTTAATGATTGTCACGTAGTATTTTTTTTGGTGCGTCTGACACACATAAGTGTGTGTTAGAGAAAATCCGATCCTAACCTAGCAAGTACAAAGGTTGAAAACCAATCTGAAAATTACAGCTGGTTTTGCGTTACGATCGTACTTTTTAGAGTGATTTCAACCGTTGGATTACCGATCTTACGGCCGAATTTTCTCTAGCACGCACTTCTATGTGCGTCAGACATAGAGTAATACACTGGGTCCGGGGACACTAAAGTACAGCCGCTGCACTTTATGCGGGATCCAACGAATGTCAGCAGATCTCAACTTTGAGAGTAAAGTATACCCGTTGGAGTGTGACTGGCCACCACTCTAGTCACTAGTTCAAAACTCTTCCCGTAATTCACTTCCTGACGCTTGGGGGGCGTTGCTGCATTGAGAATTGAGACTGTTCATGTGACATTTTATTCTTATTTTTAGCTATCAGGTATTTCACAAATCTGTATTCTCGAGCACGAATATCTGCACTCAATTTTTTTTTAACTCTTTTAAATATAGCAATTAAAACGTTATAATTTCATAATTATGAATTAGCTTCTCAAAACACTAACGAAAAATAACTACTTTGAAATATTTTAGTGAACATAAAAATAATTAAGGCGGATAATATGTCGTGCTTGTCCTTGATGAAATATCTTTGATTGCTTCAAAATTAAACCGGACATATATGAAAAAGTTTTAATATTAATATGTTCTATCTTTCAAAAAGTACAAATTATAATTGTTTTGAAATATTATAAATTTATTGAAATCTTATTAAGCTCCGTTCGTTTCGCAAGAATTGAAATCTTATTAGGCTCCGTTCGTGCTTGTCCCGCAGAAATTGGAATTGAAGTCAATTCCAATTCTGCCGTTAGGCTAAATACAGGAATTCTGTCATGCGAATTGGAATTATTAATTCCACTGTTCCTCTCAGTATTAGAATTTTTCCGTCTAAGCGCGCATTTTTCGTCCGGCCGCGCATTTTTTCGCCCGATCACGCATTTTTTGCCCGGAAGCGCATTTTTCGCAGGGCGCACAGTTTTTGCCTGACCACGCATTTTTTGCCCGGAAGCGCATTTTTCACCGGCCAAAAAATGCTCACCCGGGAGAAAAATGCGCGCCCGGGCGAAAAATTTTGGATCAGGTGAAAAAATTGCGCCCGGCCGGAAAAAGTGCAGCCGGCCGGAAAATGTGCGCCCAGGCGAAAATTCGCGCCCGTTAATATTCACACCCGGACGAAAAAATCACTCCTAGGTGAAAAATTCACAACCGGGCGAAAAATTTGCGCCCGGGCGAAAATTGCGTGACTGGACGAAAATGCGCACCCAGACAAAAAAAGGTCGCCTGGGAGAAAAATGCGTACCCGAGCGAAAAATGGGAGCCCGCGAGGAAACATGTGCGTCCGGCCAAAAATCATGCCCCCGGTTGAAAAATTTGCGCCTGGGCGAAAAATGGGCTCCCGGGCGAAAAATGCGCATCCGACCGAAAAATGAGCCGCCCGATCGAAATATGCGCGCCCGGGCGAAAAATTCGCGCTGGTCAAAAAATGGGCGCCCTGGCTAATAAATTCGCATCTGAACGAAAAATTCGTGGTCGGGCAAAATATTCGTGCCTGGGCAAAAAAAGTACGTGCACGGGCCGAAAAATGTGCCCCCAGTCGAAAAATGTGGGCTCAGGCGAAAAATGCGTGCCCAGGCAAAAAATGCGCGCTCGGGCAAAAAATGCGCGTCCGGGAGAAAAATGCGATCCCGGGCAGAAAAATGTGCGCCCTGTCGAAAAAATCGTTCTTCGGCGAAAAATGCGGTCCTAGGCGAACAACAAAATTTGCGTTGATATTTTTTGAGAGAGTCGGGGACGCGCTGGTAGGGATGGGAATCCCAAATGAAGACCTCTTGAGGTAAGAATTGAGGGAGCCGTGTTTTTTCTATAATCAATTTCCATGAAAATTGAAATGAATTCCAATTCCCATGTAATATTATGGCCGCCGAACAGTCACAATTGAAATTGACAATTGAATGACAATTCCAAAGGCTCAATTCCATCGAAACGAACGGAACCTTATAGAAATTAATGTTGCCTATCTTTTCTCATTTAAAATCATCCTCTCATGGATTGAAGCCTTTGGAGGAAATGAACTGTCGAAGCTCGATGACTGAGTCAAGCACGCAAAGTATCAAAAAGAGAACCAACAGCAGAATAACAACACGTTTTACATGGAAAATCCGGAAAGAGAAAAAACCACTGGGTCTGATCCAATTCTGACAAAATCCACTAGTAGTAGTGGGCGGTTATTTGAGTTAGAATTTTTAGGAGTGTAACGATCGACCATAGCCGTTCCAACGGGACAATGTCACGGCTCCGCACATGGCGTAATATTTTCATTCAGGTTCCAGACTCCGAGTGATCTCTGAGGAGATCAAATATGATCTCCATGCGATCAAATATGATTTCCCTAGGAGATGAAAATGTTAATGCATATTTGGACAAATATCGGATTCGGAGGCTTAACGGGTCGGTTCGGGTACACGTATATCCGTTACCCGTAGTAACTCCTAGGGATTGCCTATTTATACCCGCCTAGGGGCAACAAGTAGGAGATTCCACTTATATCTCCATCCGGATGCTTCGAGCGACACTATCAGAAAATACAATATCCTAATAGATCAAATATGATTTTCAGGAGAGATCAAATATGAACTACTAAGAGATCAAAATATGATCTTCAAAGAGATCAAATATACCTTCCTCTTCCTTCCTTCATACCAGGCAATTGGATCGCCACCATTTCTTCCTCCACGTGACAAGATAGGGAGAAATCCGATTATAAATTTCAGAACGAAGCCCAGATAGAAAAATCATGCAGTTGCATGCTCTACTAATTCAAGAGATTTCCAATGTAGCTTAGAAATGAAGAGAATTGTTAGCATATAAATTCTCAGGGCAATTTTTTTTTGGACGGAATTAGAATTGATTTTAAGAATTGTGATCAATCTTTTAGTTTATCATTACTTTGGCTCTGATTGGGGTGTTTTTGCTCCGGTGAGTTTGGAGAAAAGCAACACCTTCAACGAATGCATATTTGGCTTAACAATGGCTATGGCCGCCTCCAAAAAAAAAGTAGTTTTGCTGTACATAAAAATGGATGAAATTCCTTAGGTAAGTTCGAGCGTTCACGAATAACGGTTCATAACTATCACGTTCATGACCACCACCGTCGCGCCAAACCGTGCTTTGTGAAAAAAAGAGTTGATCCTCCTCACAGTCATTCACTTCATTTATGGCACTACTCACCCAAGTGATTGCGGCCAATTTTGACAATATTTCCGCAACCAGAATTGCCTATTTCACAATTTCACCATAAGCCTTATCTTTGATTGTGACTCTTATCTTGCCCTAGAAGGCCTCTTAAAGAAGTAAAGAACATTCTTCACAAAATTTGATGCTACTATTTGAGCCAACACCGCGTGTAGCCAACATTCTTCACCCAAGTGATTGCTGCCATCTGCAACAGTGTCTTTAAATTGCAGCAGCAACAACACAAATTTAACTGACCTTTCTTTGGCAGCAACACAAGTTGCAGCAGCTGCTGTTTTGCTGTTTTCTTCAGGTAACATTACTTTCCTGTTGCTGGCCTGTGAATTTTTACCTGTTGCTGGCCTGTGAATTCATGTTGGGTGAACCTGTGAAATTTTTCCTGTTGCTGGTTTAGAGAGATTGATGAAATTGTGAAATAACAGGTTTAGGGAGATTGATGAAATTGTGAAATTATGAAATTTTTCCTGTTGTGTAATTGTGAAATTTTGCCCTTCTTCTTCATATCAGTTATGTTGATATGTCAATATGTTGATATCCAGTTATGTTGATATGTTATTGTTGTTTATCCAGTTAATGATTATCCAGTTAATGTTAATATGTTAATGTTTATCCAGTCAGTTAATGTTAAATATCAAATTGAAGTTCTTAGCTGAGAACAAAGTTTATGCGTCGCAAAATAGTTACAATGTACACAGTTTTTGAGCATTTATGAGAATACTCATGAGCTTGAAGTTCTATTTATTTATTGAAATGTTACGTATGTTTAAGAATTGATTTCACTTATTGTTCTATGTATGTCCAGAAATTGATTCCACTTTCAAGATTAAGTAAGGAAGGGATTTCACAAATCTCAAGCAACAAAATTCTCTGCTATGAAGATTATAAAGAATCGTTTGAGAAATATAATAGAAGATGAATGGATGAATGATTGTCTCATAGCATATATTGAGAAAGATATTGCAGTTAACATTATAAATGATGAAATTATTAAGCGTTTTCAAAACATGTGCCCAAAAAAAGTATTTTTTTGAGTTGTAAGTTCTTTTTTAACACTTTACTATCAAATTTTTTTTCATTATGTACTGTTTAGCTTTACTATATTATCTATTATGATCACTTACAAATTTTTCGTTTATGTAATGTTATGATTTTGTTAACAATGTTAAGTGCATTTGTTTTTGGATTTCATTTTTATTACTGTCATTTGCAATATTTTCTCTGAATTTTGAATTAAAAATTATCATAAATTAATATTATTGTTATGGTGCTCGGGTCGGATTTAAATCATAGTTCCGCCACTGCCTACGGTCATTCTAGTGCTAGCTCGAACTTTCCCCTGGATTCACCATTTGGTATAATGACATTATGGTGTCTTAGGGTTGGCGGTGAAAGTTAGAGATAAGATAAAATAAGGGTGCTGTTACTAGCAAACCCAATTTGATTTCTAGCAAATCATTACTATTAGCAAACCCTCATTTTTCAAAATGGCTATTTGAAAACCATTTTGTTACTAGCAAATCAATATAATTTTTTTTTAAAAAATTTAAATTGTGTTTAAAACATTCATTCTTTCAAAATAACCCGCTGCATATAATGACATTACAAATGATTTCAAATGTATTCATTCAACCACTTATGTTAGCATTATAGATGAGTCAAAATACCGCAAATGTTTAGTATGTCCAAAACTATTTTTTCAACAAAATATCATTATCTGCACCAAAATTTTTAAACAAAATATCGATCGGTTTAGAAATATATTTGATTTCTAATTCCTATAAGAATGTGTTTTATATACGAGTTAAGTGTATATAAGAGTATACGTCCTTTTGAACCGCGTCTTATACGTATAATTTCATGAGAAGTGTTCAACATGAAAGTTGTAGATCTCGACAAGATCTACAATTTTCATGTTGAACACTTTTTGATTTGAAGCACTTTAGGCTCCCGATTTGGCCCCTGAAAAAAGTTACGTTGTACGTATGTACGGACGCCCGGGATCGGCGTGACTTTTTTCGGGGGCCAAATCGGGGGCATAAACGGCTTCAAATCAAAAAGTGCTCAACATGAAAGTTGTATATCTCGACGAGATCTACAACTTTCATGTTGAACACTTTTTGATTTGAAGCCGTTTATGCCCCCGATTTGGCCCCTGAAAAAAGTTACGTCATATATATGTACGGACGCCCGAGATCGGCGTGACTTTTTTCGGGGGCCAAATCGAGGGCATAAACGGCTTCAAATCAAAAATTGTTCAACATGAAAGTTGTAGATCGCGACAAGATCTACAACTTTCATGTTGAACACTTGTTGATTTGAAGTGGTTTAGACCCCCGATTTGGGCCCCGAAAAAAGTCACGTCGAAAATCTGTACGTTCCGTGCATGTCTTTTTTATGGCCCAAATTGAAGGCCTAAACGGCTTCAAATCAAAAAATGATCAACATGAAAGTTGTAGATCTCATCAAGATCTACAACTTTCATGTTGATCACTTTTTCAAATGAGAAATATTTGGGGCTCAAAATTCAAAAATAAAAAAATTGTCAAAAAGCAAGATTGGTTTGCTAGTAGTAATTTTTGGGAAGAGAAAAAAATGCAAAAAATGGCAGAATCTGTTTTTTTCTAGTTTGCTAGAAACGAAAGTGGGTTTGCTAATAACAGTACCCTAAAATAAACCTGTTGAATGAAACCTCTCATTCAAACAAGGCATAAAAAAAAATCTCAAACAGAGAATTGAAATTTCAAACCAAACTTCTGCAAATCAAAGCTGTAAATCGGCCAACACAATACCTTTATTCTTTTAATAACCACGCCTGGACAATTCGTGGCCATAAGTTCACCAACAGCATAAAACAGTAACCTTTGTACTAAGCTACTCTATCAGAGACAGTCGAAATCATCCTGGTTGGGTTTGGGCGAGGTGAGCAGCGCTGTATAAAGCCTCAGCTTCTCCTCTCCCATAGACGAGCACCTCGACAGCGGCCGCCGCGGCCTTATAAAAGACAGCGACGTCAGCGTCTTCCTGTGCTTGTATCGCCGCCACGCCAGCTGGACCGCCACCGCCGCCCACGTTCTCCACCCCGGCGAGTAGTACCGCGCGCTCCGCTTCACCTTCTCGTTTACAAACGTGTATCGGAAATGCTGCGTCACGTACTTCACGTCCGTCGCCTCAAGCCCGAACGCCTCCGTCGTCTCCAGCGTCACCAGCGTGGACGAGGACGGCGGAAGCCGCTCCACGAAGGGCCGCCGCAGGCACCACGAGAGGAGCTCGTCGCCGCTGAAATTGCCGGGGCCGAGCATACAGCAGCTCTTGACGCCGTCACGCAGCATTTGGCTGCTTTGCAGGTGCCCTCGCACTATAAAGATCATTCTTTGGACTGGGTCTCCTTCTCTTGTTATCTGGATTAATATGCATCAACGGAGATCAGATTTTGATGGCTACCTGATGGTGCAAGTTGGGCTTGCTTACAGTTTCTCCTTTGGGGAAGATGAGCGATTTCACCCTGTCACAGATGTTCTCCAGGACAAGCTCGTCCATGTGCTGGAACAGAGGAACCTGTCGCAGACGCAGCTTAAGTGTTTGTCATAATGCCACAGAGAGTAAAAAATCATGAACACGCGCTTGAGCTGCATACCTGGCGGACTAGATCAAGGCAGAGGTGATATTTGATGTCCCTCCGCAGCCCCTCGGGGAGGTTTCTCACCATTTCACACTCGTCCACCCCTCTCATTGCCGCCCACCGTTGCCGCTCGTAAAGACGCACCCGCTGCCGGAACCCATGGGGCAGATTCTTTCTCTTCATCCACCACTCCACGCTCCGCATCCTCAGATGCAACGCCTGCTTCTTCGACGTCGTCGCGTGCAGGAAAACCTGAAGAGGACCGTAAACACCAATGAGAGTGCTTTCTCTATGTTGACATTGCCATCAAACATACTTGATTCTGCCATAACCTTGATGTTTCCGATCAGCATGGTGACCAATATGAGACCAGATGTTATGGTGATTATGTTGAACACGATCTCCAGCCACTCGGTGGTGCTCTCCAGGTTTCCGAATGTGCTGATAAAAACAGTACAAAGCAAGTAGGCAAGTCTTATTAAAGATATGATCTTTTGCATGATTAGGGCACCTGAGAGTCATGAGGCCCCAGAAAATGGGGAGGAGAATCTTCTCGAGCCGACTTGGGTTGGTGACGAGGGAGACCGTCCATTTGTAGGAGCCATACTCGAAGTTGTTGCTGCTGTCGAGACAAGTAGTTCTTGTGTGAGAGCTGTTGGCCCACACCAATCGATCGCCGGTGATCGGCGATGCTGCGGTGCCATAGTAGATGGGATCGATGCAGGCTACAGTTTGACGCCGGCATCCCTGAGTTTGGGCTAGTACGGCGCACTGCTCTTTCAAGCACTTGGCGGCCCTCTGAATCCCGAGCAAGTACCAGCATGCCCCGACCGCCTTTTATGCAAAGTAAGAATGATGTATGAATAGGCCCAACTGATGCATTCAATGACTCACAGCTTTTTTCTATCCTTTGTGAAGTTTAGTTTAGGCTGTAATGTATTTTTCTCAATCACAAATGCAGTTTTTCAAGTTTTACAACATGTTTTTGAAGACAATTACAATATTTTAACAATAATTACATTAATAACTTTGGTTTAATTCAATAACCAGCAAATTTACGTCACTCTCCTTTGATTTAATCCAATCTATCAGTTCATTGTTTGAAATCTGATCATATGATATAATTTCATGTGGGAAAAGAGATGAATAAATTACAATATATATGCAATGATTTTACTACAATTCTAAGACTTGAATACAAATATTCCTTCTACTAGATGTTGTTCATGATTAGTTTTATAATTTGCTTATGCCTTCTCCAATTCCTTTTCTACCGCCTTTTATACATGCCAGATTCTAGCAATGAATATCTGGGATTGAACCTTCTCGACTCATTTTTTTTTTGGATGAGTTCGATTCATTGTGGCCGAATTCTAAGTCAAAATGACTTTTTTTTATTGTGCTTTTTAGTGTTGTGTTCATCAATGACCATAATATCTTCTAACATCAGAAATTGAGATTCTTGGTCTGAGACGATTGAGTTTGGGAGTACAATGTAAACACATACACATTGTTGTTGAAGTTTTACACGACTTCTTCTGTTATGGTCTAGTTGATGTAGTTGTAACCTCATTGTGTCATCAATAGGCAACCGAGGAAATCCATGAATGAATGAATCCTCTTCTTCCATTGTATTTTCTATGTTGAGTGATTTTTAAGCTCTCCACTTCTAATGTGTGCTTCTGGTATCTTGTTTTCTCTGTCTTCTTGAGTTAGCACACATAGTTTTACTTCTTTGTGGAGTGGTCATTCCTTTGGGATATGACTTCTCTTCGGCACTTCGTGATGGTTGATGATGACTTCTGTCATCATCTAGTAGATACAAGTCGTCGCACTCCTAGTGGGTCGGTGGGTAGCTAAATATCAATGATCGATTTAGCTTGCTAAACATGTTATTTGTAGCCCCCTTGTACTCAATAATGTCCATGCCAAACTATTGCAAGACATTCATTTTATTTGCCGATCTTATATAATTAGAATTCTCCGCAAGTATGGAACTGATTGGTGGATGATGCAGTCCACAACCTTTTTGCCGAGAATATAAGACCGCCAAAAAATCAAAATTAAGCGAAGTTCGCAAAAAATCTCAAAGTTGACCACCATTCTATTTCTTCTCTCGGCCACTCCATTTTGCTGGGGGAGTGAGGAGCTGTGAATTCTCACCTGATTCCATTTTCCTTGCAAAAAATTTCGAAGTTGCTGGAAGTGAACTCTCCACCTATGTCACTTCTCAAAGCTTTGATTGGCAGGACAAATTTTTCTAAATTTGGTTCTTAAAGGTTTTGAAAACCTCAAATGCTTCACTTTTTGTTAGATAAAAAATTTACACGTACCCACTATAGTCTTCTACTAGAAGTAGTATTTTTAACCTCCTATGGAGCTTGTTGAGGCCGGTCCCCATAGGTTTCCATGCACAAGTTCAGAAGGTGAATTGCTGCTTGCTGATGATTGTGTAAACGATTGTATATGATATTTGCCCATTGTGCAGTCTTCATGTAAAATTTTATGGGAAGCCGAAAGAGGTCGCAAAAACACTTAATCGCAACCAAGTTAAGTTAGAATACAACAGTAATAGAAGCACAAGAGTCTCAAAACTTGGAATTATCACAACTTCTTTACAAGGCGAGACATACATTGCGAGACATGATTTCACAGTGTACCCGATGGAAACAGAAAAACAACAACTCCAGGCAAAGAAGAAACCGCGCGGACAGCAAGCTGTAACCGCAAAAGCCAACAAACCGCAAGCTCTGCCCGCCGAAACTGCCAAAGTCGGCAAACCGCAACTACCTGCACGGACTGCTTGTTATTGAATGTTGATGAATTTGAACAGAACCCGCTGATAGACCGGGAAAAATGCTCGACTTAATCATAACCCCGAGGAAAAGACTTCAAGCCGCCTAACCGCGACCTGCTATATACCACTTACTGTACACCGCGAACTATTCCACACCAAGCTTTCGGTAGTTGCCTAGCCGCCTGATACTAGCCGCACAGCCTGCATAGAGAGTCAACTTTACTTAGTCACGCTGGTTAGAATCTTAACCGCAAGATCAAAACGCGAACTGAGTTCTCACTGTTCTCGTTGTTTATGACGAGCCGAGGACTCCTATTTATAGGCGGTAGGAGACGAGAGGAGTGCGGTCACCGCCCATAGCAATAGGATAACGACCCGTCATCCTGCAGCTAGCATTACTTTTCCGCACAAGTGCGGATACAAGCGTCAATCCGCCAGAGATAACCATCTAACCGCATATGCGACTAGAATCATCAACCCGCATAGAAGAGTGAACACTTCCCTCAGTCCGCGTGGACTTGAGAAGATAAAACACGCGTCCCGAGCCAAGCCCGCTTCCATGACAATCTGCCGGACTCTGACACCAGACCGCGTAGTTCAGCGGTCTCTGCTCCAGACCGCTCATCACAGCAACCTGCGACTAAGGCCATATACGAGCCTAGTCGAACAGCAGATCTCCGCGAACACCAGAAGCAGACAGCGCAACCAGGCGGTCTCGACGAACTAGGCAATAAACCGGACTTGTCATAACACCATGACCAAGTCGACACTCCAGTACCTCTGGAATCAACCCGCCCGAGAAGGCTCCAACGAACTGCGCGGTTAGCTTCCGCTATCCGCTTGCCTTCTTGCGAGCCAGAGATCCTGACAACTTAAAGCGGACTGTGTGGTCTCACAATCCAGACCGCAACAGCCGCGGTTAGACAGCTAATCACCCGGTTACTTCCCAGGGTGCTTGCTGAACCAGACCACAAGAGAGAAGAAGAGAAGCCGAAAACCTGCAAACCTCCGTCTTCTATCCGCCAGACCGCTGGCGGTTTCTGCGGTCTGTGTGGTTTGCCATATCAGACCGCCCCACTCCACTTCATTTCCACTTGAACAATTTCAACACTCCCCCTTGAATTGAGAAGTGGAAACCAGCCCGAGCAAACTCCGTAACCGAATAAATGGTCCCTTCGGCAACCGATTTGTAAATATATTCGCGATGTTGTCCTGACTCTGCACATACTCAACCATTAGAAACCCCTCCAACACCTCCCGAATGAAGTGATGCTCGATCTCGATGTGCTTCGTTTGCGCGTGACAAACTGGATTATTAATCAGTTTGAGAGCACTCTCGTTGTCATTGCGAAGTAGAGTATGACCCCACACCTACTCATGGATGTACTACACTAACCTCCTGAGCCAGATGACTTCCTGAGCTGCCAAAGCTGAAGCCTTTTACTCTGTTCTGTAGTGGATACAAACACTGAATCCTGCTTCTTGCTACACTACGAGATAGGCGTCGTTCCACACATGAAGACATATCCTAACGTCGACTTCCGATCATCAGAATCTCTTTCATAATCAACATCCGTGTAGCCATGCAGCTTGAAACCCGTGTCCTTCTCGTAAAAGATTCCTATGTCCGAAGTGAACTTCACGTACTTTCAAATGTTCTTAGTCGCCACTAGATGATGTTTCCGTGACTCTACTATATATCGACTTACTCAGCCCACAACATAAACAATATATGACATTATAATCGTCAGATATATGATACTCTTAACGAGAGCCCGGAACACCAAGGGATCTGAAATAATCTTTCTCTCATCATGCCGAAGTTTCAGACCGACCTTCAGATGAGTGGAGTTGCTCTTCCCTTCCCGCATGCTGAATCGCTTCACGATTCTCTCTACATAGCCCTTATGGGAAACACGCATGTCGTTTTTCTTTCTCTTAATCTCGAGTCCAAGGAAATGATGGAGCTCCCCAAGATCCTTCTTCTCGAACCTGATAACAAGCTCATCCCTGAGCCTTGCTACCTCTTCCTTCGAATTCCCGGTGACGATCATATCGTCAATATACAACAGTACTAGGGCATGAAGCTCCCCCCTCTTCTTAACAAATAAACTTGAGTCTGAATCTGAAGCAGAGTAATCACAGAATTGGAGGTATTCTGCGATCTTCTCATACCATGCTCGAGGCGCTTGATTCAGACCATAAAGGGCCTTCTTCAGTTTACAGACGTGTCTTGGATGTTTTTCAAATACATAACTAGGTGGCTGCACCATAAAGATGTTCTTGTCAATCTCGTCGTAAAGGAAAATATTCTTTACGTCGTGTTGTCAAATCCTCCACCTTTGGAAAGCCGCCAAAGAAATCACCACCCAAACTGAAGTCATCTTGATCACTAGACTAAACGTCTTTTGATAATCCTCCCCGTACTACTGTGAGAACCCCCGAGCTACAAGACGAGTCTTGTACCGCTCGATGCTGTCGTCAGCTTTTTTTTTTCCAGCTTGTAAACCCACTTACATGTCACAGGAGTGATGTCTTCGACCTTGGGCACAAGGTCTCAAGTCTCGTTCTTCCTGAGGGTTTCCATTTTCTCATCCATAGCATCTTCCCACTCCTTAATGCTAGTGACATTTTCAAAGCATGACAGATCCCGCTCATCCAAGGGACCTGCGAAGAAACATGAGACAAAACTCACCATGTTCCCGTTCCTATATCGAGTTGGTGGAATAATGGTCTTTTTGGACCTCCGCAGGGTTTGACTCTGATCCACCACTTCCGTTGTTTCTTCTGAACTAGCTCTCCTTTCGGGCACACCAGGAGCATCGCTCCCTTTGCTTCCAGATCCAGAAGCTTCCGCCCCAGAGTTTGATGAAATCAGAGCACCTGGTGACACAGACAACTCCACCAGAAGATCTCGAGCATCTTGAATTTGCCCTCCGTTAGACCTACTCTCTTGTAGCTCCACAGACGAGCTACCCTGGTATGACATCAATTCGTCAAATACCACATCCCGGGAGACAACAAACTTCCATGTATCTGGATCCATGCATTTCCAGCCCTTCTTCCTCTCATCGTATCCAACAAAGACTAGCTTCCTTGCTTTCGCATTTAGCTTCGTCCTGAGAGCGTCTGGAACATGCACATAGCAGGTTGACCCGAACACCCAAAGATATTCCACACTGGGCTTCTCCTTGAATGCCAGCTCATGTGGAGACTTCATGTTGTTCGGGCTGTGGGACATCCGATTGATGACATAAACCACACATGTCATTCCATCCGCCCAAAAAGCCCTGGGAATGCCTTTGGCGTGAAGTCAACACTTGCAGGTCTCCGTCAATTGATGAATCTTCCGCTCTGCAACTCCGTTCTGTTGTGGAGTATGCGCACAAGTAAGCTCCCTTCGAATTCCAAGCTTTCTACAGAAATTGGAGAACTTGTTTGCGTTGAACTCTCCTCCATTTTCAGTTCTCAACTTTTTGATCTACAGATCGAGTCGACCCTCCACGATCTTCTTGAACTTCATGAACTTCCCGAGTGCCTCTGACATCTCCTTCATGAAGTATTCTCAAGTATACCTAAAAAAGTTATCAACCAGAACTTGCATATACCTGCTACCACCGAGACTGAGGGTGACGGTGGGTCCTGTCAGATCACCGTGGATGCACTCCAACGACGCTTTGCATCTGGTCTATGACTTGTCAAACGGAAGACGATGAATCTTTTCATACTGACATCCCGCACAGACATGACCGTCTCCAAAGGATGAAAGGCTAGACAGGCCATGCACCAGACCTCTTACCGCTATAGCATTCATCTTATCCATCTCAACATGCTCCAGCCTTTCATGTCAGATAGCAGCACTGTCATTTGCCCTCATCTTATCAACATAAAAACTTGTCGCCAATACGAACAAGTCCCTTACCCTCATTCCGATATGAGTGACGTCAGCTTTCACAGCTGACACATTCCAGAGAAACTTCACTTATGTTGGGCCAAACAGAATGTGATACTCAGCGTCAACAGTGTTGGTCACCGAGAAGAGGTTTTTCTTCATCCCTGACACATGATATACACTCTTCAACGTGAGTGGACCCTGATCACTGCCTAAATACATCATCCCCTCCTTCTCTACAGTATGCGCAATATCATCAGCCGTAGTAATAACATCATTACCTTTATACTCCTGCAGTGAAGATAACTTTGACTCGTTCCCGATGAGGTGATGACCACACCCCGAGTCCACGATCCAGTCCTCCTGATAGTTGACGGAGGCAAGCGCACAGACACAAGTGCCCGTCATGAACGCACTCCCCTATCTTCCTTCCTCAGCTCTGGATTCATCCTCTCCCTTTCCTGTAGCATGCCCTGACTGAAGATTGACTCTACAATCCTTTCTGATGTGACCAAGTTTGTTGCACCTGTAGCACCGTGGTTCTCCTCTCTTCTTTCCCTTCATCCTGCTTAGGAGGTTGCTCCTCTCCTGCTGTGATGAAGAAGACGGACTATTGCTAACATGTGACTTCTTCTTCCCGTCTCATCTTTTCTTCTTGTCGGAGAAGAGAGCCTCGCCATCTGCCCCTGAGATCGAAACTCCAGTCATCTGCCTCGCCAAGCTCTCCTGCGAAGCTAATAAGTTTTCCAGCTCGAGCAAAGATGGTTGATTGGTCCAGCCTTGCACAAAATTTACAAAGACAATATACTCCTTTTGTAGCCCGCGGATGATATGCCTCTTCAGCTTCGCCTCTGAGATAGACTCTTCCGGGTCCAACACCGATATCTCAGTGCATAGGTTCTTAATCTTCAAAAAGAATGATGAAATAGACAGATCTCCTTGAGTGGTCTTCGCCAACTCATTCTCCAAGAACTGTAGTCGAGCTACGTTCTTCTTGTTGAACATGTCATCCAAGGCCATCCAGATTTCAGCAGCTGTCCGACATTCAATGATGTGATCAAACAACTCCGGTGAAATAGCCCGCTTTAGAGTGAACTCAGTCATTGCATTCGTCCTCCTCCAAGCTTTCACCGCCTCAACATTCCCTGCAGCAACAACCACTTTTTACCCGTCGTCTCCACCAACGACCTCTCAAAGGTACTCACCCAGAAGATAGCTCTCCATGCAAGACCACCACTTCTTGAAGTTGGTCTGCGTCAGGAGCTCAATTCCAAGACCTCTTGTATAACCGGTTTCCATTGCTCAAATTTGAATTATTTGAACTTCAAGAAGGAATAACAAACTTCTGAGGTTGAAGAACTGCTAACTCCCCAACACCCCTCTGATACCATGTAAAATTTTATGGAAAGCCGAAAGAGATTGCATGAACACTCAGTCATAGCTAAGTTTAGTAGAAATCAGTAGTAATAAAAGCACAAGAGTCTCAAAATTTGGAATTATCACAACTTCTTTACAAGACGAGACATGCATTGCGAGACACGATTTTGCAATATACCTGATGGAAACAGAAAAACAACAACTCTAGGCAAAGAAGAAACCGAGCGGACAGCAAGCTGTAACCGCACAAGACGACCAGCCGCAAGCTCTGTTTGCCGAAACCGCCAAAGTCGGCAAACCACAACTAGCCATACGGACTGCTTGTTATTGAATGCTGATGAACTTGAACAGAACCCGCTAATAGACCGGGCGAACTGCTCGGCTTAACCGCAACCTCGAGGAAGAGACTTCAAGCCGCCTAGCCGCGACCTGCTGTATACCACTTACTGTAAACAGTGAATTGTTCTACACCAAGTTTTCACTATTTGTCTAGCCACCTGATGATAGTTGCACAGCTTGCACAGAAAGTCAACTTTACTTAATCGCGTCGGTTAGAAAATCTTAACCGCAAGATCAAAACGCGAGCTGAGTTCTCACTATTCTCTTTGTTTATGACGAGTCAGAAACTCCTATTTATAGGCGACAAGAGGAGTGCGGTCACCGCCCATAGCGATAGGATAACCGCCCGTCATCCTGCTGCTAACATCACTTATTTGCACAAGAGCGGATACAAACGTCAGTTCGCCAGAGATAATCACTTAACCGCATATGCAGCTAGAATCATCAACCCGCATAGAAGAGCGAACACTTCCCTCAGTTCGCGTGGACTTGAGAAGATCAAACACGCGTCCTGAGCCAATCCCGCTTCCATGACAATCTGCCGGACTCCGACACCAGACCGCGCAGTTCAGCGGTCTCCGCTCCAGACCGCTCATCACAGCAACCCGCGACTAAGCCATATACGAGACTAGTCGAATAGCAGATCTCCGCGAACACCAAAAGCAGACCGCGCAATCAGGCGGTCTCGACGAACTAGACAACAAACCGAACTTGTCATAACACCATGACCAAGTCGACCCTCGACACCCCATCGACCTCTGGCATCAACCCGCCCAAGAAGACTTCAATGAACTGTGCGGTTAGCTTCCGCAAGCTGCGCTAACCGCTTGCTTTCTTGCGAGCCAGAGATTCTGACATCTTAAAGCGGACTGTGCGGTCTCACAGTCCAGAGCACAACAGCCACGACTAGACAGCTAACCGTCCGGTTACTTCCCAGGGTGCTTGCTGAACTAGACCGCAAGAGAGAAGAAGAGAAGCCGAAAACCGGCTAACCGCCGCCTTCTATCTACTAGACCCCGCGGTCTGTGCGGTCTGCCATATCAGACCGCCCCACTCCACCTCACTTCCACTTCAACAATTCCAACACTTCACAGTGATGCTTTTGTGCTGATAGATGTGGCAGACCTTTACTAATTGCCTCTTCTTCATTGAGAGTGTTGTTTCTAGGTCCGGGTGCCCCAGCCGCCTATGCCACAATTTGGTGATGTAATGGCAGCGTTGCTCATGGTAGGTGAAGGCACTTTGTCCTAGATTATGCATGTCTAAGGTGAACACCCTGTTCTTTGACATTTTAGCCGAGGCAATCAAATTACCTGAGCTTCCTTCAATGATGTTGCATGTGTCATTTACAAATATGACTTGGTAGCCCCTATGTAGGAGTTGTTCCACACTTAATAGGTTTTGGGTTAAGCTTGGAACATATTGCACATCTGGTATTTCTTTGATCTTACCTGAGCCGGTTATGACATATTGATCATTTTCCTTCCATTGTCTTGGCATGACCATCTCTAAGGTAGATTTTGGACCTAAAGCTCTCATCAAGTGTAGTGAAGCTTTCCTTATTATTGGCCATATGAATTGAGCACCCGCTAGCTTAACAACAAATATCTTGATTCGTGGTTTAAATTTTACGACAGGTATATACATCTCTTCTTTGGTTTCCTTTACTTCTTTTTCTCCTCCAGAATAATTGGCTTCTTCTTTAGTGTGATACCAACAGTCTCTTTCAGAGTGATTGGGCATTTTGAATCTCTTGCATTTAAAGTAGCTGTCCCTTGAATTATGAGTAGTTTTTCTGCAAATGATGCAATAGGTTATAGGTTTTTGATTTCCATGAGGTGTTAAAGGTTTATCAATTTGTGACAGATACTTCTTTTCTTTTCTTCTTTCTCTGTGGGCTGTCTTCTAGTTTTTCCCTACTTCTTTCCATGGATTGAAGTTTGGATTCTTCTTTCTTTCATTGCCTTTATGTTTGTTCAGATGCATTTTTAATTGAAAGACCTGATCCATAGGTTGGTTGACTCTTTGTAGCTATGAAGTACCGACACTTCAAAATGCCCAACGTGTTGGTGTCGGACTCGCCGACACGTGTTCGACTCTTCAACACTCGCATACACGCGTGTCAGAAGTCTAACATGTTGACTCACGTGAGACTTGCGTGTCCCGCTCAATCGGACACGCGTGTCCCTAAGCTAGCTACTCATGCTGAGATGAGGGGTAATTTGTCTTGAAAGCGCAATTTTTGTGAAAATTCCTTTATAAGTTGCAGTCTGGTCAGCAGCGTGCTCCTGACGCTTCTTCAGCTCACTTCTCTGCTATGGTACAATCACTCTCTATTTCTGATCTTGCCCAGCAGATTGCTCAACAACTCTCTCATGGGTCTCTGCTTCGCTCATTTGTCTCTGTGCTCTCATTGGATGCTTCTGATGCCTCTGCCTCTCAGCCGGTTGCCTCCGCCCCTGCAGGTATCTCTTCTTCCGACTTGTTGCTTGACTCTGGAGCCTCATTTCACATGACCTATGATGTCACCCACCTTTTGTCATGTCAGCCTGTCTCGCCTGCCCATAGTGTCATGGTAGCAGATGACACTATTTTCTCCATCGCTAGTCGTGGCTTTCTTCATACTAACCATTTTCATATTCCTGATGTTACCCACATACCCAAGTTATCCATGAATCTTATATCCGCTAGTCAACTCACATCTCATGATTATCTTGTTATTTGATGAATTCGTGTGCCGTGTGCAGGACCGTCTAACAGGGATACTCCTTGGAGCTAGCTGTCACTATAACGTGGTATACGTCCTTGATCGCCTCCATCTTCCATCCACTTCATCGTCACCAGCTGCCTCCTCTTTTTGCCTTCCTTCAGTGGGCTTCTCTCAGTGGCATCACTGCCTTGGTCACCCCAGTGGTTCGCATCTGTCGTCTCTCATCAGCACTGGTCTCCTTGGTCGTGTTTTTGTTGACTGGTCTCACTCTTGTACGGGTTGTAAGTTTGGTAAACAACTACAACTTTCATATCAGTCTAGTGAGTCTAGGTCTCATCGCCCTTTTGATTTAGTTCATTCTGATGTATGGGGTTCTGCACCTTTTGTATCGAAGGACCGACATAAGTATTATGTTATATTTGTTGATGATTACTCTCGTTATTGCTGGTTTTATTTTATGCACTCTCACTCTAAATTCTTTCAGATTTATGTTACTTTCTGTCATGGTACGCACTCAGTTTTCTGACTCCATACACATTTTTCGTTCCGGCTCGGGGGGGGGGGATCTCTTTCATGATTTTCGCGATCTGCTAGACTTGCATATCACGGTGCACACGCTCAGAATGACACCGCTGAAAGGAAGCATCGCCACATCATAGAGACAGTTCGCACTCTTCTCATCTCTTCCCACATTCCTTCTCACTTTTGGGTTGATGTTGTTTCAACTGCTATCTATCTTATTAACTTGCAGCCCTCCACCTTTCTTTAGGGCAAGTGTCTTGGTGAGTATCTGAACTCTCGACCCCCACATTATACTCATCTTCGAGTTTTTGGATGTCGATGTTATGTTCTGCTTCCTTCACTTGAGCGTACTAAACTCTCTGCTCAGTCTTTATCCTGTGTTTTTCTTGGATACAGTGCTGACCATAAGGGTTATCGATGTTATGATCCTGTTGCGCGCCGACTTCGCATCTCACGTGATGTCACTTTTGATAAGTCTCACCCTTTCTTTATGTCCTCCGTCCCCTTGACCTAACACTCATCTGTTACTTCCTCTGATGTGCAGTTTTTCACCCTTCTCATCCCAACACCACCAGTCTCCTCCTCCTCACCAGTATGTCCACCCCCTCTCCCCTTGTCGCTGCCTACACCATCTCCGACTTCTTAAGTCTCCTCTTCTCACATCTCCCTTCCGCCTTCCACTTCTCCCTCTGATGCACTCCTCGTCCCACTTCCATATCATTACACTCGTCGTCCTCCTCCTCCGGTTCCTTCGTCTCCAGTGCCCCCAGACTCAGTGTCTGCCTCCTCCAGCGAGTGTCCTATGGATGATCCTCCTGTGTGTCGCAACCCGCCTCGTGAGAGACATCCTCCCAATTGCCTTAGCCTTGCTACACTACCGCTGGACCTACCTGCCCTTCTTGCTACTGTCTATCATACTCCAGAGTCGGCTTTTTATCGTGAGGCTTCCCAGATACCTGATTGACAGGTTGTTATGTCTGCTGACTTGGAGGCGCTTGAGCACACTCGTACATGGGACCTTGTTCCTCTTCCACCTGGTGTTGTTCCTATTACTTGCAAGTGGGTCTTCATGGTCAAGACTCACTCTGATGGTCCTGTGGATAGGTACAAGGCTCGGCAAGTTGCACGTGGTTTTCAACAGGAGCAGGGGAGAGACTATGACGAAACCTTTGCTCCAGTCACTCACATGACTACCGTTCAAACTTTTATTGCAATTGCAGTTGTTCGCCACTAGTCTCTGTCTCAGCTTGACGTGAAGAATGTCTTTCTTCACGGTGATTTTCAACAGGAGATATACATGCTTCCTTCTCCTGATCTATCCTCCCCTCCAGGCCTTGTCTGTCGTTTGAGTATAGCTCTTTATGGGCTCAAGCAGCGCCCCACGCGTGTTTTGCACGTTTCAGCTCAGCCATTACAGCTGCCGGTTTCCAGCCAAGTCCACATGATACAGCTTTGTTCGTGCACTCCTCTTGTGGACGGATATTTTTGTTGCTTTATGTGGATGATATGATTATTACTGGTGATGACCCTTCTCATATGACTTTCGTTAAACATCACCTTCAACAGCAGTTTAGATGACTGACCTTGGACAACTGAGCTATTTTTGGGGTCTTGAGGTCATCTCTCTCAACAGCGGTGCACATTAGATCTCTTAACTCGGGCTGCTCTCTCTGACTCCCGCACAGTGGACACCCCTATGGAGCTTCACCTTCAGCTACGTCCGGATGATGGTGTTCCACTCTCCGATCCCACTCGCTACCACCACCTTGTTGAGAGTCTCGTCTACCTCACCATTACTCGGTCTGACATTGCCCATGTTGTTCATGAGTTGAGTCAGTTTGTTAGTGCGCCTACCTCTGTCAATTACGGTCACCTGCGCTGCTCCTGCGCTATCTCTGTGCGATAACTTTTCGTAGTCTTTTCTTCTCCAGTAGTAGTTCTCTACAGCTCTGTGCTTACTCGGATGCTACCTGGGCTAATGATCTTGTTGATCGTCGCTCTGTCACCTGTTTCTGTCTATTTTTGGGTTTTTCACTTATTGCAT
Organism: Platanthera zijinensis; assembly: GCA_039513925.1. Lineage (NCBI taxonomy): Eukaryota > Viridiplantae > Streptophyta > Magnoliopsida > Asparagales > Orchidaceae > Platanthera > Platanthera zijinensis. The sequence goes on from CM077096.1 coordinate 21,965,569, forward strand.
GAAAGTCCAAGAAACAGACTGGTGTTTCTCGTTCCAGCACCGAGACTGAGCTTCGGGCCATGGCTACCACCACTGAGGATATTATTTGGCTTTGATGGCTTCTTGAGGACCTTGGTGTGTCTTCTCCAGATCTCACTCACTCTACTGTAATAACACCAGTGTCATTCAAATTACTCTAAACCGGATGAAGCACTCACTCTCCAAGCATATCGAGATAGATGCTTTTTTCCTACGTGAGCACTATGACTGTGACACTCTTGCTCCTTTCTATGTACCTTCTAAGCAGCAGATTGCAGACTTGATGACTAAGCCGCATGCGAGGACCCAGCATGCACATCTACTATCCAAACTCTTGGTGTATGATCCCCCGTGAGTTTGCGGGGGGGGGGAGGGGGGGTGAGGGTGTTAGATATAGTGTACATCAATCATGTGTGATAGAGTTAACTTATGCTCACCTTGACTGTCGTAAACACCTTCTCTTGTACATGTATATATATTACCTTTATTGTGAATAGATGAAAAATCTTCTTTTCCTATTAAGAACAAGCTCTCAGCGCCCTTAAGAAACGAGTAAAGTTTTAATTTCAAAGCATCAATATTCATATTTTTCTCCATGGAAGATGGGATGCGCTGAATTTGAGTAGGACGTGGAATTTGAGGAGGCCATAGAATCTTAGATCTGGATGAAGAGAAAACCTTTCTCACCTTCTTTGATTGAGAGATCAAAAGACAAAGGGAATGCTCTCTCGGTGAGTCTTTTAGCTGAGAGATCAGGATTGAACAATCTTGATGAGGCTGCTTCCGAGAGATCCAACATGTGCTCTAATACCATGTTGTGGTAGATGATGAGAAAATATGAAAAAACAAAATAGATTGTTTCACAAGAGGAAGTAGTTTTTCATTCATTCATTTCACAAATTTCCCGAACGCATCTGACTTCTCCTTCATTAAGTATACCAAAGTATACCTAGAAAAATCGTCAACCAGAACAAGCATATACCTGCTACCGCCGAGACTGAGGGTGACAGTTGGTCCTGTCGGATCACCGTGGATGCACTCCAACGGTGTTTTGCTTCTGGTCTGTGACTTGTCAAATGGAAGGCGACGAGCCTTTCCATACTGACATCCCGCACAGACATTACCATCTCTGAAAGATGAAAAACTAGGTAGGTCATGCACCAGACCTCTTGCCGCCATAGCCTTCAGCTTATCCATCTCAACATGCCCCAAGCCTCTTATGCCAGATAGTAACGCTGTCATTTGCCCTCATCTTATCAATATATGAGCTTTTCGTCAACACGAACAAGCCCTTCACTCTCCTTCCGACATGATTGACGTCAGCTTTCACAGCTAACACGTTTCTGAGAAACTTCACTTCTATTGGGCCAAATATAACGTGATACCCAACATCAACAATGTTAGTCACCGGGAAGAAGTATTTCTTCATTCCCGGCACATGATACACACTCCTCAAAATGAGAGGCCCCCGATCACTGCCTAAAGAAACCGTCCCCTCCTTCTCTACTGCATGTACTGTATCATCAATAGTAATAATGACATTGTTACCTTTATAATCTTGCAGAGAAAAGAATTTAGACTCGTCCCCGGTGAGGTGATGACCACACCCCGAGTCTACGATCCAGTCCTCCTGATAGTTAATGGAAGAAAGTGCACGAACACAAGCGCCCGTCATGAAGACACTCACTCATCCTCCTTCCTCAGCTTTGGACTCAGCCTCCTCCTTCCCTGCAACATGCTCTGGCTGAAGATTCACTCTGCTGTCTTTGCGGATGTGACCAAGCTTATTGCACCTGTAGCACCGAGGTCCGCCCCGCTTCTTCACGTCATCATGCTTAGGAGCCTTGCTCCTTTTCTGCTGTGATAAAGAAGACAGATCATCCCTAGCAGGTGTCTTCTTCTTCCTGTCTCATCTCTTCTTCTTGCCCGAGAAGAGAACCTCACCCACACCCCAGCCATCTGCTTTACCAAGCTCTCATGTGAAGTCAATAGATTTTCCAGCTTGAGCAAAGATGGCTGATTGACACAACCTTTCACAGAAGTAACAAATGCCACATACTCCTTCCACTGACTGCGAATGATGTGCCTCTTCAGCTTTGCCTCTGAGATAGGCTCCCCCGGGTCCAATGCCGAAATCTCAGCGCAAATGGTCTTCATCTTTAAGAAGAATAATGACACTGACTGGTCTCCCTGAGTGGCCTTAGTCAACTCATTCTCCAAGAACTGTAGCTGAACTACATTCTTTTTGTTGAACAGGCCTTCCAAGGCCATCCAAATTTCAGTCACTGATCGACACCCGATGATGTGATTGAACAGCTCCGGTGAGATCGCTCGCTTGAGAGTGAACTCTACCTTAGCATTTACCTTCCTTCAAGCTCTCACCGCCTCAACATTCCCGGTAGCAACAACCACTTCTTGTCTGTCATATCTACTGACGACTTCACAAAGGTCCTCACCAATCAGATAACTCTCCATGCAAAACCTCCACTTCTTAAAGTTGGTTTGTGTCAAGAGTTCGATTTCAAGACCTCATGCATAACCGGCCTCCATTGCTCTCTCCTGATTAACTTGAACTTCAATGAGGAAAGCACACCTTCAAGGTTGAAATACTGCTTGCTTCTCAACACCCCTCTGATACCATGTGAGTATTTATGAGAAGCTGAGAAAGAGGCCTCAGGAACACTCAACCACACCAGAAGCTAAGTAGTAACCAGCACAGCAGAAGCACAAGAGTCATAAACTGGAATTCAATCTGATTTATAAAGCGAGGCATATATTGCGAGACATGATTTCTCAAATGTACCACGAAAAATAGAAAAACAACTGTATGCAAATAAGAAACCACGCAGACAGATTACTATAACCGCACAAACTGCTCAAGCCGCAAGCGCTGTCCACTGACTATAAAACGCGAACTATTCCACACCAAACTTTCACTAGTTGTTTAGCCGTCTGATGCTAGCTTTACAGCCTGCGCAGATAGTCAATCTCATTTAGCCGCTTCGGTTAGAAAAAATATAACCGCGGGATCTAAACACGAGTTGAGTTCTCACTGTTCTCGATATTTATGACGAGTCAGAGACTCCTATTTATAGACGTGGGGAGTAGTGTCGTCATCACCCATATCGATAAGATAACCGTCTGTCAATCTTGCAGCTAGCATCACATATCCGCACAAGTGCGGATACAAGCATCAATCCGCCACTGATAAAAAAGCTGTCTGCAAATAAGTGCGGACACACCACTCTATCCGCGCGCGATAAATCAACTTAACCGCATACGCGGAAAGCACCATCAGATCTCAAAGCGAGCGGACAACAACTCAGTCCGTGCAATCAACCCGCAAGACAATGCGAACAACTCATCAGTCTGCATAGCCGAGGGGATAAAACCATCCGTCCGCATAGACTTAGACAACTCAGCCACGCGTCCTGATCCACTTCACGCCAATGATGTACTGGCGAACTCCGCATCCAATCTGCGCAGTTTGGCGGACTCTACAACCAGACCGCGTACCAAGCGGTCTCCGCAAACTAGACAATAAATCAGACTTATCACAATCCCGTGACCAAGTCCACAACCAACGAACTCTTGCATTCTATCCGCCCGACAAGGCTCCAGTGAACTGTGCGGTTAGGCTCTGCAGACCGCGCTAATCTGTCTGCCTTCTTGCGAACCAGAGAACCTGAAGCTTCAGCGGACTGTGCTGTCTCACAATCCAGACCGCAATAGCCGCGGTTAGACAAAGCTAACCGCTCGATTATTCCATCAGGGTGCTTGCTGATCCATACCGCAAGAGAGAAGTCAACCCGGCTAACCACTGACTTCAACCCGCCAGCACGCGGCGGTCTGCCCAAATCAGACCGCCCACCTCCACTACACTTCCACTTCAACAAATTTAACAAGCAAGAGTTGAGGTTCGGTGGTAGTATGTTAGGAACCAGCTGCACGATGAAATTGTATTGCGTGGAGATAACAGAGACAAACTTCCGCCTAGCATTCGGAGGCTGAGTCCTCCAATACACTCATCTTTCCAAAGAGAGCCCAAAACACGAATGATCTCTCAAGATTATAGACTCTCAACCTAATGGCTCATTATATAGATGGAGTCTCATTACAAGACATAAAACATAAAATGCAAATACATAATTAACTGAGAATACAAGACATAATACATAAAATGCAAATACATAATTAACTGAGAATACAAGATAATCCATTAAAGAAATCGTGAATCTGAGAAAACTGTCATGAGACGGGGTCGTCCAAGTGAGCTCCTCGCGTGTCTGCAATACTTAAATGTAACATTGGCATATTTGTATCATTGTATCAAGAGCAGAAACAAGGGATGAAGCATACATGAAGACACCTTGAAGAAAAATATAGTCTACAAAGGGATGTACAGTTACACAACGCCGGAAGCCCTTATGAATGATGTTAAAAAACTGCAAAGAGGGATCAACAGGAAACACAAGGTCAATAACAAAACATTGAGAGGGACAAGAAGATATATTTGACCCAGTAGTCAGAAGATTGGAGGGGAAAGAGATGGGGCTGTCCATAAGAGGAGAGACCTCAAATGCTAGTGCATGCCCCCCATGACCCCCCCACAATTAGCCTTGTTTACACTCAATTTGAGAACATATTTTGTTGAACATGTTGATTTTGAGTCTTGATGTTGACTTAGGGTCTGTTTGTTTGGATGGTGAGAATTAGAGTGCTGAGAATGAGAACATTAAGAATGGAGTGGTGGAAGATGGAGGGAGTGGATTGCGACCTCAAGTAAGCCATGAGAATGAGAGTGGTGAGAATGAAGCGGTAGTAAATGGAGGAAGGGGGTTGTGATCTCAAGTAAGCCATGCGAATCAGAGCGGTGAGAATGAGAGCGGCGGAAGAGGGAGTGAGGGGCTTGCGGTCTCAAGTAAGCCACTATTGCCTCATTGATCTGTTCAGCCATGCCTTAACAGCACTAATGCATTTAATCAAATGTTTCATGAATCTGTTGATCAAATCTATTCAATCATAGCGAGCACGAATCTCAACATTACTTGCCCTAAAATAGCCCTAAAACCCAAAGTTATGAATGTTTTTTTCTTGAGAAAGCTTGTCCAAGAAATCTCTCCAGGTTTCAGAGTCTTATCATCACCATCATGCCTTCTTCCAACCCCCATTCTGTGTGTTCTTAGCATTTTACATTAAGAGCAGCATAGTGTATTTAATATAGTGTTTTCTCCCTTCCAACATACAAACAATTGATATTTCGGGGTTGCGTGGATTTTAACATGATATCGGAGCAAGCGAAATACACACAAAATTTAAGGAAGAATTATGAGCACTTACGTGGGATGCGACGAAATAAACGATGAGATTGAGGGCGATCCCCCACCAAATAGTGCCAAAAATGTAGCCGGAGAAATTTTGGGTGCGACGGAGGAAACACACGGAATGATAGACCTTGGGGATGTACTGCAACAGGAACATTATCAGAACAACTGCCATCACTGTTGTTATCATTCCTTCTCCTATTAAAGCAGGAGCTGCTACCCACATCACAATCTGCAATTATATGTATATATATATTATGGTATAAGTTTATTATTCAGTAATTGCTGGCAAAAAGAGAATAGAAAAGAGAAATTTAGGTTGTAAATTTTACTCCTTTTTCTTCATATCTATTTTACGGAAAAGAAATTGGTTCGGCCCGTCTTCAGATTTGGAGATATGATCTTTGAGATGTTGTTGCGTGGTAGCCCGTATTAAACGCACATTTGTGATCTTTTTATTATTACAATTCTATCGTTTTTATTTATCTTGTGTTTACATTTTGAATTTTCGATCATGTGTTAACTTTGTGATCACCATGTGTTAACTTTTCAATCACATTACATTTTGATTATCATGCGATTAAGAATGAACTTATTACGATCATAAGTTGTGTGCAATAACCTCACAAAATTGATTAACTGGATATCATTTATGATATTTGAGGCATACAAAAATTAATGCAAGGATATCATAAATGACATCCCTGTCATACAAACGCGAGGATATCAGTTCGAATACTCGGACAATCAACATGTTTCCACGGTAAAATGATATGTGGGCTGCCACGTGCAGCATCGCAAGGGTCCTGTCTCTAACTTTACCTATTTTTTGTCCCTATTTTACACTTTTAAGGAAAAAGGATAATAAAAAGGAGAAAAGCAAGTGATGTGATATTTTGAAGGCAAAAAAAATATGGCGATTGTTATCCGCACTACAGTTTTGGTTATTCGCACATGTTTTTTCTTAATTTTTCGCGCCTTTTAGAAATACGTTTTGTACATGCGTTTTTATGAAAAGTGTTCAACATCAAAGTTGTAGATCTCATCGAGATCTACAACTTTCGTTTTGAACACTTTTCCCGAAAATGCATGTACAAGACGTATTTCTAAAAGGCGCAAAATTTGGGTGTATTTCCAAAGTACGTCTTGTACATATATTTTTAGGAAAAGTGTTCAACACGAAAGTTGTAGATCTCGATGAAATCTACAACTTTGATGTTGAACACTTTTCTTAAAAATGCACGTACAAGACGTATTTCCAAAATGCGCGAAGAATTAGGAAAAAAACATGTGCGAACAACCAAAACTGTAGTGCGGATAATAATCGTCAAAAATATTCATGTCTCTTTTATTTTGCATTATGATATTTCTTATTTAAAACTTTCTTTAATAACTTGCGTTAAAAAATTTCTAAGTAATTTTAATTATTTTTATAAATTCTGGAGAATCATATGATTTTAACAATAATAATAATAATAAAGCAGCATTGTGGACATGCGGGACGGGATCTATATACTGCGGATCCGGATCCATAGACTGCATGATTGTTGGCAATCCATGTTCCACACGCCTTATACATTTGAAACGGGGCGTGACTGCTTGTGATTACACAAGACACATAATTCGGCCTCATTTGACAACCCGTGAAAGGAGCAACCTCCGGCGGAAAAAACAAACGCCGGGCGGTGGCTTTTACTCCTGCAGCGAAGCAAAAAAAACGTCTCTAGCCGCTTCGTCTCCAACACCCCCCATCCACCTCCGTCTCCAACCCCCGCCGCGATTCCTCCCGCGCCGTCTCCCACTGCCTTACGGGCCTTGCCAAATGAGGCCTTCGTGTTACTGTGGCTGCTAGAAGATGTGAGTGTAATGGTGGGATGATGTTGAAATTGGTGAAGTGAAAGTGGGGGTGATCGGCAGTCCGGGCGACCTGGGCGGACTGACCGCGCGGACTGAGCTCAGTCCGGCGGGTTGTTGTTCGGTGTTGCTTGCTGCTTGGCGTGATCAGGAGCGATCTGTGCGGACTGGTTGTGTCCGGCAGTGGGCCGAGCTCTGGAGGTGGTTCCGCGGTCTGTGCGGATTGAAAGGTTTGAGTCCGCCAGATCTGTGGTGGATCTGGAGTTGCGGTGAGATGGCTCGTTTGGCGGTCTGGCCTAAGTGCTGGCGGACTGGCCTGGTATCCGCAGTGTCCGTTGTGACCGGGCTTCGTGCCTGTGGTCGTGGACAAGTGCGAGGTGGAGTGGTGTCCGCTGTGACCGCGGTATCCTGGCTGTGCCTATGGTCATGGGCTGGTGGTTGCGGATTGGGCGGTCTGCTATGGGCAGGTCGCTGCTCGCCTGGACTTGGCGGTTTGTTTGGCCTTTAGCGGGCGGACTCGGCGAGTTGGTTTTGCTAGCTGCGACCAGGGGGCGGTGTCTCTATCTCATAGGGTGGTGACCACACTCTTCACCCGGCCTATAAATAGGACCCCCCAGCACCTCGTTTGGAAGCAGAGTGAACAGTAAGTTGGGCTTGAGTGAAGGCTGCGGACTTGTTTCTTGTATCCGCGCGGACTGTTTGCTTAACCGGTTTCTGTGTGCAGGTGGCGCGGCTAGCAGTGTCAAACCAGGAGTTTGGTTCTGACCGCTGGAGTAGCGGGCTGCATTGGCGGTTACCAGCATCAGTCTTTCTTCAAGTTGCTTCTCTGTCCGCGCGACCTCACGGTCTAGGCGGATAGGCGGTTTGTTCCTCTGTTCATCAGCAGTTTGGCGGCGGTTTGATCGAGCTCGGTGGTTTCGGCGGTTTCGGCGGACTCGGCGGTCTCAGTGTGCAATCCGCCCGGACTTGTTTGTTTTCTGCTTTTTCATACTGGCGAAATCATGTCTCGCCATGTATGCCTCGCCTTGTAAAGAAGATTAATAAAAGCTTGATCTGCTTGTTTCTGTGTGTGTGCTTGGTTATCTAAGTTTGCTTCCTTCTTTCCGCGGTTCAAGTTGTGATCTAGGTAGTGCCGAAAATATTAATTTGGTGTTTGGGCTACCTTGCTGATCAACCTGAGAAAATTCAACATGGTATCAGAGGAAGGTTCAGTTGCTTGAGCATTGATCAACAGGCTTGTTGTTGCTCTGTGTGCTTCTGAAGGATAACCAAGGTAGCACCATGGACGGTGGTTTTGCAAGAGGTCTTGGTATTGAGCTTCTGACGCCGACTAACTTTAAGAAGTGGAAGTCGTGCATGAAGAGCTATCTTCTAGGTGAGGAGTTATGGGAGGTCGTCGGTGGAGATGACCAAGTAGAAATAACTGCTGAGTTTGGAACAGCTGAGCAGGTGAGAGTGTGGAGGAAGACAAATGCCAAAGCTGAGTTTGCTCTCAAGCGGGCGGTGTCACCTGAACTCTTTGATCACATCTTAGGATGTGAGTCTGCTGCTGAGATTTGGACTTCCCTTGATGGGTTGTTCAATAGGAAGAATGTAGCAAGGCTACAGTTCTTAGAGAATGAGTTGGCTAAGGCAACTCAGGGAGATCTCTCTATCTCCAAATTCTTCTTAAAGATGAAGAGCTTGTGTGCTGAGCTCTCTGCTCTTGATCCTGATGAGCCGATCTCCGAGGCTAAGCTGAAGAGGCACATAATCCGCGGTTTGCGGAAGGAGTATGTGGCCTTCGTTACTTCTGTTCAAGGCTGGGCTACTCAACCCTCTCTTCTGGAGCTGGAGAATCTGCTTGCCTCGCAGGAGAGCTTGGCAAGGCAGATGGCCGGGGTGACGGTCTCTGAAGGAGCTAGTGATGCTCTCTTCACTGAGAGGAAGAAGAAGAGATGGGAAGGGAAGAAGAAGCAGACTGCAGCTGGAGATGAATCTTCATCTTCTAAACAGCAGGAGGGGAGCCTTGCCCCTAAGAAGGATTGGAAGAAGAACCTGAAGTGCTTCAGGTGTCATCAACCAGGCCACTTCAAGCGAGACTGCAAGGTCAAGCTGCAGCCTGGGCATGCTGCAGGCAAGGAGGAAGCCTCCTCAAGCAAGGAGGAAGCTGGCTGGGGTGGAGCGTTCATGACGGGCACTTGTGTCCGTGCTTTGTCCACCAGTGACTTGAAGGACGATTGGATCGTTGATTCCGGGTGTGGTCATCACCTCACTGGAGATTTGTCCAAGTTCTCTTCGCTGCAGGCTTACTCAGGTAATGAAGCTATCATTACTGCTGATAATACTATTCATGCAGTAGAGAAGGAGGGTATTGTAACGGTGGGAAGTGATAAGGGGCCACTCACGTTAAGGAGTGTTTATCACGTACCGGGTATGAAGAAAAACCTCTTCTCTGTGACCAATGCGGTTGATGCTGGTTACCACGTTCTGTTTGGGCCAACAGAAGTGAAGTTCCTTCGCAACGTATCAGCGGTTAAGGCTGATGTTGCTCATGTAGGAAGGAGAGTGAAGGACTTGTTTGTCTTATCAACAAGCTCCTATGTTGATCGGATGAGGGCCAACGATAGCGCTGCTATGTGGCATGAGAGGCTGGGGCATGTCGGGATGGATAAGCTGAAGGCTATGTCAAGCAGGAGCCTGGTGAGAGGCTTGCCTAAGCTATCATCCTTCGGTGAGGGTCACGTTTGTGCTGGATGTCAATATGGGAAGTCTCATCGTCTTCCATTTGACAAGTCACAAACAAGAAGCAAAGCACCATTGGAGGTTATCCATGGTGATCTGATGGGACCAACCGCGACTGCTAGCCTTGGTGGAAGCAGGTATATGCTAGTCTTGATTGATGACTACTCAAGATACACTTGGGTGTATTTCTTGAAGGAGAAGTCTGAAGCCTTCCGATTGTTTGTGGAGTTCAAGGAGCTGGTGGAGGGAAGGCTTAACCTGAAGATCAAAAAGCTTAGAACTGATAACGGGGGAGAGTTTGTCTCCTCCGAGTTTTCTAACTTTTGCAGGAAGCATGGAATCCAAAGGGAGCTCACTTGTGCTCATACTCCACAACAAAACGGAGTAGCGGAGCGGAAGATCCGTCATTTGACGGAGACTTGCAAATGTTGGCTTCATGCCAAGAGTATCCCAAGGTCCTTCTGGGCGGAGGGAATGTCTTGTGCTGCCTATGTCATCAATCGGATGCCTCTGAGTCCGATCAACATGAAGTCTCCCTTCGAGATGTTGCTGAAGGAGAAGCCTAGTGTGGAACACCTTCGGGTGTTTGGATCAACTTGCTATGTGCATATCCCTGATGCGCTAAGGACTAAGCTTGATGCAAAGGCAAGGAAGCTTGTCTTTGTTGGCTATGATGAGCGGAAGAAGGGATGGAGATGCATGGATCCAGTGACGAAGAAGTTCGTGGTATCAAGAGACGTTGTCTTTGACGAACTGACATCATATGGAGGAAGCTCGGTTGAGTTGCCTGAGAGCAAGGTTGATGAAGGTCAGGAGGTGGCTGAGGTAGCTGATCAAGTGGAGCTGGCTGTGTCACCAGCAGCTCCAGTTGCTTCAAGTTCTGGAGAAGAAGCTTCTGGGTCAGGAAGCAGGGGGAGCATTGCTCCAAGCTTGCCGGAGAGCAGAGGTGAACCAGAAGAAGCAACAGAGGTGATTAGCAAGGAGCAGCCTCTTCGGAGGTCAAAGAGGGTTATCAAGCCTCCTGCTCGCTACTGCGAAGGAAACACTGTGAGCTATGTCTCATGCTTCTTTGCAGGTCCTCTGGATGAGCGAGAGCCTGCTAGCTTTAATGAGGCCACTGGTGTCAAGGAGTGGGAAGATGCCATGAGAGAGGAGATGGATGCTCTCAAGAAGAATGAAACTTGGGATCTGGTGCCCAAGGTTGATGGCATTGCTCCGGTGACATGCAAGTGGGTGTTTAAGTTGAAGAAGAAGGCAGATGGAAGCATTGAGAGATTCAAGGCTCGCCTGGTGGCTCGGGGGTTCTCTCAACAGTATGGAGAAGACTATGAGGAGACGTTCAGCCCTGTTGCAAAGATGACTTCAGTTCGGATGGTGATTGCATTGGCTGCTTGCCAAGGATGGAGAATGTGGCAGCTTGATGTAAAGAATGCTTTTCTTTACGGAGAGATTGACAAAGACATCTTTATGGATCAGCCACCTGGTTTCGTTTCTGAAGTTCATCCTGATTACGTCTGCAAACTCAGGAAGGCTCTCTACGGGTTGAAGCAAGCTCCTAGAGCTTGGTATGGGAAGATAGCAGAGTATCTGCAATTCTGTGGATACCTTGCTTCAAACTCGGACTCTAGCTTGTTCATCAAGAAGAAGGGGGAGCTTTCTGTCTTGGTCCTGCTGTATGTTGATGATATGATCATCACAGGGAATTCTGAGGAGGAGGTTGCTAGGCTCAGAGCTGAGCTAGCCATTCGCTTCGAGATGAAAGACCTGGGAGAGCTTCATCACTTTCTTGGTCTCGAAGTGGAGAGGAAGGAGAGCGGGATCCTTATCTGCCAGAAGGGATATGCTGAGCGCATAGTGAACCGGTTTGGCTTGATTGAGGGAAAGACTTGCTCTACTCCTATGGATCAAGGTCTGAAACTTCGACGAGATGAAGGAAGGGTTCTTCCTGACCCTTTGGTGTTCAGGGCCCTTATTGGAAGCTTGATCTACCTGACGATTACTAGACCTGATATAGCTTACGCTGTTGGTCGAGTAAGTCGGTTCATGGCAGAGCCAAGGAAGTCTCATCTTGTAGCGGCGAAGAACATTCTGAAGTATGTCAAGGCAACTTCTGACATGGGACTTCTCTACAGAAGGGATGCGAGTTTCTCTCTGCTAGGTTACACGGATGCTGACTATGGTGGTGATTCGGATGACCGAAGGTCAACTTCCGGTTATGTGTTCACTTGTGGATCAGCGGGCATTTCGTGGTGTAGCAAGAAGCAGGACTCGGTATCTGTCTCCACTACGGAAGCTGAGTACAAGGCGTCTGCCTTGGCAGCTCGGGAAGCCATTTGGCTAAGGAGGCTTGTAGATGATGTCCATGAAGAAGTGCAAGGTCCTACTTTGCTCCGAGGGGATAACGAGAGTGCTCTCAAGCTGGTGAACAATCCAGTTTGTCATGCCAGGACTAAGCATATTGAGATCGATCACCACTTCATAAGGGAGAAGGTGCTGGAAGGATCTCTTGTGGTTGGTCATGTTCGGAGTGAAGATAATCTTGCTGACATCTTCACCAAGTCGCTGTCGAAGGGGCCTTTTCAGCGGCTTCGAGGTTTGCTTGGGCTGATCACCACTTCTCACTTCAAGGGGGAGTGTTGAAATTGGTGAAGTGAAAGTGGGGGTGATCGGCAGTCCGGGCGACCTGGGCGGACTGACCGCGCGGACTGAGCTCAGTCCGGCGGGTTGTTGTTCGGTGTTGCTTGCTGCTTGGCGTGATCAGGAGCGATCTGTGCGGACTGGTTGTGTCCGGCAGTGGGCCGAGCTCTGGAGGTGGTTCCGCGGTCTGTGCGGATTGAAAGGTTTGAGTCCGCCAGATCTGTGGTGGATCTGGAGTTGCGGTGAGATGGCTCGTTTGGCGGTCTGGCCTAAGTGCTGGCGGACTGGCCTGGTATCCGCAGTGTCCGTTGTGACCGGGCTTCGTGCCTGTGGTCGTGGACAAGTGCGAGGTGGAGTGGTGTCCGCTGTGACCGCGGTATCCTGGCTGTGCCTATGGTCATGGGCTGGTGGTTGCGGATTGGGCGGTCTGCTATGGGCAGGTCGCTGCTCGCCTGGACTTGGCGGTTTGTTTGGCCTTTAGCGGGCGGACTCGGCGAGTTGGTTTTGCTAGCTGCGACCAGGGGGCGGTGTCTCTATCTCATAGGGTGGTGACCACACTCTTCACCCGGCCTATAAATAGGACCCCCCAGCACCTCGTTTGGAAGCAGAGTGAACAGTAAGTTGGGCTTGAGTGAAGGCTGCGGACTTGTTTCTTGTATCCGCGCGGACTGTTTGCTTAACCGGTTTCTGTGTGCAGGTGGCGCGGCTAGCAGTGTCAAACCAGGAGTTTGGTTCTGACCGCTGGAGTAGCGGGCTGCATTGGCGGTTACCAGCATCAGTCTTTCTTCAAGTTGCTTCTCTGTCCGCGCGACCTCACGGTCTAGGCGGATAGGCGGTTTGTTCCTCTGTTCATCAGCAGTTTGGCGGCGGTTTGATCGAGCTCGGTGGTTTCGGCGGTTTCGGCGGACTCGGCGGTCTCAGTGTGCAATCCGCCCGGACTTGTTTGTTTTCTGCTTTTTCATACTGGCGAAATCATGTCTCGCCATGTATGCCTCGCCTTGTAAAGAAGATTAATAAAAGCTTGATCTGCTTGTTTCTGTGTGTGTGCTTGGTTATCTAAGTTTGCTTCCTTCTTTCCGCGGTTCAAGTTGTGATCTAGGTAGTGCCGAAAATATTAATTTGGTGTTTGGGCTACCTTGCTGATCAACCTGAGAAAATTCAACATGGTATCAGAGGAAGGTTCAGTTGCTTGAGCATTGATCAACAGGCTTGTTGTTGCTCTGTGTGCTTCTGAAGGATAACCAAGGTAGCACCATGGACGGTGGTTTTGCAAGAGGTCTTGGTATTGAGCTTCTGACGCCGACTAACTTTAAGAAGTGGAAGTCGTGCATGAAGAGCTATCTTCTAGGTGAGGAGTTATGGGAGGTCGTCGGTGGAGATGACCAAGTAGAAATAACTGCTGAGTTTGGAACAGCTGAGCAGGTGAGAGTGTGGAGGAAGACAAATGCCAAAGCTGAGTTTGCTCTCAAGCGGGCGGTGTCACCTGAACTCTTTGATCACATCTTAGGATGTGAGTCTGCTGCTGAGATTTGGACTTCCCTTGATGGGTTGTTCAATAGGAAGAATGTAGCAAGGCTACAGTTCTTAGAGAATGAGTTGGCTAAGGCAACTCAGGGAGATCTCTCTATCTCCAAATTCTTCTTAAAGATGAAGAGCTTGTGTGCTGAGCTCTCTGCTCTTGATCCTGATGAGCCGATCTCCGAGGCTAAGCTGAAGAGGCACATAATCCGCGGTTTGCGGAAGGAGTATGTGGCCTTCGTTACTTCTGTTCAAGGCTGGGCTACTCAACCCTCTCTTCTGGAGCTGGAGAATCTGCTTGCCTCGCAGGAGAGCTTGGCAAGGCAGATGGCCGGGGTGACGGTCTCTGAAGGAGCTAGTGATGCTCTCTTCACTGAGAGGAAGAAGAAGAGATGGGAAGGGAAGAAGAAGCAGACTGCAGCTGGAGATGAATCTTCATCTTCTAAACAGCAGGAGGGGAGCCTTGCCCCTAAGAAGGATTGGAAGAAGAACCTGAAGTGCTTCAGGTGTCATCAACCAGGCCACTTCAAGCGAGACTGCAAGGTCAAGCTGCAGCCTGGGCATGCTGCAGGCAAGGAGGAAGCCTCCTCAAGCAAGGAGGAAGCTGGCTGGGGTGGAGCGTTCATGACGGGCACTTGTGTCCGTGCTTTGTCCACCAGTGACTTGAAGGACGATTGGATCGTTGATTCCGGGTGTGGTCATCACCTCACTGGAGATTTGTCCAAGTTCTCTTCGCTGCAGGCTTACTCAGGTAATGAAGCTATCATTACTGCTGATAATACTATTCATGCAGTAGAGAAGGAGGGTATTGTAACGGTGGGAAGTGATAAGGGGCCACTCACGTTAAGGAGTGTTTATCACGTACCGGGTATGAAGAAAAACCTCTTCTCTGTGACCAATGCGGTTGATGCTGGTTACCACGTTCTGTTTGGGCCAACAGAAGTGAAGTTCCTTCGCAACGTATCAGCGGTTAAGGCTGATGTTGCTCATGTAGGAAGGAGAGTGAAGGACTTGTTTGTCTTATCAACAAGCTCCTATGTTGATCGGATGAGGGCCAACGATAGCGCTGCTATGTGGCATGAGAGGCTGGGGCATGTCGGGATGGATAAGCTGAAGGCTATGTCAAGCAGGAGCCTGGTGAGAGGCTTGCCTAAGCTATCATCCTTCGGTGAGGGTCACGTTTGTGCTGGATGTCAATATGGGAAGTCTCATCGTCTTCCATTTGACAAGTCACAAACAAGAAGCAAAGCACCATTGGAGGTTATCCATGGTGATCTGATGGGACCAACCGCGACTGCTAGCCTTGGTGGAAGCAGGTATATGCTAGTCTTGATTGATGACTACTCAAGATACACTTGGGTGTATTTCTTGAAGGAGAAGTCTGAAGCCTTCCGATTGTTTGTGGAGTTCAAGGAGCTGGTGGAGGGAAGGCTTAACCTGAAGATCAAAAAGCTTAGAACTGATAACGGGGGAGAGTTTGTCTCCTCCGAGTTTTCTAACTTTTGCAGGAAGCATGGAATCCAAAGGGAGCTCACTTGTGCTCATACTCCACAACAAAACGGAGTAGCGGAGCGGAAGATCCGTCATTTGACGGAGACTTGCAAATGTTGGCTTCATGCCAAGAGTATCCCAAGGTCCTTCTGGGCGGAGGGAATGTCTTGTGCTGCCTATGTCATCAATCGGATGCCTCTGAGTCCGATCAACATGAAGTCTCCCTTCGAGATGTTGCTGAAGGAGAAGCCTAGTGTGGAACACCTTCGGGTGTTTGGATCAACTTGCTATGTGCATATCCCTGATGCGCTAAGGACTAAGCTTGATGCAAAGGCAAGGAAGCTTGTCTTTGTTGGCTATGATGAGCGGAAGAAGGGATGGAGATGCATGGATCCAGTGACGAAGAAGTTCGTGGTATCAAGAGACGTTGTCTTTGACGAACTGACATCATATGGAGGAAGCTCGGTTGAGTTGCCTGAGAGCAAGGTTGATGAAGGTCAGGAGGTGGCTGAGGTAGCTGATCAAGTGGAGCTGGCTGTGTCACCAGCAGCTCCAGTTGCTTCAAGTTCTGGAGAAGAAGCTTCTGGGTCAGGAAGCAGGGGGAGCATTGCTCCAAGCTTGCCGGAGAGCAGAGGTGAACCAGAAGAAGCAACAGAGGTGATTAGCAAGGAGCAGCCTCTTCGGAGGTCAAAGAGGGTTATCAAGCCTCCTGCTCGCTACTGCGAAGGAAACACTGTGAGCTATGTCTCATGCTTCTTTGCAGGTCCTCTGGATGAGCGAGAGCCTGCTAGCTTTAATGAGGCCACTGGTGTCAAGGAGTGGGAAGATGCCATGAGAGAGGAGATGGATGCTCTCAAGAAGAATGAAACTTGGGATCTGGTGCCCAAGGTTGATGGCATTGCTCCGGTGACATGCAAGTGGGTGTTTAAGTTGAAGAAGAAGGCAGATGGAAGCATTGAGAGATTCAAGGCTCGCCTGGTGGCTCGGGGGTTCTCTCAACAGTATGGAGAAGACTATGAGGAGACGTTCAGCCCTGTTGCAAAGATGACTTCAGTTCGGATGGTGATTGCATTGGCTGCTTGCCAAGGATGGAGAATGTGGCAGCTTGATGTAAAGAATGCTTTTCTTTACGGAGAGATTGACAAAGACATCTTTATGGATCAGCCACCTGGTTTCGTTTCTGAAGTTCATCCTGATTACGTCTGCAAACTCAGGAAGGCTCTCTACGGGTTGAAGCAAGCTCCTAGAGCTTGGTATGGGAAGATAGCAGAGTATCTGCAATTCTGTGGATACCTTGCTTCAAACTCGGACTCTAGCTTGTTCATCAAGAAGAAGGGGGAGCTTTCTGTCTTGGTCCTGCTGTATGTTGATGATATGATCATCACAGGGAATTCTGAGGAGGAGGTTGCTAGGCTCAGAGCTGAGCTAGCCATTCGCTTCGAGATGAAAGACCTGGGAGAGCTTCATCACTTTCTTGGTCTCGAAGTGGAGAGGAAGGAGAGCGGGATCCTTATCTGCCAGAAGGGATATGCTGAGCGCATAGTGAACCGGTTTGGCTTGATTGAGGGAAAGACTTGCTCTACTCCTATGGATCAAGGTCTGAAACTTCGACGAGATGAAGGAAGGGTTCTTCCTGACCCTTTGGTGTTCAGGGCCCTTATTGGAAGCTTGATCTACCTGACGATTACTAGACCTGATATAGCTTACGCTGTTGGTCGAGTAAGTCGGTTCATGGCAGAGCCAAGGAAGTCTCATCTTGTAGCGGCGAAGAACATTCTGAAGTATGTCAAGGCAACTTCTGACATGGGACTTCTCTACAGAAGGGATGCGAGTTTCTCTCTGCTAGGTTACACGGATGCTGACTATGGTGGTGATTCGGATGACCGAAGGTCAACTTCCGGTTATGTGTTCACTTGTGGATCAGCGGGCATTTCGTGGTGTAGCAAGAAGCAGGACTCGGTATCTGTCTCCACTACGGAAGCTGAGTACAAGGCGTCTGCCTTGGCAGCTCGGGAAGCCATTTGGCTAAGGAGGCTTGTAGATGATGTCCATGAAGAAGTGCAAGGTCCTACTTTGCTCCGAGGGGATAACGAGAGTGCTCTCAAGCTGGTGAACAATCCAGTTTGTCATGCCAGGACTAAGCATATTGAGATCGATCACCACTTCATAAGGGAGAAGGTGCTGGAAGGATCTCTTGTGGTTGGTCATGTTCGGAGTGAAGATAATCTTGCTGACATCTTCACCAAGTCGCTGTCGAAGGGGCCTTTTCAGCGGCTTCGAGGTTTGCTTGGGCTGATCACCACTTCTCACTTCAAGGGGGAGTGTTGAAATTGGTGAAGTGAAAGTGGGGGTGATCGGCAGTCCGGGCGACCTGGGCGGACTGACCGCGCGGACTGAGCTCAGTCCGGCGGGTTGTTGTTCGGTGTTGCTTGCTGCTTGGCGTGATCAGGAGCGATCTGTGCGGACTGGTTGTGTCCGGCAGTGGGCCGAGCTCTGGAGGTGGTTCCGCGGTCTGTGCGGATTGAAAGGTTTGAGTCCGCCAGATCTGTGGTGGATCTGGAGTTGCGGTGAGATGGCTCGTTTGGCGGTCTGGCCTAAGTGCTGGCGGACTGGCCTGGTATCCGCAGTGTCCGTTGTGACCGGGCTTCGTGCCTGTGGTCGTGGACAAGTGCGAGGTGGAGTGGTGTCCGCTGTGACCGCGGTATCCTGGCTGTGCCTATGGTCATGGGCTGGTGGTTGCGGATTGGGCGGTCTGCTATGGGCAGGTCGCTGCTCGCCTGGACTTGGCGGTTTGTTTGGCCTTTAGCGGGCGGACTCGGCGAGTTGGTTTTGCTAGCTGCGACCAGGGGGCGGTGTCTCTATCTCATAGGGTGGTGACCACACTCTTCACCCGGCCTATAAATAGGACCCCCCAGCACCTCGTTTGGAAGCAGAGTGAACAGTAAGTTGGGCTTGAGTGAAGGCTGCGGACTTGTTTCTTGTATCCGCGCGGACTGTTTGCTTAACCGGTTTCTGTGTGCAGGTGGCGCGGCTAGCAGTGTCAAACCAGGAGTTTGGTTCTGACCGCTGGAGTAGCGGGCTGCATTGGCGGTTACCAGCATCAGTCTTTCTTCAAGTTGCTTCTCTGTCCGCGCGACCTCACGGTCTAGGCGGATAGGCGGTTTGTTCCTCTGTTCATCAGCAGTTTGGCGGCGGTTTGATCGAGCTCGGTGGTTTCGGCGGACTCGGCGGTCTCAGTGTGCAATCCGCCCGGACTTGTTTGTTTTCTGCTTTTTCATACTGGCGAAATCATGTCTCGCCATGTATGCCTCGCCTTGTAAAGAAGATTAATAAAAGCTTGATCTGCTTGTTTCTGTGTGTGTGCTTGGTTATCTAAGTTTGCTTCCTTCTTTCCGCGGTTCAAGTTGTGATCTAGGTAGTGCCGAAAATATTAATTTGGTGTTTGGGCTACCTTGCTGATCAACCTGAGAAAATTCAACAGTCAGGAATGAGAGCTGGTGTTAAGATTACTCAATCCAAACCCAAGGGAGAGCAGCAGTTGTTAATATTGTTGCTAACAAAAGGGACATCTTCACAACAATTGTCTCCCTAGAAAAAGTGCCAACTTGAAGCAGCATGAAGAATGCAAAGGTTCGATGCATGGGTGGAGAGGGGCGCACACTGTTACGAACGAAAGATTTTTTTTACCCCGCGAACCTGACCGGCTCGCCCATACAACTCTAACAGACCCGTTCTCATGCAATTTCTAGTCCACTTGGTCTTTCAAGCGGACGCCCGAACGCACGTGCGCACGTGCACGCAAATCGACCTCACATCATGGGGATGCGAATAACGGCACCCCCATCACGGGGGTGCGGATGAGTGCACCCCTGGTGGGGAGGGCCAACCGGCCACGAGGCCGCAAGGCGCGACCCGCGTGACGCTGGCGGCGTAGCAATGACCGCGCGGCATCACGCACGGGATCCCTCCCTTGCGCACCTGAGTGCGGGCTCCCTAACGCGCACCCCTGAACGCCGTTCATCTCCACACCGCCGGCCTCGCCCATCGCTTGTCTCCACCCGATGGCCTCGCCCCGACACTCAGCTGAACGGCGCCTGTTTGTGACGCTCACCGTCGCCATGCTCACTGTTACTCTCCACTGCCTGCTTTTGTGCTTGCCTCCCAACGCCGTCGTCGCCACCCCGCACCATTGACTCCTCTGGATGCCGCCAAACTCCCGTCGCCTCCGGATGTCGCCAAGCTCCCATCGCCTCCGAACACGCCAAGCTCCTGTCGCCTCCAGACACCGTCAAGCTCCCGCCACCTCCAGATGCGGCAAAGCTCCACTCTCCTTCGGATGCCGCCAATTAAGCTTCCGTCGCCCCCATTGTCACCGTCGCAATTACCGGCGGGATGCTTCCTCAAAGGCTATAAAAGGGGCCTGAGTCTTTATTTGAATGGGGGGAGACCTTGAGCTTGAGAGAGAGAGAGAGAGAGAGCTCGAGAATCTTCTTTCAAAGATATTCTTGGGATCTCCTTTGGTGTTTCAATAATTCTTCGAAGATCTCCTTCGACATCTGATGCTTTCCTTCAGTGTTCGAAGATCTCTTGAAGATCTCTTTCAGAACTCGAAGATCCTTTGAAGACAGTTCGAAGATAACTAGAAGATCTCCCTGGGCTTCATGCTCCAAGTCCAAAACTACCATTGTTGCATTCATCCTTCCAGACTACTCCCAAGCGAGCTCCACTACGCACAGCTTCAAGCAGATTTGGTGATCCCGATAACTCAATTGTAACGAGCGGTGATCTGTCATACTCCAAAAAAATTATTCGTAACACTCTGAAAGATAATAAAATTGGTCGGCACCGATCCAGCCATGTGTTGTTTTCCCTTTCCGGGTTTTTACACGTCAAACGTATTGTTGTCAACTGTTGACTCTATCTGCAATGTGTTCGACCCACTCTCCAGCTGAGAAGGTTCAGTTTGACCGGTCCATAAAACCATCTTGCAACCAGCAACATAAATAAATAATATTTTGTTCAAATCTACTACTAAAATTTTTTTGGGGGATTCAATAATTAAACAAATTTATTCTTTCATCATTTATTAAAAGCTGGACCACAAAAATAAATAATAATACACTTAAAGTACCCGTACCTAAGAATGTGCATGTTAATTCCTATACGACATGACACCATTAATCTTGTCCTCCTCAATCAAGCACATTTGATGCTGACCAATATTAAATTATTAATACAATTTTAACTTTTTTATGCTTCATTTTATTAATTATTTAATAACAATCAATTTAGTTTGTTACTTTGTTATTAAAAAATCAAAATCAAACATTTAATCAATTAATTGCATTTAAAAATTAAGCATAGTCCTGTATCCGGCTATACTCATATTTCTTAATGTTATTAATTAGGGTGATATTATATGCAGACCATTTTCAATTATAACTATTATGAAATTATATGATCTGTATATAACGGAATAGAGTCTGCATATAATTATTGCTTATAATTAAAGGAAAATGTTATAAGTAGTCAGGCCAAACACAGTATATTTGTATTCGCAGTCCAATGAATTTACGTGTTTTTAGGACTATAAATAATCGTTTTAGGTGTTTTTAGAATTGTGAATAATCGTCCTAGGACTGCTAATAACATCGCCCTAATTAAATTGATTAATTTTTGTTTATCCAGAAAATATATTAATTAGTACTAAAGCATCTTCAGCATTCACCTGCATTATTGGGAGAATGACAAACAGATCAAGCAAGAAGCCCTTTTTCGACATGAGGTAGCCGCGCCTGGGAGGCGCCATAGTGAGCGGCTTCCCGGCTTCGTCGTCTTCTCCGGCGAGCTTGAGCCGGCGGCGATGACTGCAGGCGGCTTTGAGCTGAAGCCAGGTGTTCCACACGTGCACGGAGTCTGTCATGCAGCGGAGGACGGTGATGGTGATGGCGAACCAGCCGTCGATGAAGACGCACATGAGCGGGCCGCTGATGGAGAAGGAGTAGAAGAAGAGGGGGTCCACGATCAGCCCGGCGGCGCAGGCGAGGAGGTAGGCCCGGTTCCAGTCCTGGGCCCACCGGGAGGTGAGGTCGGCGAGTGGCGGCGGAGAGGCGGGGCGGAGGAGCTGGGCGCACGGCGGTGATCTCCGGCGGTTGGAGGAATTTGAAGTGAGCGGCTCAGAGATGTCGCCGGCGGAGGAGGTGGGAGTGGAGGCGGAGGCGGATGGGGTGTGCATGTTTCCGGCCGGCGAGGTGGGGAGGCGGCCGGGAGCAGAGGAGGTATATATTTTGAAACATGAATCTGGAGGAGAAGAAGGATAAATGGGTATCCAAGATATGGGGGGTCAGGTATGTTTACGAATATACCCTTTTACATTATTTTCTAATGGAGAGATTATTTATTCTTCCCAAAAATTAAAATTAAAAATACATTTAAAACTTATATATTGTTGCGGTCCGCGAGTGCGCTCCTGATAGACCGGACTAATTAGACCGTCTTAGCCGTCAGAGCGGTCGGTTGCGCAATAAGTCACAGAAATAGATCACAGACGAGACAAGTCTTTTTACGTGGAAAACCCTCTGAATATGGTGAAAACCCACGGTCAAGACCGTGCCGACGAGAACTCCACTAGATCGGTTGGGAGTACAACGCTTCTCTGATAGAATCGAGGGCGACATGTCGCGCCTCGTTACAACTTGACGTAGAGAGAAAAATATAACGTTCGACGTGCGGGAGAATGTGTGAGTGCTTTTGGGCGATCACTGGCAGACTGTTAGGCTAATGCGGTGGGTATTCTACTGACAGCGCGCTCTAGATGTTGATGGTTGCGGATGATGAGCAGGTGATTTCCTACGAGCACTGGATTGCGCGGTGGAGATCGCGAGCCGTCTTTGACTTGGAGGCGAGCGTGCCGGTGATGAACATTGCCTTGACGGCGAGCACGTCGACTAGGGCTGTAGCGGTTCGATTTGGTTCGGTTTTTGATTAAAACCACTAACCGAACCACCCGCATGTGATTCCAAAAATCTGGAACCAAACCAAACCAAACCGTGTACACCATTGGAACCAAACTGAACCAAACTGTACGGTTTGGTTCGCTTCGTTTGAGTGGTTTAAAAATATAAACAAATAATTGAGACATGAAGATAAATAACGTATGAATATAAAAACAGATAAACAAATTTAGTTAAATTTTTTTTATGAAAGATTTCTGTAATTATGCACCCGATTATAATAAATCGGGTTCTATAATAAGTCATGTTTTTTAATAAATCATGTTCTAATATAAATAATTATGAAATCAAAAACAGTGATTTCTAGTTTTAGTAAGTTGTAACAACTAATAAGAGTTGTTGCGGACTAACTCGACATCCCGGTCGGACCGGAATTCTTGGACCGTCTTAGCTCTCGGAACGGTCGAGCGCGCACACAGTCAATGAAAATGGAAAGTTGACAAGGTACTTTTTTGACGCGGAAAACCCCGAAAAGAGGTGAAAAATCACGTGGATGGATCTGTGCCGACCAAACCTCCACTAAATTTTAGTGTTGTTACAAGCTTTTTCAAGAACTTGAGGGCGGCATGCCGCCTCTCGTTACAATTACTGGGGAGAGAGAAAACCTGGAGGGTGACAGGCCACCACTCACAGAGCTAATTATTTCTTCGAGTGCTGCGGGGAGCGATGCGCTCGTTGATTCTTGAGTCTTCTAAAAATTCCTGGAGACGGAAGTAGCTTGCTGTACACGTTCAGATGCCTGGTGTTTCGAAGCTCGGAGGTGCGCTCGGTGCATGTTATCTTCCGCTTCTTGTCTCTGATTGTCTTTTGAAGAAGCGCTGTTTGGTTATCTTATCGGTAGACTGAGCGCGTGTTCTTGAGCGCGTAGGGCGCTTGTTGGCAAAGAGCTTGTTGGGCGCTTGCTGGAGGAGAGCGCACGAAGCGCTAGATGAAAGAGGGCGCGTGGAGCGCTTGCTGATAAAGAGAGCATGATGGACGCTTGTTGGAGAAGAGCGCGTGGAGCGCTGAGGGAAGAGACTCGTGCAAGGGAGCTCCTTGTGTGATAACGCGCGAGAGCGTGCAGGGGAGAGACGAGCGTGATAACGTGCAAGGTGGCGGCGCGCGCGAGAGCGCGCAAGGAGGCGGCGCGTGCGGGAGTGCGCAAGGGAGAAATGTGTGCGGGAGCGCGCAAGGAGACAGCGTGCGCGGGAGCGCGCAAGGGAGAAATGCGCGCGGGTGCGCACAAGGAGACGGCGTGCGCGGGAGCGCGCAAGGGATAAATGCGCGCGGGAGCGCGCAAGGAGGCAGCGTGCGCGGGAGCACGCAAGGGAGAAATGCGCGCGGGAGCGTGCAAGGGAGAAATGCGCGGGGGAGCGCGCAAGGAGGCAGCGCGCGCGGGAGCGCGTGAGGGAGAAATGCGTGCGGGAGCGCGCAAGGGAGAAATGCGCGCAAAGAGGCGGCGCGCACGAGTGCGCGCAAGGAGGAGGCGCGCGGGGAGCGCGTAAGGAGGCGATGAAGGAGAGAGAAATTCCGGGCGGAAAAGATGAAGATCTTCGAAGCCGAAGGAGATCTTCAAAGAATGCTTGAAGATCTTCGAAGGGAGGGAAGGAGATGAAGAAGATGAAGGAGAAAGGAGAGAGAGGGAATCTGTAGGAGGATTTTTCCAAAAAGGAGAGAATGAATCAAAAGGGGGAAGAGGGGTCTTATTAATAGGCTTCATGGGTGGTTATGGAGATCATGCGGTTATTCGCAGCCCATAACCACCATGAATGCTATTAATAGGTCCACTCATGACATAATATGCACATATAATATTTAATAATTATACTAACCACAGACCAGTCTATTTTTAGCCGCGCATTTCCCCACTACGAAAGATCATGGGGGGTAGTTACGTGGGTGGTTACCCACGCAATCGATGGCGGCGATCGCGGGAGTGCGATCGTACGACGGAGGAAAGTCATGACCGACGACGGTAGACGACGACGGTGCCGGAGGCGAACGACGGCGGCGGTAGCGGCGAATGACGACGGCGACGGTCGTGGAGTCGGGAAATAACGCCAGCGGCAGCGGCGGCGTTAGGAGACGGCGGCGGCGGCCGCCGCGGGAGAAATGGATGACGACGGCGGCAGTCATGGAGCCGGGAAATAACGGCGGCGGCGGCGGCGGCCGCGGGAGAAACGGACGACGACGGTGGCGGTCGCGGAGTTGGGAAATAACGGCGGCGGCGGTTGCGGCATTAGGAGACGGCGGCGGCGGCGACCGCGGAGTCGAGAAATAACGGCGGCGGCGGCCGCGGGAGAAACAGACGATGATGTCGGCGGATGGCGGACGGCGGCGGTCGGCTGCGAGCGACGGGGGCGGTCGGCGGTAGTTGTTGAGTGGGAGGCCACCATGATCTCTCCTATTATGATGGAGATCATGGGGGAGAGGGTTGACTAGTCAAAACCATGATCTCCGCAATAGGAGGGATCATGTGGGAGATGGCTAAGTGCACACCCATTCTTATATAAATGGGACTCAATCCCATCAAGAGTGAAGACCTAACTATATTGATAATATATTAAAATTTTATTAAAGCTAATGCGGTTTGGTTCGACTCGATTCGGTTTGACAATCCAAACTGCGAACCGAATCGAACCACATGGTTTTTCAAAAAATGGAACCATGACCGAACCGTAAGCTATTAAAACCGAACCGAACCGTGCGGTTTGATTCGGTTCGGTTCGGTTTGGTTATGCAGTTTGGTTGGTTCGTACTTACAGCCCTAACGACGACAGCGGATCTGTGAAGGGAGAGGGAAAGCAAGAGAAAGAGAAGGCTAGAGAGAGAGGGAGGAATTCCGGTAGAAATCCCATTTTTGAAGTTAGAGAAATGAGAAGGAACAGAAGTCTATTTATAAGCTTGGAGAATGGTAACCAAGTAATTTCCCTTTGTAATCACCGTCCCGGAAAAGTAGGATCGCTCCGTTTAGAGCACACAAATTCCCATTTTTAAGAAAATACCGAGCCTACCACCAGGTCCAAAACGGACATGCCCGAACTTAGGGAATACCCAACGGGCAACTGGGGTGGTTATGCGCGGTAACCAACCCCAAGCTCCCACTTGGTTGGCGGTTGCTGGGGGGGGGGGGGGGTCTACGGTGGTGTCGGGGGAGGCGGCCGACCCCCTTGGGGCCGACCAAAGCCTTCAATCAGCCAAGTGAGGAGACCGACCTTAGGAGACCGGGCGACCCTTCGGCCGACCAAATGGGGGGCGGCCAAAGAGGGAGGTCGGCCCCTTGGTGGTCGATGCCTCCCCAGCTAGCCTCGTCGCAGGCGGCCGGGGAGGAGAGGGGTGTCCGGCCCCTTTGGGGCCTGTGCCTCCCCGACCAGCCACGCCTTTGTCGGTCGGGGAGTAAAAGAGCGGTTGACCCCAAGGGGGTCGGCGCCTCCCTGGCCAGCTCGCCTTAGGCGGTCGGGGAGACAAGGAGCGGTCGACCCCTTTGGGGCCAACGCCTCCCTGGCCAGCTCGCTCCAGGTGACCGAGGAGATAAAGAGCGGCCGACCCCAAGGGGGACGGTGCCCCCCCCCCCCCGATTGGCTTGCCTTAGGCGGTTGGGGAGACAAGGAGCGGCCGACCCCTTTAGGGTCGGCGCCTCTCCAGCCAGCTCGCCGTAGTCGGTCTGGGAGAAAAAGGGCAGCCGATCCTTTGACCGCTGGCCATCCACGAGGAGGCCGGCGCACGAGATCCCAAGCAACAGTTGGCAATCCCACGCGCGGGAGTTACGATCTGATGCACGGGAGTTGGGATCCCGCGTGTGGTGGTTACGATTCGGTGCAAGACGGTTGTGGCCTGGATCAGACGTGGTGATCGCGCATTAAGCGGTTTGAACCATAACCCCCCCCCCCAACTTCGTTCGTGGGGGAGTGGAAATTTTGGTTATGCGCAGTCCGATTCACATAAAAATTGGGTGCGACCCCCTTAAATGCCCCCTAAAGCCTGCGGAGTCCGAATTTTAGGAGAGGAGTGCGAGGATTTTCTTCATTGTGTAAATCTTCAATCTTGATGGTGGAGAAGAATAACGAAAACCGAGAGGCGACGATCGAGCCCGGGAAGGAATGCAGTGAGTGAACAGAGAAGAGGGAGAGAGAGGACGCGCGTGTGAACGAGCTCGGGCCACGTGCGAGCGCATCCATGCGCACGTGCAAGCTGGCTCGTGCTACGCGCATGCGAGCAGTCGCGTGCTATGCACGCGTGTGCCAGCAGGAGTGTGCTACGTGTGCGCGCTCTCGCAAGCAGGAGCGCGCTACGCGTGAGCACTCTCGCAAGCAGGCGCGCGCTACGCGTGCGCACGCTTACAAGCAGGTGCACGCTACTTGCACACGCGAGCAGGTTCACGCGTGTGTGCGCTCGGGCCTTGCGCTCGTGAGCTCGGGCCTTGCGCTCGTGAGCTCGGGCCTTGCTCGCGTGCACACTTGTCGCGCGCGCTTGTGGTCTTGTGCGCTTGCGCTTGGCTGTGCGCGCGTGCCCATGTTTTCATGTGTGCCTTAAGAGGTGTGCGCGAGATTTGCTCCCAAGTCCTCGGGGTGTTGCATTTTTTCTCTTTTTGACGTGTTCATAGGTGCAGGATCCACAACGTGTGGCGCAATGCAGGCCGATGCAGCTTTGCTCTACTCTTACTCCGGAGCAGGTTATCACTTTGAGAGGGATATTATTTTCCTGCTGGAATGGAGATCTGGATTCCTCGTGCGGAAGAGCGGGTGCATAATCCGTCAGTGGGTTGGATGACCCTTTGCGAGTCATCTCTAAAGTCTGGATTTCAGTTGCCACCATGCGAGGAGGTGGTCGAGATCGTGAAGTTTTGTGGGGTGGCAGTGTCCCAGTTTACTTTTTTGGCGATGGCGCAAATTGTGGGGCTGGTGGTCTTCTTCCATGAGCACAACTCCAAGCTCACCTTGGACATCTTCAAGGATTGGTGCAAGGTGCGCTCCGACAGCGGTGGTTGGGTTGATGTATTCAGCAACAAACGCTAGCTGGAGTTTGGGAGCCGGGTGGACCGAAGCCATGAGAATGCTTTGTATAGATATGTCTGCAATTGTTGGGAGCTGCCGGAGCTTTGGAACGTCTCTTTAATATTTTCTCTTTCGTGGAGGAGAAGCGCTTGTTGTTATGCGGCCTTTTGGCTGATGTGGAGCATTTTGCTGCGGTCCCATTGGCCCATGACCGAAAGAGGAAGATGGTGTATGAAGGTTGTGGTGATTCAACGGTTGAGCGTCGTCTTTCTAGGTGATTGGGAGTTCGCTTGTAGGCGATCGGGGAGGTGTGTTCGTGCTCTTCTAGGGTTGAGGCGACCATGTATGTTGACCCCGACATCGAGATTTTAGACTCTGTTGTCCCCCAAGTTCCTGAGGAGACTTCTGTGCCGCAACCAGTGAATGGGAGACATGTGCCATCTTCGAGGCCGATCATGGCGGTAAGAGTATAGCTTCTTGCATTGAATTGTCCAAGCCTTTTGGCTTCTTCTGACTTATTTTCTTTGTTGCAGGCTATCATTCATGTCGTTATTGCCCCTTCTTGGGATGATCTCTTGGCTAGTTTGAAGGACAACTACCGATACCTTCTGGATAAATGTCGAGTGATGGAGGGATCTTACGTTGATCTGAGGTGGAGGCGAGATCGTGATATCTCCCGCTTTCTCCAGTTTGAGGCGGAGATGAAAGCTGAGATGATGCGGTTGCGAGAGGAGCTTCAAGCGGAGAGGACTTTGGTGGAGAAGACAGCACAACTTTTGGAGAGTGCGCAAGAGGTGAAAGCTCTTCTTCAGTTAGAGCGGTCTTCTCTGAAGTCTGAGGTAGAGTGTCTTTCTTCAGAGGAGCGTTTGGCTGAGCTGAGAGTAGCGGAGGTTGCAGAGTACATGGATTCTATCAAATTTATGCGAGATCGTTGCTTGCTTTCTGAGGAGATTTGCGAGGAGGTATGGACGCTGGAGGTCGAGCCAGACATGGCAGAGGTGCGGGAGGTAGCCTTCCTTCGTGGTATATCAAAGGCCCTCAGGATGGTGTCCCGTAAGCGGGGGTGTGACGTCACTGAATTGGGCTTTGAGGATCTATTTAAGGACGAGCTTGTTGATGCTGATGACGATGAGTAGTCCTTCGTGCTTGAGTCTCTTGTATGATTTGTACTTGTTAGCCCTTGCGCCGTACTGGTATAATTACTTTGTTGTAGCTTTGTATTTTCTGTTTTGTCTTGTCATTTTACCGATTGTTGATGCTTAATGCATATTTTGTTGTTTTGTGTTATGATGTTGTGCGAACAAATATTAGTTGCACTATTGAAGCTAGCGACCAGAGAGCGGGCCTGTGGTGGCCCAGTGACTTTCTTCCATGGTGAAGAGCGGGTGCTTTGGGCCGGATAGGCTTGGTGTCAGGCTTTCAGAGCTGGTAATGTTGCTGGGCGAGGCGGTGAAGACCCACATTCCAGGGAGGCACGCCCTGGGCGTCGCAATCTACTATGGGAGAAGGCGGTCCTTCGATCGCAGGTAGTGCAGGTTATAAGGGGCTAGGAGCCCTGAAGGAACGACGAAGTTCAAAAACTTGCAGACCGTTGGTGAACGCGAGGCAGGCAGTCCCTGACAACATCGTGACCAATTGCGAGAGAAGGGAGAACCTTCAATCGCAGGCAAAGAGGCCACAAGGGCTGGGGGCCCCAAAGATACGACAAAGTTCGTACACTTGCAGACCGTTGACAAACATAAGGGGGGTAGGCCCTGGCGGTGTCGTGACCAATTGCGGGAGAAGGGAGAACCTTTGATCGCAGGCAGAGAGGCCACAAAGGCTGGGGGCCCTAAAGATACGGCAAAGTTCGGAAACTTGCAGACCGTTGGCGAACACGAGGGGGCAGGCCCTGGCAGTGTCGTGACCAATTGCGGGAGAAGGGCGAACCTTCGATCGCAGGCAGAGAGGGTACAAGGGTTGGGGGGACCTGAAAATATAGTGAAGTTCGGAAACTTGCAAATCGCTGGCGAATGCGAGGGGGGTAGGCCCTGGCGGTGTCGTGACCAATTGCGGGAGAAGGGAGAACCTTCGATCGTAGGCAGAGTGGCCAGAAGGGCTGGGGGCCCTGAAGATACGACAAAGTTATGAAACTTGCAGACCATTGGCGAACGCGAGGGAGACAGGCCCTAGCGACGCTGTGACCAATTGCAGGAGAAGGGCGAACCTTCGATCGTAGACAGAGAGGCAACAAGGGCAGGGGGGCCTGAAGATACGGCAAAGTTCGGAAACTTGCAGACCGCTGGCGAACGCGAGGGGGGTTGTCCCTGCAGTGCCGTGACCAATTGTGGGAGAAGGGTGAACCTTTGATCGCAGGCAGAGAGACCACAAGGGCATTGGAGCCCTGAGAAGGGTTAGGGACCAAATCCTGACGTAAACTTCTACTTGAAGAGATACTCGATCCGCGGTAGTGAGGAGCCCATGAAGTAATGATGACGAGGAGCAGATATCGTTACTTGCTCCAGAGCTTGAGATCTAGCGCAAGCTTTTGCGCACTAGTTGTCGACCCGCCCTGCAATAGCAATATTTAAAGTAGACAAATATTTTGCATTTAACAGAGATAAAAGATAGTTTGCGCACATGCAAATGCTTGCAACTTTATAAGGTCACAATTGTAGCCAAAACGAAAGTTGATATTGATAAAATCAGCGCAAGATTTGAGTATTCCATGCGTGAGGCAAAGATTTTCCTTCCGCGGTCCTAAGCTTATACATTCCGGGTTTGATAACATAGGCGACAACAAATGGTCCATCCCATATTGGTGAGAGTTTGTTTTTACTTGGACCCTTGTCGGCTACTTTGACGCTTCGCAAAACCAGATCTCCAGTGGCGATCGGCCTAGGCTTGACCCGTCGATCATAAAACCGGGCTACTTGCCTTTGATAGGCTGCGATTCGTTGTGCTTCCCTATCTCGAATTTCAGAGATGAAGTCGAGGTTCTCCCAGAGTTGCTCGTCGTTTGCTTCGAGGTCAAAAGTTTGCATGTGGGTGCTCGGGACCCCGATGTCGACGGGAATTATTGCCTCAGAGCCGTTGCAGAGGTTAAACGGAGTTTCCCCGATGGGTGTTCTTTTAGTGGTCCAATATGCCCAAAACGCGCTTGAAAGTTCATTTTCCCACTGCCCCCACCTTCCTGTAAGCGCGCCTTCAACCCCTTGAGTATAGTTCGGTTGGTCATCTCAATTTGCCCGTTGACCTGCGAATGTGCTACGACGGTGTGGCGGAGGCTGATTTTTAGATCCTCGCACTCCTGGTGAATGATTTCCCGATGAACTGAGTTCCGTTGTCGGCGATGATGACTGATGAGATCCCGAAGCGGTAGATAATGTTCCTTCAGACAAACTTCTTAGCATTTTCTTCGGTAATCTTTGTTAGAGGCTCTGCTTCTACCCACTTGGTGAGGTAATCAATAGCCATAATAATTAATTTTATCAGACCTGCCTCCATCAGAAGTGGTCCCAGAATGTCGATCCCCTAATGTGTGAATGGTCCGGGGCTTTGGAGAGTGGTTAGCGCGACCGAAGACTAGTGTGGGGTGCTCGCATGAAGCTGACGGAGTATCTTCGTTGCTAAGGCCCTCCCTTCTAGGTGCTCTCCATAGACTCCCTCGTGGACCTCATGCAGGGTGTACTCTGCCACTGATGTTGATAAGCATTTTAGGTAAGGCCCGAAGAATGATCGCTTGTACAGTTCCCCATCGATTATAGAGAACGTTGATGCTCGTATCCGCAACCGCCATGCTTCCTGAGGCTCTTCCGGGAGTTCCCGTCCTTGAGGTAAGCCTGCAAGGGGGACATCAAAGTTGATTCTTCATTGAGTACGACGATCTCCCACGGCCCCTACACACTTAGGACCATCACATCCTCAACCCGCCTTCTTCGGGATTGATACCCGGTCGAAGAACTAGCGAGCTTGGAGAGTGCGTCGGCCATGGTATTTTCCTTCCGAGGGATGTGGATGATTTGGTGCGAGGGAATTCTCTGGAGGAGAGATCTGACGAGCGTAAGGTACTACGTTAGCTAATCGTTTCTTGCCTCATAATCTCCTTCGACTTGGGAAGCCACTAGCTGGGAATCTATGTAGATTGTTAGGCTCTCGGCCTTGCAATCAATAGCGAGCTGGAGCCCGACAACCAGTACATCATACTCTGCGACATTGTTGGTGGCCGAACACTTTATCTGAAGACCATACTCTAAGGTGATCTCTTTGGGGATTATCAAAAGAAATCCAGCTTCGACCCCCACCGTCCAGCGGGCACGGGATGGCCCTTCCACCGGGGCTGATGTAGGAGGAAGGGTGCACTCCACCACAAAGTTTGCAAGGACTTGTGATTTGATATCGGAGCGAGGGAGGAATTGAATATCAAATTCTCCTAGCTCGACAGCCCACTTGGCCAATATCCCAGAGACCTCAGGCCTTTGAAGAATTGTCCGGAGCGGCAACTGTGTCAGCACTTTTACTGTATGGGCCAGAAAATAAGGTCGTAGTTTTCTCACTGAAAAGACAAGTGCTAGGGTCATCTTGTCAGCTACTTGTTATCTCGCTTCGGTGTTTGTAGTTGTGTTGCGTGCCCCCCCACCCCACAGGATCATGAAGAAGGGGATGTACTTGTCCCCAGTTCGTGCCAAGAATCGGGAAAGCGCGACGATCTTTATATTTAGCTGGTGAACTTCCTTGATCGAGTGTAGGGGTGTCATGCTCTCGAGGGCCTTGATCTTCTCTGGATTTGCTTTGATTCCTCGATGGGTTACCTCAAAACCCAGGAATTTCCTAGCAGTGATGCCAGGATTTTGATCATTTATCAGGATTGAGCCGCATTTTATAGAGACGAAGGACTTGGAAGCATCCTTCTAGGTCTCTAAGATGGCTGTGGAGGTGAATGCTTTTTACTAGCATGTTGTCAACGTATACCTCCATGGTCCTCCCAATGTGATCTTTGAAAACTTTGTTCATTAGCCTATGGTAATTAGCCCCGTCGTTTTTAAGACCGAAAGACATCACCTTGTAGCAGTAAATGCCCTTGTCGGTTCGTAACGTGGTGTACTCTTCGTCGTCGGGGCTCATCCGAATTTGATTGTATTCGGAATATGTTCCCATGAAACTGAGAAGCTCGTGCCCGGCGGTCACATCAACGAGCTGATCGATCCTAGGGAGGGGGAAACTATCCTTTGGGCACGCCTGATTGAGGTTGTTATAGTCAACACACATTCGCCACTTCCCGGAAGCTTTCTTAACCATGACCACGTTTGCTAGCCATGTAGGCTACTCAACTTCATGAATAAACCCCGCTTTCAGATGCTTGGCTACTTCTTCCTCGACGGCTTTCTGCTGATCGGGCGCAAAGTTCCTCTTCTTCTGGATGATTGGCCTGCATGACAGGTTAATGTTCAGAGAATGCATGATTACCTCAAGGTCGACTCCAGGCATACCTTCGGGGGTCCAAGAGAAGATGTCTTGGTTGGCGCAAAGAAAGTTTGTGTACTCTTCCTTTTTTGCGGGAGTTAACATGGATCCAATCCGCACGGTCCCAGATGGATCATGCGGAAAAAGGGGGACCTCCAATAATCCTTCCATGGGGGATCCTTGCTGCATCGAGGCTTCGTCCCTTAGGTCGAAGTCATTAATATTTAACGAAACTGTCCTCTCGGGGTGTGCTTGCGTGAAACAACATGCCCTTGCGACCTCTTGACTTCCACGAACAAATCCTACTCCTAACGGGGTGGGAAACTTCATAGTTAGGTGCGGTATTGAAGGAATGGCTTGGAAGGTTATCTGGAACAGTCTGCCAAACACGACGTTGTAGGCCGACCTGGCATCTATGACTGCGAACCGGTTGAGATTAGTCGCCTCCCTTAGAGGTTCTCCAATTGTGATTGGGAGAGTGATTAAACTATATACTGTAATGAGACGGTCACTGACTCCCAGGATTTGCCCCGTCGCTAGGTAAAGTTGCTCCTGGGTGAGCCCGATCTTCCAGAGAGTTGGGAGGAACAAAATATCTACGGGGCTTGCGCTGTCAACCAGGATCCTTTTTACCAGAAAACTCGGGTCTCTGATCCTTGCACTTTTACTAATGGGTCTTGGTGAGGAGTCTCCACCCCCTGCATGTCCTTTCCATCGAACTCAATGGCCGCGTCCTGGCGGAACTTCTTCATGGGGGGTTCCATTGCTACCAAATGGAGGTGACTCTTTTGTCTAGTGCTTCCTCAAGGAGCCTTCTCCGCCTTCCCAAGAACTCTGGATTGTTATGGGAACCCTATTCTTCCTACGGAAGACGTCAAACTGTTGCGGTCCATGACTGCACTCCTGATAAACCGGATTAACTAGACCGTCTTAGCCCTCAGAACGATCGATTGCGCAACCATTCACAAAAATAGATCGCAGACGAGATAAGTCTTTTTACGTGAAAAACCCTTTGAATTGGGTGAAAAATCACAGTCGGGACTGTGCCGATGAGAACTCCACTAATTCGGTTGGGGGTACAGTGCTTCTCTGATAGAATCGAGGGCGATAGGCCGCAACTCGTTACAACTTGAGGGAGAGAGAAAATACAACGTTCGGCATGCGGGAGAATATGTGCGTGCTTCTGGGCGATCACTGGCAGACTGTTAGGCTGATACGGCGGGTATTCTGCCAATGACGCGCTATAGATGCTGATGGTTACGGACTATGAGCACGTGATTTCCTACGAGCACTGAATTGTGCGGTGGAGATCGCTAGCGATCTTTGATTTGGAGGCGAGCGTGTTGGTGATGAACTTTGTCTTGGCGGCGAACACGGCAATGGCGGACCTGTGAAGGGAGAGAGAAAGCAAGATAACGAGAAGGCTAGAGAAAGAGAGAGAAATTCCGGTAGAAATCCCAATTCTGAAGTTAGAGAAATGAGAAGGACCATGAGTCTATTTATAGGCTTGGAGAGGGGTAAGCTAGTAATTTCTCTTTGTAACCACTGATCGGACGAACATGATCGCTTCATTTAGAGCACACAGATTATCATTTTTAGGAAAATACCGAGCCTACCCCCAGATCCAAAACGGACCCGCCCGAACTTGGGGACGATCCAACGGGTAACGGGGGTGGTTACGCGTGGTAACCACCCCCAAACCACGCACGTTGTGGGCGGCGGGCGGCGGCCGACCCTACGGTAGTGCCGGAGTAGGCACACCACTGCTTCCACTGCTTAGTTTGTCCCCAAACTAAACTCGCACGGGGTGACCTAGGGTTTGTGAAAATTTTGATTATGCGCAGCCCGATTGATTTATAAAATGGATGCGACCCCATCATATATAATTCTACAATTATTATTTTTGGATGTATATAGATAGTCACACTGTATGATGGGGTCAGGGAATGAAAGTATCCGCTTGTCCGCTCAATTCTCATTAATGAGTACTGGTATTATTAATTTATTATTGCTTTTTAATAAAAACAAAATAATATGGTTGCTATCTTGTGATTATTTCTGAAAAAAAAAATCAAAAATTCTGAGGATTGGAAAATATCTATTGGTTTTTTTTAAAAAAAATATTAGAATATGGAGAAATAAATACTTAAAATTATTCTAAAAATATCCTAATTTACAATTCACCTTTCGTTATTAGCACTGCACTTTTGGATATTCGCACTTTTTTTACTCTTAATTTTCCGCGTCTTTTGAAAATACTCTTTGTACATGCATTTTTAGGAAAAGTGTTCAACACGAAAGTTGTAGATCTCGACGAGATCTACAACTTTCGTGTTGAACACTTTTCCTAAAAATGCATGTACAAGGAGTATTTTCAAAAGGCGCGAAATCTGAGCGTATTTCTAGAAATACGCTTCATACATGCATTTTTAGGAAAAGTGTTCAACACGAAAGTTGTAGATCTCGTCGAGATCTACAACTTTCGTGTTGAACACTTTTCCTAAAAATACATGTACAAGGAGTATTTTCAAAAGGCGCGGAAAATTAAGAGTAAAAAAAGTGCGAATATCCAAAAGTGCAGTGCTAATAACAATCACCTTGTAAAAATCTATGATTGTGAACAAATAAATATAGAGCTAAATTATCCTAATTTACAATTCACTTTTTTTTGTAAATGGGTGTTGTTATCTACAAATCAGGTTCGGCTACGTGCAAATCAGGTTAAGTGCAAACCAAACTAAAAAAACTATAAATACTTGTGAACCCGTAAAGGGCTGATCTGCACCTAGTTGTTCTGATAATTTTTTTGAAAGGGCGGTTTGCACATACCCAAAACTGATTTGCACATTATATTGAGCTAAATTATAATGTAGAGGAAGCTGGGGTGAGTTGGACGCACTAAAAATTACTTGTAACAAAGTTGGCATATAGGATTAGAATTCTCTTCATTTGGGAACCTCAAATTGAGATTCATTTCACTATAAAGATTGATTCTCACTTTATCTAAAAATATATTAATTTTTTATTAGAGAAAAAAAATATAAAAATAGTTGATTAGTGGACCTGTATCAACACAGAATTATGCTTTGTTTGGGTATAAGTGTCGTTTTAAGAAAAGAAAAGTTTGGAAGGGAGACGATAAATTGTATTTTCAAAACTGAAATTCTTTTTTGATAATCTTCGTTCTAATGACAGTTTAAATTATATTCAAAATTATCTTAATAAGAAATTTATTTATTATGTTCTGATGGTGATTTAAATTATATTCAATATTATCTCAACTAGGGCTGATCATATTATTCGAAACTCGAAAATCGCTCGAAAATCGTTCGAAAATTGAGCTGAATCGGAATCGATTAAAATTGATTCGACTCAATTTGAGTCGATTCAATTTGACTCGAATCTGATTTTGAGTCGATTTCGAGCCAGCCCTGAATCGCTCGAAATATGATTCGAATCAACTCGAATTAATTAAAAAATTTATGTATTTATTAATATATTATTATTTTAAGATTAAAAATAACAAAATTTAAATCTAAATAAAAAAGAATAAATGCTTTAAGTGTTTCATTTGTTAAATTTATAGGTTGCCCAATTTGATTTTGAGCAAATTAGGAATAAAACGAAAAAATTGCTAAATTTTGAGCCGACTCGATTCGATTTTGAGCGGACTCGATTCGATTTCGAGCGGACTCGATTCGATTTCGAGCCGACTCGGAATCGAGCCATTTCGAGTCGAGCCGACTCGACTCGAAATCAATTTCGATTTCGAGTCGATTTCGAGTCGATTTCGAGCCGATTTCGAGTCGAAATTTTAGATTTCGAGCCGTGCTCAAATCGCTCTAACTCGACTCGATATCAGCCCTAATCTCAACAGTAATTTTATCTCAAAATGAATGTTAATATCATCTCTCATTTTTTATAGCCGCGCCTTCCTTCCAGCTCCGACCATTGGCGAACTTTTTGGTCGATCCTTCTTTTCTCTTCGGGAACCTTTTGGTCGAGGCTGCATGGTGTCGACGACGAGGGAGCTAATGTGGGGATGTTTGAAATTTTGTACTTAAAATATTTAATTTATAATATTTTATTGGAGTCTAGTTTGATGTTTGACTGCTCATAATTGATAAAAAACTACAAAACTAAATGTAGGAAATCCAAATATTTGGAGGGAAATCTTTCTTGAAGAAAAGAATGAAATATTTAGTCTCATCATGTTTATCTTTACTCATGTTAGTGAGTATATAAAGGAATTCACACTTTCATATTTATTCAAAGAAACATAAGGAGGAATTATGAATCACACGTGCACACGTGCGCGCACCGCACTGGATCGGATTTGAGATTTGAGATTTGAGGAATAATTGAATTGTATTTTTGTGCATAATAGTTTTGGCACTTTTGTAAAACTATTGACTTGCGTTGACATGTGTTGCATTGACTTACGTTGATAAGAACTCGACACAACTGACTTGCGTTTATGTTAAGTCAAAATTTTCTGCTCGCTTTTTTCCGCGTTTTTCGCAATTAATCATATACGTTGGAAATTCAACATTTATCTGCACGATTAAAACCTACTAATTATGACCGTGGTAATTATTACTGGGTTAATTTCTTACTGATTTTCGAGACTCTTATATTGGCAAATTTTTTGTTTGTTTTGAAATATGCTTTTGAAAAAACCTGCTCTCGGTCTCTCACTCTTATAACGAATTTCATCGTGAGTCTGTTTTTTTGACGCTTGCTTCATCAAGTGGAAGTTCGTGTGTTCTGTGCTTCTTCGGTGTTCGTGTACATCGAAGTTTTCAGGATCTAGCCGATTGTTCTACCTTTGAAGAGTGAGCATCGGTTGAAATGTTGGGATATAACGCGGAAACTATCTCCTAGGTACAACCAATTTAATACAGGATATACAAGCGCATAAATTTGAACAAACTTCTGCATACATAAATAATGTAACTGCAATAATAATACATGAAGATATGTACCGACGTCCGTAACAGAATACACTGCGGAGGAGTCGGACTCGCTCGATCCGCGAGAGAGAATTATCTGGACTGTAATCCTCTAGCACAGCAGACGCACAAGGTTCACCGAGAACCTTTGTCGTCCGATGACAACCAAACCACCCGCCACCACCAGATAAGCATCATCGAGGCCAACTGCACTAACACACACTATTGACGCCAAGCCGCACCACCGGAGAGAAACACCATCAAAATCACTGCACTCCTGCATGCCTTCGCCGTCATGCCCGCACCGCCGAAGAGACTCTGTCAAGGCCACTGCACCACAACAACCCTTCGTCGCCACACCCGCACCACATCATCTCCCCTAAGACCGACAAACACCCTCTCCTCTCAGATCAACGGTTATCATCTCCAAAGCAGGGAGATGTGTCGAGGGTTCCACATGCGAGGAAGAAACAAGGTGAGAACAGCAAGATCGGCACCAACGACGTCGATGCCTCCGCATGGGGTCGCACCATCGGCAACCACCGGTAGCGGAGGCGACCTTCCTTCAACGCGAGCCCGGAGCGACTCTTTCCCACGACGGCTTCCTCTTACTCGAAACCGGAAATTATATTCTTTCGGGGGCGGCTGATTTCTCCAACTCAAAAACTTTGGGCAGCTGTGGCTTCTCCCACATGGACAGGGAGAATCACCTCCTCTATATGTATATATTTATATAAAATATATAATCGGGGGCTTACTTTGGATCCAGATCCTCTCCATTTCACTTGAAATGGAGGGGAACCATTTCAACATCTAATGGATAAGACAAGTTGGTAAGAAATCTTGTGGTGGAGATTTTTTGATTAAAAAAATCTAAAAAAACATGAGAAATGATGAACCCGTTGGATCGAAAGCATTTCAATCTCGGCCGTGAAATGAATCCCCTCCATTTCACTTGAAATGGAGAGGATCCTGATATGCTTATTTTCCATACAAGAGAGAGAGAAAGCTTTCTCTTTAATATAAAATATTAAGGCTGTTGATATATGTAAACCATAAAGTGATATTTACACTCCATTCTTAATTTCAAAACTCTTGTTTTCTAATACCTAAATCTTAATATTTGTACCCCTTTCGCGTTCCGCCTTCTCACGCGACGTAGGATTTTCACTGGGTTTCCGTCGTTGTCCCTTCCGGCCGCTGCTCGCGGGAATCGCTATATACTCCGGCGACGTAGATCGTCTTCTTGGCTGCTAAATCCCCATTACAAGGTATCATTTGGTCTTCATCCCTCTCCGTTTTTGTTTTCTTTTTTTGATCTAGGTTTAGCGCATTTCCTTTTTCATTTTTTTTTTTCATTTTTTGTTCATCCCTCTTTCAGAAGCAGGGCCATCGAATCCCCACTATAAACTTAGGATTTTTCTTTCAGAAGCAGGGCCATCGTCTTCTTGGCTGCAATTTTTTTGTTTAATTGTTAGTCTAAAAAACATGGGGTTTGGCTGAAAAACCAAAGTTCAGGCCGAAAAACCCATGTTCAGGCCCTCTTCATTTCCACCTTCATTTCTGGACTTGGGTTGTGGCCGCACTCTTGTATTATTTTTAAAAAATTCAAATAATTGCAGTTCTTTATTGAAAAAAAAGTTAATCCAGATTAATCAAAACTAATGTCTAATATTGGACTCTTTTACTGCAGATTTTTTCATCTTTTCTGGAGGAAGTTCAAGCTCTATTTGCCTTTCCCTTTCAAAACCAAGGTAGTATCACACTTTCCTTCATGTTTCCAATTTTTGTGTGCAACATTTTGTTAGTGATTGTTGTTAAAATGATTAGATTGTAAGATTACAATTTTTTAATGTTTAGGGTTTAGGGGAAACATTAAGTGCAAGCACACAAATTTGTAAAAAAAGTTTTATTATCAACACATCTCATGATTATTTCTGTTATTATTGTGTACATTGTGGAATGAGTTCAGAAAATTTGTTATTGTTGTGTAATGAAGAGTTTTCTATGGACACCGAGTTTGATGTTGGAATGCACTTTTTTACTAATTTGAGTTTTGAAAGTAAAGAAGCGTTGATTGAATGAGTTCGGAAAATGGCCAAAAATTTAGGGTTTGTTATAATTATT
This sequence comes from Platanthera zijinensis, assembly GCA_039513925.1. NCBI lineage: Eukaryota > Viridiplantae > Streptophyta > Magnoliopsida > Asparagales > Orchidaceae > Platanthera > Platanthera zijinensis. The sequence goes on from CM077096.1 coordinate 22,005,642, forward strand.
CTAAGAGCTGATAAAATTACATCCAGAGCATCACCAAGGGTAACGTTAGGTTGTGATAGAGCCGAGTTACCTAATGACAACAAAGGATAAGTCAAAAAAACATAAGAAAATCTAGTTAGAAACGTTGTGGGTGTAAGTTTGCATTAAAAGGACAAAGAGATGCGAATGATGAATGAAAACTTGTACTTAAACATGGTATACACAACCATGAGTTCGTTCATATTAAAGCACATCCATATGCTGGTAGATTAGACGACAATGAGTACAAGATAGTGAAGGAGATGTTCAATGTCGGATGTAAGACACGCAAAATTTTAACCGCACCAAAGAAAAGAAATCCGGAAAATTCCACATCCCTTAGAACAAACTACAATGTCAAAGCAAAGTTGTACATAACACAACTTAATGGTGGAACTCCAATCCAACATTTGTTTAAGTGCATTAGTGCATCCAGATATATTAGTTTCATGCAAAAAAATGAGAGTACTATGTAATTGGAAAATTTGTTTTTTGCGCATCCTACTTCAGTTCGGCTAAGCAATATGTTCTCAAATACATTTATGATTGATTGTATGTATAAGACCAACTGATACCATTTGCCACTACTGTCTATTGTTGGTGTTACATCTACGAATCAGTCGTTCTATTTTTATTTTGCCTTTATGTTAAGTGAAAATGAAGCTAACTATAAATGGACTCTTGAATGTTTCAAGCTTATTTTTGATGGGAATGTACGCTGCCTAATGTTTTTGTAACCAATTTAGAGATTGCTTTAATGAATGCAATTGAAGTTATTTTTTCAAATGCTAAGAATGTGTTATGTCAAGTACATATACATCGTAATATTTTGGCTCATTGCAAAAAGTTCTTCATCAAGGAAAAAGAATGTGATGTATTTTTGAATGTTTGACAAAATATTGTTAATGTAGTAACTGAGAATGAGTTTCATATGCGGTTAAATGAAATGATGATTGATTATGCTACAAGTTACCCGGATGTGATTGCTTATGTTACAACAACATGATTAGAATCTTACAAAGAGATGTTTATTTTTGCATGGGTTGATAAATACTTGCATTTTGGAAACACATCCACCAATCGTGTCGAGGCCAGGGGGTCATAGTCAGCTAAATTTTTTTAAAAAAGTTTCTGTTGGAAATTCTACTATAGTTTGGAAAAGTTTTGATAACATGATCAACTTACATCATTCAGAAATCAAATTAATGTTTGGAAAAAGTAAGATGCATGTTTACCCTAATTTTAAAACTATATTTTACTCAGAGTTACTTGGAAACGTCTTTACTGTAGCATTAGAGATGATAAAAAAAGAAGAAGAAGAAACAATAAAATCGGGGTATGTTGAGCAGGCCCAGTGTGCACGTAAGAACAAATATATTCACGTAAGAACAAAGAGATGTTTATTTCTACATGGGTTGATAAATACTTGCATTTTGGAAACACATCCACCAATCGTGTCGAGGAGGGTCATAGTCAGCTAATTTTTTTAAAAAAAGTTTCTGTTGGAAATCCTACAACAGTTTGGAAAAGTTTTGATAACATGATCAACTTACAGCATTCAGAAATCAAAAGAATGTTTGGACAAAGTAAGATGCATGTTTACCCTAATTTTAAAACTATATTTTACTCAGAGTTACTTGGGAACGTCTCTACTGTAGCATTAGAGATGATAAAAAAAGAAGAAGAAGAAACAATAAAATCGGGATATGTTGAGCAAGCCCAATGTGCACGTAAGAACAAATATACGCTTGGATTGCCTTATGCACATGAGCTTGTTATGTACATTAAAGAGAGTAGCGCATTTCCTTTGGATGACTCACAATCATTGGAAACAGTTAACACTGTTAGACAAGCATGAGTTCAAAGTGAAGGAAGAACTAGATGAGTGTGTTGACATAGAGAATGATATGGAAGGAATATGGAAAAAATATAGCACAATTACAGATCTACAATGAAAGTAGATTAAAAGAAAATTGCGCGATCTCATAAATTCGGATGCAAGTCAGACGAAGGAACCAAAAATGCAAAAAAAATTGAAATGCCGACCAAAGGGAAGTTCAAAAAAGTTTACGGAGAATTATAAATCCACAAAAAGAGAGCTCTCACATTTTGAGCATGTTCTGAATGAGGAACAACAAAACAACAACAACTTGATAAGGTAAAATTGATTAAGACAAAGAAACAAATAATTACAAGGGGTAGTTTCCTTGAAAATGTGCGTAAGCAAATGCCCCCAAATATGTGTACACATGTCATTGAGGTCATTGATGTTTTGGGAGATTGGCATTGTAGATATAGAGTGATAAGTCTTGCTCTAAATATGATAAATAGTTGGATGCAAGTAGGACATGATCTGGCGGGTGAGCTACATAATAGGTTAGTGTTGTACACAGAAATTTGGGACAACAAGGAGATTAGAATTACTAAAATCTCTAGATTTTTGAAATGTACCAGTACCACTAGATAAGTGGATGGCAATGCCTGACATGGGGCTAGTATTTGCATCATGCTATAACATACAGCTAGTTCAATTCTCGAGCCAACAATCCTTCACATTTCTATCACTACATTCAGCTCCGCCAGATATTAGAAGGGTTGTTTATATCAGATATATAAATGACAATCACTTCATTGAATTGCGGATGAAATAAGAATGTACACAACCACCAATATTTCCAGTGTGGACAAGATATCATGAAGAAGTGACAGAGCAATGAGAAGTTCCAAATATTACACGATTATTTTGACCATAAGTATGTAAATATTGTATATTATTTTTAATAACTTAAAATTTTAGCGATGTCTTAATCTGATATTATTGTTATTTTAGGGAGTCACATTCGAAAAATTGAGAATAATTCATTTTTTTGAATCTTCAAATATATATCAACTTATTAAGTACAATGTAACAATTTGTAAGCGTACTTGTTTTAATTATTTTATTAACTTATCAATTTGACGCGAATTTTTTGCAGGGATAAAACATTTTCAACGGGATCATACAGATGCTGACTGAATAATGAAGAAAATATATGGATGCTGACTTCTTCAGCTTGAGTTATCACCATACGGATGCTGACTTTTTGCCTATTACTTTTATGTAACAATATATTTTGAGAATCATATAGTTATTATTCTTTCAATTGTTCTTTTAGTGTTAGTTTTAAAATTTTAAAAATTGTGGTATAAATAGTCACTTGGGGTACAAATATAATTTTGTGGTGTACGAATATCCATGGGTTATAAATAGTCATTTATGATGTACAAATATCAGCACCCAATATTAATAAGGCTCCTATTCTCTCTATCAATTCATCCTTGCATTGCATGGCGTTTCCAAAGAAAGAATTGATACGGAATCGGTTTGAATTCAGATCCGAACCAAAAACATAACATGAAAGTCTTGCCGAAGAGTGGTGCAACTTTTTTGAGACAGTGATCACACGTTTTATCTAAGCTCGATTCTATATTACCTACTATTTATTCTTTATCTGAGCTCTATGTTTTACAAATTTTTATAATCTTGTTATTCAACACATTATTATTTTGATTTTTATTTTATCTCCTGCATTTATCAAAAATGAAAAAAACTATATATTATTTGATATTTACATCAAATTATTCCAACAAGGGAAACCCGTCTAGAACAAGAAGCTTTGCTTCCTCCACGACCCCACGGTCTCCAACAAAAAGGAGAGAGCCCATTTCTTAATAATTTTGCTCCTTAAACCTTTCAATCAAAAAATTGAAACTAATTATGTGGTTCAATTCTCCGGCTAAGGCAAAAAATAGTAAAAGAATGCAAATATTAAGTGGCAAGGGGCCCAGGGCCCCTAGAGCTCGAAGGAGAAGCGTCTGGTGAAGGTGCCAACGTAACAACAGTTCTCTTTCACGAGTAATTGTCAGGTGCGTTTCTTTCACCTAGTTTTAGGTGCGAGATCAAATACAATTGTACGATCTGCTATTTTACGGCGAAGTTGTTTTCATGGAATACTGCAGTATTCTAAAAATACTATCAGTATTGTCGGATCAATCGGGTTGTTTTAGCAGGGTCAAACGATTTGATGGGCACGAACACCGTGCTCTTAAGTGAGAGTAACAAACCTAAAAATTTCGCTTCTGGGGTAGGGCTGATATCGAGTCGAGTTCGAGCGATTTTGGCTCGGCTCGAAATCGAAATTTTCGACTCGAACTCGACTCGAAATCGAAATTGATTTCGAGTCGAGTCGGCTCGACTCGAAATGACTCGATTCCGAGTCGGCTCGAAATCGAATCGAGTCGGATCGAAATCGAATCGAGTTGGCTCAAAATCGAATCGAGTCAGCTTGAAATCGAATCAAGTCGGCCCGAAAATTAGCAATTTTTCATTTTATTTCTAGTTTGCTCAAAATAAAATTGGGTAACCTATAAATTTAACAAATGAAACACTTAAAGCCTTCATTTTTTTATTTATATTTATTTTTTTTAATTTTTAATCTTAAAATAAGAATATATTAATAAATACATAATTTTTTAATTAATTCGAGTTGATTCGAATCATATTTCGAGCGATTCAGGGGTGGCTCGAAATCGACTCGAAATCAGATTCGAGTCAAATTGAATCGACTCAAATTGAGTCGAATCAATTTTAACCGATTCCGATTCGACTCAATTTTCGAACGATTTTCGAGCGATTTTCGTGTTTCGAATAATATGTTCAGCACTATTCTGGGGCCACTATGCTATATTTATTTCAGGGGGTATTACTTATTAGTGTGCCCGGCTCTAATTAAATAAGTAGTTATGTAATTCAAGTAATGAACAACATGTGTGGGGTCCATCCATTGCACGCATAAAACTGCCAATCAACTTGAATCTATACGAGAGCTCTCCTACGGAAGAAGACAAAATAGAAGTTTGGTTCTCTCCGGACTAGTCGCATGCGACGCTGGTGTAGGGTCGCACGTTTCAGAGGCGTTACGCCAGCATCACTCGCTATCTTTTTCGTGCCAGCTCCCTCCGCTGTCTGCTTTCGCCTGCAGATCCAAAAAATCATGCATCCATCCTCAGTTTTGTATTCATCACGTCGTATGAATTTTCGTCCAACGATGTGGGGGACGTAGAATTTCTGTTGGCGGCTTTGTTGGCTTAGGCTTCCTTTGGAAGGACTTATTTTTACCGGTTAAGTGGTTACGAATGTATGAATCGAACCTTAATTACGGAGTCTTAGTTGCATCTCTTGAGAGGCGGGTTTAGAGGCGGGTCAAAAGAATACCAGTACTTTGTTTTTTTTTTTGGGGGGAGGGGGGGGGGGGGTGATTAAAGTTGGCTATTTGCAGTTGACACTTGACATTTGACTATTTGTAGATTACGTTCAGCTATGTGCATCCTCAAAATTAATTCGGAAATGTTGATTTGTTATAAGCAGATTAAAATTTAGTTATTTGATGATTAAAGTTGGCTATTTGCAGTTGACATTTGACTATTTGTAGATTACGTTCAGCTATGTGCACTCTCAAAATTAATTTCCAACCTTTGACCCACGTTTTAGTGATAATCCCCCAAATTGACACCACAGTCCACCTACTCACCCCGCTAACATTTTATTTACTATTGTGCTTAGATTTTTTTTTGTACACCGTCATTTAGAATTTTCTAAATTTGTCACTGCAACTTCTGTATCAAAAGCTAGATGCTTAATATGAACAGCTAAAAATATTAAATTAATTACTGAATTTTGGGCACTTTTTAAAATGAGAAAAATACTAAATATGTCCCCAAATTATGATACATTTTTAAAATCAGTCTCTATACTTTAAAAGAAATAAAATCAGTCTCTAAACTATTAAAACCAACCTAAAATAACCCTAAAGCAGTTTTAGGTCTAGCTTGCAAATAACGTGGACTTCATGTACTACTATTCTGTCTAGGGCATTTTACCGTCTCCCCTTTCAGCTTTCATTTGCAGTCAGTCTTTCCATCGTCGTAGATCTTCAATCCTCCTCCCACAATTGGCCTTTCTCTCGCCATTTTAATGGTAAGTCGCCTCTACTACAAGTATCTTCATTTTGCTCCAAAGTTATTGAAGAAAATATTAAAGATTTTGTTTGTTTGTTTTTTTTCCTTAATGTCCTCACCCTAATTGTAAAATAAACTCAACAAAGTGAATTATTTTCTATCTGTTGACTGTTGCTATAGTTTACAAATATTAGTATTAGATTTCAGGTATATTGCTGCGATTTTAAATGCTTCGGTCAAATTTATGTTGCACTCATAGACGGACCTAATAAAGGGCCAGTGTGGGCCGGGCGGCTGCCCACAATCAAAAAAAAATTATATTAAGTATAAAGTATGTATATTATATGTTTAAAAATACAAAAAGTTTAATTTTAAAGACTATTCACCCGTCTTTGGCGATGAGCGCCTTATTTTTTTTAAAAAAAATATGGGAATAGACAGCGGTTTATATAAAAACCGTTATCTATACTTGAATAGACATTAGTTTTTATATAAACCGCTGTCTATTCTACTTTGAACCCTAGAATAGACAGCGGTTTATATAAAACCGATATCTATATAAAATCGTTGTCTATAGTCTGCATTAGTTATATATATATATTTCATTGCACGCCTCCACTGAAAAATTCTGCTGGGTCCGTCTATGGTTGCACTAGTGATCAGGAATCAAGATATTTGGGAGGTGAAGACTAGTAGATCGATAGACACTTAATTATGTGCATGAAGCGCTCGAAACAAACAAGACTATGTGCATGAATGTTTCAAAAAAGCCACTTATATGCATGTTATAATCATGTCATCATGCCCACAAATGGACCTAATCCTAGGCCAAATGTAGATCAAGAACACTCAGATTTTTCCGCATATTTTTCGAAGAGGTCATTGACGACCGAAGAAAAAAAGAAATATTGATGTTATCGAGGAAAAGAATGTCACTTAAATACGTCGTATGCATGTGATAATTACATGCTCCAAGTTTGGTGTTTCCGAACATAACAAAGGACATATAGTTACACGACTTGAATATTTTTAATTATATTATATTTTATCATAAACACTTATAACGTATATATTTTCTTTTTGCAAGTTGCGACTTAGATTGGGATGCTACAGGTTGCGACTTAGATTGGGATGCAACAAAGTGATAATTATATTTTGAGATGATGCATATATGACAACTTTTTATAAAGCATTTTGATCATTTCTAGTGCAGTCACTTTAAATTGAGACATAAAAAATGGTGGTTTTAAAACAGTAAAAATGTGATTTTTAAAAGCGATTTTTATCAACGCTTTGATTTTGGTTATCTGTAATTTTTTGATACCTGCAAAATAATTTTTGATAAAATTATCAGTAAACGAAAATGATATCCAAAAATATATTCGCAAACGAAAATGATATTCAAAAATAAATATATCCGCAAACGAAAATGATATCCAAAAAAAGCAAAATTTGAAAAAAAAAAAAAAATTAACATAGTCAATTTTGTTCTTAAATATTTAAAAGTACATCATATTTAGGGCATAGAATACTATTTAATTCTGAATTGCTAAATCTATTGATTAAAGATGCATTTGAGGGAGCAAAAAATTTGAGATCCAGATAAGAAGGGTTTAGCTGCATGATTTAACACTCTTCGCCAATGGAATTCAGGAGATGACGATGCAAGAGTCTTTTCCATTGCCACATTTTCACAAACAATCTGACTGCACATAGATTTATTTTCCTTCCAAGCTGATTTTTGCTGCCTGGAGGACGAGATGAAGTCGCTTTGGAAGGCGTAATTATTCTGTCCGGGCTCCGGAATTCGGGTGATCTCTAGGAGATCAAATTCAAATTTGATCTCCTAGGCAAGGATATCAAATATACCTTCTTTTCTTATCTCCTAGAAGATCAAATATAATCTCCTAGGAGATCAAATATATATGATATCTCCTAGGAAATCAAAATATACCTTTTTTATGATTTGATTCCCACATTTCCTTCCTTCTCGCACGCAACCCAGATAGAGATTTGGAAACAGGCTCCGGCTCCAAAAATTTCAGGTTTGGAAGAGACAGGAAAAACTTGAATGAGACACCGATTTTTTTTTTGGAGCATGCACATTGAGTTTCCATGCACTCATCCAAAACTCTTTTGGAACCGGAAGGGTTGGAGTAAAGTTATCAACTGCCACTTTTATGGATTTGACCTTCTTCTTCGCCATTCTTGGCGAAGCCCCAAGGACGCCAACCCCTCAAAGCAGCAATGAAGCGGAGGAAGCACTAAACGAACCCAGTAAAACGACAGGAATGCCGCCTCTTGCTGCACCACCGCTGGACGCCACCCCAAGCACGGCAACTAGCGCTCCCTCCGGCCAACAAGGGGTCCGGCCCACCACACCACCCGCCAATGCCAAGCAATCACAGGGGTGCAAGCAGTTCGGTTTGGGTTGGTTTGGACCGAAACCGAACCGTTGTTTTTCGGTTCGGTTCGGTTTTTTGGTCGGTTTACTGGATTCGGTTTTTGATTTTTCAGTTATACTATTTATAATAATTGTGTACTTAAATATCTCAAGAAAATTTTAAAAAATATATGATAATTAAAAATAAATATAATCAAACTTTATTTACATATGATATATTACAACTAATAGCTCATATTACATAAAAAAATTATGATTGAATATTTTTATTGCGAAATCGAGTTATAAATATAAAAAGATATAAATAAAATAAGTTAAACAAAATGTTTAATTTTTCTTGATGCATAAAATATGCATTACAAAAATTTATTTTGACTCAAATGATATAAAAATTATTAAGTTGATATAATTTGTGTACATTATTTAGTTCATAAAAATAGTTAAAAGATCATTATTGGTAATATTTTTACATATATTATTAGTCGATGTGATTCGGTTTTTCAGAGAGGAAAACCAAAATCGAACCGAGTCATTCGGTTCAGTGTAGAATCGGTTCGGTTTGGGCGGTTCGGGTCGGTTTGGGCGGTTTTCATTTTTTCATGCACCCCCCTTTATCCGCCAAGCTCCACGGCAACCGAAGGGGCGGAAGGTGGAAAAAAGTGCTTTGCGATTATCTAATTGAAAAAGGAGAAATAATACCTAATTTCTAGTGCGGATAATCAAAACTGAAGTGCTAATTACAATCATCTTCTTAAAAGCCTGCTACGAATAAAAAAAATCGAAAGATATATTTTTTCAAGCCGGCATTGGAAATATAAAAGGGTTAACGACGGGTAAGTATGGACAAATTTCAATCATTTGAAAGTTTAGGAATTGATTTCAAAAAAATATCATTGTTCCTAGCGGTTATCGGTGAAGGAAAAGGGGCTAAGGGTCCGATGGATTTCGCCGAGGTAGGAACGGGAAGTTGGAGAGGTACACGTTGGTGATAGAGAGGAGCGCGGCAAGCTACGACATATATTCAACCATGTGGTTTTTCATCCTTTTTGAATTTTTCACTCTAAAACGTCTCGTTTATCATTGTTGTTGGATCTCTTTTGACTGTTTGCACACTCAGCTCACTCTCGAACTAAGGTGATTCGATTCTCTGGAGCGTGGGAAACCGATCGAGTTACCAATAACACTAACATGGACACTCAATATATGTGCCTAGTTTTATTTATTAATTTATTTTTTTAAAAATCATGTTTATGTCTACGAACAGTGTTGTGGGTATAATTAGAAGTATTTAAATAGTTCAAATATTAACATATATTTTGTTGTGGTCTAACTCGACGTCCCGGTCGGACCGGAATAACCTGAACCGTCTTATCTCTCGGAACGGTCGAGCGCGCACACAGTCAATAGAGTAGGTAGATTGTACACGAGCAGTTTTAACGTGGAAAAACCCCTCAACTGGGTAAAAAATCACGTGATCGGATTTGTGCCGGTCAAAGTCCACTATTTCCTGGCAATTACAACTTATTTGTAAAGTCGAGGGTGACAGACCACCTCTCGTTACAACTTTGGGGTGAGAGGACACTTAACATATGGCGGACGATAGGCCGTCACGCCGGGGGCTGTTACAAATTGCGCTTCGCGCTGGTGGTCTTCGGATAGCGGCTTGCTGATTCTGGATGTGGGGGCCGGCGGAGCGCCTGGACTTGCGGTTGCAGGGGCCACTTGGGACTTGCAGGATGTGGCTTCTTCAGGCGGCTTTGACTTGACTCGCCTATAGCTCGGTTGCGGCTCGGGTGCGGCTTGGGTGCGGCTCGGGTGCTGCTCGTAGGAAGAATTCGGCAGAGCTCCGACCTGAGGAAGAAGAAGACTCTAAAGAAAAAGGTGAGAAATGAGAAGGCCTGAGGCTCCTTTTATACGCTCCGGGTGGTGGTTATGGTGACTATGCGGCTATCCGCACACCATAACTACTATCATAATTGTTTTTAGTATAGTTTAAATGCGCGAATTTTGCTATTAGGAGACCATTATAAAATATTAATTAAATCCTCTCTCACTAACTCGGTGATTAGTGGGTGGTTACGCGTAAATCAGACGGCCGGGAATGCCCCCCATTGATCGGACGACGGGAGCGGGACTCCACGGGAGGCCGGTGAACTCGCCTCCATGTTCGCCGGCGAGGGGAGGACCGCCGGCGGCGGCCTGGGAGGAGCGGCCGCTCCCCTCGGCCGCCGCCGACAGCCGAGGGAAGGGGCGGCCGTGGCGGCCACCCCCTCGGCCGTGTGGGCGGCCGAGGAAGGGGGCGGCCCGGGCGGCCGCGCCGGCGGCCGAGGGAGGCGCGGCCCGGGCGGCCGCTTCCTCGACCGTGGCCCCGGCCGGCACGGCGAAAGAGGGCGGGCGGCCGGCGGTCGGGGGGAGGCCGCCCACCCGCCGCCAGCGAGATGGGGCTCGCGGCGGTTTGCCCATTACGCGTAATGGGATTGGTGCGTGGGGGATCGGGCGCGGTGATCGCGCGCACGGTCAATCCCATGATCCCACTTCTTTTGAAGTGTACACCAATTTCTATAAAATAAGGATCATGCCCAACATATTTAATTGTCATATATTTAATTATTTGTGTTGTACCCTCAATAAATATTCTTAGTTCTTTTTATAAAATTATTTTTAAAAAATTCATATTTAGCATGTCAAAGTTGACAGCCGTTATGACCGCCATTAAGAACAGAAAATTAGATTTGAACATTCAAGTGGTGATTCGTAACCAACGCATTCATGACCGCACCGTCAAGCCAAACATTGTCATAAAAGCTAGATTATCATGTCCGAATCCTGTGCCTTCTCTAGCCTATGAGATTTCAGCATGCGTTACACGCATTAGCATTGGGCTAGGCCGCGCATGCGCCAAACAGCCAATGGATTAAAAAACTTGGTGGCCAATTTGGGACTACTTTAAGGTGCAATTTTTTGGGTCCGAGCCCCGGTTTCAAATCTGGATCCGGGAGCTACGGATCGCCGACACGTGTCAGTTATATAATATTGTAAATTTAATAACTGCTATTTTTGCTCGACTCCATCAACGTCATAAATTTAATAACTCTGTTTTTTCAAATATAATGGACGCCTCTGCTTTTTAATAACTCTATAACTGCTTTTTAATCGACTCCATCAACGTCATATCGTCTACATCTCTGATATCTCTTCTACATCTCAGTAGTAAACAAAAGCAGTACAATTAAAACTTTCTGGAATTTCTGGCAACGAATACATGTCGTTTAAATCTGAAATTTCAGACGTCTTTTGTGGGATTTTTGCACTTATTTTATTTCTGATTCTCTTTTTTCATTTCCCTGCAAATAAGGGTGAAATTAGTATCTTAAATTTAGAATGCAATTACTATAATGACTTAAAAAGCATACCCTTTGTTAGGTGTGGTTCTCATCCGAGTCGGTAAAAAGCACGCGCTAGAAATTCGCTTCAAGAAGGAAATTTGCCAAAATCTTCATAGCCTGGAAAAAGGTTGCAACGTCCTAAAATAATTGGTTGCAACATCCAAGTCTCGGTTTGACAAAGCAGGAGCAGGCGCAGGCGCAGAGGTTGCAACGTCCTAAAATAATTGGTTGCAACATCCAAGTCTCGATTTGACAAAGCAGGAGCAGGCGCAGGCGCAGAGGTTGCAACGTCCAGAAAAATGAGGTTGCAACAACTTGGGGGCGGAATAAGAATCCGTTTTTTGAAATCTGGCGCTGAATTAAATTATGGAAAGGTGCGCCTCTTGGAGACTCTTGGACGTGATTTAGGAGGTAGTTATGACAATGAACATACATCACAAAAATTATTCTCTGAAGGCGAGAGGGCGTAGAGAGGAGTTTTAGGTTTTCGGTGGAAGCAGAAAAGGTCATCCTGCTATTGGAGAAATCGCCTCCAGCCGCCACCCGTTCGTGGTCCTCCGACGTCGGTGTTTAGATTTCGCTGCCGTCACCGACGTCCAGATCCTGCCGCGGTCACCGTCCAGATCTCGGCGACGTCGCTTGCAGAGATTGCTGTCGTCGCCCGTGAAGAAATGGATCGGGTCACTCGTTGTCGGCCCTTGTTCGTGGCTTGGAAGTTGAAGACGTAGTTGGAAGGGACTGTGCATAGCCGTCCTTCTTCGTGGTTTTGCGACGTCATCTTCGACGTTGGGACCGATTGTTCAATCCGTCCGAGTAACACTTCTCACCTCTCTTGCATTTCTCTTTTCAATCTTGTACTTGTGTGTGTGGATTGGAAGGAAGGTTGAGTATCCTGTGTGGATTATATTTGTGGTGGAGGAGTGGAGATCCTGTGTGGATCGGTGGAGGGAAAGCTTGTAATCAGTGCGTGTAATTTATCACACATCTTTAGTGGAGGCTTTCCGGGTTGGACTCCGATCGTCCCGTGGTTTTTCACCCAATTGGGTTTTTCACGTTAAAAATTTCCTGTGTTTTTTAGTGTTTTGTTGTCTTTATTTCCGACATTGTATTGTTGTTTCTGCTTGCATACCGCTAAACGCGGTCGCACAGGTGCTCCTTAAATTTGCAACAGGAGCTCTGGTCCGGATTGTTTGCTCTCTTTCCCAACAAGTGGTATCAGAGGCAGGTTGAGTGTCAGAGTCGTTCAGTGACAGAGCAGATACCGGGCTGACCTTTGGGGTTTCAGGACGAGTCGATCAGGATCTCGGGTGTGCAATTTGGAGTGGTTGTTTACGACCATTGGCCCGCTGGCTATTCTCTCCAGTTGCATACTTTGAGATAGTCGACTCAAAGACCAGTGGTCAGTCCGGCCAGTTGGCAGAGCAGAATGGAGTTCTCATCAGGTTCAGAGCAGATGATAAAATTGAATGGTGTCAATTATAACCAGTGGCATCTATTGATGGAGGACTTAATATATGTGAAAGGATGGCACTCTCCTATCTTTGAGGAGATGTTAAGGGACACGGATCCGGCAAAATGGAAGGTGGAGCATCGGAAGCTGTGTGGGTTTATCAGACGGTTCGTGGAGCCTTACGTCTACAACCATGTGGCTAGCATCAATGATGCGAAGGATCTGTGGAAGACTCTCAAGACCTTGTATGCCAAGAGCACGGGCATCAACAAGCTGTACTTGCTGAAGAAGCTTGGAGAGTTCAGATACCGGGAGGGCTAACCTATTTTGGATCATGCCAACGAGTTTCAGGGGATTATAAATCGCTTGACTGCTATGAAAGTGACCTTTGAAGATGAGGTGAATGCATTATGACTACTCAAGTCACTTCCAGACTCGTGGGAGATAGTCAGAGTTTCTCTAATCAATTCTCCCCCCTAGGGGATTATTTCCATGGAGATCGCCAAGAGTGGGATCTTAAATGAGGAGGTGAGACAAAAGTCTCAGGGGACTTCGGGCTCTTCTTCACGAGTCGACGTTCTCTTTACGGAGCCCAGGGGGAGAGGAAGGAGTAAGAGCCGAGGAAGGAAGGAGGATAGGAGTCAGAGTAGGGGCAAGTCGAAAAAATGTTATCAGAACATGGAATGCCACTACTGCCACAAGAAGGATACATCAAGAAGTTTTGCTATTCTTGGAAGAACAGTCAGAAGGAGAAGGGGATTGCCACTGAGGGTAAAGATGAGGGTCACACGGCAGTCACCGTTTCGACTGAGGAAGAGGACTTCATTATTGTTGGTGACGACGTCACTGCTGCACTCGCGTGTGATGACCGATGTTGGATCGTTGATTCAGGAGCCTCTGCGCATGTCTTCCACAACAGGGAATTATTTGCCACTTACACCACTCATGACTGTGGGGTGTTGATGATGGGCAATGGGGATACGTCCAAGGTGCTTGGGCGTAGAGACATGCATTTGAAGACGAGTATTGGAGCCTTACTTATTCTGAGGGATGTACGACATGTGCCAGACATTCACTTCAATCTGATTTCTGTTGGCAGACTTTGAGACGAAGGACCCCTGAGTGTCTTTGGAGGAGACTTCTGGAAGTTGATCAAGGGATCACTCGTGATGGCCAGAGGTTATAGAGATTCTGGACTGTATTACATGGAGGGGAGGCCTGAAGCTGCTCAGGCCAACTCCGTCAGGGATGAGGCATCCACTTCCTTGTGGCATAGGAGGCTGGCTCACATTATCCAGGAGGGTTTGGGATGCCTGGCGAAGAAGAAGCTGATCAGTGAAATTTATGGCGACCATTTGGAGAGGTGTGACCACTCCATGGCTGGGAAGCATAACATGATTTCATTCCAGAGCCACACGTCCACCAGGAGATCAGAGCCTTTGGAGCTAGTTCATACTGATGTTTGCGGGCCGCTGAAGGTCCAGACTAGAGGAGGTACTTCTTATTGCGTTACCTTTATTGACGACTATTCGAGGAAGCTTTGGGTCTATGCTCTCAAGACCAAAGATCAGATCCTTGATACTTTCAGGAGATTCCACGCTGAGGTGGAGAGACAGTCTGGGAAGAGGCTGAGATGCATCATGTCCGATAATGGGGGAGAGTATATTGGTCCGTTTGACGAGTACTACAGGGACCATGACATCAGACATGAGAAGACCCCACCGAAGACGCCGCAGCTGAATGGCGTAGCTGAGAGGATGAATCGGACAATGTTGGAGAGGATTCGATGCATGCTATCTGAGTCGAAGCTGCCAAGGATGTTCTGGGGAGAGGCTCTTCTTACTACAGCGCATGCCATCAACCTCTCTCCGAGCTCAGCATTGCAGGAGAACGTCCCGGATAGGGTATGGTATGAAAAAGACCCCTCTTACTGTCACTTACGGGTATTTGGCTGCAAAGCCTTTGTGCACGTCCCTAGGGATGAGAGATCGAAGTTGGATTCGAAGACCCAGCAGTGTATCTTCTTGGGGTACGGCTATAGTGGAGAGTTTGGGTACAGGTTCTTTGATCTAGTTGAGAAGAAGCTTGTACGTAGTCGTGATGTTGTTTTCTGTGAGGACCAGACTGTAGGTGATCCTGAGGGGACTATTGAGTTGGAGGTTGATCTCGTACAACTACGTAGTAACCTATGGTTAGAGCTGAGGATACTGAGGAGGCTACTGAGCCTGAGCCAGCACAGGGCACTGATGCCCTTCCAGATCATGATATCACCACTGATGGTGAACCAGTAGTCGCTGAGGATATTGCCGATGATGTACCTGCACTGGCCCCGGAGCCGACCCTATGGAGGTCTGATCGAGTTAGGCACCCACCCGCTAGATATTCTACATCAGAGTTCATATTACTGACTGATACGGGGGAGCCTGAGAGTTATACCGAGGCTATGGAGAGCACCGAGAAGCATCAGTGGATGGTTGCTATGCATGAGGAGATGCAGTCACTGCAGAAGAACCACACGTATGACTTGGTGAGATTACCTAAGGGCAAGAAGGTCTTGAAGAATCGGTGGATTTTCAGGGTGAAGCAGGGTGATTCCTCCACACCTCCCAGATATAAGGCCAGGCTGGCGGTGAAGGGCTTTGGACAGCGACAGGGTATTGACTTTGATGAGATCTTCTCGCCTGTGGTGAAGATGTCATCTATTTGGGTTGTACTTGGACTTGCAGCGAGGCTTGATTTGGAGATAGAGCAGATGGATGTCAAGACCGCCTTTCTGCATGGCGATCTTGAGGAGGAGCTATACATGGAGTAGCCTGAGGGTTTCAGTGTTAGAGGGAAGGAAGGTCTGGTGTGCCGCTTGCAGAAGAGTTTATATGGCCTGAAGCAGGCCCCGCGGCAATGGTATAGGAAGTTTGATTTTTCATGGGGGAGATTGACTTCAGGAGGACCACCATTGACCACTGCGTGTTCATCAAGCAGTATGCTCCACAGGATTTCATCATTCTGCTATTGTACGTGGACGACATGTTGATCGTCGAGAGGAACATTGCTCGCATTGCTGAGTTGAAGCGACAGTTGAGTTCTACTTTTGAGATGAAGGATCTGGGTGCTGCGAAGACCATTTTGGGGATGCACATCCGCAGAGATAGGGGAGCCAGATTGCTTTGGTTATCATAGGAGCGGTACATCCGCAAAGTGCTGCAGAGATTTGATATGGATCAGGCAAAGAAGGTGAGTGTGCCTCTTGCAGCTCACTTCAGGCTTATCGCTGATTAGTGTCTCGGCATACCCGAGGAGATCGAGGAAACGCAGAAAATTCTGTATGCATCTGCAGTTAGGAGCCTCATGTATGCGATGGTGTGTACACGTCCAGACATTGCGCATGCCGTTGGGACAGTCAGTTGATTCCTCTCCAATCTTGGGAGAGAGCATTGGAGCGCAGTAAAGTGGATATTGAGATATCTACAGGGGACTTCAGATTTGACGTTGATATTTGGGGACAGTGAGCCTGAGTTTTTAGGCTACACTGATGCTGACATGGGTGGAGATGTGGATTCCAGGAGATCGACGTCAGGATACATGATTCTGTTTGCAGGGGGAGCTGTCTCGTGGGCATCGAGATTGCAGAAGTGTGTTGCACTGTCCACCATGGAGGCTGAGTTTATTGTGGTAACTGGGGCTGAAAAAGAGTTGCTTTGGATGAAGAGGTTCACCAAAGAACTTGGGTTCACTCAGGATCGATACACACTCATGTGTGACAGTCAGAGCGTTATTCACTTTGGGAAGAACCCCACTTTTCACTCAAGGTTGAAGCACATCGACACTCGGTATCATTAGATACGAGATGTCCTGGAGCAGAATGAACTTGATCTTCAGAAGGTACACACTGATGAAAATGGGGCAGACATGCTGACCAAGACCGTGCCAAGGGGGAAGTTCGAGCACTGCGTTAGAATCGTCGGGATGGTGGTTTCTTCCACCTCGATGTGAATGGGGAGATTTGTTGGGTGTGGTTCTCATCCGAGTCGGTAAAAACCACCGAGCATGCGCCAGGAATTCGATTCGAGAAGAAAATTTGTCAAAATCTTCATAGCCTGGAAAAAGGTTGCAACGTCCAAAATAATTGGTTGCGACGTCCAAGTCTCGGTTTGGCAAAGCAGGAGCAGGCGCAGACGCAGAGGTTGCAACGTCTAGAAAAATGAGGTTGCAACAACTTGGGGGCGGAATTAAAATCCGTTTTTTTGAAATCTGGCGCTGAATTAAAATATGGAAAGGTGCGCCTCTTGGGGACTCTCTGACGTGATTTAGGAGGTAGTTATGGCAAGGAACATACAACACAAAAATTATTCTCTGAAGGCGAGAGGGCGTAGAGAGGAGTTTTAGGTTTTCGGTGGAAGCAGAAAAGGCCATCCTGCTTTTGGAGAAATCGCCTCCAGCCACCGCCCGTTCGTGGTCCTCCTCCGACGCCAGTGTCCAGATTTCGTTACCATCACCGACATCTAGATCCCGTCGGGGTCACCATCTAGATCTCACCATTGTCGCTTGCAGAGATTGCTGTCGTCGTCCGTGAAGAAATAGGATCGGGCCACTCGTTGCCGGCCCTTGTTCGTGGCTTGGAAGTTGAAGATGGAGTTGGAAGGGGTTGTGCATAGCCGTCCTTCTTCATGGTTTTGCGACGTCATCTTCGACGTTGGGACGGATTGTTCTGTCCGTCCGGGTAACACTTCTCACCTCTCTTGTATTTCTCTTTTCAATCTTGTACTTGTGTGTGTGGATTGGAAGGAAGGTTGTGTATCCTGTGTGGATTGTATTTGTGGTGGAGGAGTGTAGATCCTGTGTAGATCGGTGGAGGAAAAGCCTGTAATCTGTGTGTGTGATTTATCACACATCTTTAGTGGAGGCTTTCCGGGTTGGACTCCGATCGTCCCGTGTTTTTTCACCCAATTGGGTTTTCCACGTTAAAAATTTCCTGTGTTTTTCTGTGTTTTGTTGTCTTTATTTCCGTCATTGTATTGTTGTTTCCGCTTGCATACCGTTGAACGCGGTCGCACAGGTGCTCGCTCAAATTTGCAACAGGTGCTCTTGTCGGTATTGTTCGCTCTCTTTCCCAACACCCTTTTTCTCCCAAAATGACTTTAATCGTGCATTAGACACCCATTTAGACTTAAGTTTAGGTGGGTCAATTACAGTTGGTTTGCCCATGCTAGCATTCTCCAAGTTATAATTTGTCTTTGTTATTGCGTCAACATGCGTCAAAATTTCTCTAAGAGCATCCATAACATAATTCCTAGCTTCATTACATTTCTCTGCACGTACTGCTAAATCATATGAGAACCGACTAACATTGTTTCTAAAAGAAACGGTATAGGAGAACTCTTCACTGCTACAAGATCCTAGATGTAGATATGTATCTTTTCTTGCATCTAATGTCCACCGTTTAGGGATATATTTATCTTGAATGAATGTAATATTTGTGTGAGTATATACCTTTGGTGCATGTCAACATAACATGTCGCTGGTCCCAAACTTTTTGCAAGAACAACTAACATCATAATTGCTACAGTCTAGCTGTACATACCAATGTTTATTATTTTCTCCGCAATCACTTCACCTTAGAGTGAAAATTTTACAATGATCGGAGAAAGGTAGCTCCTTCACAATATATAGATCAAATGCACCATGCTTGAACTCTTCATAAAACTTTCCATACATAACCCGAGTATATATCTTAGAAACTTGTTTCAAATTGGGCAGTTCTTCGCATTTACCGGTAAGCTTGCTTGTTTACATTTAAAATCTTCTTCTAATACCTTTTCACGCGCTTTCATAATCATTTTATCCATCTGCAAGAAACAATCAACTAGTGTACTCGTGGCTTTGGTAATGGAGTGACAAACATTGTTTGTTGATTCACTCCTTTGTGTTGACAACATCCCATGATCAATAACTAGTTTATTGAATCATGTAGCCCATTTTTGTTTAACTTTATACAAATCTTGCAACCACCTATTTTCAGACAGAGAACCGTCGAAGATCAGCTGACTCCACAGTACTTCAAACTCATCCGAAGAATTATACTTACTTAGACATTTATAAAATAATGACCGTATAGCCGCATCACAATTGAATGCAGGAATTTTTGAGGGAGCTTTCTTAGCAATGTGCCACTGACATAACCGATGATTGCTTGTTGTTGGAACTGTTTCAATAGCAACAAACATTGTTTGATCTTGGTCTGTAAAAATGGTTAGTGGTTGTTTTCCACCAACAAACTTCAACAAATTTTCAAAAACTCATGTAAATGACTCTATCGTTTCTTGAGATAAAAAAGCGATCGCTACTACTATATTTTGCCAATGATGATTCACAACCACAAAAGGGGCACATACTAGATTGTACTTATTCATCATGTATGTTGAATCAAACATAACAACATCTCAAAAACAATCATATTCAATTTTCCCTTGCCCGTCCATCCAGATGAAATTGGTTAATCTGTTGCAATCATCAACTTGTATTTCATATGAAAACATGCTATCATCGGTAGCGCGCTGCTTCAGTAATTGCAACAAGTTTAGAGCATCACCTCCCTCTATTCTTGATCTTCTATCTTGATCTATAAAATTATAGGCATCTCTTTTGGAAAAACCAACATTTTGCGATCCCCCTACCTCATCAGCAAGATAATTATACGCATCGGATGTTTTGATTCCGGCTTCAGTCATGGACTTAAGTACAACCCCTCTCTCTGAGCTAACAACTCTATGAGATCGAAGCAAATGTTGGTTTGAGTTATCGGCAAGTACATGATTGTGCTCATCAATAAATTTGACAACTTTCAGGTTTTTTCCCTCCGTCTCCTTTGAAACATATCATTGCCGGACAATTTGTTCTAAGATCCAATCTACAAACCTTAACTTCACTATCTGATTTTCTAGGTGGTCGCTTTACTCCTCCTTTAGAACAACAATACTCTCTTGTTTTAAGAATACTTGCGTCGGGCCAACATACACGATGCTCCTTGCGAACACTAAAACCAACATTATGAGCATAGACACATCACATTTCGTAGGCCTCTTCCTCACTTTGAACAATTTGAAATTCAAGCTTTCTGTTCGCAATTTCATCCTGCAATTTCCAAAAAATAAATAAATTATTTGACTCAATAAAGTTAAACAATGAGTTGTCGTTAAGCAGAGAAAGGTGATGTCCCAGTAATAGATTGTTGCAAGATTTGAGTTATTATATAAAGTTGTTTAACTTAAGCGACTACCAGCGACTACCTATGCCATTCGTTGAGTCCAATTGCTCAGACTTTATACAAATCTCAGACTTGAGATATTCTGAGCAAAGAATATTTGAGATTTGTTTAACAACGTGTAAGTCGCTGGTTGTTTGTATATATTTTTAGTGAGTCACAGGAATAAAGTCTGAGTTTATTGAATATCTGAGCAATTGGAAGAACATCTGAGATGTCCCAGGAAGGACATCTGAGATATCTGAGCACGTTGGAATAACGACAACAACGAGTTACCAAAACAACAAGGTTTATGTGACTGAGAATGACTTACCTGAGTTACCTCTTCCATTGTAGGAAGAAAAAATATATTGGCTTTCGGCTAATACTCCGGCTTCGAGGGATTCGGGGCTCCCTCGACGGAACACGAACGATGACGAACAAAGAACGACAGCGAAGACAAACAACCAGCGACTACCTCTGATGAAATGGATATTATGAGGCGGGAAATTTACCCTAGGAGACAAAAATAAAGAGAGAAAGGAGAAAATGGCGGGAACACTGGAACAGTCGAGCGAAAATAGCAGAGTTATTAAAAAGCAAAGGCGTCCATTATATTTGAAAAAGCAGAGTTATTAAATTTATGCGTTGATGGAGTCGAGCGAAAATAGCCGTTATTAAATTTATAATATTATATAATTGACATGTGTCGGCGATCGTAGCTCCCGGATTTAGATTTGGAACCGGGGCTCAGACCCAAAAATTTGCCACTTGGGAGCCTTGGATAAGTTTAAAGCTCAATTTGGCTCCACGATTTGGCTCCAGTGTGCCGCTAAAATTTCCAACGTCCCGCCAATCAGTGAAAACAGGTACCACGGTGGAAGTCGCCGCCGCACCTGAATCGTGGAAAAGTGGCGAGTTCGAGCCGTGATTTTGAACCACGACTCGTGAGTCGCATTTTTCCGCGATTCATCCTGCGAGATAGAAGATGCCCCGCCCCGCCCTCATCGTTTCCGTCAACGTTCTCCAGCAAGAGCCTCAATCTGCGTCAGGGATTTCACCCTTTTCTCCACGTCCAAGGATGAGTGATCCGACAGCACCCTTCTTAAAACCGACGAGCGATCTGGCAGCACGCTGGTGTGGTTGGAGGATGAGTTGTCGGCGACTCCTCCTCGAGTCTTATTACATGCTGACGAGCTCCTTCCCTGTCCGGTGAAACTGCCAATCGCCGCCACATCCATGATAGGAGTGACGATTCGTCTGCTTGGCTCGATTACTCCTATTGCCAGGGTAAGATATTTGGGATGAATTTTAGGATCGATTACTCCTCTGCTAGGCCTAATGGTGATAATTGTTTTTTTTTATGGATAATTGTTTTTTTTTGTGTGGAGTGATATTTAGGAATCAAAATAAAAGGGATTTTTTTCTCTTGTTAGTTAGATGTTTTTACCCATAACAAGATGGATTTGAAGGACAGCTGCTTCAGCGATCCTATTCCAATATTATTGCATTACCAGTGTAATTGTTTTTTGTTATCAATTCTTATTGTGTTGTTGTATATTACTTGCCTTCCAATGTTTTTTGTTTGGAGTTAGAAACCCATTATATTGCCTATAAATTTCAGCAAATTGTGATACATATATGAACACATGATCATAGTGCATTGATCTCATTTTTAATAAACTAGCATGCTTTATATTTATTTTCTTGTCTCTAAATGTATAAAAATAGAATGCACACTACACAGTTGTTTTGTCAAAATTTGTTTTAATTAATTGTTGTTTATTTCTAATATAAAAAAGATGAAATTCACGCCGCACGACTGTTTTGTCAAATAGTTTCACAGATTCTGCGTTTGAAACATCACTGCAAACGATGTTCTTTCAATCAGTTTCACAAATTCTGTTACCGCTCTGCAAAACAGCTGATTATTTCATCATTGTTTATTTAGTCGCTATAGGCGCGCCAAACAGAGTCTAAGACTCCATTTGGCACGGTGGTGATGGTTGTAAACGCGTGTGTTAAACCGTTGTTCGTCAAGGATCATCTAACAAACATCATTCGTTTGAACATAAACGTGAATGAAGTTCCTTAGGTGAGGCATTAATGAATGATAATTTAATCCTCATGTTCATGACCGTCACCACCGTGTCAAACGGAGCCTAAGTAGGTCAACATCAAAGCTCCCTTGCCCTTTTTCACTTTGGTCCATCCCTCAGTTAAGGAAAGAAATTGTGTATTAGTGATGAGGTTTTACGAAAATAGTTAGGTCAAACAGGAATTTTTTGCGCAATCTTGATCGGTTCGCCGATACGATTTCAACGGGCTCAATCTTGTACAATTCTGAGTCTCCTTGATCTCCCAATCGGCAAGCTGCGTTGTGCCCCGCCGTATGCACAAGCACCGCCGAGCACACAAGCATCGTGCACGGCGTGCAAGGCTCAAATTTCTGTGCAATACCACCATTAGGAAAATGTCGTGTAGCGAATACCACCACAAATGTCACGGCAATGGCCGCGTCAAATTGCTCGCACGACAATTGTCGCGCGAAGGGGCCGCTGATGGAGCGTCTGCAACCCCCATTGGGAGTTGGCTTGGTCAGCGTCCCTGGGGCAGCACTCCCCAGTTGGGGAGTTGTGCAGTGATTGTCGTGGGGGACTGCGCTGCATTTAATTGACGCATGTCCCTCCACCTTTTACCGCACTCTCATTGTCATGACCCACGCGCTCACAACGCCATCATGCATGGTCTTTGCACACTCTCAACGCCTCCGCGCTCACGGCGTGCTCGCCAACAGTTTATTCAGTGAACTTTAACCACGACAACATCATTCCTCCAGAGTCATTAGATTGAATTGTCAACAATGTGAACTAGCTTTATCATTATAAACATGTCTGTTCGAACGGGTATCAACAGTATCAAGATCTTTCATGTCAAATGTTTTTGCAAGTAGCAGTGGTTTCAAGGATCAAACCCTCAGAGACACAAAATTCCTTGAACCCAATTGCAGTGTATATATTTTTTTTCTTGTTCACTTCTAAATCTTTTAATCTTTAAATTTAACTTATTTTTCATCCGAGATTTGAAGATTTTAAAGGACTCGAATGTTTCATCTTTCGATTTCAATAGATATACATGTCAATATCTAAAATAATTATTTATGAAGGTAGTGAGATACTTCATTTCCACTCTAGTGACATGACTTTGAAAAGCACAGAGGTCAGAATATATAAATTCAAGAATTTGTGTACTTCTAGAAATTGACATATAAGAATTTCTAGTGATTTTAGTTTGTGCACACACTTTGAACATATCAAATCGAATAGATAGATCTAACGGGATGTTGTGACTTTTAGCTAGATCTCACATTTTCGTATAGTTCACATGTCGAATTCTACTATGTAATAACTTAGGATCAATCATGGTTGAACTTATTTGTTTAATACTATCATTGTCTAGGCTTAGTTTATACATATCATTGATCATATGTGCGCAATAAAAATAATATGAAATAATAGTTAAAGGTATTCTAATGTTTATGGTTGTGAACGACATTCCAGTCTTATCTAGCAAACTCATAGAAATTAAATTTTTAGTTAAATTTGGTACTACTTTAGCATGTTCTAGTATTAAAGTTTTACTTTAAGAGATGATCAGATCTGTTGTCCCAGCATGAGTCACCTCGGTCTCTTATCCATTGCAATTCTCTATTTTTTCTTCGACTGTCGTGACCCCGATCAGAAGATCCTTGTCATTAGTCACACGACAGGTTGCATCGCTGTCCGACCATCACTTAGAAGACACACTGCCGTGAGTACTCCCGATCATAATCACAAAGGACTTGGGTTCGGAGTTATCAACACCATACTTGCGACATTTTATGGGGTTTCCTCCTTCTTTTTCGAAGCCTTACAATCTGCGGCCCATTGAACCTACTTGTCGCAGTTATGACACTTGTCCTTTTTTTTGAAGGAAGATTTTTTGGTCACCAATTGTGTAGAGACTTAACCTTTGGGTGTCAGCGGCTTCTAATGAGGTTTGTTAGTCCGTGAAACGAAGTTGACAGCCTGTGAGGGCTGAACAACTTGCTCCAAGTTTTTTTCAGTAATGTTTTGGTCCTCAATGTGAATGAACATTTTGAGTTCATCTAGTGTGATCTTCTCCTTAAGCCTATGTATTTCAATTTTGAAGGTGATCCACTCAGGAGGTAGTTTGTCCATGATCAAGTACACAAAAAGACTATCAGACATATCTGAATGGTCGTCCTCCAGCTTGAGATACAAATTTTCCAACTTAATTACTTGAGAGGTGACTGACATGCTAGCAATGAACATGTAGTTGAAGAACTTCTCCCCAAGGAGAGTTTTCGACAGTCACTCCTTCTGCAAATGCGAGTTCAAGTGGTCTCAAATTTCTTTTGCGGACTTGTACGCGTTATAGGTCAAAGTGAGACGGGGATTCATGAAGTTCAGGAGGTAGTCCCTACAAAAATCTGTCCTTGCTCCACTGATATTCATCCACTTTCTCACGGGTAGTGGAGAAATCACTCTAAGCAGTGTAGAAAATTTTTCGTTATGTCATTCCTAGTTGGACTTACAGTTTCCAACTGAGGAAGTCAATGACGTCAAAGGGCTACAATTTGATGGTGTCAAGTGCACTTTTCTTCGACATTGTGTTTTAGTTCTAAAACACAAAAATAGAACAGAATCACCTGATCTGTGTGGCGATGAGACAGGGTCTTTTGATCAAATACAAAAAGTAATTTGCTTCTCCTCTCCGGCTCAACATGGTCGTCGAAGATAAATCTATTCAACAACACAATCAGAACACTGGCTCTAGAAGGTTGTTGGATCTCCAAGAAAAGTTAATTTGGAAATCTATTATTGAATCCACTGCAGATCTTCAATAGGAATTGGATTCCACTGCAATGATCCACGAAGATCCAAAAACATGTGAAATCCCCTTGCATAAAAGAGGGTTTTATGGCAAAGTCCACCCACGAAACATTTGTTTTTGGCAAAATGCACCCCGAAAGTTTAAAATTGGCAAAATGCATCCCCCAAAATGGTTTTTTTGGGAAAATGCACCCTCAATAGGCAAAAAATAAAATGGCCAAAATATACACTTTATGATGCACATTGCCAAAAAAACTATTTTAAGGGGTGCATTTTGCTAATTTTAAACTTTCATGGTGCATTTTGTCAAAAGTCTATATTTCGATGGTGCACTTTGCCAAAAAAAACTCATAAGAGAGTATCAGGCAAACCCCCTTTTTTCGATCTAGCGGAGGTGGCCGGCCCTTTCAAGATGAAGAAACCATGCCACTAGAACCTTTGTTCTTCTCCAAAAAAATGTATGAGTTCGACAACTTGGAGCAACAGATCCATGCGCCCTTTTCCTCGATCAACACTGCAATGGGAGAGAAGAGAACGAGACTGGATCTACGACCGGATCAGCGACAGAAGAGTCTCCTTGCTTCCATATCTGAAAGTGATCGACGATCTGGAGACCTGCACGCAAAGGAGTTGTAGATCGGGAAATTCCTCTCGACGGCGGCTACAGGAAAAAACGAGAGCGGGAACCGAAAACCTTGAACGGTGGTTATCTTGAGAATGTTAGGTTTGGCTCTTGCTCAAGGTAGTCCACGAAAGCTCATCGGTGTGGAATGTTATTTATATTATCTCCAGCGTAGAGCATTGTACTAGAGTAACACGAAATCCAATAGGGCTTTTCGAGTCGGTCTCGACACATGCGGACATATTACCTAAATATCCAACAAATCAAAGGGAGCATCCTCTTCTATGACACCCCCATAATCTACAATGCACATCCTGAGAAGGTCCTCCATATTCAGGTTCGTCGTTCTGTCTGCACATCAGTCCGCGGATGAAAAACCGTGCTGAATGTAAGTTTGGATCAACCCTAAATAAGCTTGCACCCTCCGTCAATCATCTGATGTGAAACAACCATATCTATTCAACACAATGGTCTTTAGAACGCTATGAAACCTTACCATCTGCTCGACATAGAGACGTACCAAGATCTCGACGCAATCAATCCGTCGGTTCGGAATGAACCAAGCCATCTTCATCAGACGGTCAACTATCACCCAAATGGAGTCATTCTCTCACCGAGAATTTGATAGGCCGTGCACGAAATCCATGCAGATATCCTCAAAATTCCACTCTGAAATCGACAAGGACTATAATAATTCGGTCGATCTCTTGCTTTTGATCTTCACCAACCGACAAGTCCTACAGTGAGAAACATAGACAACTATATCCCGCTTCATCCCGGACCACCAAAATATACGTTAAAGGTCAACCTATATCTTCCTAATATCCGAATAAATAGAATAGTTCATATCATATATATGCTGACAAAATCTTAGCATATTATAATTTATAGAAATACTTATTCAATTTCTCAATTATTTGAAGACAATTTTTTTCCCGGTCAATATGAGAATTACGTTTATTTCGTCCCTTACTTTAATTTTGTCACTTCAGTCCTCCCTCTCCGTCTGTTCAACCACCGCCCCCTTCTTCGGCGACCTCGCTCTTCATTCACCACCAGCCCTCTCTCTCCCTCCCTCCCTCCCTCTCTCTCTCTCTCTCTCTCTGCAACACTTTTCATTCCGGCGGCGTTCTGCTTCGATGGCCGGGCGAGTGATTTCGAATCCTCTCGTCGAGGGGACGGATTACCCCGGGAAGATGACGATGTACGTCTTCCTCACCTGTCTCTTGGCGGCGACCGGCGGCCTCATCTTCGGCTACGACATCGGGATCTCAGGTACAGTTCGAGATCAGATGCTGTCGATCGGCGACTTAATTGAATCCCCAAATCTGTATAATCAGATCCAGATCTGATCGATGCCTATTTGTTTGTTTGTTTACTTTTCGAATCGGATGATGATGATGAATTGAAGGGGGCGTCACATCGATGGATTCATTTCTGATAAAATTCTTCCCGGCGGTGTACCGCAAGGAGAAGGGGGAAACGAGAACCAACCAGTACTGCAAGTTCGACTCCCAGATCCTGACTCTGTTCACGTCGTCCTTGTACCTTGCGGCGCTCATCGCTTCCCTCTTTGCTTCCACCGTGACGCGTGCCTTCGGCCGCAAATCGTCTATGTTCGCCGGCGGCACCACTTTTCTCGTCGGAGCTTGCCTCAACGGCGCCGCAGTGAACGTTGCCATGCTCATCTTCGGCCGCATTCTGCTGGGCATCGGGGTGGGCTTCACAACGCAGGTAGTCCTTTCTTTTAATAGAGAAGCTCAGAAGCCGGATTTTTTAGACTATATATATATATATACACACACACACGAGCATCTTCGCACGGGCTACGCCCGTATTCGATGCTCTCGGGCGGCCTTCGGCTGCACGAGCTTCGTCCGTGCTCGATGCGTCGCTGCAGGCTGTGCCCACTTATGAGCGGGTTGCGCACGCACCCGAAATCTTTTTTTCAAAACATATACATATGAGTACTTAAAATGACCGCAAAAAAATATGAAGTGTTATTCCTATTTTTATTTTATACAATTTTGTAAATTTTAATCTAAAACTTAATTCATTTCTCACTCTCTCTCTCTCTTTATCACTCCCCTCCCCCCTCTCTCTCCTCTCCACCACTCTCTCTCTCTCAAATCTCTCCACTCTCATGTTCTCTCTCATGATCCAATGACCAATATTCAATCTATGGCTTCGCCTGTGCTCGATGCGTCGTTGCGGGCTGTGTCAGCCTATGAGCGGGTTGCGCACGCACTCAAATTTTTTTTTTTCAAAACATAAAGATATGAGTACTTAAAATGATCGTAAAAAATATAAAGTACTATTTTTATTTTTATTTTATACAATTTTGCAAATTTTAATCTATAAAAATTAATTAATTTTTCTCTCTTTCTTTATCACTCCCCCTCTATCTCTCTCTCTTCTCTCTCCCGCCCCCTCTCTTCCTCTCCATCCACTCTCTCTCTCTCAAATCTCCTCTCTCTCATCCTCTCTCTCATGATCCAATGACCAATATTAAATTTATGGTATGCCTCTATATATATATATATATATATATATATATATATATATATATATATATATATATATATATATTATCATTAATGATTAAACTCGTTTGAGTACTAATTAATATATACCTCTAACCATCACTATTTGTGAGTCTTATTATTACGTAAAGATGCATAGTTTAAAATAGAGTGGAGTTATAGACAAATTAATAATGATTATGTATAGTTAAGATTATTGTGGCCAACTAACATTCCTAGTAGATTGTATTAAATTGGGTCGTCTTAAGCTGTGGAGTGGTCGAGAATGCACACAATCACTGAGTAAGTAGAGAAGTGCAAAACACGATTTTAACGTGGAAAAACCTCTCAACTGGGTAAAAAATCATGTGACCCGTTCGGTGCCGGTCGAACTTCACTATCAGCAGTTGTTTACAAACTGTCAGTGGAATCGAGGGTGACAGACCGCTCATTTTTACAGCTTAGAGATGAGAAAAATTACAGACGCACTCGGTGGGCGACAGACCGGCTCATGTGAAGCTCAGTTTCTATAACTTTTTGGCGGTGGTGGATGCTCTTGGATGCTGCACAGATGTCCAACACTGATGCAGGGCGTGTAGAGATGCGTTGGCGGGGACTTGCATAATATTACGCACGTATGAGACTCACTGGAATAGCTGGTGAGACGTCTTCTTCCCTGAAGCGTTGTGACAATAGACAAATTCTCGGGTGGCTCGACGGGAGGTAATGGCTCGTAGGAGGATTTTAACAGAGCTCCGGCCTGAGGAAGAAGAAAGCTGGGAGAAGAAAAGGTTTTTTTATGAAATGGGTCTGAAGGCCTTTTTATAGACCTTGCATGGTGGTTACGGTAGTTATGTGACTATCCACACACTGTAATCACCCAAATTATTGGGTGCAGACCATATTTAGTATAGCTTCCGACGAATATTAATTAATATATTTTAAATATGCACGTCATGATTAACAAATTAAATATTTCCCCCACTAATCATGGTGGTTACACGGATGGTTACCCATGTAACGGACGACGGTAATCGTAACGGGATGATCAGATGGTGGAGACAGATCGCCGTCAACGGGAAACGACCCCTTAGAGGAGGGCAACCGCCGGGGAGGAAGAGGAACTGTGGCCGCTCCGGGGGAGCGGCCGGTCGCGGGCGGGCAAGAAGGGCGGCCTACCATAGCACCGGCCGTACCTCACGGTCGCGGCGCGGGCGGCCGGTCTTAGTGTCGTCCTCGCTGCGCGGCGACGGCGCCAGCCGTCCGCGGCACGGGCGACCGACCCAACGCGCCCGGTTGAGGGGCTGAGGCGGTCAGTCGCCCCATGCGACTGCCGGCTTGCAGCCGCGGGGCGAAGCCCAAAGACGGGACGCGGCGCGTGGCGCATGCCGCCCCACCGGTCGCCGGCTTGCGGTCGCGGGGAGCGGCCGTGGAGGATGGTCGCGACCTTGCGGCCCTGGACGAGGCCGTGCCCGCCGGCCTGAGATGTCGGCCGCGCCCGCCGGCCTGAGATGTCGGCCGCGCCCGCCGGCCTGAGATGTCGGCCGCGCCCGCCGGCCTGAGATGTCGGCCGCGCCCGCCGGCCTGAGATGTCGGCCGCGCCGATCGCATGCGCGAACGCTACCTTCATGATCCCCACCAAGTTAGTGGAGATCATAGGTGGTTGGCTAATTGCACATCATTTTCTCTATATTTAACTTAGCCCCAACAAAAATATATTTATACCCCAAATTCATATGTTTGCACACCAAGTACAATGACACAACAAAAGCAGTTAAAATAGCTCATCCATTCGACATTCTACTACTTCAAGATAACGTTCCTCGTAATCTCTGCTGGAGGCGGGCTTATTCCGCCCGGTATCCGGGGCACTCGTGTGCGACTGAAAGTGATCGCGCGCGGGGCTTCTCGCGCATTTGTCTTTTTTATTTTTCCTCTCTCTAAATCACCATAATTGATAGCTCCACCCGACAACTCTACCTCTCACCCGGACGGAGATTTCCAAACGGAACCGATTGTAATAATCCCCCCAGCCGGAGGCAATGACCATCGCTTGTGCCCAATTGCAACTCCCCTCGACTTAGCGCTTGTTGGAGCTTGAGGTGACCGTGCGGTTTTATATCTAGTCGCAGCGGTCTGCTTCTCTCAATGGTCTGGCGTTTTGGCTCAGCGGTCTGATGGTGAACCTCAGCTAGCGGTCAGGAGGATAGCAGTAGTGACAGTCTGAGGGATAGTCGTAGCAGTGGCTTGGGTGTTAGCCGCAGCAGCGGTCTGGCAATTAACCGCAGCAGCGGTCTGGAGGTTTGCCGCAGCGATCTGGATGTAGCCGCAGTGAAAGAGTGGATGTTAGCCACAATGGTATGGAGGTAGCCGCATCGGTCTGGAGGTAGCCGCAACAGCGGACTGATGGTTAGCCGCAACTGCGGTATGGTGGCAACTCGCGATTGCGGTCTGGTGGCTTGCCGCAGCAGCGGTCTATTGGATAGTCGCAACTGTGATCTGGTGGCAACCCGCAGTTGCGATTTGGCGACCTGCACTGGCGGTCTTCCCTGGCAGTCTGGCGGTTTTCCTTAGTTGTTGTTGGGTTTTCAATTGTTCTTTGTATAGTGTGTGATTTGACATTGACAAACCGCATAGACCGCGCGGATTGTATTTAGTCCCATATCGTTTGTTGTATTCTCACATCTCCCTCATTTTCTATAAATAAGGGGACATACATATGTAATTATTATCTTTTTGGAGCAATAAAATTTGCATTTATTCAGCTCTTTTTACATGGAATCAGAGCTAATCGGTCCTTTGCTCTAGTTCGCGCGACTTCTTTTTGTTTGCGCGGTTTCCCTCCCATCCCTCCCTTGCTTATTCTGTTCGCGAGCCTTCTGATCTATTAGCGTGGTTTGCGTTGCGGATAGTTCTGTTCGCGCAGTTTCTTTGCGGCTTGTTTTCCGCCTCCCTTTTAGTCTCTTGTCTTTGCGACTTGTTCAGTTCGCGCGGGTTATTTTCTCTACCCGTGCGATTTCTTGTTGTTTTCTATGGATACTACTGTTCTGTCTTCTTCTTCTACTTCTACTGTCTCTGCTTCTTCTTCTCTTTCTACTTCTTCTCTTTCTACTTCTGGTAATTTGGGTACTGCTTCGAAACTTACATGTCCCAATTACCTTGACTGGAGTGTGTCCTTCATTTTTCTATTGCGTTTTTAGTGCAAGCGTCATCATTTGACTGATGATCCCCTTCCTTCTAGCTCTATTGTTTTTGATGATTGGGATGCTCATGATGCTTTGGTGCGTATGTGGTTAGCCAATAGTTTGTTTGATTAGTGTTTTCCTATCATCCAACATGATCCGACGGTCAAGTCTGTCTGGAATCATCTTGCCGCTTTATATTCCAAGGGAGCCCAAACTTCGCACATTTATACTCTGTATGCCGATCTTTTTGCTCGACCAATCATGACTCCTGCTTCTGCCTATTAAGAGGTTCAGGCTCTTAGTGCTGAACTTCTTCAGCATAGACCTTTTTCCGCTGATCTGGCTGAGCAACACAAGCATTTTCAGGAGCTTCTTATTGTTTGCTATCTTCTTCGCATACCAGACTCTTATGATATGATCTGTCAGCAAATTCTTGGAGAGGCGGATACTCTGACTCTGGATGGTACTACTGCAAGAATTTCTATTGTTACTACTCTTCTTCAGCGTCCTTTGCTTCCCTCTCCATCTCCGTCTCCTGATCTTGTTGCTCATCCTGCTCGTCATGACATCTCTAGTGGTTGTGGTGATTGTTGAAGCCAGGAAAATTCCCCGACCTCAGAATTTAGATAATGGCAGCCTAAGGTTACTGATTTTACGATCTGACATCATAATTCAAATGGCTAGCGAGAGAGAGGAAATTATCTATAAGCACACCCCAAGTGCTCCAGCGGGGAGGTCTCACCACGTACCCGGAAGCTTAGAAGAAGCTTCCCCTCTACAACCAAAAGGCTGGGCATGGTACTAAGCAGGCATGGACTTAACGAGTATCCACTTGGGGGGACCTCAACCTCTTCCAAAAGTGTCATTTACAGTACCCCTGAGGGACTATTTATAGAGAAATCCTGGGGGGGGGGGTATAGGCGAGTATCCAGCTGCTAACAGCGAGTTTCAAGCGCTACTCGCGAGATACTCGCCCAAGCATACCGCAGCTCGCCCAAGCTCGCCACAGCTCGCCTCTGCTCGCCCAAGCTCGCCTAATAGTCTGCGAATAGCAGTCTGCTGGGGTACTTCAGGTCTCGACGAATTACGGGTTATATAGTGGTCGTGGTTATTCTAAGCATCTTTGTTCTCATTGTGTCCGACTTGGTCACTTGGTTGATCGTTGTTGGACCAAACATCCTCATCTTCGTCCAACATCGGCTGATTCCTCTAAGCAGTCTACTTCTTCTTTAGCTACTTTGGGTGTTGCTCAGTTGGCTACAACGGGTAAGTGACTCATTGATTCTGGTGCTACTAATCATATGACAGACAATTCTCGTATTTTCTCTTATCTTGACAAGAGCAACTGATTACCTCCGGTTCTTATTGTGGATGGTTCTCCATCTTCGGTTTGTTGTCCTGGCACCATGCATGTTACTCACTCTCTTCAGCTGCAGGACACTCTTTATGTCCCGAATTTTTTGTGCAACCTTCTTTTTGTTACTGCTCTTTGCAAACAGTTTAAATGTGAAGCTATTTTTACTGCATCTACTTGTGCTTTTCAGATTCTTCATTCCAAGGAGATGATTGCTACTGGGACTGAGAGCGGTGACGTGCTCTATCTTGATACTGCTTCTGCGTTTTCTGCATCTTCTTCTCTACTTCAGTGACATCTTCGCCTTGGGCATCATCCTCCTCGGATTCTTTATCAGCTTATGTCTGATTTACCTCGTGGCGACTCTTCTCTTGATTGTAAAGCCTGTTAGTTTGGCAAGCATCGTCGGTCTTCTTTTCATGCTAAGCATAGCTGCAGTTCTTCTCGTCCATTTGACCTAGTTCATTCGGATGTTTGGGGTCCTGCTCCCCTTCCAACTGTTGGTAGGAGTAGTTTGTATTTTGTTATGTTCATAGATGATTTTTATCGGTGTACGTGATTGTATTTGTTACGAGAACGCTCTGAGATTTTCTCCATTTTTCTGCATTTTATAATGAAATGCGTACACAGTTTAATACCCCTATTAAACCTCTTTGCACTGATAATGCTATGGAATATCTTAGTCATCAGTTTACTTTATTTTGTGTAGATCATGACATTGTCCATCAAACTACTTGCCCTTACACTTCACAACAGAATGACGTTGCTGAACGTAAAAACCGTCATCTTCTGGGTGTGGCTCATAGTCTTCTCACTTATATGCATGTTCCCCGGCCTTATTGGGATCATGCGGATCTTCTTTCCTATTTTCTCATTTATCGAGTTTCGTCTTCGATTCTCGATGGCAAGACTCATTTTTCTATTCTATATCCTGATGAGACACCATTTCCATTACCTCCTCGTGTCTTTAGATGCACTGCATTTGTCCATTCTCCTGCTTCTGAAAGCGACAAACTCTCTCCTCATTCTATCAAGTGCATCTATTTGGGCTATTGTCCGACACAGAAAGGGTATCGCTGTTTTGATCATATTCTTCGGAGACAGTATGTCTCGGCGGATGTTACTTTCTTTGAGGATGCTCTATTCTTTTCCTCTCCTTCTCTTCTTCCTTCTTCAGATGATTCTTCTTTTCCCTATGTGTCGGCACCTCTTTCAGAGCCTGCCTTGCTTTCTTCTCCTCCTGTCCCTGATTCTCCTGTTTCTGGCTCTTCTACTGTCCCTGATTCTTCTCCTGAGCCGCTTCCACCAGCTCCCGGGCTAGTAGTCTCTTCTTTAGATGGGACTTATATAGTAGGCAGGTCGGATCTGGATCTTCCGATTGCTCTTCGGAAAGGTGTTCGCTCCTGCACCCAACATCCTCTTCCGGTCGTGGTCTCTTACACTCAGCTCTCTCCTTTGTCTAGGAGCTTTGCTTTTGCCCTCTCGGCAAATGTTGTTCCAGCCTCGTATAAAGATGCTCTTGTTATTCCTCATTGGAAGGCTGCTATGGATGAAGAGATGCACTTTCTTACTGAACGGGGTACTTGGACTCTTGTTCCTATTCCTCTAGGAACTGATGTGGTTGGATGTCGCTGGGTCTTTGTCACCAAGTTTCTCCTTGATGGTTATATTGATCGTTGCAAGGCACGACATGTTGCCAAAGGTTTTACACAAACCTATGGTGTCACTACTAGAAAACAGACTTTTAGCCACGGCAGATTTCCGTGGCTAAAAGTCCAAAACTGTGGCTAATAACTATTAGTCACGACCTACCCACGGCAAATGAGCGTGGGCAATGCGAGCGTGGCTAATAGTATTAGCCACGCTGAATCCGTGGCTAATAAGGTATTAGCCACGGTTCAATTGTCGTGGCTAAAAGTTCTTCATTTGACACGGTTCAATTGTCGTGGCTAAAGGGTGTGTAATAAACCTAACATAAAAATTATTCGGCCGTCGCCGCCGCCCGGCCGGCCGCCGTCGCCCGACCGGCCGTCGCCGCCGCCCGACGCCCGGCGCCGCCCGGCGCCCGCCGCCGCCGCGTCGATTTTATTTCAAACAATAATTTTTAATTGGTTATATAAACCCCAAATCGAATTTTTTGTTAGCGGTGTGAGACTAAAAAAACCCGACCTTTTGCCACGGATTAGGCTTCCGTGGCTAATACTAGATTATTAGCCACGAAACAGGCAAACCGTGACAAAAAGTCGAGTTATTTGCCACGGATTAGTCATCTGTGGCTAATATTAGCTTATTAGCCACAGAATAGGAACCGTGGCTAATACTCCAGTATTAGCCACGGTTTTCCCCCGTGGCAAAAAAAATCGTGGCTAAACGCTATTTTTCTAGTAGTGTGTGGATTTCTTTGATACTTTATCTCATATGGCTAGGATTACTACAATCTGTGTGCTTTTTTCAGTGGCTGTCAACAGAGACTGGGCGATGTCTCAGTTGGATGTGAAGAATGCCTTTTTATGGTAATTTGCAGGAAACTGTCTATATAGAGCAACCTCCTGAGTATGTTGCTCAGGAGGAGTCTCAGGTTTGTTAACTGCGAAAGGCGATCTACGGTCTTAAGTCTTAGGGCCTGGTTTGACAAGTTCAACGAAGTTATTTTTTTGGTTGGGTTTGCTCGAACTGTTGTGAATCACTCGTTATTCATTCATAAGACATCGACCGGTCTTGTTGTCCTTGCGGTTTATGTGGATGATATTCTTCTTACAGGGGATGATAGAGAATGTGTGGATATAACAAATAAACATCTTCTTCAGCATTTTGTTACTAAAGATATGAGATCTTTGAAATATTTCTTGGGGATTGAAATATCTAAGAAACTAGGGTCTATTGTTCTTTCACAGCAGAAGTATGTCTTGGACCTCTTAAAAGAGATAGGTCTCCTTGAAGCTAAACCTGCTCGATTTCCGATGTCTGTTAGAGATAACAAGTGTTGGAGTAAGGACTCATCTCTTCTTGAAGATGTCATCAGGTACAGACGGCTTGTGGGAAAACTCATTTATCTGACAGTCACATGACCAGATATTTGTTATGTAGTGGGAAAAGTGAGACAGTTTATGCAATCTCCTAAGGAGTGTCATCTTCAGTCGACAATGAAGATTTTAGAGTATGTGAAAGGTGCTCTAGGGAAAGTACTTCTGTTTCAGAAAATGGGACATTTAACGGTTAAGGCATACTCTGATGCCAGCTATGCAAATGATAAGGAAGATATGAAGTCTACATCTGGGTTCTGTATTTTTGTTGGAGGGAATTTATTGTAACGCCTTCATCCGTCACATGGAATATAACAGAGGGTCCGGTCGGGGCCCCACGCCATATTTCACAGACAAATGGCGGAATCACGTATGAATATAAAAATTACTTTCTACTTGCATCTTAACTCAGCGCATTCTAGCGGAAGATTTTAACTTGCAAGAACTCATCATATTGAATGTCCACTAAATATATAAACAACACATTTATATATATCAGCAGGAATGTATATAAATACACAAACACTCAAGGACTTAAGGCCTTACATGTTTCTCTTAACAGGTGTGGTTTCATACATCGCCACGTAGGCCGGGCACACATGAAAATATAATTCTTCGCACGGCCTTCAAGGGCCTACAAGAAGCAAGGGGTTCAGCCCGCTCAATCCAATTTAGCCCGTCAGCACCTTCATATGGACATTCACCCCAAGGGTGATAAATAAAGCAACAGTCAGCATTCAGCTGACCAATTATAACGACCCTACCCCTTACCCGGGGCAGTGATTCCTTCCCTACATGCATCGCAATCACAACATATATATTTATATATCACAACAAGTGCTCTCACGCACAACATCATCACAAACGCCGGCCTCAGTGTTAGATGCTCAGGGCACTCAGGGCACGCTTACGGTGTACCGAATTATCCTTGGTACCACCACCGATTAGATGTTCTTAACTTGTTGGCTATGGGGCATTAGTATACTACAACACGCATGCTGGAGACCCCCTCGCCCATCCCAATCAGAGGTGTTAACCTCACGGCAACAATTGAGCATTCTAGATCGACCCACTATTGTAGTGTAACAACCCGGGATTTGGCCCGCAGCCCCCCATTGCGTTGCCACCAATCGATCTCTCATAACGCAGGTACAGGTCAGCACTTTCCCGTTGCTCAACTCGTCAATAGCGCACATCTTGACGCGGGTCGGCTTTCCCTTTCCTGTTCAGCACACAGCTCACTTAGAGCATACAGCTCACGCAGCGCACACGACACAAAGAGCTCACACAGAGGTTCCTGGGTATTTTGGAAGTACTCACAATTCACAGGCACCCTTACAAACTCCGTAAACTACTCGTTTCATACACGGAGTATTCTCCGGTTCGCAACATAAACATCACCAATCCAGACCAACCGTCCTGATGAGCTTCACACGGCATGCCTATTCCGTACTACACATTTCCGGATCTAGATGCAGACTCAACCGGGGATATCAACTATTAACCCACTGGAATCACTTACGCTTTCCACCTCTTTATGCAGGATTCCATGCACATGCATAGAGGAGGACTTCACTTGTCCAAGAAGGAGATCATTACCCTTGACGATCTCTTTGGAGCTATGGAAAACTAGCCAGATGAAAAGCACCACAACGGCCTTGTCTCAACAGATCTGGACTCGGCTCGTGATTCGGGGCTCTGAAGCTCCACTGATGGCTGGATTCCTACTCCACCTCCTTCCTTGCTCTCCCCACTCTCTAACTCTTTAGAAATAGAAAGGTCTTTGATAAATGAGAGTTTATTCCTCAACTCCCGACCTTATAACAGCAGGGAGACTCCTGGACCATTGGATCATATTCGAAGGGTACGAACAACCACGAATCGCCCTGAAAATCACTTTCCTGGGCCGAACACGGCTTGTGACACGCCTATGTCACAGGTCGTGTGCTTTAAGAGACAAAAGAAACCGCCTCTTCCAGACCAGGACATGGCCCCGTGACACGCCCGTGTCACTAGCCGTGTGCCAAACACGGCTTCAAACACGCACGTGTCCAGCCCTTGTTCAACAATCCTCACAGACCTGGCCACAAACAGAGAAGGACACGACCATTGATACGCCTGTGTCACAGGCCGTGTGCCCAACTCGACTTGCCTCTCGAGGATCGTCGAGTGCATTTCGTCGAGATCATTTCGTCGAACTCATAGGATACGGCCCTGGACACGCCCGTATCACAGGCTGTGTGCCCCACTCGAGTACACAGAGCAGGACACGACCTTGGACACGCCCGTGTTCCAGGCCGTGTGTCATACTCGAGACCGCCCTGCGCCGCACTCGAGACCGCCCTGCCACTCGAGTCCTCCCACAGAGCAGGACACGACCCTTGACACGCCCGTGTCACAGGCCGTGTGAAATTGTCCAGGCACCAAACAGAGTTTTGGGGTGTTATAGTTCTCCCCCACTTAAAGAAATTTCGTCCCGAAATTTAGCTCAACTGTAGACACCAACACAACCACTCCTTTGTTGCACTTTTTATAGAACGACCCGGGTTTAGAGCTCAGAGGTCGAAGCTTGTCTCGCCCCACGACATCTCACAAAGACAAGTCTTTAACAAACATATTGTTAGACATTCATACAACATGTACTTTATTACATCACGAAGATAGCAAAGTGCACTCTTTATTTTATTTTCGCTCATCCGCATCCCTCATACTCCGCTTTATGGCCTCCTGTAATTCCAGATTATACACGCGAGGCTGATGTACTTTACGATTTGAGATTTACGGCTCCTGTAATTCGAGATTGTACACTCGAGGTTGCGCCCGGGATGTAGATGACTCTGTCACTGTCTTGCCCTTTTCCTCATAAGACGCACCTGCCTTTTTCTTATCCTTTGGAGGGCCACTCCAACAAGCATGGACTAAATGTCTCTGATTCCCACAATTAAAACATGTACGTATCTCAACACGTCCTTGCCCATATGTTGCTCCCGAAGCAACATTCGAAGGAGTTTGTTCAGCAGGCCTGAACCTCTTCTTGTCTCGTTTCCTAAACTCTGATTGTTCCGACTGCGACACTTTAAACTCCGGCTTTTCCACCGCCAAGTTCTTCTTGTCCTGCACCTGTTTCAAATCCTTCTCCAGCGCACGGGCTGTATCTACTAACGCTTGGAAGCCTTGGTTCACCGAACTCGGGAGCACCAACCTCAGCTCATCACGAAGTCCCTCATATAAACTATTCATCTTCCGCTCCTCCTCAGTGAAAGTAGACCCCGCATAGTGCTCCAGCCTGGTAAACTCATGCAGGTAAGTATCAACAGTACTCTCACCCTGCACCAGATGTTGGAACTCATTTTCCATTGCAATTCGCTGCGATACTGACAAATACTTTGCCCAAAATAACCTTGAGAATTCCTATATCGATATCTCCCCTAATCCTCTGCCTGCCAAGTGGTGCAATTCTACTTCATCCCACCAAAACCTCGTCTCTCCTTCCAACAGGAAAGTGGCTAAGGTAACTTTCTGCCCCTCCTTAGTCCTGATTGTTGTCAGGATCCTTTTCACTCTTGCGAGCCAGCCCTCGTCCTGCGTTGGGGAACCCGCCCCTACAAATATAGGTTGACTAAAACTCATAAACTATTTCAGTTGCTCGTCAGCTGCTTGCTCGTCAATCAGAGCCTCAACACGGTCTTGCCTCGCACCAAGCCGTACTGGTACTACTGCAGGCCTTGCCTGCCCAATAGGCTGTGCATTTAGTGCTGCGAGCACCGCCTCAGTAACTAAACGTATGGTCTCCTCCGAGGGAGGTGTGGACGCCTCAGCTGGTATCACACTCTCTGCAGACTGTTGGGGATCCGACCGCCCCGCACCACTCCTCGTCACCTATAAGTATACAAAACACCATTAACGTCCATTCCATAACGGCAAACATACCTAGTATACACACTCATGCTCCTCAAACACATGTATTGCATTCCTAGTGGACATTCGTGAGTTCAAATATGTTATCCCTACTAAACCATATCCTCTGATACCAATTTGTAACGTCTCCATCCGTCACATGGAATATAACAGAGGATCCGGCCGGGGCCCCACGCCATATTTCACAGACAAACGACAGAATCACGTATGAATATCAAAATTACTTTCTACTCGTATCTTAACTCAGCGCATTCTAGCGGAAGATTTTAACTTGCAAGAACTCCTCACTAAATATATAAACAACACATTTATATATATCACCAGGAATGTATACAAATACACAAACGCTCAAGGCCTTAAGAACTTACATGTTTCTCTTAATAGGCGTGGTTTCATACATCGACACGCAGACCGGCCACACATGAAAATATAATTCTTCGCACGGCCTTCAAGGGCCTACAAGCAGCAAGGGCTTCAGCCCGCTCAATCCAATTCTGCCCGTCAGCACCTGCATATGGACATCCACCCCAAGGGTGATAAACAAAGCAACGGTCATCATTCAGCTGACTAATTATAACGACTCTACCCCTTACCCAGGGCAGTGGTTCCTTCCCTGCATGCATCGCAATCACAACATATATATTTATATATCACAACAAGTGCTCTCACGCACAACATCATCACAAACGTCGACCTCAGTGTCAGACGCTCTGTGCACTCAGGGCACGCTTACGGTGTACCGAATTATCCTTGGTACCACCACCGATTAGAGGTTCTTAACTTGTTGGCTATGGGGCATTAGTCTACTACAACATGCATGTTGGAGACCCCCTCGCCCATCCCAATCAGAGGTGTTAACCTCAAGACAACAATTGAGCATTCTAGATTGACCCACCATTATAGTGTAACAACCCGGGATTTGGCCCGCAGCCCCCATTGCATTGCCACCAATCGATCTCTCATAACGCAGGTACAGGTCAACACTTTCCCATTTCTCAACTCGTCAATAGCGCACATCTTGACGCTGGTCGGCTTTCCCTTTTCTTTTCAGCACACAACTCACTCAGAGCATACAGCTCACGCAGCGCACACGACACAAGGAGCTCACACAGAGCTTCCTGGGTATTTTGGAAGTACTCACAATTCACAGGCAACTTCACAAACTCCGTAAACTACTCGTTTCATACACAGAGTCTTCTCCGGTTCGCAACATAAACGTCACCAATCCAGACCAACCGTCTGGATGGGCTTCACACAGCATGTCTATTTCGTACTACATATTTCCGGATCTAGATGCAGACTCAACCAGGGATATCAACTATCAACCCACTGGAATCACTTACGCTTTCCACCTCTTGGTGGAGGATTCCATGCACATGCATAAAGGAGGACTTCACTTGTCCAAGAAGGAGATCATTACCCTTGACGATCTCTTTGGAGCCATGGAAAACTAACCGGATGAAAAGCACCGCAACGGCCTTGCCTCCACAAATCTGGACTCGGCTCGTGATTCTGGGCTCTAAAGCTCCACCGGAGGCCAGATTCCTCCTCCACCTCCTTCCTTGCTCTCCCCACTCTCTAACTCTTTAGAAAGAGAAAGGCCTTTGATAAATGAGAGTTTATCCCTCAACTCCCGGCCTTATAACAGCAGGGAGACTCCTGGACCGTTGGATCCTATTTGAAGGGAACGAACGGCCACGAATCGCCCTGAAAATCACTTTCCTGGGCCGAACACGGCTTGTGACATGCCCATGTCACAGACCGTTTGCTTTAAGCGGCAAAAGAAACTGCCTCTTCCAGACCAGGACACGGCCCTGTGACATGCCCGTGTCACTGGCCGTGTGCCTGACACGGCTTCGGACACGCCCGTGTCCAACCCGTGTTCAACAGTCCTCACAAACCTGGCCACAAACAGAGAAGGACACGGCCATTGACACACCTGTGTCACAGTCCGTGTGCCCAACTCGACTTGCCTCTCGAGGATCGTTGAGTGCATTTCGTCGAGATCATTTCGTCGAACTCATAGGACACGGCCCTGGACATGCCCGTGTCATAGGCCATGTGCCCCACTCGAGACTCACTCGAGACCCACTCGAGTACACAGAGCAGTACACGGCCTTTGGCACGCCCGTGTGCCAGGCCGTGTGCCATACTCGACACCGCCCTGCCACTCGAGTCCGCCCTCAGAGCAAGACACGGCCCTTGACACGCCCGTGTCACAGGCCATGTGAAATTGTCCAAGCACCAAACAGAGTTTTGGGGTGTTACATTTGGTCAACTGGAAAACCAAGAAACAAGTTGTTGTCTCCAGGTCAAGTGCAGAAGCTGAGTATAGTAACATGACTCTAACCATTTACGAGCTGAAGTGGTTACAGACACTTATGCTTGATTTTGGAGAGGTTTATGATCATCCTCTGCCAATGTTCTGTGACAATAAGGCCGCTATATATATTTCGAGGAATCCCGTCTTTCATGAGAGAACGAAACATATTGAGGTTGATTGTCACTTCATTAGAGAGGAGATTTTGAAAAATCAGATCTGTACTCTGTTTGTTATCTCAGAAAGAGAACTAGATGATTTCTTCACCAAGTCAATTACTCCTTCTGGGAAGGTTGTAGCAAGCTGGGCATGGTAGATATATATGCTCCAGGTTGAGGGGGAGTGTTGGAGCTTGAGATGACCGGGCGGTTTTATATCTAGCCGCAACGGTCTGCTTCTCTCAGCAGTCTGGCGGTTTGGCTCAGAGGTCTGATGGTGAACCTCAGCTAGCGGTCAGGAGGATAGCAGTAGTGGCGGTCTGAGGTATAGTCACAGCAGCGGCCTGGGTGTTAGCCGCAGCAGTGGTCCGGCAATTAACCGCAGCAACGGTCTGGAGGTTAGCCGCAGCAGTCTGGATGTAGCCGCAACGACAAAGTGGATGTTAGCCGCAGCGGTCTGGAGGTAGCCGCAGCGGTCTGGAGGTAGCCGCAGCGGTCTGAAGGTAGCCGCATCAGCGGACTGATGGGTTAGCCGCAACTGCGGTATGGTGGCAACCCGCGGTTGCGGTCTGGTGGCTTGTCGCAGCAGCGGTCTTTTGGTTAGCCGCAACTACGGTCTGGTGGCAACTCGCAGTTGCAGTTTGGCGACCTGCACCGGCGGTCTTCCCTGACAGTCTGGTGGTTTTCCTTAGTTGTCGTTGGGTTTTCAGTTGTTCTTTGTATAGTGTGTGGTTTGACATTGACAAACCTCATAGACCGCGCGGATTGTATTTAGTCTCACATCGTTTGTTGTATTCTATCATCTCCCTCGTTTTTTATAAATAAGGGGGTATACCTATGTAATAATTATCTTTTTGAAGCAATAAAAGTTGCCTTTATTTAACTCTTTTTACAGCTCTTACAAAGCATTCATAGAGATCTGCCCTGTCCTTTAGTTCACAAGCTTACCTCCGCCCAGGCCATTCTCGAGGAGCTTAATTACCTTTGCCAGCGGCATCTATGTCATCGATTTTGATGAGCCATTGGACGACATTTATCCAAGATCTCTCGCGATCGCAGAGGCCCTCCGCCTCCACCGGAGCGCGGCCATTGCTTGGGATTTTAGTAAATCTTGGCGGTAAAAGGAGTGATCTTTCTTTCACCCGCCACTTCCTCCTTTCCCTCTAGTCAACCATCGTCTTTCTCGACTCCATCGAAGTATCAAGCATGCCTTCGGTCTCGTTTGGCGTGTCATTTTCACCCGATGTTTGCAGCAAACACCGCCGCACAGCGGGTAAACAAATGGCCGACGGCGGCAATTGCCACGTCTGCTCTCGCTGCGCCATAAAAAATGGAGCAAAAAAGCTCTCTTTCGATCCCCGCCTCCCTCCCTCCAATTCAAGACCCCCGTCTGCTCCCGCCACCGCCGCGCCAAATGAAGTCCTAGGCGTGATTGCGAATGAGTTGGGCCGGTGTGT
Organism: Platanthera zijinensis; assembly: GCA_039513925.1. Taxonomy (NCBI): domain Eukaryota; kingdom Viridiplantae; phylum Streptophyta; class Magnoliopsida; order Asparagales; family Orchidaceae; genus Platanthera; species Platanthera zijinensis. The sequence goes on from CM077096.1 coordinate 22,049,588, forward strand.
GGGTATAGCATGCGGTTTTTCTAATTTAGATTGTTTTTAAGTTACATTAGGAAGTTTAGTGATGATCTGCATATATCCAATATTTATGTGCATATAGCACCATTTTAAAAATATAAAGATTTTAATGTGAAAATTCAAACAATCACATTAACTTGTGTTCTCTTCTTGTGAGATATTTTTTTCCTCTCTACATCTCAAAGATATAACCATGTGTAGACCTAAAATTGCGCTCATAGCAAAGCATGGGCCTTGAAAATTGGTAAATAGTGTGTATAGTCATTTTTGATAGTATTTATTTCACAGTCCAGATTTATTTCTACCTGATCCGTCGAGTTCACTAATCTCATTATGTATATATATATATTTTTAATCAAAAAAGTATACACCATTATATCACGTGAGAATGCATCTATACTATGAAAAAGACCCCAAATGAAGAGAATCCCGATCTCTACTCTTCTCGCTTGGCGGTATTAGTTGCCTTCTTTTGTTTGGGAACCAGCCGTCCAACCAAGATTTTAGGTTTTATAATATTATAAATCCCACTCCCTCCAATTGGAGAATACTACCGTCAAGATTGTGGATGATGCTTATTGTCCTGCATCAATGAGGAGCCTGCAAATGAGGTGGGACCCATGCAATTTTGGCTTATGCCATATACTTTTGCGCGGGACTCTCATCATTTGTGGCTGTTCATTGGTTGTGTGGATGATAAATTGTTTTCACGGTCCTGACCTAAAAATTTTCCCTCCAATTGTGGGGGCTTGTCTCAGCCGCCCAAGGAAAAAAGAGCTCGTACCCGCCTCCCTCTCTCTCTCTCTCTCTAAGAAGGGGTTTGTTGCTTGCCTTGGAGGATAGCCGCTGGCCTTGGAGGGTAGCCACATGCATTGGAGGGGATCCGGATCCTCTCCATTTCAATTTAAATGGAGGGGATCCATTTCAATATGTAATGGATAAGACAAGTTGGTAAGAAATCTTGTGGTGGAGATTTTTTTGATTAAAAAAATCTAAAAAAACATGGGAAATGATGAACCCGTTGGATCGAAAGCATTTCAATCTCGACCGTGAAATGGATCCCCTCCATTTCACTTGAAATGGAGAGAATCCTGATATCATTGGAGGAGGGGTTGTTGCTGGCCTTGGAGGATTTAAATATACTTTAAATCGCCACCCCCAACAAAGTTTAATTTAGCTAAACAGAACCTCAATTTTGTGTAAAGAGTAATAATAAAAGCATGTTACGCCAATGCCCCTGTTAGAACTTTAAATTTGCAGGCTGTGCCAGTTTACATCGTGGAGATGGCGCCGGCGAAACTCCGTGGCATGCTCAACATCTGCTTCCAGCTCATGATCACAATCGGCATTCTTGCAGCCAATCTGATCAACTACGGCGCCGCCAAGATCAAAGGAGGCTGGGGCTGGCGCGTAAGCCTCGCCCTCGCCGCCGTCCCCGCCACCATCATCACCGTCGCCTCCCTCGTCCTCCCCGACACCCCCAGCTCCCTCATCGAGCGAGGCCACGATGAAAAAGCCATCGCCACCCTTCTGCGAATCCGCGGCACCGGTGACATCCACCAGGAGCTCGCTGACCTCAAAGCCGCCGGAGAAGTGTCGAAGACGGTGAAGCACCCTCTGCGCAGCATCACCCAGCGCCGCAACCGCCCGCAGCTCACAATGGCCGTCATCATCCCCTTCTTCCAGCAACTCACCGGCATCAATGCCATCATGTTCTACGCCCCCGTTCTGTTCAAAACCATCGGATTTGGAAGCGACGCCGCCCTCATGTCGGCGGTGATCACCGGCTCTGTCAACGTTCTCTCTACACTCGTATCCATCTTCACAGTGGACCGTGTGGGCCGTCGGATTCTCTTGCTTCAAGGTGGCCTTCAGATGCTCACCTGCCAGGTTCGTGTGTATATATATTATATATCTATGAATAAAATAGTAAATATAAAATATCTCTACGCAAAATTAAAAAAAAATTATAAAAAAGGTGCATTGTTATAAACAGTTCTATAAGGGCTAAACGCAATTGATAGAAATGTGAATAATAATATAGTATAGTAGCTAAACTCAATTCATTCATATTCGTAATTGAATGAATTTGTATTTTTAGACTCTAATAGTCAATTATTTGAGATATTTTTAGGACTATGAATAATTGTTATAGAACTGCTAAAAACATCACCTAAAAAAATCTATCATTTTACCCCATCACAATATAGTATTTGTCAATGAAGACAAGAAGGAATTGAGATTCTCTCCATTTATGGAGATAATTTTAGATAAAGAGCAATGCATGGGGAAAATCCGTACATTATAAATCAGGCCTTTTTGATACGTATACGCACGTATTTCTCGTGCACGGGCAAATTTGGTCGTATAATCTGTATTTCAACAGTGCATATTTTTTTGGACTATAGTGCAATCATTGGTCAATACGCCCGTATTTGACAAAATACGGTCATATATTTTAGCGCATGATCTCCACAGTTTAATATAGGGCTGACTTTTTGAATAAAAAATCCTGCAATCTGAAATGGCCCGATGGAGTATGGACGGCTCGATTTATTCCTACATTCTGTGGGTTGAGCGCAAAAAACATTCCCCATTCCAAATGAAGGTCCATTTTAGGGCGAGTATTGATTCCCACTCTTATCTAAATGTTCATATTTTTTTTAATTTAAAAAAATATAAAGGAATGAGACTAGTGAAATAGATACTATCCATTTAAATTCAAATGAAGTGAATTCTAGTACCGCAAAAAAACCATCAATCTCACTTTCTTCTGCCAGGTAGCCATTGGCACGCTAATTGCCGTTATGTTCGGGACTTCCGGCGAAGGTGAAATCCCTCGTGCATATGCCTTCACGGTGGTTTCATTCATCTGCATCTATGTCGCGGGGTTTGCGTGGTCTTGGGGGCCGGTGGGGTTGGTGGTGGTGTCGGAGAGTTTCCCGTTGGCGATTCGGCCGGCGGGGCAGAGCATCGTGGTGTCTGTCAGCATGCTCTTCACTTTCTTGGTCGCACAAGCCTTTCTTGCCCTTCTATGCCGCCTTAAATTTGGTCTTTTCTTCTTTTTTGGAGGGTGGGTGTTCATCATGATTGCCTTCGTCGCCTTCTTCTTGCCTGAAACCAAGGGAGTTCCCATTGAGGAGATGGTGTCCGTATGGAAAGAGCATTGGTTTTGGGGCCGCTTTTTCGCCCATGAAGAATATCTACCCGGCGACGACGCTGAGATTGATAAATAAGCACGAGAAACACAACGCCGTTGCCACTTCAACATTGTAAATCATTCATATTCACAGTCCAATGAATTTAAGTATTTTTACTAGGAATATGAATGATCGTTTTAAGTGTTTTTAAGACTGCAAATAGCCGTCGTATGATTGCTAATAACATCGCTTTTTAGAGTATAACGATTTACGCCGGGCTAATGGATGTCGAAATGACTTTTGGGAGCATATAATGCTTTACTTCTCCAACAAATTGACACTTGGAAGATCATATATCATCTTTATATGTTTAATAGAAAAATGGCAGAATTGGTGTTGTAACAATTTCCTAATAGCTTTTTATCTAACCAATTTTTATTTTATTTTATTTTTAACAACATTACAGAAACACCCTTAATCCTGACTCATCCTTTTTCCAAGTAGTCATCCTCCTCATAATCAGATCGATCTCCTTTCTAAGTGGCGGTCTTCATCACAGCAAGCAATCCCCTTCATTGTCATCACATTGTGCCCATTCTGGCCAGCACCCTCCTTTATAAGATAATATTCTAAGGGTCTATTTGAGAGGGTTTTTTAGTTTCTTTATGTTTTCTGAAAAACGCTACAACACTTAAGAGATCGTTTGGATTGTCTATCGATGGGAAAAGCTACTGCGAAAAACTTCATTTTCTCATCTTTTGGAAAAGTCACTTATCACTTACTTTTCAACCTTTTCGAAAAACACTTTCTCACCCAAAAACACTGATCTCTTTAAAAAATCTACAACTTGATTTTTTTGTCTTGCCGCGATTTTTTTTCCGGGCGTAATTTTTTTGCCCGGACGTGTTTTTTTTTGCCCGGCGCGAATTTTTCGCCCGAGCTGACATTTTTCGCCCAAGCTGGCATTTTTCGCCCGGGCGCGAGGTTTTTCGCCCGGGTGAGTTTTTTTCGCCCGAGTGCGGTTTTTTTCGCCCGGGCCGATTTTCGTCCGGATGTGATTTTTTCGTCCGGGTGCGATTTTTTTGTCGGTGCATGATTTTTTTTCGCCCGGCCGATTTTTTTGCCCGGGCGCGATTTTTTCGCCAGGCGCGCTTTTTTTCGCCCGGGCGTTATTTTTTTTGCACCGGCGCGATTTTTTCACCCTTACGCAATTTTTTCGCCTGCGGGAGATGTTTTTGCCCGTGAGCGTTTTTTCGCCTTGACAACTAAGGTCGGCACCGATCCGGCCACGTGGTTTTTCACCCAATTTACGGGTTTTTCACAGTAAAAAATCTCTTTGTCGGCTTTCTTTTTCTGAGATTGTTTACATGCTCGATCACTCTTTGGGCTAAGGTGGTTCAATTAATCCGGTCTACCTAGAGCCTCGAGCGGACCGCAATAAGGGTGAAGGCCAATAGCAAGCTCTCGTAAATCAGCAATGCCTTTTGGCCTCTGGAGAATGCAAACTTCCCAAGCCCAAAGCTTGGGTGTTTCGCAATCCCGCAATCATCACGCTCTTGCTCACGAAGAACGACTTTGTTGCCTTGCAAGTCGGGCACCGCCGGTCCTCCGGCAGCATGTTGTACTAGAATCCAGGCAGGATTGGATACAAAATGGAAACGAGCATATAGGCGCAATAAACGTATTTTAGGAAAAGCCAATCCAAACACAGCTTTTTGACCAACCTCCATTTTCGTCCAGTAACACCGCTCCAAATAAGCTGAAACAAACACTGTAATTCATTATTTTTTTCAGAATGGGGGATGTCGCCTCCCGCTCCAACAAGAGCTTCACCTTGGATACAAAATGAGTGCAAAGACAATATCGGAGAGCATGGGCGTATCCAAGCATATTATAATAGGGGGGCCAGAGATCGTCTTTCTTCCACCAAATTTTCTTGAAAGTGTTATCTCGTTGGAATTGTTTCTCTCTCATTAAATCATAATTTTTGACTTATAAGTAATCAAAATTCACTGGTTCAACGAGAGAAATCCAAATCCACTAGATTTGCCCTTGTCTTCACAGAGGGACGCCATAGGTATCACGATCTTCGTGTGTACAGATCTAGTTGAAAATAGTCTAAGGTTGCGTTTGGCGCGGCTTATCGCAGTTTATTTGCTCCGGTGAGGTTGGACAAAAATGTCATCGTCATAGAATATATGTTTGGTATAACAAATGTTACTACCATTACCAAAAAATAATTGTTTGGGGTGTCAGATTTTCTATGACAATGACATTTCTTTCCAACCTCACCGAAGCAAATAAGTTGTGATAAGCCGCGCCAAACGCAACCTAAGAGAGAAATGGTAATGCCTGTCTACAATCCTGACGTCTGAATAAGGATTTCAATCTCATGTGTGAATAAATTTTTTATAGTTTAAAAATTAATCTATGATGTATAAATGTTGTGGCGAAACTCGGCGCTCCTGTAGTGCAATCTAAATTGCACCGTCTTAGCCCGGGAGCGGTCGAGTGCGTAAACAGTTAGTGTAAGTTGAGACGACTGATAAGACAATTTTATTAACGTTAAAAAACCTTGAAAAGAGATCAAAATCACGTGATCGGAATTGTGGTGTGTGTCTCGCTCATAAAGGAGTGAGTGCAGAGTGGAGCGTGCGCAGAGTGGAGCGTGCCCATGGTGGAAGTGTGCGCAAGGTGGAATCTCCGAGGAGCGCTTGAAGATGATCAAAGATTTTCGAAGGCGTTCGAAGGTCTTCAAAGGAGGAGATCTTCAAGGGGTTCCTTGAGGAGCTCTCACATGCGTAGGAGGCGGAGTGGGAGGAGGAGATGGAATAAGGGAGGGTCATGAGGTCCTATTTATAGATTTTGGGAGTGGTTATAGTGTTTACGCGATTATCCACAGATCATAACCACTTTATATGTTATTCATAGACCTCCTATCTTATAATTTAATGAGTGTATTGTCAAGAGACTTGTTATACGCACAACAAATAATAATTTCCGTTATGCGCACCCTCTTGTGACAGTGGTTACTAGTTGGTTAATCGACGATCGGACAGTGAAAATTAAGAGGCGGTTTACACCACCGACCAGCGGGAAAATTATTATTTAGTGAAATATTATTCTTTCTAATTCTATTTATTGATTTTATTCTCCATTATGTCTTTTACAACTCTTTAATATTGAGTTAATTTGTGTGTGTGTATATATAATTTTAAAGTTAGGTGCGTGAATAATTAAAAATAATTTGCAATCTGTCTTGCGATGTGTAGTGGCCACCGACAAGCGGGAATAATAAGACCGAGAAGGGATCGCCAGCTCGAATTCCAGCTGGTCCTCTTAACATCCTCTCCATCTTCTTCCCCAACTGGAATGGCGCCGCGGCTCTTCGCCTGCTTCGGCCGTGGCTCCTCCTCCTCTTCATCGCCTGCGGTGAAGGAGGGTAACGTGACAGCAGACGCCGCGACAGAGGAACAGCGTCGGGGCTGGCCCGTCGTCGTGGAACTGTTCTCTTCCCAGGGCTGCGGCACCTCGCCGGAGGCGGAGATCATCATCACGCGGCTCGGTCGGGGGGAAATCGTCGACGTCCCGCTGATAATCCTCGCCTTCCACGTCGATTACTGGGATTACCGAGGATGGAAGGATCCCTTCGGCAGTAGCGCCTGGACCGTCCGGCAGAAAGCCTACGTCGAGTCCATGCGCCTCGACACCCTCTACACGCCGCAGATCGTAGTCCAGGGTCGCTCCCAGTGCCTCGGAAACGAGGACGACGCGGTTGCGGCCACCGTCCACGCCGCCCGGCGCTTTCCGTCTCCGTCAATGCAGGTTCGCCCCAGATCTCCCTCTCTCTTTCTTGTATGTTATGTTATCATCCACCGCCACCGCCCGGCAATTCGATCTCTTAGATTTGGCAATGGAAGACAACCCAATTGATTCTGTTCTAACAAAAAAATAAAAATCGCTGATCAGTTTATTGGTTCCAACCTCGGGGATGTGCCGTCATCATTAATTTAATCTGTTTTAAATTCTCTGCTCAAGCATTTTTCCTGCAGTTTCATTTCTGATCTAGATTTTGAGGATAGTGTGATTTGTTGAGATATTGTCATATGTTTTTTTGGGACTGTCGGTGCTCAACATTTGATTCAGATTTTGTAAATCGATTCGGATCTTACTAAAGATCTCAATCGGCACCTCTATATCTGGGATCACGATCCTGATCTTGGGATCGCGATCCCGGCCCGTCTCTATTGGTCCAGCCAAGGGGAACTAGTAACTTGTCCAACCTTATCGTGACCCCATTCAACCGGTCTAACTCCCTTTCCCCATCGCTTAAACCTATCCCAATCCTTATCCTCATACCCCTTCGTAGAAGCATATCCAAGTGTCGACTACCGACTGCAAATGGAGGCCATGGGCGACGTCTTCGATCGCTTCCAATCCAAATAATGTCTTCATTTTCCTTCCGATCCAACCTTGAAAGGATCCTCAATCCCATTCTACGTTATGATCCAATCTCGAAACGATCTCATTTAGGATCTCGATCCCGTCAACCTTAAACATGACGACTAAATACATATCGTGTGAAGAGAGATGTCATGAAATTTACTCTTCTAAGTCCAATAAGGACATCCAGACTGGGCCTGCGCCATAAGAACATAAGAAAATTTTGTTGATGGTTGATTCTACTAAGGAGGCCAATAAGCAAAGTAGAGGCTAGAAATGCTTGTGTTGCTTCTCAAGGCAAGTATAGAAATTGAGAGCTCCACTGGTGGAGAAATGATACTGGCCGAGGTACAATTTGTGCTTGATGCCTTCATCTATATCTCATTTTCTTGTTGCTAACAATAATATATGAATAAGTTACCCGCATCGCCCAAGCAAGACTATCGTTGCATGTTGCCTTCCTCAAATTTATTCCTATGCAGTCTAGTATTGCTCTTGTCGTGCCCAACCAATGTTGCCCTCATGATTCACTACTTTCCTGAGTCATGCCATTGTCGTACGCCTTCATCCAGCTGCATAGTTGTTCACAACATTTTCATTTCTACCACGAGGCTTTTCATTGCATGGCCGCCTCCTTGTTGTTGCTAACATGTCCTATAATATGTTAGCAGTCTAATATATATCCATGCTACTCTTTCATTTAGAATTATATAACTTTTCCAGGTGTGTCGTGATGATCATGAGCACATTTTCTCCATACATATACCGATAGTTTCGTAAAAATATTTGGATTCATCTTTGTTAAAGTTTTTATTATTTGATCGTTTTCTTAAGGTATTTGCTTTTTTTCCCTCTTTCTACTTGATTGTTCGACGCTTCAAGTAAAAAGCATATTACAACAACACTCAAGCCTTTATCCCACTATAGTGGGGTTGGCTATATGGATCATTTGTCGTCATTGTGCCCTATATTTTGTCATAATCCCACTAATGTCTAAGTACGCCATGTCTTTTTTTATAGTTTCATTCCAAGTCATTATTGGTCTACCCCTCCCTTGTTTAACATGCCTATTGACTAGACTCTCACAATGCCTAACAGGTGCCTCTAATGGTCTCCTTTGTACGTGTCCAAACCATCTTAGACGAGCTTCTCGCATCTTCTCTGCAATTGGTGCTACTTCTGTCTTATCCCTGATACATTCATTCCTATTTTTATCCAATCTCGTGTGTCCACACATCCACCTAAGCATTCTCATCTTCGTAACTCTCATTTTTTGCTCATGTACACAATTTACTGCCCAACACTCAGAACCATAGAGCATCGCGGGTCTAATTGCAATACGGTAAAACTTACCCTTAAATTTTAGTGGTACTTTACGATCACATAAGATCCCTGACGCGCCTCTCCACTTCAACCAACCCGCTTGGATTCTGTGTCACATCTTTATCAATACCTCCGTCTTTTGAACTATCGATTCAAAATATTTAAAACACTCACTACGGGAAATATCTTGATCACCCAACTTAATAACGAAGTCATCCGTCATTCTTGTACTGCTAAATTAAAGCTCCATATACTCCGTTTTTCCCTACTCAACCTAAAACTCTTTTTTTCTAAAGTATCTCGCCAAGATTCAAGTTTTGCGTTTACACCCTCGCGCGTCTCATCAACCAAAACGATATCATCCGCAAACAATAAACACCAAGGTATTGCTTGTTGGATATGTCTAGTGAGCTCATCTAAGATAAGGGTAAAGAGAAGGGCTTAAAGATGAATCTTGATGTAAGCCAACAGTGATAGGAAATTCCCGTGTTAATCCTCCCGATGTCCTCACCCTTGTCGCTGAATTTGTATACATATCTTTGATTATGTCAATATATGATACATTTATACCTTTCTTTTCTAAGACTCTCCATAAGATCTCTCTTGGAACTCTATCATAAGCTTTCTCAAGATCAATGAACAGCATATGCAAATTTTGTTTTCTTTTTCGATAGTTGTCAATGAGTCTCCTCAAGAGATGTATAACATCCATGGTCGACCTCCCTGGCATGAATCCAAATTGATTCTCTGAGATGTTAGTCTTCCATCTTAATCTTCTTTCTATTACCTATTCTCATAGTTTCATGGTATGATTCATCAATTTAATTCCTCTGTAATTAACACAATTTTGTATATCTTTTTTATCCTTATACAAAAGTATCAAGATACTTTCTCTCCATTGGTCTGACATTCTCTTTAACTTCAGTATCTTATTGAAAAAAATATGTAAGACACAAAATTCTTTCTTTTCCTAGACATTTCCATACTTCGATGAGTATATCGTCTGAGCCAACTATTTTTTCATTTTTCATCTTATTTAGAGCATATTGCACATAAAAAAAATCTTGCTCTCATTGATAAATTTTGCAATATATTGACTCCAAAAGATGCACCCGCGATGGTTCCCAAATATTTATGTGCACAAGCTCGTATGTTTTAGCCTCATGTTCCTTCTAAGTAGCATACATAAGGTAGAGATGCATACTTGAGTACATGATTGCAACAGAGATCATATTCCACCTCAAGCTCATAATATGCATCATTTGTGAAGGTTCCACATAATCTTATTATAAGTTTTTAGAGACATGGGAAATCGCCTATCCTCAAAAGCTCAATCAGAAGAATGTAATAAACTCATAATCTCTTCTCGTGCAATATAATTAGAATTAACTACTTAATGGAGGTAGAGTGAGATGATGTTCCTAAGACCAAGATCCAAACATTTTTAAACTATTTGCATTCATTAGTAATGCAGAACGTGTTGGCTAGAATCGATCAAAATTATGAGGAGCACACGTTGAGCAAAAGTATTATTTTTTTACTTGACTTTTTGCTACAGCAGTTACATGGCTTTTTATACTATTACAATAGAATATTCTGGATACAGTAGAAATTTCTGGATTTTAGAATATTCTAGATTACATGTTTTGGGCCTTTAAAGTGCAGGATTTGTCTTTTGGGCTTTTGGGCTTTTACACCCTCTCTAAATCTGCACTGTTGGCCATTTGTATCTTCGATCGCAGCTCGATAAACCTCTCCCGCGGCAGCGGCTTCGTCATTAGGTCAGCGAGCTGTTGTTTCGTCGGGCAGAAATCGATCTCGATCTTCTTCGTCTCCGTGAGTTCTCTGATGAAATGGTGCTTTATGTCTATGTGCTTGCTTCTGGCATGGTATATGGGGTTTTTCGAAGGGCTATGGCAGAGTTGTTTTCGCAGTGAATCTTTACTCCTTCTGTTCTTCCTTTTCTTTCTCCTTCTATTTCTTTTTTTAGGCGAAGAAGCCAGATGGCTTCACACGCGGCATTGTTGAGGGTCATGTACTCTGCTTCGGTGGTTGATAGTGCGACTGTCCTTTGTTTGCGCGAGCTCCATGAGATAGGGCCTGATCCTGCAAAAAAGAGGTATCCTTCGGTACTTTTTCTGTCGTCGTTGTCTCCCGCCCAATCTGAGTCGGTGATTCCGTGAAGAGAGAAATTTGAGTTCTTCCGGTAGAGGATTCCAAGGTCTTTTGTGCCTTGTAGATAGCGGAGGATGCGTCTTGCTGCTGTGAAATGATGGCTTGAGGGATTGCTGATGAATTGTGCCAGTATATTGACTGAATTCTCAATATCTGGTCTCGAGTTGGTAAGGTAGATTAAGCTTCCGACTAGGCCGCGATACTTCTCCTGATCTGTTCCTTCTTCTTCTTCTGTTTTTGTGGTTAATTTGTCGGTGGTGGACATTGGTGTTAATGCTGGGTTGCAATTCTCCATATCAAACTTCTTTAGTAGCATCCTGGTATATTGTTCTTGGGAGATGAAGATGTTGCCTTTGAACTGTTTGATCTGGAGTCCCAGAAAAAATTTCAGGGATCCAAGATCAGTCATTTCATACTTCGTCTTTAGCTTCTCTTTGAATTCTTCTATTAGTGCTTGGCACGACCCTGTTATGATGAGGTCGTCCACGTATAGGCTTATAATGATTCTCCCTTCTTCTTTGTTCTTAATGTAGAGTGTTGTTTCAATAGGGCTTCTGATGAATCCTTCTTGTAAGAAGAAGGTGTCAATGTTTTGATGCCATGCCCTTGGGGCCTGTTTCAGGCCATAAAGGGTTTTATGCAGCCGGTATACTTTCTCTTCTTCTCCTTTAACTTCAAATCATGGAGGCTGCTTTACATATACTTCTTCTGATAGTTCTCCATTAAGAAACGCTGATTTTACATCTAGTTGGTATACTGGCCAATCGTATTGTGCTGCTATAGCAAGGATCAATCGGATTGTGGTGAGTCGTGCGACGGGGGCAAATGTTTCATTGTAGTCTTGGCCAGGTCTTTGGGTGTACCCCTTTGCCACTAGCCGAGCTTTGTGCTTGATGATTTTTCCATCTTCATTTTGTTTTAGCTTAAAAACCCACTTAAGAGTCCTATTATGGCTCTGTTTTTGGTTGGCAAACAAGAGTCCATGTGTTGTTTTTTGTTATTGCTGCAATTTCTTCAGTCATGGCTTCTCTCCATTCTTTCATCTTGTTGGCTTCTTCAAAAGTTGCAGGTACAGTTGAGGTTATTAGGGCAAACTCATCATTCAGGTATATTTCCTGCAATGATCGAGACCTTGGTGGTGATGATGACTCACGGTCTGAGTCAAATACTTCAGGTTCTCCTTCTTCTGTGTTGTCTCTGATGGGGCTTGGAGGTGTTCCCAATCTTGGAGAAGAGCTCAGCTCAACTGATGGCACAGAAGAGTGAGGTATCCCATGTTCTGAATCCCAATTCCAAGTCTCTCCTTCATGGAAAATCACATCTCTTGAAATAATTAGTTTGTTATGTCTGGGTTCAAGTAGTCTATACCCCTTGGTTTGATCACTATAGCCTAGGAAGATGCACTTGGTACTTGTTTCTTCTATTTTGTCTTGTTTTTCACTGGTTTTATGTGCATAGGCTATGCATCCAAATACTTTTAAATGGGAGATTGAGGGCTTTTCATTATATAGAGCTTCATATGGTGTTAGATTGATAAGAGCTTTGGTGGGTGTTCTATTGAGAACATACACGGCAGTTGTGGTGGCTTCTCCCCAAAAGTTCTTTGGAAGAGATTTCTGGATTAGCATTGCCCTCATCATTTCTGTGATGGTTCTATTCCTCCTTTCTACAACACCATTCTGTTGTGGAGTGGTCGGTGCGGTGAGCTCCCTGTGTATTCCTGCTGTCTGACAGAATGTGTTGAATTCTCTTGACAAGAACTCTCACCCTCTATCACTTCTTAGTGTTTTAATGTGCCTTTCTAGTTGGTTTTCTATTTTTGTTTTGAAGGTGAGGAACTCTTGGAAGCTCTCTGATTTGTGTTCTAGGTGCATGATCCACATGTAGCGGCTGAAGTCATCTACAATTAACATGTAGAATCTTTTGCCTCCTAGAGATGGCACACGAGCAGGCCCCCAGAGGTCAATATGGAGTAGTTCCAGTGGCTGTGCAGCCCTTCTTTGAGCTGTTTGTGGGAAAGGAAGTCGGTGTGATTTGCTCCGGGCACAGGTATCACAGTTTAGTGTTATTTTGGTCAGACTTGGCAGCCCTTTTACAAGCTGATGTTGGTGCATGTGATAAAGATAGGACATGTTTAGATGTCCTAATCTGTGATGACAGAGTTGGACTGACTTGTTGTCTTGTGAGCAGGTTGCGATACTTCTCCTGATCTGTTCCTTCTTCTTCTTATTCCTGAGTAGAATTATTCCTGCTTGTTATTCTGGACAATGAGACATACAACTGAGAGTGTGACTTTGCATTCTTCTCATAAATTGTTAATAAATAAAGGAAATACAACATAAATACAATTTAAATCAATATAAGGTGTGAGACTATAATAGTAAATGTTAGTGTATATTTGGACAATTAACGGGTTCGGAGGCTTAACGGGTCGTGTCGGGTACACGGTTAACCCATACCCGTAGTAACTCCTAAGGGTTTGCCTATTTATACCCACCTAGGGGCAACGGGTAGGGGATTCCACTTTGATCCCCATCCGGATGCTTCGAGCAACACATACAGTAAATACATACACAGCTAACATATGGGGAAGCAATGTACAATGTGGGACTAAAATATTAACTACATATTTAGCACCTCCCTTCATACCCATGATGGGAACAATCACGAGTTTAAGTAGAAGGTAAGAAGACTGGCACTGTAGAATGGGGGATGAACTTTGATAGTTTTTCCACGGAGAAATAGTATATCTAGATGGTGTAAGCCTAGTTAAAAAAAGCAATTATCTATAACTATGAGGAAATATGCGCTAGAGTGGCGGTCTCATAAAGATATTGCCAACAGACATAATGACAATCAACCTCCATGTATTTCATCATTTCATGTAAGATGGGGTTGGATGCAATATATGTAAGGAAATGTGGGATGACATCCACAGATGCAGCTGCAAGCAACATGGCAAAACAAGAACACAACACGCGCAGACAAAATATATTACGCACTCGGCAATTTCACAGAGGCACAACCACGCAATTTATATCAAGATAAATGAAATGCAAACAAATACAAAAGAAGAAATGACCGTCCGATGAAAAACACCAGGAAGCGCAGGACGCACACAATCAGTGGGAGAATAAGAATATGGATTGCAATCCGCCTAGCAGACGCACAAGGTTCATCGGAAACCTTCGATGTCAATGTCGGACGTCCAACCCTCTGACCACCACCGGAGAGAATACCGGTGCCGGTTCAAGGCCTTGCTGCACCCAAGGCAGCCGCCTCTAAACCAAGCATGCACCTCTCCTCCAATGAACACCAAATCGAGCCAAGATACAAGATGTCCCTCTGAACTCTGCTTCCGGAGATCGCTGTTGCAAATCCGACCTAACCCCCACACCACCTCTAGTCTTCTAGGAACGGTGACATCCCTCGCCTCCAAGACCGGCTCCAAACTCACGCAATTTTTATGACGGTGGAGTTTTTATCCAAACTCACGGGAGCAAAAATGCCACTCCGAGTGGAGTCATAGACTTGCTAATACAAAGAAACTTAGCAGTATAATGATCATGAATGCAACCCCTACAATATGCAAGGGATTTTGTAGAGAAGTTCTTAAAAAGCTTAGGAAGAGATATATGACCTAATCTCCCCTGTCGGTTATCACATGTGGAAGGTAGAGTTGTAATGCTAAGGCATGTAGTGGTAGCAGCAGTTGATGGTAAGGGAAGAATCTGATGATTTATATACTAGAGACAATCACGTCTATAACATGTTCCAGTAATCATTCTGGTATGGGGATCTTACAAGAAACTTGGTAAAAGAAACAACTTAAGATATTTCAGTCAACTGACAAATTGATTTCTATCGCGTATTGAATGATCAGAGAATCTTTGTGATCAAAAGAAATGTGTTATCATGACGCGATGCCCCCAAGCAAGACCTTGCGAATGATAGATCAATTTACAGAGAAAAACATGGAACAACGGCCTCTAGATGTTTAGCAGACAATATGATTGATTGATTGATTGATTGTAAGCGGTGAATGATGGGATCAAAAGGGCTAAGAGACAGTGAGCATGGAACTAAGCTGATGACATGATTAATTAACGAGAATCAGCTAAATGATTGGGAAGACTGTTCACAAAAGCAACAGGAAGAAGTACGTAAGGCTTTGATACCCTAATAAAAGTGGAAAGTTTTTAAAAATTTGCACGTGTGATTTACATTCTTCTCACGAGTCACAAAGAGATATACATTTTAAAAAAAACAATGCATAACATGGGACTAAAATACTGATGCGTACCAATGTTTGGGCAGGAAGTTTGGGGGTAATAAGGGTAATATTAATATTTGTATGAGGGGTTTTTGGTCATGTATTTGCCAAGTATATATAGCTTGGTTCGGGTTGCTTAGGTTATGTTATGATGTGGAGTTTTGTGGTTTTGACGGCGGTGAGGAGCTGTTCCCTGCTGCTTAGTGCTGCCTGTTCAGAGAAGTGACCCTTAGGGCTGGTTGTTATTTTGCTTGAATGTTCTGTGGAGACCTATTGAATATCATCCTTCCTGTTCTGTTTCATTCCAGGGAGTAAGCTATTACTGTTCCATTGTATTTTGTTCCTATCAAATACTAAATATATAAATCGGGTTATTTTTCTTGGACTTTCCCTCAAAGTTTGTGTAAATACAGTTTGCACCCCTCTAAGATTCAAAATTACAATTACCCCCCTTAATGTTTACATTTCATAACATTCATGCACAAAAAGACCTTGAAGATTTACTCCATGGGGGTACTTTTGTGCAAGGGTGTTATGAAATGTAAACATTTGGGGAAAGTTTTTGTAATTTCAAAAGATAGATTGGTGCAAACTGTAAATATGCAAATTTCAAGGAAAAGTACCGGTAAATAACCCTATATAAATATTACAAATATGTCTGGCGTAGGACCATCTTGCTACATCAGCAGTAAGATTTATAACAACACCTCTCTAAAGTTAGATGAAACTATATTGTGCTTTGTTTCATTGATCTTCCATGGATTTCGAGATTGAAAGCACTAGTTGGTGCCACCACCGCTCCGGACTCCGCCGGCCGCCGCCAC
This sequence comes from Platanthera zijinensis, assembly GCA_039513925.1. Lineage (NCBI taxonomy): Eukaryota > Viridiplantae > Streptophyta > Magnoliopsida > Asparagales > Orchidaceae > Platanthera > Platanthera zijinensis. Next base: position 22,065,781 of record CM077096.1, read on the forward strand.
CTCCGGGCACCCTGCCGAGCCGCCTGGAGGGTTTTTCCATCATTTTGCTAAAATTGGTGATTCAGGTGATCGAAATGAAACGACGTCATTCGCCAGCATAAATTTCACCTCGACGCAATTACCGATGTGCCCCTCCAGAAAAATATAAATTAGGCTCACAGGCCTTCATTTGAAGACAAGCAACTCCAGAGGCAAGAGAGAGCTCTGAGGTTTTCTGGCGAGATCGTGGACTTATGCCGATTCTCCACTTAAGAATTCGCTTCGCTCCTTTTTTTGTGGCAATGCTCAAATAAGTGTCAAGTCACGACATCTGCCTCCACGAGAGCACTCCCATCAAGGCTCCGCCTCAACGAGAGCGCTCTCTTCAAAGCTCCGCGGGCCTTGAGATTTTTCCAGTCCGGACACTCCCACCAAGGTCTTGTGAACTCAACAACATTCCAAGGCCGGAGGACTTCCATCGAGGCTCCGAGGACTTCGCTCTTTTTTCCACCATTTTGTGTACCGTGGAAAAACCGGGTGACCCGCAACAGTTTGATGTCGTTTGTGGGAAAGTGTTCCCAAAAGCTCTAACAAGTTGCAGCATCCCCCGACTAGCATCGATGACAAGAAGCGCACGCTCCTAACGGGACCATAAAAAATGGTCTTCCCATCTTTTGCTAAAATCGAGAGCACATATCCTCAACATATCTTCCAAAGTATGATTCGTCCTCTTCGTTTGACCATCGGTTTGCGAATGGAATGTTGCACTGAATCTAAGCTTGGTGCTCAAACTCTTCTGCACTAGCCTCCAGTCCTTGGACGTAAACCGTTTTGCTAAAATCAAGAGCACATATCCTCAACATATCTTCCAAAGTATGATTCGTCCTCTCCGTTTGACCATCGGTTTGCGGATGGAATGTTGCACTGAATCTAAGCTTGGTGCTCAAACTCTTCTGCACTAGCCTCCAGTCCTTGGACGTAAACCGTCCATCCCGATCACTAACGATACTCTTTAAAATCACATGCAACCGCACAATGTTTCGAGCATAGAGCTCCACGAGCTTCTCCGCACTATCTTCCTTCCGATTTGGAATAAAGTGAGTCACCTTGCTCAGGCAATCCACAATAACCCAAATTGCATCGTTACCCTGGCGGCGGCGGTCGCCCCTAACGGGGGCGGCGGCGGCGGCCCCTTGCGGGGTCGGGGCCAGCCTTGCGGAGGCGGTTGCTCGGGTAGTGCGTGTAGTGGGATCACGTGCGCCTCACGTAAAGCACAAGGATCGGGCGTGCCGATCGTGTGTGCGGTGGTTAGCCCCATGATCCCATCATGATTAGTGGGGATCATGGGAAATGGGTTATTGGCACCCCAATTTCCTTATATATTTTATCTTGACCTCATAATATGCCCCCAAAATACTCGGTGCTTAGAGCCGGAGCGTGAGAAGAACGAGGATTTTTACGAGTCTTTCTTCTGTGGCGATCATGGTGACAACGAACGAAAAGGTGCCGACGGAAGTGATCAGAGACAATGTGTGTGTCAAGGTGCGTTATAAAGAAGAGCAATGGTTGAGCGGAGAAGAGGTGAGCGGAGGCAAGAGCGTGCACGCGTATTCGAGTGCACGCGCATCCGGGCGCGCGCGTACCCAGGCGCGTGTGCGCACACATCTGGGCGCGAGCACCCGTGCGCTCGCCCGGACATGTAGGCACCTGGGCGCGCGCGCGCATATGTGCTTCCGAGAGCGTGCACCCATGTATTTCTAAGCGCAAGCGCGTTCGGTCGCGCGCTCTCGCATGCTCCTTGGCGGTCGCGCTTCCGGGCGTGCGGGTTTGTGTTCGTGTGCGCTTTTGGGCATTGCCCTGCGTGCTTTTGTGCACTTGCGTGGCTTTACGTGCTTGTGATTGGGTTGCAAGTGCTCACATGCAGTGGGTTCTTTTGAGTGTCGATGGTGCGGTTGTGCTTTTGGGGCAGCATTATTCCTGCCGTGAGTGACCTTTTTTGGTGTTATTTTTTCGTGATTTTTGTCTTACCTTGCTTTTCAAGTTTCAAAGCGCAATGTGCAAGGTCGTATTAAGTGATTTCGCTCCACACTTATTGCTGAGCAGATTGTTGTTTGGAGAAAAAGAAAACAAATTTTTTGTCGATTTTGACCCCATATTGAAGAAAGAGTTCAGAATCTGTCGAAAGGTTGGTTGACGGTGTGTGAGACGATACTACGATCCGGATCTTGATTTTCGTCGTGCGAAGAAGTGGTTGACATTTTGAAATTTTTCGACGTGTCCCTTTGTTTCAATTTTCTTCTCTTAGGATGACACATATTATGGGGCTAGTTACGTTCTTCAGAGAGCATGGTTCGAGATTTTCCTTGGACTTGTTCAGAGATTGGTGCGAGATCTGCATTGATGGCGGCGGCCGTGTTGAGATCTACAGCAACAAGAGTTGGTTTGACTTTGAGAGTCGGACGGATCGTCGTCATGGGAATACCTTGCTTTGCTATGTTCAGAATTCATTGGGTCTGTTGGAGCTTTGGAACTCTCTACCTGATCGTTGTCGTCGTCAGAAGAGACGAGAACGGGACTTCTCTCCGGTGTTGGGATTTACAGAGCCTCGGGAGCTGGCAAATCCGTTGTTCAGTATTTTTTATTTGTGGACAAGAAACATCTATTGCAGTGTGGGCTATCAGTTGATTCAAAGCGTGCTATGACAGTGCCTCTGGTTTGCGATCGGAAGAGAAAACTAGTGTTGAAGGGCAACAATGACGTTGATGCGGAGCCTCAATCTTGTTCAAGGCAGAGAGATTGTCTGATCGAGGAAGTTCCTCGAGATGAGACTACCCCGGCTGATCCTGAGATTGAGTTGTTGGGGTCTTCTGCCCCCTGAGTTCCCCATTTGGAGGTTCCTGCCCCCCCTCCCCCCCCCCCCCGAGTGTCTTCTTTATTGAACGCGATGAACGATGCGATGAGTGAGTTCTCTTTTTTCTGGTCTTTGGTTTGGTTACCTTGTGCAATTTTGTCTCTTTTCTTCTCGGTTGTAGATCGAAGCTCAGGCTCATATAGCGTTCATATGGAACGGTCATTATGTGAGCTTGAAGGATGAATACTTGACTCTTCAGGAGAAGCTCCGGGTGGCAGAGGATTCACTTGTTGTCTTGAGAGTGGAACGAGATCGAAATATATCTTGATTTTGTCGGATTGGGTTGGAGCTGAAGGCTGAGCTTGAGGAGGCCCGAGCGGCGCTGCAGACAGAGAAATTCTTGGTAGAGAAGATTGCATAGTTGTTGAAGGCTACTCAGGAGGAGACTTCTCGTTTGGAAATGGAGTCGGGGGCTTCGAAGGCTGAAGTGGAGTGACTTTCTTCAGAGGATCGGCCGTCAGAGCTGAAGGTTGTCGGACTTGCCGAGTACAGGAATTCTCTGGACTATATGCGCGAGGTTGCTCTTAGGCGTGGAGCGTCGAAAGCGCTTCGGATGGTGGTCAGGAGGCTGGAGTGTGATATCTCAGGCATTGGCTTTGACGTTCTTTCTGATGATGATGGCTTAGGTTTTGACTCTGTTGCAAATGTAGTTGGCAAGTAACGGTCTTGCCTTTGTATGTTTGCTTTATTTAGTTGAGTCTGTATGTTGTCGTTACTTTGTGACGGCCTTTGTATCTGTTTTTGTACTCTTGTATTTGTACTTTGTATCATCATTTGACGATATATATGTCATTTTATGTGCTTCTTTGAATTGTCTTTGCAATTTTCCTTCTAGCATTGAGCTTTTCTTTGATGTTGAGCTTGTGCGGTATTGACACCATTGCTTTGAGCGTGTTCATGATCTTCTTTCTCGGATGTTTGAAGCTGGAGGATGAGACTTGGTGACATCTTAACCTGCTGGCTAAGCAAAAATTAAGATATCGGGACCGGGGGGTGTCGTTGATTTTGATGGTGAAGTACCAACCTTCGAACCAAGGCAGCCGCGAGGGGGGCAGGTCCTGACGGTGTTGTGACCTATCGCGGGGGAGAAGGGCGCACCTTCGATTCATGGCAGTAAGAGGCCACTTGAAGACGACGAGGGGTAGACCCTACCAGCCATTTGTTGATTGTGTTGGTGTAGTACCAACCTTCGAACCGAGGCAGCCGCGAGGGGGCAGGCCCTGACGGTGTCGTGACCTACCGCGGGGGAGAAGGGCGCACCTTTGATCCGGGGCAGTGAGAGGCCACTTGGAGACGGCGAGGGGTGGACCCTACCAGTCGTTTGGCGTACGCGAGGGGGGCTTGTTATGGCGTTACCGTGACCTACTGCGGGGGGAAGGGCCCACCTTTGACCTGGGGCGGTGAGAGGTCATTTGGGGCTTTGCCCTGCGACGTGTCCTTACAACGGGGAGAAGGGCTCACCTTCAATCTGGGGCAAATAAGGACTATCGCGATGTTGACTGTTGACGGTTGAGCAGATGAGCTTCGAGCAAACAAAACATTAGATTAAACAAAACATAGTTTATGTGCACGGATATGTAGTAGTATCTTTGTTTTTTTAGTTATAATAGGGTGTTAAGGATAAAAATTCATGGGCCCTAACATAGTAAGGTGTTTCCACCTGATTCCTGGCTCTTTTGTAGATGGTTCTCAAGCGTTGATGGCTCCCAGGTATACGACTGATCCCCGTCCAGGCTGAGTCTGTTATAGGTAGCATGCTCATGCGGTCTCTTGATTTTCACGCTCGACTCCGATCCCTGTGGAGGTGATGAACTTCATTGCGAGATGGGGGATAGACGGAATTGCCTTGAAAATCATTTGGAGAGGTCGACCAAAAATTGTATTGTAAGCCGACTCTGTCTCGACTGCCACAAACTGAATGTCGTGAGTGGCCTGCTTTGAAAATTCTCCCAGGGTTACTAGGAGCTCAATGGTGCCTTTAACTAGGACGGGCCCACCATTGAATCCATAGATCGGTTGGATGCTGGTTGGAGCTTACCCTCCGAGATTCATACCGCGAAGTGTGGTCATAAATATGACACTTACTGAGCTACCGTTGTCAAATAGAATTCTTTTGACACAAAAACTGGCGGTTCCGATCTCACCGCTAATTACAAGTGGATCTTGATGCGGCGTGAGCAATCCTTTCAGATTTTCGTCTCCAAAACTTATTGTCTCTTTGTCTTAAGGTTTTCTGGCTTTCTTCCGGGGGCCGAGTGATGAAAATGATAGTAGTTGGGTGGCTCCCAGAGATAGTTTCCACTATTCCAACAAATTTTCTGCCCCCCCCCCCCTGAGGTTCCTGGTGAGGCTGCAGTTGCTCCCTCCTGGGTTGTGTTTGGTGATTGCGATTCTGATCCTGAAGGAATTTTCCCAGGATTCCTTGGTAAATCAGGCGCTCGATCTCGTCCTTTAGTTTAACATATTTCTAAGTGGAGTGATTTGTTCCCTTGTGGAACCCGCAGTACTTCATCTGATCTCCCTTTCCTTCATCTCTCGGGGATTTCGCAATGCTGGATTATCTTGAGTTGCATATAACACATTTGCACGTGAGGTATTTAGCGGCGTATACTCTTGGTAGGCTCTGGGGGGCGGTCCTACGTCGCTCTTGTGGTCGCGTGTTGTTTCGGCGCTCCTCCTGTCGACGCGAGGCTGGCTCTTCTCGTTTCCTCTTTGTTGCACCCTTAAATTATTGGCGGTATGCCTCTATGGCCTCATCTGCCTCAATTTGGGCTTTTACTCTCTGTACAAGGTCTGGATAGCTAGGGATCGTCTCCCTCATTAATGATGAGATCCTCTGGGGAGGAGTCCTCCTAGGAAGACGTCTCTCAGCATCTCGGGGTCTACCCCCGGTATCTGCCTTGCTTCAAACGTAAACCGACTAAAGAATTCTTATGGTTTCCCCTTCATTTTGACGGATACCGGATAGATGAGAACGGTCCTTTAAAATCTTCCGATTAGCCACAAACTGATTTAAAAACTACTGAGTTAATTTTGCAAAGATTCGGATTGTTCTTTCCCTGAGTGGAACCATGTTCTAGCCTGGTCTTTTAGCGTGTTCCAACGGGTCTTCAGTCCCGTCATAGGATTCGATGTTAGACAATTTGAACCCGGCTGGGACAGGATATGCCAAAACTTCAGGTGACAGCGAGGATGCGGCTCGGACTAGGCGATGTAGATGTGTGTCCCTTTGGCTGATCGGGTCATACTCTTCTGCCATGAACTCTTTGATTACTTCCCTGATGGGTCTTGTGGTGGGATTTTCGGGGGCGGGCGCTTGTTGGCGTTGCTGCTGCTGTCCGGCTTCGGCAGCCCTAGCCAAACGGGCGGGGTGCGAAGATCTTGCTGCTTTTGAGTAGTCCTCAGAGTTCTCTTCCAGGCGGTTCTCTGGGGTGGGGACCACAGGCGGAGGACCTTGGTTGACAGGTGCTGGAGGTGTTGGAGGCGCTGCGGCTGCTTGGGTTATTCTCGGGTTTCTGAGGAGCGTAAGCACTTCGGCTCGTTGCTCTTCTATACGGGTGATTCGTCTGGTGAGGACGTTGTACGATGTGGCGATAATCTTCGCTTCCCGGATGGCATTAATTAGAGAATGTGAGAGCCCAGCATTATCAAGTTCTTGTCGGGCAGATCCCTGGGTTGTGCGAGTACTTCTTCTTGCCATCACTGCCAGTCACGAGTATCGTTGTGCAGAAGATACTATCTTCGAGGCCATTTTCAAGATTTGGGAAACTCGTTTCTTACTAGACTGGACTAAACTAGACCGTCTTAGCCCATAGAGCAGTCAAGCGAACACATAGTCACAAAATATGTAGAGTAGAACACAAAGCGATTTTAACGTGGAAAACACTTCAACTTGGTAAAAAATTACGTGACCGGAACGGTGGAGGCCAAATTTCACTATTGGTTGTGGTTTACAGGTTGTCGGTGGAATCAAGGGCGATAGGATGCTACTCGTTACAGCTTTGAGATAGAGAGAGATTGCAAGTGCGCTTGGTGGGCGACAGGCCGCCTCACACGAAGCTCAGTTTCTGTCTTTTTCGGGTGGAGACGGACGTTCTCGGACGCTGCTTGGCTGACGAACTTCATGACCTGACGCGTAGAGAAGCGTTGGTGGGGACTTGAAGTGCGTCGCGCACGTAGGAGACTTCACAAAGCGGCGAACAGAACGTCTTCTTCTCAGAAGCGTCGTGGACGTAGGCGAATTTTCGGGTGACTCGACGGGAGGAGGTTTGTAGGAGGATTTTGACAGAGCTCCGACCTAAGAAAGAAGAAAGTTGAAAAAGGAAAAGTTAGAAATGAGAGAGGTCTGGGACCTTTTTATAGGCGTCAGGAGGTGGTTATGGTAGTTACGCGGCTATCTGCACACCGTAACCACCCCAAATTACTCGGTGCAGATCACACATACGTTATTTACATAATATTCCTTGTATGCAGACCACCATAAAATGAATAATCTTCTTCACTAATCATGGTGGTTACGCGGGCGGTTACGTGGGTAGTTTCCCGCATAACAGATGACGGTGATTGTGACGGAACGTTCAGACGATGAAAAGGGGCCACCATTGATGGCTCATGGGTGGCCGGCTGACCGCCCCTCGCGGGGGCGGCGGGGACCGCCCCTCCCCCTTGCAGGGGCGGTGCGTATAGTGGGATCACGTGCGTGAGGCGCACAAGGATCGGGCGTGCCGATCGTGCGCGCGGTGGCTAGCCTCATGATCCCATCATGATTAGTGGGGATCATGAGCAATGGGTTATTGACACTTCAATTTCCTTATAATATATTTTATCTTGAGCTCATCAATCATGAAATATGTATTTGACATGACAAAGATCACATGACTGCCACCAAGAAAAAACTAATTTTGAATAAAAAAATCAATGGAATTCCTTAGGGAGATCACGAACGAACAGTTCGTAACTGCTGCATTAAAGACCGCCATCATCATGTCAAGCAAACCCTTAGTCTCTGTTTGGCGCAGTGGTGCCAATCGTGAACGCGGGGGGTGGTTATAAATCCACGTTTGTGACATCCAACCTCGCCTCAAGGGACTTTATCCACTTTTATGTTCAAAACTAGTTTACTTTTGTTGCTGACGGTCATATGTCATTGTCTTGCTAAACATACATTCTATGATAGCGGCCTTTTTGTCCATACTCAGTGGAGCAAAAACGCCGCGTCAAACAGAGCCATACTCGAACCGTGAGAACGTGTAAACAATGGTTCTATATGCACTATATAATTAATTATGTATTTTGATTACACATTTAGGCTCCGTTTGGGGGGACTTATTTTCACCGGTCAAGCAGTCACGACCGCATGAACCGGACTTTAATTAAGGTCCGGTTCATGCGGTCGTGACCGCTTGACCGGTGAAAATAAGTCCCCCAAACGGAGCTTTAATATATTATTTTATTAATGAAATAATTAGCAGTTTATGTACACGAAAGAATCATGAAGCCGTATAATATGCATGCACGTTCCAGCTGATTCAGAGCTCCTTAGAACACGAATATGTAAAAAGGAGTGGTAACATGACTGACTGACTACCTTCTTCGCATGCAGGCAACTTTCAGCAAACCATCACCGGATACATTGCAGGTGGCTCTGTCGGGGCCGCTGCGCTCAAGAGTTGATGGCGCCGGCGTCGACGTGATGGTGGCACTGTATCAGAGCGGTCTGGTGTCCGACATCGACAAGGGAGAGAACAAGGGCCGGATCCTCTCCAATGACTATGTCGTCCGCCGCCTCGAGAAGCTCGCCACCGTCAAGGACGTGTCCGCGAAGAAGACGGTCTCCGGTGCCGTCAGCTTTGCGCTGTGGGAAGGATTCAACACTGTTAACTGCGGAATCGTCATCTTCATGCAGAACTCCTCGCTCCACATAACTGGTGCCCAGCAGATCGCTTTCCCGGTTAATCTCTGAACTTCTATCCACGTTTCTGGCTTCATTCATCATGTGCCCCTAATGCGGCCAGCGACAGTACCCGGCCACGACAGTGCCCCGACGTGATGTTATTACCGCTGCTTGCGGGAGAGTAAACAGGGGTATAAGATATAGGAGGGTTAAAAATGATTTATTTTGGGATTTCAAAATAATAAAAATTGATTATGTTCTTAAATTGACAATGGGGACTTCTTGTTGTAAATTATTTTCCCCCGTCAGTTCTATTCTTTACACTATGTGCTTTTGTGAGTACACCCCCTTTGTTCTTTACAATATTAAAACTGAATAATTGTCGGATATATTTTTGTTGTTTTAATTTAATGACCTTATATCATATCCTCAAATAAAAAGTAACATTGGAAATCCATAAAATTAAAAAGTTTTTCTTACAACTCTTATATCTATAATGGTAGGCTGTCATTTGGTATGTCGTGATTGATCGTAATGGCAAAGTCCCGTACCTATCACTCGTATGTATGTGTGTGTATGCATGTATGTATGTATGCATGTGCATGCATGTATGTATGTATGCATGTGCTGATGTGCTGATGTGCATGCATGTAGGCTGTCACAAAGGTGATAGTGCTTAAAAAGAACAGGTCAATAGAAGCCAATTTCTCTCCTCTAATGGTTTGTCATGTGTGTAATTTTTTTGATTTTAGCAAGATAATAAGTAAAGCGCACACAGAAAGCACATAGAGATTTATAGGGGTTTCTCAAGAATGGCTTGGATAGTTCTCTCTCCACACCACCTATCTAGCAATGTGCTAGACTAGGTTAAACTCTTCCAAAACTCGGATCTCACAATAGAGATCCTACCTCAGTCTTCAATACAAAAGACCTACACTCAGACTATCAAAGTCCTATCTCAATCCTTGTACCCAGAGATATACACTCAAATCTTCTCCAAAGATCCTACCTCAGATCCTAATGATCCTACCATTAGATTCTCACTGGAATTCTACAACACACTTAGATCTAAAGGATCCTACAATTACATAATGAAAAAAAGATTGCAATGAAACTAGATTCAACAAAAACTTGTCTTGAGTCTTCTGTATTGGCTTCTTCTTTCTTGATCAGATCTTAGAGAATATCTTCTTGGAGATGTAGAATCTGGATCAAGAACACTTCTTGTCGAGAGAGTAATCTTCAAAGAAATCTTGATTTGTTGTCCCTTAGGAGAATTGCTCTTCAGAATTAGCCGCCGGAGAACTTCTCAAAAAGATTGTAAGATTTTTTTTTATCAGTTAAAGCCTAAGACTTTTATAAGGAGGAGTCCACTGTCAACGGCTAAAATATATAATTAATTTGTATTTAATACTTTTCATATGAGGCCCCCTCCTGATTGGTGCAACAAACGGTGAGATTCAAAATGAAATTTAAATAACCATGCAATTTGCGGCTTGCTTTCAGCGTCTAGTTGATATAAAAATCTTTTGGCTGATATAGTCGACATGATCTCCAGTGTTTTCTGACATATGTGATCAATACAGCCCTTCAAGCCTTTAGCTGATACCATCCATCCGATGTATTACTCAACTAACATCTAGTCGACATTTTTACTTAGCATCCAGTCGATGCAGTCGACATTTTTACTTAGCATTCAGCTGATAGTCGACAAATTTACTTGGAAGATTTTTACCTTTATCTCCAATCCCCTTTGATTTCAGCTGAGAATTTCTTTGATAATGACAAATCTAATATAGAATTAGGACAGATCTGACATGAATTTTACACATTGAGAGTTTACAAGAACAAAATCCTGTTTGGATGATTAAAAGTCTAACTCTACATTAATCATGCATTTTAGTAATATTTATCATATCAAAACTGACATATACATTAAATACATGATGTGTTTATTATCATCTTGAATGCTTATTCAAATTTAGAATCTTGTTGTCAATATTCCCAACAATGCGTCAAATTGATTGCATGATTTATTTATTTATTAATGAAACCAGCCCTGGATACTCAGCAAGCTTAAGTTCTGTTTTGGGACATTTTTTTTTGTACGAACCTGCTGCGATTTTGGGAGAAGCCGTGCCAAACACTGAATTATATCACGGATAATGCTCAACTCATCTAAAATATATCAAAAAATCACAAAAAAAAACCCCACTCAGCACAAAAGCACTCAACTCCTGTAATTAGGTTTGTATAGTTGAGAAATTAGGTGTTTTTGTGCAAAGTGAGCCTTATTTTTTGTGATTTTGGATATGTATTAGGTGATCGTAATACTATCCTTATATCACAGCGGCAACAAAATCGAATCCGTCAAAAGATCAGCACAGCCCCAATGGATGAACCGTGAGGCACGAGCATGTGAGTTTATTTGACCCTACATGTGTGTATTTGAATATAAGAGAAATGAGCATACTTAAAGCTAACGTCAGATTCACCAAAAAAAACAAATATTTAAAAATATGAAGGTTATATACAAATATTGACAGGATTCGGAACAGTTTGAATAATAAGCTCAACACAATGAACTGTTTTCAATTTCATTCCATTTGTAGCGTGTGGCTCTCAAATTAAATTTAATTCTGAACAAGATGTTCGACTCTCATGTCCGAGAATTAAATTTAGATGAAATAAAAAGAAAATATCAAAATACCATTAAATTAAAACATTATTGTGACGGTTGACTACAAAACCTAACCATTGAAGTTTTAGGCTCTGTTTGGCACGGCAGTAGCGGCCATGAACATGAGTGCTCGATCTCACCTAATGAACTTCATAGTTCATTCAGTATTATGTTTAAAACTAGTTTTTTTTTCAGTGGCAGTCACAATTACTGTCATGCCAAACATACATTTTATGACGGTGACATTTTTGTCCAAACTCGTGAGAGCAAAAATGCCGTGCCAAATCCTTCATAGTAGCTGAAAGATGGTAGAGAGGACTATAATATATGATTTAAATTCTCCTGCATAATAAAGTATTTAATGCATAATAAACACAAAAGTTGACTGAACTTGAGATTAGACAATAAACAACACATACACAAATAGGGCTTACATTCAAAAGCTTTCTTCTAGCTTGTTATCGCCAGTGTGTCCTTAGAATATAATTCAAGAGTAATTACATTAATTACTAAACAATATCTTATCATCTTCATTTTAGCTAAATGCACTTCACCCATTTACCTCAGGGCACGCCGAGCATGTCGATCAATTTCAAGGGCACCGAACAACAGCCCCTTCATCAAGTCTATGCTCGTTTGCAGTATGTTCGACAGGTGTCCCTCAAACCATTCATCTAATATATTCATAGTTCAACTTAACCCTTCTAAGTTCAACCAAACTTCAATCTTTATATTCTCATTTTCATCCCTTAGATTTAAGAATAAATTTCGTAACTTCAAAAATTATATCCTCGTCTACATCCAAAGGCTAGGGTTCTATTTGGCAGGGGGATGATAGTCATGAATGTGGTGGTTATGAACCGTCATTCATGAACGTCCGACCTCACCTAACATCACACACTTTTATGTTCAAAATTAGTCTTATTTCTTTGTGGTGGTCGTAACTGTTTTCATGTCAAACATGCATTCTATGACAGTGGTGTTTTTGTCCAAACTCGCCGAAGCAAAACATCACGTCAAACAGAGCCTAGAGCTGAGACCAAAATCCAAGAACATGAGGTTTAGGGTTTTATGATTGGGTAACAAACCCCTACAATAAATGGGGAAAATCTCAGGCAAAGAAGAGGACCAGTTTGCAGAAACTAGGTGAAAATCTACATAATTAACATCATTATCTATTCAAACATCATACATATACAGAAGGCATGAAATTAAAATATATTATAACAAATTCAAATAACACCTAGTTTTCATTTCACAATAAACAAATCTATCTACAAAGCCTTTGCACACATTTTTCCAAAATAAAGCATCAGAGATTTGTGAATTCGGCATTTTATTTACCTCGGAGGAAACACTTAAATAGCTCCAGGAAATCCAGTGAAACTGCGAGGGAGCGGAATCCTGAGGATCAGCGCGGCGGACTCTTTACGCAGAATCAACTGCGCCTTCGACCTGCTGCTTAGCAAGATATCTCTCCCTCCGCTCCTTCTGCTCCAAGAAAGGCACCGGGGGATTAGCACTGCGGCATTAATAAATAAAGATGAAACCGTTGTAATTATTTACCCATTCGTCTATGACGAGGCCTTCGCCCACGATTCTCGGGCCAGATTCTTCGGCGGGTTTCTTGCGTGCCTCGAGAGCCGCCTCGGCCTCAGCCAGCTGGCGCTTCAGTTTCTCCAGTTGCTTCATTTGGATTACGAATCCAATCACTTTAGACGGTGAAAAATAACAGTAAAAATTATGAAAAAGTAGGATGTGAGCTTACGGAAGCAGACCGCTCGACGTCCAAGAATACGACTTTCAGAATTTGCTCCACTGAAACTAGATCCTTGTGCTCATCAAACTGTTCCAGGCATTAATCGTCGTCACCATGAAAGGAAACAAACAAGGAAAAAATCCCTGAAGATGTTGGGGAAAACTAACAGAATTTGGCACAAACCAGAAATATATATCATTTAAATTCTTTATGGGCATCATCAACAACCTCATAACAATATATTCTTTGATTTTGAGGGCTCATTCTAAAGATGTGCATTCAGTACTAGACTGAATTAACTAAACCTGTATAGACAATTTCAAAATCTAAAATGAGTTTTCTTAAACCTTACCTCTCAATCCCATGGAGTTGGAATTCAAATTCCATATCTCAGATTTTGGATTATTTATTCATGTCTAACACTCAAATTCTGCACACTCAAAGTTGACACTCGACATTCCTACTCACAATAATGACTTCGTCAATGGTACTGAGCACAACGACTCTGTTAATGAGAAGAGCTCAGTAAAAGGACTTTGGTGTTGATCCCAAAGATTGAGAAGAAGACAAAAGGCCATTAAACAAAAAACAAACACTTATAATAAAGGAAGACAACTCCTGCTTGATTTTATGTAGCCATAAGCAGCATTTTTGTAATTTCTTGTACGCCGACTCCCGCTTATATAAGAGAGTGGAGGAGAGTCTTTTATCTAATCTTAAATCATTTAGTCTTGCAGGCTCCCATATGAGAGAAAGACATTTAGAGAGATCTTGCCTTCAAAAGTTTGAGTATCGAGCTTGCCTCGATAAAATGTATCTCGATTTGTGTTATTCTACAATATTCGGTTTGACGGTTCAACGAGGGCGACTAACTATCAGATATCACGCCGACTTCTACATGTTGTAGCTCTGATTTGGAGTTGGTTCCTATATGCATGAATTTTCATTGGTCCATCATTCTCTTTGCTCGGAGTTCGCTGGCAAAATTGCAGTCAATGATGGCCGTTGTGAAATACAATTTGCTGAAGGCAATGAAGCTGGCCTTATCTGCAAGTTGTCGGACTTTTGCTGGCCATGTCCTCTAGCTGTTAGAGGGATTGTCCCCGGCCTTCTCTGCAAAATGCTAGACAAGGTGTCGCCAACCTTCGTCACAAGCTGTCTGAGGGAGTGTCCTCGACCTTCTCCGCAAGCTGCCGGGGGATGTGCCACCGACCATAATCTTTGGTATTCGGTGGACCTCTGTCGAAATGCTCTGATGACAGTTTAAAGAGTTCAGGCATGGGATGGGAGGTGAAAGAAGAAGTATAATTAACATATACCGATATTTTAATCTCTATATTGCTTCTTGGTAGAACTATTGTCTGAAGAAAAAATAAGAAAAAAACCACACTCTCTCTCTCTAGTGCTACCCTCCTCTTGCAAGTCAATACAAAATCAAACAGCAAATACATATATCATCACATTCACATAAATATGGTCCAGACATACAATGAAAGAAAACAAAACACTAAAAAATGATTTGTGTGTGTGTGCATAGAGGCGGGGTGATGTAGTAGCATAGAGGCAGGGTGATGTAATAAGAAGACCGTGGTGAAGACAAGACCCAAAGAAACCAAGGGATCTGGGAGAGGAAAAAACATGTGGGATCAAGGTGAGGGAGTGATGTCGGCTTGGGATTGGGGAGAGGATGAGGTGGAGAATGTGAATTGGGGTGTGGAATCCGACTGACAACGGGCTAAGATCGAGGTGACAGGGATGGTTGGGAGGTGACGGGACTCTAAGGGGAAGACAACGTGTGCCAGGGTGGCGAAGGCTGATAGGAAGATGTCGGTAGGGCTAAGCGGCGGCAGATGAGGGGGAGGCGTTGATAGGATTGAATGACCGTGTCCGTAAGCGGAAAAGAGTGGTCTACGGTGGTTGCCGTGAGAAACCAACTGCATGAGGACAAGCGGGGGTTTATTGGGCTGTAGCAAGATGATAGGGGAATGTGTGGTGGCGGGATCAGGGAAGAGGATGAAGGATCGGGTTAGGGGAGAAAGCAGACCTTGGACTTGTCACCGAGAGGCTTGCGGAGTCGGCACCCAAATAAATAGAGAATGAGGACAAGGGAATCAATATGGACGGTTCTGTTATGAACCTATTCTGGGATCTCGTTGGAGGTGGCGGAGGCGGACATACAAGGGAGCCGAGCTCAACTCACGGAGAATGTGAGGGGAGTGAAAGAAGGGGAGTCTTGCTCAAACCTAACCCTAGAATGAGGATGAAGAGAGAACTAGAGAAAAATAAAGAACTTAGAGAGAGAGAGAGAAACTTTGATTAATTCATTCATATCTTCATACATGACCCAAGAAGTCTATTTATATCATTACAAGATGGCGGAAGCGTAAATATTTCCAACGTAAAGAGAAAAACAAGAAACAATAAAAGACAATAAGAAATCATACATCGACTCGATTAATAAAAGACGCTTAATATGAACACATGATGACAATAATTAACGACATAGATAACTAGTTGTGTGAGACCATAACAGGTTCATAATGCAAGTTCATATTGATTGCATTCAACATTAAATAAAACCTGAAATAAATAAATTAATACACTTGGACTTACATAAAAGGAATAATATAAAACGAACTATAAAGGAGGTGGCATTAATAAATATAAAATAGCATCGGATAACAGAATGGAATGGTAACCATAACATCACATTGTACCTTGAAATCAAGCTTGCCCTCACGCTTGAGCTTAGCCAGGTCAATGTTAATGTGTGATCCTCGGGTTCATTAACTCCGCGCCAGAACAATTTTTTGCAGCGTGGCTACGGAGTAGATGCGTCATTGGGATGGGAGTTCATGTCGTGCTCACAGATGCCACAGCAAATGGCACCGTTGTCAGAGGGGCTCAGAGGAGTAGGGCAGCTTGCTAGCCACATGATGATTGTTTGGTGGCAGTGGACGATCGAGATGGACCAATGATCCATTGGAAATGGGACCACAGTGGTCGTAAGTGGTGGGGCAGGTAGGATGGCAATTGCAAATGGAGTGGGGCTCAAAACTGCTAGAGGTTGTTACTGGATGGACGTGACTGGCAGAACGAATGGCACAGGGCTCAAATTCAATGAGATCTGCGGTGTTGAAAGAGACAACTAGTCTGGAGGAGGCTCACAGGAGTCGGCGACGGCATGGGTTGCGGCAGAACAATCATCAGGTTTGATGATTGCGCAGAGATTGGATGACGAGAGAGCGGATTTCCAACAATTGAGTAGATGACGATTAAGGAAAGGTCGACTAGGTGTCGGGCTTGCGGCAAGGGCGACTTGGTGTCGGGCTTGCGCTTCTTGATGTCTGGCGTCAACGGCGACATGTGACGCCAGAAGAATGGGCAACTGATCCTGAAGTTTAATCAGATTGGCGGGGAAATCACTTATATTGTTAATTAATTTGAAATAATCAAATTATTTTTTAAAAAATTAATAGTTAATTAATCACTTAATTGATTAGTCAATTACAATTGAGATGCGAGCAGCCCAGGTTAATTAACAACCTCAAAATCGGGGCAGACGTGGGTAAAAGACGAGTGAACCGTGCACAAGGCCCTAGAGGTTGGCAATGGGCTCGAAATTGGAGAGTTTCGCCTGCTTGCGTGGGTCTCGATATTGGAGAATTTCATCTGCTTGCGTGGGGCTCGAAAACAGGAGCCTGGCAGTTGCTTCTTTGTGATGGTTCAGTGGAAAGGAAGGAAAAGCGGGTGGCTCAATACCTTTTTGTGTGCTTACAGTAGGGAAGGAGTCGCGGGATTTAGTAAAAGAGTGAAGCATGTGAGTGGCATTGCAGACGGTCACCGGGAGATAGGCGTAGATGATAACGTCGGTGCGCGTCGGAGTACGATGAGTGTCGACTCCCTTGATCGAATCGGCGGGGAGTCAGCTTGTGTAGAGACGTAGATGGAACGATGGAGGCTTTCAACGATCGAGTCTGCAACCGACTAGGGAGCGGGTGCGGCTTCTGCTGCAGATGACAGGGGATCGGCTTTCATTTTTTCTTCAAGTGGTGGTTGTCCCGAGAAAACCAGATGGGGCTGTCACATGAAAGACCGAGGGGTAAGGGACGAGGCCATTTAGTGGCTGAGATGGGCTCTGATACCAAGTTGTTACGAGGTCGCCATAGAACATTTGTCGGATTGTCGGAGAATGACCAAAGGAGAGGATTAATGTGGAGGGGAATACTGTGGAGCAGAAACCACAGCTGTCTAAGCTGAGTGTGCTCAGAGAGAGAGAGCTATCACATTCTTGTATAAGACAAGGAAAATAGACTAAAATTTTGGATACCTTCTCATGACAAAAAGGATCCATTAAATAAGATTAAATAAGAGCATTAAGTTGGACTGATATAAAATGACTTGCATTAAAGGAACTATAAAAGATGTGACATCAATAAAAAAATAAAATAGCGGCAAATAAAGGAATGAGATCGGGACCATAACATGTGGTTATCACATGTTGTCAAAGTGATCTTAACAGCTACTCTAGAATTTCCTACAAGCCATATTCATAGGGCTCAAGAACCAATTTTGTTCTCCATATTACATGGCCACCAATCAGTCTGATACGAACGGGGCGAACCCGGTCGAAGAAAAACGTTTTGTGTGCGTCTATACTAGGCACGCGCGAGAGACGGAGGTGGTGTGAGCCCGCGCGGCACTTGGCGGGCCTAGTATCTATTTATCTTTGTGTATTTTATTTTGTAGCATCGGATTGTGTTGTTTGGCCGATAGGCCTTGTTGGTCTCTCCCTATATAAGGGAGATATGTAATCTGTTTTTGTATGCGAGGATTTGGATTGTGATTTGGAAATTAAGAAAAAAAGGGAAACCGACTCAGTGGTTCCCATTTGCCCTAGCCGCCCCTTTTTCTCTCGCTCGCTCTCTCTCACGTTCGCCCAGACCCGCGCCGCCTCGCTCGGCAACCTCATCGTAGGCCTCACCGCCTCCACCGCACCCAATTCTCATTTATCAACTGGTATGCCTGCCTCCGCGCGCCGTCCCCCCTTGCCACGTCGCACCCCCGTTGTGTCGCGCACAGACGTCGTCCGCCGACCGTCCATGTGACTCCTTGGGGCAGTTCGACGCCCCCTTTTCCCGCGGATCTCACCTTCGGCAGGAATCTCGGCCCACCCGCAGCATGGCGCATGATTCCGATCCGGCCGCAGCCATGGCGGCGTTCTCTGACCGCCTCGATACGACCCTATCAAACCTCCAAGTGGTCGCCCTCGACATCCACGCACTCCTCGCCGCCCGCCCCCCGTCACAGGCTGCCCCGCCACTAGCCACTGCGGCATCGGCCAGCAGCCCCGCTGCCCCAGCGCCTTTCCGGTCGGCGACCATCTTCTCCCCGAGCTCTCCTCTGGCGCCCTCCACCGCCTCGAACTGTCAGTCTTTGACGGGACTGATACCTTGGGTTGGCTTGCATGGGCCGAGCACTACTTCGACATCCAGGGAATGCTCGCGGCCCAAATGGTTCCCCTCGCCACGATTTACAAGGAGGGCTCGTCCCTTCATTGTTCTGTTGGCACGACCCAGATTTCAACGTCCTCTTGTGGCACGGTGGAGTTGGGATCTGACCCGACACCAAAACTAGTACATCCGGACGTCCAGCGCCTCCCCGATGACTATCCGGCAATTTTCTCCGTACCGCATGGGCTACCTCCGTCGTGTGCGTCCGACCACAGCATCATCCTGCATCCCGGCGTGGCGGCAATCTTGGTTCGTCCCTATCGATATGGCCATGACCAAAAGAACTTCATGGAGGCCATGGTGGCCGAGATGCTGAGTGCAGACATCATCCAGCTGAGTGCAGGCATCATCCAGCCGAGTGTCAGTCCCTTCTCCAGCCCGGTGCTGCTAGTGCGAAAGAAGGATGACATCTGGCAATTTTGTGTCGACTACAGAGAGCTGAACAAGCTCACGGTGTCGGCCAAGTACCTCATTCCCATCAACCAGGAGCTGTTGGATGAACTGCGGGGTGTTCGCTATTTCTCCAAGTTGGACTTACGCTCAGGCTACCACTAGATCCGCGTGCGAGCAGAGGACATGCCCAAGACGACCTTCCGGACACATGATGGTCACTACGAGTTCCTCGTCATGTAGTTTGGCTAGA
This sequence comes from Platanthera zijinensis, assembly GCA_039513925.1. Lineage (NCBI taxonomy): Eukaryota > Viridiplantae > Streptophyta > Magnoliopsida > Asparagales > Orchidaceae > Platanthera > Platanthera zijinensis. The sequence goes on from CM077096.1 coordinate 22,085,159, forward strand.
TGAAAGCCCAGGCCACCTTCCAGTCCACCATGAACGACGTGTTCCGCCCACACTTGTGTAAGTTCGTTCTGTCTTTCATTGAAGACATTTTGGTTTATAGTTCTTCTTGGAAGCTCCACGTGGCCCACCTCGACACCGTCCTCCACCTCCTTGCCTCCCATCAACTTGTGACCCATCAAAAGAAGTGTAATTTCGGTCAATCTCAGGTCGAGTGTCTGGGTCACATCATCTCAAACGAAGGGCTCGTCATGGGTCCGCAAAAGATCGAGGTTGTCCTGCACTGGCCGGTGCCGTCATGGGATTCTTGGGACTCACCGGCTACTACTGCTGCTTCATCCGCGGCTACGGAGCTTTGGCACGACCAATGACAGACCTCATGAAAGAGGTGCCCTCCTATGGGATGCGGCAACACAAGGCTTTTTACAGCTTGCAGCGCGCTCACATGGCGGCACCGGTCCTGAACATGCCAGATTTTTCCAAACCGTTTGTCGTGGAGTGTGACGCCTCCGGGAAGGGGGTCGGCGCTGTCCTCGTGCAGGAGAGCCGCCCCATTGCTTACTACAACAAGGCCTTGGCCGACCGGCAGAAGGTGGTTTCCGCCTATGACACCGAGCTAGGTGCTTTGGTGTTATCAGTCCAGCATTGGTGCTCATATTTGCTTGGGAGTCCCTTCACCGTCAGGACTGACCACCGCAGCTTGAAGCATCTAGGGAGCCAGAAAGTCTCCATCCCGGCACAGCAACTCTGGATACCCAAGCTTGTGGGCTACCAATTCTCGATCGAGTAAAAAACCGGGCGCACGAACTTGGCCGCGGACGCCTTATCCCGCCGCGAGCATGACGGCACATTGGTGGCGATCTCCATTTTCTAGTGACAGGACGTGGAGGTCCTCCAGGAGAAGATACGGGCAGATCCCCGTTACGGCCGCATGATCGACGAGCTACGGAGTGTGCCAGATGCGCACCCTCCCTTCTGATTAGTGGGCGACAGACTCTACTACCATGACCGCTTGTTCCTCGCAGCATCATCACCATGGATACCGCGCCTACTGGAGGAGTTCCATTCCGACAGCGGGACACTCAGGAACCTATCCGACCTACCGTCAGTTGGCGGTCACCCTCTACTGGAAGGGCATGATGAGGACAGTACAGCAGTTCATGGCCGACTGTTTGGTCTGTCAAAGGGCCAAATACCAAACCCTCTCCCTCGCCGGCTTGCTGCAACATCTGTCGGTGCCTCATCGGATTTGGAAGGACATCAGACAGGATTTCATTACTCTCCTTCCACGCTCCCAGGGGTACGATTGTCTGTTGGTGGTGGTCGACCGCCTCTCCAAGTACGGGCACTTCATTCTTGCCAAGCACCCCTACACGGCGCTCAGTGGCCCGGGTCTTCATTGGCGAGATCGTCCGCCAACATGGGTTTCCCCGCTCCATTGTTAGCGACCGCGACCCAGTCTTCATAAACACTTTCTGACAGGAATTGTTCCGTTTGCAGGGGACGAAGCTACGATTCAGTACGACATATCACCCTAAATCTGACGGATAGACAGAGGTCCACAACCGCTATGTGGGCGCCTATCTTCGTTGCTTTTCTACCGAGTAGCCCCGTCTGTGGACCCAGTGGGTGGCATGGGCAGAACTGTGGTACAACACCACCTACCAATCGGCGGCAGGCGTCACCCCCTTCCAGACAGTCTATGGGCTGCCACCCCGACTATATCGGTTGGTCTCGCCGAGGAATGTCAAGTTCAAGCTTTGGCAGAGGACCTTCAAGATCGGGATGAGGCCCTGCGGCAGTTGAAGCATCATCTATGCCGCGCCGAGGAGAGAATACCCAGCAGACCAACTGACACCGCCGCGAGGTTCTCCTCTCACCGGGCAAGCATGTGTTCGTCAAGTTGCAGCCACATCGCCAAAGTTCCTTGACCGGTCGCCTCCATCCCAAGCTCTCTGTGCGGTATTTTGGCCCTTTCCTGGTCGTGGAAAAGATAGGCGAGGTGGCATGCCGCTTGCAGCTTCCTCCCGAAAGTCAAATTCATTTGGTATTCCATGTGCCGCAATTGAAGCGGGCGTTGGGGAATCAGCCCATCCAGGATACCCTGTCCGAAGACCTGAGTAGTGAAGTCTCCCCACGTTATGAGCCTGAGGCGGTGTTGGGTGATCGCGTTGAGCATGTTCAAGGCCAACCCATGAGACCGGTTCTCATTCAGTTGAAGGGGCAAGCCAAGGACGAGGCAACATGGATATTGGCGGCTTAGTTATTAAAGACGCAAGGCGCACCAAGGCGCAAAAGGGTCTTGGATCCTAGGCGCAAGGCGCAAGCGCGCGCCTGAGGAAGGCAAGGCGCAACCATCATTTCAGCTTCTCGATCAAATTCTCCATCTATTCTACTAATTAATCATTCATTGCTACCGTTTATATCACTTAAAAAATAGAATCAAAGTGGTCTTTATATCATATCTAAGGCTCAACGCACAATTATTAATTACAAACACTAAACCTATAAAAAATTATTGAGTTCTTGAATTATTTTGTTCTTAATTTTTGAAGAAAAATTTTACAATAAAAATTTCATTCAGACGCACATTTTATATCTAAAGGCGCAAATCTCTGAGCCTGGAACCTTAGGCGCGCCTTTAATAACATAAATTGGCGAAAGAAGTAAAGGCCCAATTTCCAGATTTTGAGCTTGAGGACAAGGTCGTTGAGAAACCCGGGGTAGTTGATACGGGCAGGGCGGACCCGGTCGAAGGAAGACGTTTCACGCGCGTCTATACTAGGCGCGCGCGGGAGACGAGATGGCGTGAGCCCGCGCGGCACTTGGCGAGCCTAGTATTTATTTATCTTTACGTATTTTATTTTGTAGCGTCGGATTGTGTTGTTTGGCCGATCGGCCTTGTTGGTCTCTCCCTATATAAGGGAGAGAGTGTAATATGTTTTGTATGTCAGTATGTGTGGATTGAATTGTGATTTGGACATTAAGAAAAAAAGGGAAACCGACCCAGCGGTTCTGTTTGCCCTAGCCGCCCCTTTCTGTCTCGCTCGCTCTCTCGCGTTCGCCCCGCCCCGCCCCGCGCCGCCCCACTCGGCAACCTCACCGCCTCCACCGCACCCCAACTCTCATCTATCACAGTCAGTCGGTCACAACAGAGAGAGGAAAGCAATCCTAATATTTGTAATTTATGGTTAGTTCTTCAAAATAAAATAAAAAATACTTCTCCACTTCAGTTTTCCTTTTACATATTACTGTGCCATAGTAATATTCAGCTAGAAATGTCAGCGGACAAATTTGAACCCAATAAAGCCAACTATAAAATGCCACTAATTTATTGATAAGACAGCCTTAAGTATATATTATCCACTGGGGAGAGTTTCGGATGTAAAAAACAAACAAAGATAACTTGGAAACATAACTGAAGAAGAAAGGCTCACCAGTTCTGGAACATATTCCATAGGTCCTTTCACCTTCAAACTCATTATCTTAAACTTAACTTTGTTTTTCTGATCAAGCAATGGCTTCTCGTTGTTCTCTGGATGCTCCACAAACTTGAAAACTGTGAATTTAAGTCAGCCAAAAAATCAATACGATGGAATTGCAATTCTTTTGTGCATTATTCTCCCTTAAAAACAAAAGTTTATAGGACAGAAAGTGTCACAACCGTTGAAGAAAAGGCTCAATGATGATGAAAGGACCAAAATTGAAAAAGGAAACATAAATGATAAATAGAATTACCAGTTGCAATGATGCTCTCTCCAGGCAAAAGTATCGTACCAGGAGGACGCATAAAACAACTTTTTGGCGAGGTAGTTTGAAACTGCAAACAGAAGAATGCCAGAAATTATCAAATAAGAGATTGTAATCGTAGTACAAAATACTGTAATGACAAAATATTAGAAGTAGCTTTTACAAAACATAAAAAAAGAATATTATGACAGCTATTCTTAAAGCGAAAAATGATGACCTTGAAAGCTACATGGGACTTGCTTGTGTTCTTTATTCTGATTGCACTTTTAACCTGCTTGCCAGGTTCATCTTCAATTAAAAGGTATAAGTTACAACCTTTTCAAAAATAAAACATTACAGAACCAAAACCTAAAATGAAAATCTTGGGATCTTTAAGCAGCAAAGTTGAAAGCAGATATAGAAAAAACAGGAGAAATATGATTATTAATACTGTAGCAAAATTTAAAAAAAATTAGGCAGTTTAAGGCATTTCATTAAAAGCAAATGATATGGTTGTACGGTTCAATTCGGACAAGTTACGAACACAAATCTTGATGAGCAATCCACTTGTTAAGACAAGGCATGCAAGAGAGGCTAATAGGCTACTCAAACAATGAACATTTGCAATAATTAATAAAAGAGATACATTCTTGAGAGATAGAGAGGAGAGTTCCAAGGGAAAGGGAGAGATCGGGGGGCGAGGGGAATCCAAACACTAAATCATCAAAGGCCCCTAAACCCTTATGCCTCTCCCCCTTATATAGATGAGGGAGGGCATAATACAAATGCATAATAATAATTAATACTACTAATATTGTAAATATTAATTAATACACATTAATTAATATTTACAAATAATATTATATTATGTCATGAATGTATCATGGAAGCTTCTGTATGCGACCGTTTGTGGTTTCGATGAGGGGGGGTGCTTGGGCGAATGTATGATCATAACACTATACCGCCTCTGAAAATCGACCTTGCCCCAAGGTTGAAGCTCAAATATTTATCGGGATCTTTAGAAAATAATGGGGTGACATAGAACTCGTGTTTGAGAGGCAGCAGTTGAAGTGGCAAAAAGGAGGAGGTGAAATGTGCCGAGGCAGCCAAAATTGAGGTGGGTGGGAGAGGGTGACATGATTTAGAGGTAGCTAAATTGAGGTGGGTGGGAGGGGGGTGACATGATTTAGAGGTAGCTAAATTTGTCGAGGATCAGATTGTAAGGCAGGGGCAGTGTCTTCAATGGCAACGACTGGATGAAAGGTTGTTATGAATCCTCATAATGACTGGTTCGCGAGACAGACATACCAGAGACGGTGAAAGGAGACAGCATCAAACGAGGCTAAACCATCCGGATGGTTCAGCCCTCCCTAATTAAAACGAGAAGGCGGTTGGGGGCTGAACCAGACGGGTTAAGCCCCTATGGGGGGGGCAGCAACCCCTCCTTATCCCGAGGGGTATAAATATCCCTAAGGTTTCCTGGCGTTGGACAAGAAAGTATTCTCAGGTATTTCTTCCTCCCTCTCTTAAAAGTCAAACCCTAGATTTCTCCTCTCCCTCCCAATTCTCTTCGTGTTCCTAACATTTGATATCAGAGGTTTCCGAATCTCCACCATGGTGACACGCTCCCAGGACAAATCCAATCAACTAGCAACCCTAGAAGAAAACTATATTGGGGTGTCTAATACAGTGGCGAGCATCGAAGAAAAATTGCGCGCATCGAAAAAGCGATTGGAAGAAAACCTGGATGCGCGTGTGGAGGAAATCAAGAGTTTGTTGGAGCAAAACATCAAGGGCAAAGCATTAGCCACCGACGAATCCAGCGGGATTCGGATCCCGACCCCGCCTCCAGCAACGGAATCTGAAGACCCGGTCGACCCGTTCGCACCTAGCGATTGCTACGACCGGACGAGCGACATCAGACGGGAACTCGACAACGACGATGGAAGGGTGGGAGGCTCCCGCCGGCAACCCACCTAGGGTGACGCGTCGCAAAACGACGACATTGACGACGTTGGCTTGGACTTTCCTCCCTAAAGGCAGATATGCACGCCCCCTTGGCTTCGATGAACACGAGAGACACGCCAGGAGGTCCGACGACTGCGAGGAATGGGGTATCCCCATCAGGATGGATGCCCGCCCATACCCGGGATGTCGGGACTAGTCAGTAACGACAGAGGAGGGGGTGGGTGGGAGAATAGGCCTCCTCCAGGGACCGGAAACGCCTACGAAGAGAATTGGGGATACCCAAATGGAGGCGTTGAACAACGGTGACCGCCAGGACTAGAGCAAGAGCATGGAAGACCTAGATAGCAGCAACCGAGAGCCTAAATGCCACCGAAGGTCAAACGCATGAACTACTCCAAATTCAAAGGAGACGAATTGGAATGGATCCAAAAAACAGAGTTATTTTACAATTATCAGGAATACTGAACGGAGTTCGAAAGGTTAGCCAAGCAGGTGCAGTGGGAAGAGAAAATATTAATGAGCTGCTTTATTTCGGGGTTGAATGAGCACATCAAGGATGAGGTACATGCCTACATGCCGCGCAGTTTGACCCATGCTATCAGCTTGACCCGGATTCAAGAGGAGTGATTCAACCGATAGAAGTCCGGATGGGGGTATACGAGGAACACTACGACCCCTCTGGACAGCAAGAGAGATCAAGGAACCACTGGAAGGACGAATATGGAGAAGTTGACATGGTCCGAACTACAGGAGAGGAAGGAGAAGGGATTGTGCTTCAACTGTGATGAGAAATTCAATCAAGGCCACAAATGTCAGATGATCCAAATGTACATGTTATGGGAGGAAGACGAGATGTCGGATGAAGGAGGGAACAGGAGCACCTCTCGGATATACTCGAGTTCGGGGTATTTATCCAGCTCACTATGCATATTGCGGGGAGGGGGGGGATCTGCCAACAGAAGGTGACGTTTTTGGTTGACAGTGGAAATACTTAACTTCATCAACCCCGCTATGGCACAGAAGCTATAGGACAAAAGATCACCAAGGATGTTGTTTTCCAGGTCATGGTGGCAGAGGGAAATAAGCTACAGTGTGAACTGTGAAGGGTTGTTGAAAGGAGTGGAGCTTAGTGTGCAACGTTACACCTGCAGGAAGGATGTCTACTTGTTACCCATCCAGGGGATGGATATGGTTATGGGGGTCCAGTGGTTGTGACTGCTGGGTAAAGTAACCTTGGATTGGGATAGCTTCACCATGGAGTTTGCTCAGAGTGGGAGAAAGTATTGTCTGCACGGGATCAGAACCTCACCTGTGAAGGAGATCTCCCTGCGCTGCTTAGAGAGGATGTGGGAGCACGAGAACGACATGGCGGTGATTACGGAGATCGAGTATCAGGCGACACCAACGCAAAAAGTCCCAGAGCAGATGAAGTCACAACTTTTCCTGTACCATTCTGTCTTCCAAGAGCCCAGATTGTTACCACCACGGCGATTCCGAGATCACCAGATCAGCCTAAAGGAAGGGACTGAGCCGACCAACATTCGACCCTACCGTTACCCATATATACAGAAGGCCGAGATAGAACGGAGCATGAAGGAGAAACTAGCCGCAGCGATCATTCGACCCAACACCAGTTCGTTTTCCTCACCCATCATCCTGGTGAAGAAAAAGGACGAGTCATGGAGATTTTGTGTCGACTACTGCGCTCTGAACAGCTCTACTATCATAAACAAGTTCTCTATCCCCATGATCGAGGAACTTCTGAACGAACTACACGGAGCGCACATGTTCACCAAGCTAAATTTGTGGTCGGTGTACCACCAAATCAGGATGAAGGATGAGGACATCTTCAAAACAGCGTTGCGGACACATGATGGTCACTACGAGCTCGTCGTGATGTCGTTCGGACTCTCCAACGCACCTTCGACATTTCAAGCAGTGATGAACGTGATCTACCGGCCCCTCCTCCGCAGGCATATATTAAATTTTTTATGGCATTCTAATCTACAGTGTCAACTAGGAAAAGCATCTCCAAGACTCCAACATGTGGAGCAAGTGCTCGCGATACTACGACAACATCAGCTCAATGTCAAACACTCCAAATGCTTATTTGGTCAAGAAGAGGTAAAATATCTGGGTCATATTATCTCGGCACAAGGAGTCAAAGTCGACCCCCAGAAGGTGGAGAGCATGCAGACGTGGCCTAGGCCACGCACAGTCCGCGCACTCCGAGGTTTCCTCGGGTTGACGGGCTACTGCCGGCAATTCGTGAAAGATTATGGGAAGATAGCTCAATCGTTGACCCAGCTGCTACACAAGGATGCCTTCTGCTTGCAAGAGGAGGTTGAGGCCGCATTCCAAGCTCTCAAGACGACCATGACGACAACACCAGTGTTGGCTCTTCCCGACTTCACCAAGGACTTCATACTGGAGATTGATGCCTCGAGCGTAGAGATCGGGGCCATGCTCAAGCAAGAAGGTCGGCTGATAGCATTTTTCAGCAAGGCGTTGGGGCTCCCCAGACACTGGGCCTGTCGACTTACGAGGAGGAAATGTTGGTCATCATACATGTTGTGGCCTTGTGGCGGCCCTACCTTCTGAGTAGACACTTTAAGGTCTGGATCGATCACCAGAGTTTAAAACATTTTTTGGAGCAACGGGCGGCCTCTCCTCTACAATAAAAATGGGTGACGAGGTTGCTTGGCTATGACTACGCGATAGTCTATAAGCAAGGGAAGGAGAACGTTACGGCAGACACACTATCCCGCATACCGGAGGGAGCACTCCAACACATCTCAGGGCCCCTGATCGGCGCCTTGGACGATATACAAAAGGAGGTCATAGCTAATGTTTTCTGGAAAGGCCAACAAAGGGATGTCCAGAGGTTTGTGCACTAATGCGACATTTGTCAACTTCACCAGTGGGCCTTCTGACTCCTCTGGAGATACCGCGACAGATTTGTGACACAATGTCTTTGGAGTTCATCGACGGGCGGCCGAAGTCCCAGGGGAAGACAATCATCTTGGTAGTGGTGGATAAGTTATTCAAGTACGGGCACTTCCTGGCCCTGAGCCATCCTTATATAGTTAAATCAATAGCGGACTTGTTCGTGTGGGAGATAGTCAGACTTACACGGAATCCCACGGGCCATCATCTCCGATCGGGATACCGTCTTTGTGAGCAACTTCTGGAAGGAACTATTCAAGCAGCAGGGTACGCGCTTATGTATGAGCACCGCAAACCATCCACAAATAGATGGTCAGACCGAGGTACTCGATCGGGGAGTTCAGGCATACTTATGGTACTTCGTTATGGATGAGCCCTGCACATGGACACGATGGCTACACTGGGCAGAGTACTGTTAAAATACCTCCTACCACACGACCAGGAAGTTTACTCCTGGAATGGCGTTACCGGTAGTTGATCGTGAGTTGCATGACCGCAACCGTACCCTCGTCATATTACGAAAAAATTCCCTTATTGCCCAAATCAGGATGATGAAAGTATAAGCAAATAAACACTGTCTGAACATCAATTTACAATCGGTGATGAAGTCTTCTTAAAACTCCAGCCCTACAGACAAACCTCAGTGTCCCGGAGGACAAATCAGAAGCTGACACCTCGTTATTATGGTCCCTTCAAAATCATTCAGCGGGAGGGACTGGTTGCTTACACCTTGTACCTTCCCGCAGGCTCGCGTATTCATCTCACATTTCATGTCTCCTTGCTAAAGAAGAAAATCGAGGAAACAAGTCATGTGTGCTCTACCCTCCCGGAAGCAACCAAAAGAAGGGAATTACGACCACTCCCTGAGGAGGTGCTTCTCACCAAGTGAAAGAAATGCGGCACAAAATACCTTCAGAAGATTCTTGTCAAATAGCAAAATTTATTTACAACACACAACACTTGGGTCGACCTGCTTGAGTTCCAGGAACTATATCCAAAATTCCACCTTGGGGACAAGTTGGTTCTTGAAAGGGAAGGGAATGTAATAAATCCTCATAACGATCGGTTCGCGGGACAGACATACCAAAGACGGCAAAAGGAGGCGGCATCAAGCGGGGCTAAATCATCCGGTTCAGCCCTCTCTAATTAAAACAAGAAGGCGATTGGGGGTTGAAAGCCTGAACCGAACGGGCTTAGCCCCTATGGGAGGAGGGGGTGGTCGGCCCCTCCTTAGCCCGAGGGGTATAAATACCCTTAGGATTTCCTGGCGATGGGCAAGCAAGTATTTTCAGGTATTCCTTTCTCCCTCTCTCAAACCCTAGATTTCTCCTCTCTCCCAATTCTCTTATTGTTATTAACAAAGGTGTAGTCATGGGTTGAACGACCAATGATGCAACCAACAGAGTGGGAGAAGGCAGACCCAAGCCGAGGTGACCAAACGTGTCACATCATTCGAGTTTGCTGGTGATTTTAGAGGAGAGGGTGGCAGGCGGCGACAAGGGCAGTGAACTAAAGGGAGCTTCCTCTACAGCAATTCGAGGGAGTTCGCTGAGCTGATCGAGTTTGGCTTCGAAACGGTGCGCTATGGCAAGGAAGTTGGCGAGCATATCGCTTTGTCGATCGAGGCGCTTGTGGACGGTTGCGGCGGATGAGGACATTATCAGAGAGGATGGGTTCCAACCGGTGGCCGAAGAGAGCGCTCGTGGAAGTCCGGCGACTGGAAATGCAGGCGGAAAGCGGCAGGTCGGACCACTTGTTACGAACAAGAATCTTGATGAGTGATCCACTTGTTAAGACAAGGCATGCAAGAGAGGCTAATAAGCGACTCAAACGATGAACATTTGCAATAATTAATAAAGGAAATACATTCTTGAGAGATAAAGAGGAGAGTTCCAAGGAAGAGGGAGAGATCTAGAGAGAGGGGGGAGAGTGCAAACACTAAATCATCCAAAGGCCCCTAAACCCTTATGCCTCTCCCCCTTATATAGATCAGGGAGGGAATAATAAAAATACATAATAAGTAATAAATACCATTAATATTGTAAATATTAATTAATACACATTAATTAATATTTATTAATAATATTATATTCTGCCATGAATGTATTATGGCGACTTCCATATGGGAGCGTCTGTGGTTCAGATGGGGGGGGGTCCGCTTGGGCGAATATGAGACCGTAACAGACCAGTTTGGGAAACCGTAATACTTTTAATATCAGTTCTAACCAAACCATCATATTTTAATATGAAACCCAATTTTAGTTTCAGTTCAGCTATGTTGGATTTTTCATTTATGGTACTGAGACTTAAAATGAAATACAATGCAATACATATAATAATGCATATAAATGACAATTTAGGTATATTCATGCATAAAAACAGTAAACAAATAGATATTGCTCCGTGAATGAATAGAGTGAGCATAGCCAATACAAGAACAGAAACCAATGCTTGTTGCAAATTTTGGAATGCTTCCTCCACTGTGAACGCTTGCACAGCTGCAGGTAGCCACTGAAAGGGTTACGGGATCTCCTGCAAAATAGCGGTTAGAGGCTGAGTTAGCTTGTCGTAATGACGAATAATGGCAGTACCCAATGAGCCTCAAAAATCCCGGACTGCATGATGGGACTGTGAAGTGGGCCGAAGCGGGATTGTCGAGACCTTGTCGAGTTCCATGGCACCTTGTGGGCGGAGATAGTGTCCCCCAAGTGATAACTTGCTTTCCAAAGGTGCATTTCTTTTGGTCGGCGTGCACGTGATGCTAGTGCTACCGAAGCATATGGAGGGTTAGAGAGACTTGTTCCAGGTGCCAAGAAGAATTTTAAACAATATGTCATCAAAAAAATGGCAGTACATTCCATCGAAGTGTTGGCCGGAATGTCATTCATGATTGGATTGGAAGATAGCATGATATTACAGAGCCCAAATGACATAATCAAAAACTTATAATGATTGGCGTGTGTGGAAAATAGTTTTATGGGTGTCCTCTGACGGACACGCATATGATTGTAACCGGACAGCAAGTCCAATTTGACGAAGACAGTGGCTCCACGAAGTTCGCCAAGCAACTGATAAATCACTTGAGTCAGGTAGTTTTCTAGAATGAATAGTTGATTTAGCTCGAGATAATCCACGTAGAATCTCCAACTACCTTCTATTTTCCACATAAATACGAAGGGACTGGAGAATTAATCGACACTCGGTCAGATAATGTTTGTTGTGAGCACTTTGGAGCTGAGCTCTTGATTTCATCATTCTGCACATGGTCGTATTGATATGGTGGTACAGAGACGGTGGTGGTGGTGGGGGGATGGAAGGCTATGTAGTGTTATGTCGTTCGGTGAGGCAAAAAGCTATATGGCTCAATGAAAACATGAGTGAACTTGTCTAATAGCTGATGTAACTAGAGGTCATCCTTGGGGAGATGATGCACTGTCTGCTTAATGAGCCGTGGATGAGGAAGAGAACTGCAATAGGATCATACTGAAATCCACATGTTGTATGACTGTATCCTCTATAAAGAGCAGACTGTCTTAGGGGTTCCAGTCAGCGAAATATCTCTGTGGAGGGTGACAGCTCCGCTAGAGGAGGTGCCAATTGACTTTGATATCGCCGAGAGTTTGAAACTAGCTGACGCCCAGAATAACATAGAGTCCAGAGTCCAAAGTTTGAACAGAAAAAGAAAAAATAATCAACATGTTCATAAAGGTAAGAGGACCATCGAATTTACATCTTGAACCCCTATGGGATGGGGTCTCACAATACTTGTTAAGAAAGGGAACACTGCAGAAGGTGTGTCGATAAGCCATGATATTCTGCCCCTTGATGCATATTACTCTTCCATCAGTCGATAGATTTCATCTAGCATGGCATCTATGCTAAATTCTCCAAAACCTGTAGCCACAGTAGGTGGGATAAGCGAATTCGCATCATATTTTTGCTGGTGGGAGCTACTCTTATGTGTTTTTGTGATAAGTTATTTGATATTTATGTCTTTATGTCGTGTTCCTATTTAGTTCGCCCTCTTTATTTTAGTTCAGGTATGTCGCTTATTTCCAATTAGGTATGTCGCTTATTTCCAATTAGGTATGTCGCTTATTTTCAACTATGTCCGTTGTACACCAATTTAAAGACTCTCTTGAATCTTATAATGTATGCAAGAATTAATCTATTTTTTCTCCACTTGTCTGTGAGATATTGATAGCTCTCTCCTCTAACAAGCAAGCTCCGCTTAGGCAGCCACGGTTCCGGCTCCACGGTCTACGCCTCTGGCCTTCCTCTGACTAGGCCCATAACAACTTGGAAAGAAGTGTACGATTCCCAATGACAAAAAACCACTTAAAGTTGAAAACTTTGGCCTGAAAAGAGGACCAGTTAAATTTTGATTATCTTGTTCATCTAAACATCATATTGGACCACTAGTGGCGGATCCAGAAATATTACAGGGGGTGCTAAAAATAATTTCAAATTTACATTTGTTAGAGAATACTAGGAAAAATAATGTATTGGCTCATTAACTTGGCTCATGTAGGATTTTGTGTTTAGTCTCACATTGTTTGTATAGCTAGATCTTACTCTCCTCTCTCCTATATATTTGTACTCATACTTGTTTCTTGGTATTCAAGAAGTATATATAAGGTTTGGATCTTTCTCTACATGGTATCAGAGTCATACGGTCCGGCCTGTTCTTTTCTAACCGCCCGCTCCTCCTGCTAACCGGGTGGTTTGTTCTCCTGCTTAACTGCAGTATCTTCCGCGGCTTCCCGCGCGGTTAAGTTTTTTCTAGCCGCTCCTCTCTCTCTCTCTTTCACTTGTGGCTTCCACTTCTTCTTCTCCTCTCGCCCACCCCCCCCCCCCCCCTTATAAATTTCTCGGTCAGGTGGAGCCCTCTTCCTCTAACCGCGCGGTTTCTTCCCAGTTACCCGCTTTCTTTCTATCTGTCGCGGTCTCTCTGTCTACCCGCCTGCTCGCTCTCTCTCCTCTCTTCTCGTGTGACTTCTTCTCTTAGTCGCTGCGACTTCGTTTTTTCGCAGCGGCATCCCTATCCGCTGCCTGCACCGCATCTTGGTCGCGGCATCTCTCCTTGTCGCTGGTGTGCTCACCGTGACCGTGCGGTCTTCTTTGCTTAGTCGTTGCGGTTTTCCCCCCTGCGGCGTCTCTTCCCGCTGCGGTTTCCCCTTTCCTCCTCTCCCGTGGATCCACCTCCCATTTCTCTTCTTGTCGCACGACCTCTTCTCGGTCTTTCGCTGCGGCCTCCTCTCTTGCCGCGTGGTCTCCTTGTCGCACAGAATCTTATTGCTCTTGTCGCAAGGAGTTCTTTACCGCAGCGACCTGCCTCTGGCCTCAAGTTCTCTCCATGTCGCGCGGTCTCCGTCTTACCGCACGGAGTTCTTTCTTGTCGTGACCGATGCGGACTGTCTCGCAGACTGCTTCTACCGATCTAGTTGCGGTTTGCTTCTAACCGCACGGTCTAGTGCCTGTTCTCCACTTTTGGTCTTGGTGTGGTCTGCCTCTAACTGCCGCGACTTGTTTCTATCCGCTGCGAGCTCTCTTCTATCCGCTAGTTGTGGCCTTTCTTGCCGCTGGTGCGTTGTCACCGAGACCGCTGAAGACTGTTTCTTACTGATCTTATTGTGGTTTGCTTCTCACCGCACGGTCTGGTGCCTGTTCGTCATGTCTGATCTTGGCGTGGTCTGCCTTTAACTGTCGCGGCTTGTTTCTATCCCCTGTGGCCCCTCTTCTATCCGTTGGTCGTGGCCTTTCTTGTCGCTGGTGCGTTGTCACCGTGACCGCTGAAGGTTGTTTCTTATCGCGCTGGTCGTGGTCTTTCTTGTCGCTGGTGCGTTGTCACCGTGGCCGCTGCGGGCCGTTCCTTGCAAGATGTTCAGCTGTCCTTCGGACTCTATGGTGTCTATTTCCGCTGGTGGTACCTCCTGTCTTGCTCATAGCTCATCCTGGATTTTGAATTCTTGGGCCTCTCACCACATTACCTCGCAGAAACCACCATAATATTTGAACTCGGCGCATCCCAAGTTCATCATTGTTGCTAGTGGGGACACCATTCCCGTTTCTGGCGCGGTTGATATTCACCTTACTCCCTCCATTACTTTTCGCTCTGCCCTTCATGTTCTGGGCTCTCCTTTCAACCTTCTCTCTATTGGTCGACTCACTACTGATCTTGACTGTGATGTAATTTTTTCTTCCAACTTATGTGTTGTGCAGGATCGCAAGACGCAGACTGTCATCAGAAAAGGGCATCTGTCGAATGGTCTCTATATCCTTGACCCCTCTTCCCCAACGGTGTTGTCCTCTATTAGCTCTGTTGATTGGCATCGACGCCTTGATCACGCTCCTCTAAACATACTCCAAAAATCTCTCCCTGAAATATCCCTCCAAGAGTTCACGTGTGAGTCTTGTATCTATAGAAACATCATCGGTCTACGTTCTCACCACATACTACTCGGAGTCCTGCTCCCTTTGATCTAGTACACTCCGATATTTGGTGACCCTACAAAATTGCGAGTGTTTTTGGATATCGTTACTTTATCACATTTGTAAATGACTACTCTCGGGTGACCTGGCTGTATTTCCTTCGTGACCGCTCTGAATTACCTGGTGTATTCCATACTTTTTTCATTGAAACTCAGAATCAGTTTTCCACTACAATTAAAATCATCTGCACCGATAATGCCCGTGAATACACTAGTCATGCATTTGCACACCTATGTGCTAAGTTTGGGATCATCCATCAAACCTCTTGTGTCTATACCCCCAACAAAATGGCGTTGTTGAACGCAAGAATCGTCACCTACTTGAGGTCACCCGCTCTCTTATGATTCAAATGAATGTTCCCAAACAGTATTGGAATTTTGCGGTTTCTACCGCTTGCACTCTTATTAACCGTATGTCTTCCTCTATTCTCAATTTTGCGGTTCCCATCAATCTTTTTTTCCCCTCCAAACCTCCTTTCTCCATCACCCCTTGCGTGTTTGGCTGCGTGTGCTTTGTTCATCATCTTGGTCCGTCCACTGACAAACTTGCTCCACGTGCCACTAAATATATGTTTGTGGGTTACTCTCGGACTCAAAAGGGCTACGTTTGCTTCTCTCTCAAGGATCGCAAGGTTGTTACTTCTGCGGATGTCACTTTCCTCGAAGATCAGCCATATTACTCTCAACCAGCAGATTCTCTACTTCCGCCACCTCTTCCGCGGCCTGTTATCCCTCTGTTTATTCAAACCTTCCAACTCTTCTTCCCACGCCCATAACACCAAACCCCCCCCCCCTCCTTCCCACACCAATCCCACCCAAACCACATATCATCCGTGTGTATAATCGGCGTCCTTTGTCTACTACCCTACAGGAGATGCCTTCCTCTAATGATGTATTGCAACCTGCAGATCCGACAACAGGTTCCACTGCTCACCCGATGGCGAACTATGTTTCTTTACACCATCTCTCTCCGAAACTTCGACAAAGTGCTCTTTCTTTATCCTCTATTACCACTCCTAATTCTGTGCAGGAGGCTCTCCAACATCCCGGATGGCAGGAGCTATGGACGAGGAAATGTCTGCTCTTTGGGCAAACCACACTTGGGATCTGGTCCCGCTTCCTCCTGGACAAACTTGTGTGGGATGTAAGTGGGTGTTTGCCGTCAAACAGGGTTCGGATGGGACGGTTCACCGTTTGAAAGCTCGTCTAGTAGCTCGCGGTTTCACTCAACAACAAGGTCGGGATTATGATGAGACTTTTTCTCCAGTCGCTAAACTCAATACTGTTTGTGTGTTGATCTCCCTCGTTGTTCATCGTCACTGGCCATTGCACCAACTGAATGTCAAAAATGCTTTTCTTAATGGCGATTTACAAGAGACCGTTTATATGCAGCAACCTCCCGGGTTTGAGACCACGGGGGAGTCTCGTGTCTGTTGTCTGAAAAGTCTCTTTATGGTCTCAAACAGTCTCCTCGGGCATGGTTTGATAAATTCAGTAAGACCGTTAGTGATGTTGGGTTCACTCAGAGTTCGGCCGACTTCTCTCTGTCCACTCGACATCGTCCAACAGGCACATGGATTCTTTTGGTATATGTGGATGATATTCTTATTACAGGAGACGATCTTTCAGAAATACAGATGATCAAACAGCATCTGGCAACTGTGTTTCAAACAAAGGACCTGGGAAACCTTCAATATTTTCTTGGTCTCGAAGTGGCTCGGAGACCTGATGGGCTTGTGTTATCTCAGAGAAAGTATTGTCTTGACTTACTTCATAATGCGGGTTATTCTGGATGCAAGCCTGTTGACACTCTCATGGATATCAATCACAAGCTTTGTGCTCATACCTCGGACTCGGATGTACTCCTTCCGAATTAAGAGTATTATCGTCTTCTTGTGGGAAAGCTGATATATCTCACTGTTACTAGACCTGATATATCATTTGTTGTTGGAGTTGTCAGTCGATTCATGCATGAGCCACGTATCTCTCATCTTCGGGCAGTCGAGCGTATTTTTTGATACTTGAAGACTGCTCCTGGACAAGGACTTGTATACAAGCCTCTTCGTCTCCCTTATCTCTGATTGCATACTCTGATGCTGATTATGCTGGCTCGTTGGATGACCGTCGTTCCACAAGTGGATACTGCACTTACTTTGAAGGACATCTTACTACATGGCGCAGTAAGAAACAGTATGTGGTTGCTCGCTCATTTGCTGAGGCCGACTATCGATCGATGACAACAGTTGTATTTGAGCTCACATGGCATGAGGGTCTCCTTAATGATCTAGGAGTCAAGCTCTCCTCACCTGCCACTTTATTTTGCAACAGTCAAGCTGCTATACACATTGCCAAGAATCTGGTCTTCCATGAACGGACAAAACATATTGAAGTTGACTGTCATTTCATTCAGGAGAAGGTTTAGGGTCTATTTGGCTAAGTTGTTGCTGATGATAAGCTGCTGACAGAAAAAGTGTTGTTTTTTAAAAACAGAGTTTTGTTAAAAAACAGTTTGGGTAAAATGGAGTTTGCAGAGCACATCAAAATAGATTTATCTAATAATACACAAATATTAATATCCATTAACTGTGACCACAACCAACTGTCCAAAGTGTTTGTTTATACAATCTTCTAATTTTACATGACATGTATATGTTTCTTACAACTGATTGAGCATACTATCAAAATAGAGTTATGTAATGCTTACACATAGATGCAGATCTGAACAAAAAATTGGAAACATGCCTTCAATGTGCCGATCTGGAAGGAATCGAAAGATACAGACACATACCTGCAGTTACCGTGAACGGGAATGAAGTTGATCTGGAACAGAAGCGCACCGGGGAAGGAGCGACGGGAATGAAGTAGCGACGGGAATGAAGCAGCGATGTTGAATGAAGCAGATCTACTCGCCGGCGACGGCAATGAAGCAGAAAACGGGTCGTAGACTGCTCGCCGGCGACGGGAATGAAGCAGAAAATAGTTGGAGGACTCGTCGGCGATGGGAATGAGGAAGAACACACGTCGAACGCTCCCTGACGACGGGAATGAAGAAGAAAACAGGGGAGTAAAGTCGCGATCGAGGGCAAGGGGGGAGTCACGACGGGAGGAAGAAGAAGCGTTGGTTCGACTTGGGATCGGGATAACAGCGGCGCGGATGGACTGGTCGAAATAGTAGCTTTTTAAAATTAACCTAAAACCAGCTGTTGGAAGTAAACTGCGTTTTCCGGCTTTACCTAAACAAACACCGCTTATCTAAAAAAAGCGGTGCGGCCGGTAAGCGCCGGAGGGAAAAAGTCTTCCCAAACGGCACCTTAGTTGAAGAAGATAGAGTTAACACATGTTCCTGCTGCTCAGCAAGTTGCTAACATCCTCACCAAGGCCTTACCACGACATCTCTACTATCAGTTCTTGTCTAAGCTTAGTGCCTACGACTTGTACGCTCCAGCTTGTGGGGGCGTGTTAGAGAATACTAGGAAAAATAATGTATTGGCTCATTAACTTGGCCCAGGTAGGATTTTGTGTTTAGTCTCACATTGTTTGTATAGCTAGATCTTACTCTCCTCTCTCCTATATATTTGTACTCATACTTGTTTTTTGGTATGCAAGAAGTATATATAAGATTTGAATCTTTCTCTACAACATTCATTTGTCTAAAGTGAAAATTATAAGATATATGAAAACATTACAATTGTCCTCGACGAGTCCCCATTTTTTAAAAATGATCAATCACATCATCACAAACTTCTAAAAAAATCTCTTAATAAAAAAAAGGCAATCATTCAACATTTGATCACCAATACTATTTTGCAATCTGCTCTTTACATAAATTTATGGTTGAAAGTACTCCACATATGTTGGTGCAACTAAACATGCATCTTCCACTTATTTTATGTAAATTTTGTCTTCGTGCATTTTATATTTATTGTTCATGCACGATAATCGTGCTCTTGTATCCATGTTTGTTTCACGCATTTCATTTACACTCGTAATTGCAGCTTATTGGTATGGTCAGCTAATAAACCTTGAATAAAATGATCTGTCAAATTAGGTTTAGTATTAATTTGGCAAGCAATAAAAATTTTTTATTAAATATTAAAATGTCATCATAAAATTAAAAAAAAATTAAATAAAATATTGTATTTGATATGGATGCATAGCCCTAAGGGGCATCACTGTAATTTGATTGTATGTCTCTTATTATCAATCTTGGAGATATTGTGAGTGTTAGGCTCTCCTATGTGAGAGAGGCTCTTAGAACGAACCATTCCTCAAGAGTTTGGGTCGAGCTTGTCCTGACATTTGTATCCATCTTTTGTGTTCAATCTTACAATTTCAGTTCTTGATGGTGTGCAACAACCAATTGTCTGGCATGCCGCTCATTTAGGGTTTCGGCCGAAATCCTAATTGGACATGCATCCCATGTTCCAGCCCACCTCATCAGCTTCATCGTCGTCTATTCCATTACTAGATCCAACGATTCTGAGCCTTTTGCTACTCGTCTCCCATGGTATCTCTTTGCGATTTTGAGCCTTCCCCTGCTCATCTTCCCCAGCATCTTATGCGCCTTTTGCATGTTCCTCATGCCACTTTCCGCAAGTTGTTTCCCGCAGCATCTCTATTCCGATTCCGAGCCTTACATTGCTTGTCTATATACCGATTCTGAGTCGTCCACTGCTCATCTCGGCCTTGTTGTTCCCCTGCTTTTTGCGGTCCCGAGCCAGTGTACCACTCCGCCTCAATGTCGTGTATCCTCCTCCAGCTCTGTCCTCCTCTCCAGCGCTTCTTCCCCACACAAACCTCTTCCTCGCGTCCTCCAAACCCCGCCGGTTGTCCAGAAACCTCGACGCATTTCCGACACTCCAAAGTTGCCCACCAAAATCCCGATGACTTTCAGACATCCTTGGGCTCTTCCTCTGCATCCATCCGCCGACCCACACAATCCACAACAGTTCTGGTGCTTCTTGTCGTTGCACTGGCCTCTGTTCCACCCTCGTTCAGCTTTTCAGGCTACTTTATCCCTCTCGCACCTTCATTCCATGCCCCAAACCCGTTCAATGGTCCTCCACGCCGACGAAGACATCTCTGTCACTGCCTCCGTTGACATTCATCGCTTGGATCAACTCGAAGCACGACTTGAGGATTACACTCCCCTCCTTTGAGAGCTTGCGAGCACGGCGGTAAACCTCCCACTGGCCCCTCCATCACCACTAGCGCAACCCCCTCGACCTGTCCCGGACTACATGGGTTTCTCCACCCCGCTACGGGCATCCACCCGGCCCATCTCCGCCGAATCAATATACCAGTGTTCGACACATCCCCTCAATTGGATCGCCCACGTCGAACAGTTCATCAACTTTCAGTCCACCCCTGCCAACTAGAAATTTCACCTGACCACTATATATATGGAGGATTTGGCGCTTCATTGGGTGTGTTGGATGCTCTCATGATGAAGGAGGAAATCCTCTGTAACTCTGATAGTTACCAAGCGAGCAATGTCTATGAGCGCCTCAGCTCCGTGCGCCAATCCCACACCATGGCCACCTATATTTATGAGTTCGTCGAGATCGCTGCGCGCGTACCCAGATTATACCCCAACCATTATAAAGGGTACTTCCTTGGGGATCTGCAACCCCACCTTCGGGCGCTCCATTAGGTCCACAATCTGACTATTCCCCGCGCCAACGAGCAAACTTATTGCCTTGACGAGGAACTCTACACAAACCAGACATCTTTCTTATCCCGCCCACCCCACCAGCCGATGACATTGAAGTCGTTGCCGCCAAAATCTTTGCCGCCTATCCCTTGTTTGGATCACTTTGCCTCTGCATGGGCCCCCGCTGCTAGGCCCGCCACTGCCAGTTCCGCTGACACCGCCTCCACCGGCGCCTCGATGACCCCCACCGCTTATCTCACGAGTAACATCTCGAGCTTCGTCGCAAGGGTCTTTGCTTTTGCTGCCAGTAGCCATACTCGCTTACCCATATTTGCACTTTCAAAGAATTGTGCGTGTTGGTTGGATTTGAACATGATGGTCCTAACTTCAGAGACTTTGATCCTCTGACGCTCGCAGATGACCCCTACAGACCTCAATCTTGAGTACAAGGTTGTTTTTTGGGAGGGGAGTATTGATACGGATACAACCTCCTAGACAAGCGTCTCCCTCTGCTTATGTAGCTCTAAGGGGCATTATCATAATTTGTACGTCTCACTCCCCTATATAAGGGAATGGTAGTGTCTCTTATTATCTATCATGGAGATATTGTGAATGTAAGACTCCCCTAGTTGAGAGAGTCTCTCAGGGGGAAACAACCATCGATAGTTAGGGTCGAGTTTGTCTCAACATTTGTATCTTTATTTTGTGTTCAACCTTACAACTTAAGTTCTTAGTTCTTGATAGTTTGCAACTACCAATATCTTTAAATTTAGAAAATAAATAATGAAGAGAATATTGAGATCGATATAATGGGTATTCATTTTATATTATGGTAATGAATTTATTTGGTGATCCCTTCTTAAAGACTCAATCTAAAATAACTAAAAGTTTATTTCCTTTACAAACCCATTCCTCCCCACCTTGTTTCAGTAGCTTGGCAAATGAAGGAAGCAGGTCATTTGTCTTTGTTCCTTTCAGAAGTCAGCCTGATCTCTAGACACATACATGCCAGACCCCTCCAGCCGACGCTGAATCATTCCCAGAGCGCAACGCTTCCATCTACCGCTGCTACGATTGTCGGCGACCTACCCCCCTCCTGTTCATGGTCGTTCTTGACAAATCTTGCATCAGAACCGTTGTCCTAGCCTCAAGGATTCGACGGACTCCTTCGGCCTCCCCTGGGATTCATCGTTACCTCCACCAGTCGCGTCATGGGCCTCCCACGACTTCCTCTTTGCCACTCCCTGAAGGGATCAACAACTATTCGTCGGATCCTTCACCCCCGAGTCCCGACCACAAATGTGTTGAATTCCATCTTCGTCTTCCTTCTTTTGTCATCTATTGTCAACTGGATTGTGCCTTTCCCTTCATCCATACCCCTCCCTGCTTGGATTGATTCTGATGTCGCACTCGTCGCCCACAGGTATGCCTCTCGCCAATTTTCTTGCTCGCACCATGTTAGAAAAAAATTATGCTATGTTTATTTGATCATTATAATTTCAAAGCTTGCACAAACTATCGTTGTGTTTGATTGTTGTTAATTTAAAATTCTCGTGTTCTTCTCTTTCTTTTTACTCGTGTCTGGGGATTTTAAGTTCATGATACCAGTCGCTCAAATATTGGTTGCTTGAGAGCGACAAGCTAGGCCTAGGCTAATCAACTAATTTATTTACACATCGACACAAACGCGTGCTCACTTTAATTTGATCACTGATTTATTTATTAAAATTCAATATAAAACTCTTGAGTGTTAGTTTACATCACATGCAGTGGCCACTGAAGAATCAACACAAACTTCAAAGCTTATAGATTTGTTGGTAAGTAACATGTTTCCTAGTTTTAACAAACTTCGTAGGAAGATGACAAAGGTCCTTCAAAAAAAACTCTCATCGCTCCTCATATCAACAATGAAGTTGTCGAGTTAAAAATCAAAACTACACAACTTTAAACTTGAAAAATCATTAGGATAAACCTCCGCGAGCATTAGCTAATCTTGCATCTTGTTTTCCTCGTTGCATCTTGCTCATTCAAATAATAAGTCGATATACTTTTTCTCTTCTCGAATTATGTGAAATCAACTCCGCATCATGTAGAGACTCAATTACAATATCTTGAAATCGATGCGATGGTGAAGGGAACTATCTTCGGTCGAAGAAGGGGAAAACTTCTCTTTCTCACTTCCGTGGAAAAGTTTTTTTTTTTGAAATATGGATGCGATGAGACTAGGTTTCTTCCTGTGACCCTCCATTTTGAGATTTTATTCAGTTCTATATTAATTTAATTAATAACAATACTAATTTGATAAGTCAATCAAAACATTTGCAAGTAAATAAAGAAAATGTCATTACAATACAATAGTGCAAAGTAAATAAAGTTTTATTTGCTCCCTTGACCCTCTATCGGCCAATACGACAGAACTTCTCTAAAAACATTCATTATAGAGACTACCATACTTTGATTAGCCATTACTTGACTATTACCTCAAAGCACACCTAGAATACAAGAATGTAAAAGGAAATCGAGATGAAGCGAGCGAAACCTCTAGAGTCAAGGAGCTCTATTTGTTAATTTGTGTGAGGTAAAAGAACCGTAGAAGCTCTTCGTGAGAGTGTGGACCCTAGACAGCTAGAGAGAAAAAATTGTAATGGATTACTACACCCAACAATGCATCCAAAGTATGAACAAGAAAAAACTTCAAGTTTGAAATTATGGAATTAAATTTCTTACCTACGGATCTTCAATCAACAATAAAAAAACGCAAGGGATAGAAGGGAATTTATGTTGGATCTTAGATCAAGAGATCGGCAGAAGATGAAGAGATCGGCGGCTGTAAAAGAAGGGATTTTATGTTGGAAGTACGGGAGAATTAAGAACTGAAATCGGAAGTTGGAGCTACTGAGAAGAACTGGGATAGCTGTGAGCCAATGATGTTGATGCAGGAGCTGCGGTCGTGGCAGTTCAAGAGAAAATTTCTCGTAGGTAGGTTCATAGGCAGGTGCGACCAGTTTTCACCGATTGAAGTGAGTATCAAGCGCGGACCAGCGGTTGAATTTGCGGAAGATAAATCTGATTTTCGCCATATCGGGTGTTGCTGAATTCTCAAAAGACAGGGTTGTATAGTCATAGAGGAGAATAGCGCAAACTACTACTACAAACGAATATGAATTTGGTGTGCAAATAGCTCAAATCGGTGTAAGAATATAACAAACGGGTGTGAGAATGTCACAAATTGGTGTGCAAGTAGTGTAGATTGGTGTTCAAGTAGTGTAGATTGGTGTGCTTATGAACAAATCTCAAAAAAAAATGGGGGTCAGTGTCCCTAAAGCCCCCTTCTAGATCGACCCCTGTGGATCGATAGGTGATGAGGGAGTAGTTCGGTCCTTGCATTTGTTCTAGTGGAGGAGACGCGGATCTTCCTGAGGAGTCTTTGCTTTAGTGGAGGAAAGGCGTGAATCTTCTAAGGATACCGGGTATTTCAGTTTGTCAATTAACCATAAGATGGATTTAGGCTCCAAAGACATTTTAGGGGCAACTTTGTGGTGCGCTTCATCATTGCAAAGAAGTGCATGAGTTGATAGATGATGAGGCCAAAGTTTGGTCCGTATGTCATGAGGTCAAAGTTTGGTCCTTGCATTTGTTCTGGCAAAACAGAGACATGGTCCACGTTGATGACACAGATTTATTCAGTCTATCGATCGTCAATAAGATGGATGTGATCGTTTGTCTTTACTGTTATTTTCAAGAGGGAGGAATAATTTTGGGGAAGTACCAAATGAAAGTAGCAGACACACGACAACAAATTATTGTGTCTTTGAGTAGTAGATGATGATCTTCCAATCTTGGGACTATAAATCTCATGGATGGTGTCAAACTATTGGGTCTTGGTTAACATCTCGTGAGTTGATAGAGTGGGTCGCCTTGGCTGAAGACTTGTTCGGTGCACACACATTCGAAAATAGAGATTTGACATCATGGGGTTTTACCTTGTAAAACCCAAAAAAGATGGAAAACCATAGTGATTAACCCAATTTGAGAGAATTTCATCATAAATTAATTAGTTATAGCTGGCATGTTGAACATCAAGGAGACAAGGACATTACAATAAATACAAACGATGCATCATGAATATAATAAAAAATTTTGCGCATCGGTTTAGGGTAAAATTTTCCATACCTTGAGGAATGCACTACTTTGATGGTTGATAGAGTCTTTGCATAAGGTCAGCAGGAATGGCTAGGGAGAGACCTTGAGCAACAGTGGAGAAGATCTATATCTTATTGAGGCTACCAAAATTTATGTTGGAAACTAGGATTTGTTTCGATCAACAATAAGTCGAGGTGCCATGGTAGTCCAATGGACTTCGCGCAAAATTCAAAACCAATCAAGATTTCCGAGGGAATTTTAAGGACCTCCCCGAGATCCGAAATTTGTCAAGGTGACGAGAAGGCCCTATGAACTTCACATGAATCTAAAACCAACTAAAAATTCTTAGAGGGATTTTCGGGCTTCATCTACGTGTAGAATTTATCAAGGCATCAAGAAGTCCCTTTTGTCATCCCCAATATCAAAATCAGTCGAAATTCCCTGGGGGAATCTTAGGACTTCGTCCAGATCAAAAATTCTTAGAGACGCCCCATGAACTTAACTTATTATGATCCCAGTTACGATTTCCAGAAGACCTCCTCTGGCTCTAAGCTTCGGTTTGACGATATCCTTGTTGATTTGATCAAATATTCCCGATTTCAGTGCTTTTGTGTCATCAGATTCATATCAGAAAGGATGGATGCACTTGTTAAACTCTGATTCATTCTGAGCACTCAAAGAAAAATTAAATGCAACTAATGATACTTGAGAAAATTTATTTCTCAACCCCTCGGTTGTTGGAGAAAAACAGTGCATAATAAGATGATTGCAAAACAAACAAATATTATTTAAAAAAATCCAACAAAAATCAGCAGAACGGAAGAATTTCCAGCAATCAACAGATTGAAGGAGTAGGGAACAGAATTCAGCACCCACAAAAAACGGGCTAATTCATGAAAAATTTTGAGTCATGAGGGCTAAAAATCAATTCGAAATGCCCGCAAAAAAGTCAACTCACTGACATGGAAAGTATAGCTTATTGGACGGATCGAGCCGAAGGCGGCGGCGCTTCGGCAGAAGCGATCTCGTTACCGAAGAGACCGAGACGCCGCCGGTGCTTTGCTGCGCTCTGGACCCGACGGATCCGCTCGTCGGGTCGACTTGACCGCCTGTAAGATGGTGCTGATGATGGGTCAACGACGACGAGTTCGCCGAAGAGAACCCGCCGCCGCCGCCGCCGCCGCGACCAGCAGAAGGTCGCTTCTGCCTGAAAGGATTCTGGAATAAACCCCAGAGCTTTTTCTCCGGCGTCCCCAAAGTGTCATCGGCGACTGACATCTCAATCGCTTCCTCTTCTGCTCAAGATTGTCGCGAATCACTGCCGAGAGCTGAACGATGTATGGTCCGTATGGAGACTACTCTATCGCGACAGCGACTTGAGGTTGTATCAGAGTGGCTAATCTGCTCCAGAGAGAGAGCTGGGAAGAAGAAGAAAATCTAACTTGGGATGCGATGCTAGCGGGACGACGGTACGGGGCGAGCGGCGGCGAGAGGAGGCGGAGCGGATTTCAGAAGATGATGCGGAGTTAAGTGGGTTTCACGTCCGGGAGGGCGAGTATATTAGTTTTTTTTTTGCTGAATTTTCGGATTGTCACTCGCTCACTCCCAAAACTTCTTTAAATTTTAGAGCCTATAATTGATTTATTTTTATGATATTACTCTTCAAGTGAAATTAAATTAGGCTTTAAATTAATCTATTTTATGAAATAGATATCAAAAAAAATTATGAAAATATCATTCATGTTTTTTTTAATCGGACCAAAATAACATTAATTTAATGAAAAGTTGACAAGAAAGTTGAGTAGAACCTTCGAGCCGAATCCTCCCTTCTTTTACCTACAAGTTGAACGCGGTAGTCTTCGGTCATTCTGAGATTGAAAAATTTTATTTGCGGTACTCTGATGGAAGAATTGTGATGGCCCTTTTTTTAGTTCAAAAATATAATTGAAAATACGTTGTATTGTAAAAATGAATTTTTAGTTCAAAAATGGACTGGATTTTCATTGATTGTAAAAATGGACTGGATTTTAGTTCAAAAAATGGACTGGATTTTTTGTTCAAAAATGAGACATTTTACAGTTGTATTTTCACCCCAAAATATAAACATATGGGTACTTAAAATGAGCGTAAAAATATATAGATCAAAATTTTATGACTTTTTTTATGAAAAATAAAAATCATAGAAGAATTTTGTATTCAGTTATACAAAAAAAAATTCCTCCACGATTCTCTCATCCGGTGCCGCACATAAAATTTCCGATTCTGAGAAAATGATCTTTTTGATCAACATCCCATGGAGATTGATTCATTCCCATATGAGACAAGAAATCAGACTTGCAAACTTCACCCAAGGTGATGGAGAGCGAGCTAATGGCTAATGAGAGATGGACTTGACTTCGCTGCGCTCGCCTTACAAATAAAGCTCACGAATTTTTTGACTTGCAAACTTCACCCAAGGTGGTTAAGGATTTCATTTCAACTCTGCTCGCCTTTCTTTTTCAAAGCAGTCAAAATGAAAATCCTTAGAACTCAGAGAAGAAATACGATGAGTAGTCAGGCTCCATTTGGCACGGTGGTGGCGGTCGTAAACGAATGGGTTAAACCGTCATTTGTTAAGGATCTCCTAACAAACATCATCCGTTTGAACATAAAAGTAAATGAAGTTCTTTAGTTGGGCGTTAATGAATGACAATTTAACCCTCGTGCTCATGGATCTCACTTCCGTGCCAAATGGAGTCCCAAGCCTCCGTTTGGGGGACTTATTTTCACCGGACAACCGGTTTCGATCGCATGAACCGGGTCTTAATACCTTAATTAAAGTCTGATTCGTGCGGTTGAAATCGCTTGACCGGTGAAAATAAGTACCCCCAAACGGAACCTAAATCACGAAGCAAATTCACTGACATGAACATCCTCAGTTCAATCCATGTGATGAACCGAACAAGACTTCTTTCCTGATCAATTGTGTTTTTCTGTGCGGAACCTTCTTCTTCCTTACTCAGCGTTGATCTGCACGAAGGAATTTCACCGTGGGAGTCCCCTTTCTGCTCGTCAAATACTCGGTGTGAAGGAATTTTGGACCAGTTGTTGTTTTTTCTGCACGCACACGACCAGCCCGCGCAGGCACGTGCGGTCTGCACGCGCACGGCCTGCGCAGGCACGCGCCCCGCCTGCGCACGTACATGCCCAACACGTGTTCAGCCTCCCGCGACCAGCGCGCGCGGACAGCCCGTGCCGGTACGCTAGACCTGTACGCGCCTCGTCTGTGCACGCATAAGCAAAGACTGTGCGCGGCCGGCCCACGCGCGTTCACCCCGCGCGCGCTCCCCCCGCACGCACACGGCCAGCCTGTGAAGGCACGTGCGTCCTGCGCGCGCACGGCCTGCGCGTGCACAGCATGCCCATCCTGCACACGCACGAGCACGCAAACGTGCGCGCGTGACCGCTCCCCGCGCGCGTGCACCGCTACCGGCCCCCGGACGCGCGCGTCCGCACCCCACGCGCACCACTACCGGCCCTCGTGCGCACGCGGCCGCTCCCCGCACATTGCACAGCACCCGCCGCGTGCTCCACCGTTGGCCCCCACCGCCACTGCCATCGCTACCAGGTGCAACTGCCATCGGGTGCCCTGCCCAGGCCACCCGCACCGTTGGGGGGCACCTTCGTCACTTCGATAATTTTGTTGATCCAGGTGATCGAAACGGAGCGACACTATTCGCCAACACAAATTCCACCCCGACGCAATTACTGACGTATCCCTCCAGAAAACTATAAATAGGTCCTCAGGTCTTCATTTGAAGACAAGCAACTCAAAAAGCTAGAAAGAGCTCTGAGGTTTTTCAGCGAATTTGTGGACTTAAGTCGATCGTCCACTCAGGAATTCGCTCTACCTTCTAGCGCAAAGGTTCCATCAAACTTCCATAGCACGACGTTCATCTCCGCGAGAACCCTCCACCAAGGCTCTGCTTTAGCAGGAGCGCTACCATCGAGGTTCCGTGGACTTAGAGAGTTCTCCCAGCCGAAACGCTTTCGCCGATGTTGCGTGAACTTAGTTATTTTTCTGGTCGGAGCGCTTTCATCAATGCTCCGGGAACTTAGTCTTTTTTCATCTTTCTCACAGTTTGTACTTGTAACAAAGAGGTGACATGTCACCCTCAGAGGAGTCATCCCAAATTCTTGTAATCTCTAAGAAAATAGTAGATTTTGATTTGGCACGGATCTAGCAACGTGGTTTTTCACCCTTTCCGGATTTTCCACGTCAAAAAAAGTCATTTGTCATTTGCTGCTGCTTTTCTTTGACTGTTTGCGCTCCCAGTCCGTCTCTGAGCTAATGCAATCTGATTATCCAGACCGGAAAAAAATCGGGTGACCCGCAACAATTTGGCGTTGACTGTGAGAAAGTGTTCCTAAACTCTACAATAACACCATGAAAACAACGCTTCCATCGCACAAGCACGCTCGACCAACAGCAATGACAAAGAAAAGTGCACAAACTGTTAGTGACGTGGCACTAGAGGAGCACACCAATCCAGCCCCGACTAACTTACCCGCAGGCAACGCCTCACTTTAGGGAGGATCTACTGTCACCACATCCCAAACATCAGGGGAAGAATGTTGGTGTAACGCCCTCATTCGTCACATGGAATATAACAGAGGGTCCGGCCGGGGCCCCACGCCATATTTCACAGACAGACGAGAGAGTCACTTGAGAGTATCAAAAACCTTTATACACGCATCCTAACTCAGAGCATTCTAGCGGAAGATTTTAAGTTATAGAACTCATATCAATGAATGTCCACACTATATAAATATCACATTTATATATAACACCAGGAATGTTTGCACGAGTACACCGCACACGGCCTTAAGGCCTTACAAGTTACTCTTTACAACACATATAATTTCATACATCGGCACGCAGGCCGACCACACATGAAATCCAACACTTCACACAGCCTTCAAGGGCCTACCAGCAGCATGGGCTTCTGCCCGCTCAATCCAATCAGCCCGCAACACCTGCATATGGATGTCCACCCCATGGGTGATAAACAAAGCAACGGTCAGCATTCAGCTGACCAATTATAACGACCCCACCCCTTACCCGGGGCAGTGGTTCCTTCCCTGCATGTATAGCAATCACAATATATATAGCACACACAACATCACAAACGCCGGCCTCAATGCCAGGCGCTCCGTGCACTCAGGGCACATTTATGGTTTGTACTTGGTAGGCGGGCATAAGCCTCCAAACCCCTGTTGAAGACCTCACGCACCCGTCTCACTCAGAGGTACGCACCACACCAAAACCCATGAGCACTACCAGTCGACCTACCCACGTAGTGTAACAAGCCTAGGGAATTCGCCCTGCTGCTTTGCTACCAATCGACCGCTCATCCAATCTTAACATCGCCACTTGGTGGAATGGGCATAAGCCTCCAAACCCCTGTTGAAGACCTCACGCGCCCACCCATTCAGAGGTGTCCGCACTCCATCAACCAGCTCTTAGCAAACATACAACCAAAGGAGCTATGCAAAGCATCCTGCACACCAAGTACATCGTCCTCACCATCTCCGCAGGCTAAACGATGAATACACGGAGTCTTCTCCGGTTCGCAATAAACATCACCAATCCCGACATACGTCTGGATGGGCTTCACACAGCATGACTATGCCGTACTACATACTTCCGGCTCTAGATGCAGACTCAACTGCTGGAATCACTTACGCAGTTCCATCTCTTGATGGAGGATCCCATGCACATGCAAAACAAAGGGCTTCACCTGCCCAAGGAAGAAAGATCGTTACCCTTGACGATCGCTTCGGCGCCATGGAAGAACTAGCCGGATGGAAATCACCGCAGCGGCCTTGCCTCCGCAACGCTGAACTCGGCTCTTAATTCGGATCGACGAAGCTCCACCGGCGGCCGGAAAGCTCCTCCTCCTCCTCCTCCAAGCTCTCCTCTCTTAAAGGCTAAGTGAGAATGAGAGTTTATCTCAATCCACGGACTTATAGCAGCTGGAAAGGCTTTGGACCACAAGATCCAAATAGAGGGAAACGAACGGCCGAGATCTGCTCTGAAAAACATTTCAACAGGCCTGACACGCCCTGTGACACGCCCGTGTCACAGGCCGTGTTCCCCAGTCGGTTAGCAACCGACTCGAAAGATACCAGAACACAGGTTTGACACGCCCGTGTCAAACCTGACACGGCCGTGTTCAAGGCCGTGTTCACGGTCGTGTTCAAGGCCGTGTACCATTCTGACTCAAACAGGCCATTTTCCGATTTTATTGAGTGACACGCCCTGGGACACGCCCGTGTCCCAGGCCGTGTCGCCGCTTGACGACCGCTGACCGTCTAATTGACACCGCGACACGCCCAGAACGGACACGTGTCGGACACGCCCTGGGACACGCCCGTGTCCCAGGCCGTGTCGACCGACACGCCGCCCGACCTTGCCGCCTGCAAGTCACTGGCCACCCAACACAACACCTGGCTGGACACGCCCTGGGACACGCCCGTGTCGAAGGTCGTGTCCCAGGCTCGACGATCGTCGACTATCAATCGTCGACTAACCTGAACACGCCCTGGGACACGCCCGTGTCCCAGGCCGTGTACCCCCGACACGCCCTGGGACACGCCCGTGTCCCAGGCCGTGTCTAACAGCCTCCAACCCAAAACTGTTTACAAACATATTTTGAGATTTCTGGGGTGTTACAGTTGGCTCCTGATAAGGGAGCGCCAAACAAAGGCACTCACATTGCTGGGAAACTTAAGGGTACGTCGTGCTCCCAACGCGGATATAGCATCATGTGATCAACCACCGAAGATCCTGAGTCAAACAATGCTTGAAGATATTGCTTGCTCCGAGAATCTCATCACAGACAAATCGTCCAAAGCTGCCAGCTTCACATACCCCGTAATCCCACATGAACTTCTCGGGCATGCGCATGAAATCTTTCATGCGACAAAATAAGTTGTTGCTCTGACCGATAGAGGACTCACTCACGAAGAAGTGAGACGCATGATCAAGGAGACTTATGGGCATGGAGGGCAACGTGACACGAAAGGGAAACGTCCCGTTCACCACATCTCCCCTTTATCTCCACAGGACCTGACTCATCTAGTTCCCCCCGGAATGAAGACCCCTGACTTTGAGACATTTGATGGGTCCGGCGACCCTCTGGAGCACGCTAGATACTTTGTAGATATCATGTGCATCTACAATGCCCCATACCCGCTCTTGTGCAAAGTGTTCCCGATAATACTTAAAGGAGAAGCTCGCACCTGGTTCCGCTCTCTGAAAGAGGGAAAAATCAAGAACTTCGCGAAGCTAACTCAACTTACCCCAAGGTCCCGGGGGAAATGATAAGCGTCAAGACAATCCACGTTAGGACACTGGATCTCGTCCGCATCCGGACTACACTCCCTTTAACGCAACCTGAACCAACGTGCTCCTTACTATCCAAGACAACGATGAGCTTCGCAAGCCCAAGCTGCTCGCGCCAAATAGAGGAAACTAGTAGCAATATTGCGACTTCCATTGTGAATGCGACCACATGACGGAGGGCTATAACCGGGTGAAGGACGAGATTAAGCACCTCATCTAGCAAGGTCTCCTTGAAAGCTTTATGCAAGACTCCTCCCTAAGAAAGACGGCACCTCAGAACGATAATCCAGCTAAAGGTCGCGCCACGGCCTAACACAGATAATTCAAAGACTACGAGCGGGGGGGGGCCTCCCCTTGAGTAGCGCGTACAATGTCTGTGTCTCAACTTTATGTGTTTCCTTTAACATAATAAGCTGTTAGATGGAACTTGCGAGCACGCTTATGTATCTTTTTTTTATATAATATTTTAACTGCTTTTTGACTTCCGTCGGCCGCACAAGACCCTTCAAAGCATAATCCCGAGGAGAACACCACAAGCTCTGGTGTTGAATCTAAGTGACAAGAAATATGGACCATCTATGAGACAGAGCATCCTGAGCCCACGTTGTCAGACGTTTCGCCCCCGCATTGCAGGGCATCCCGCTCCCATGCTGTCGGGCATTTGCCCCCTATGTTATAAAGCATCTCGCTCCCACGTTGTCGGACATTTCTCCTTCGCGTTGCTGGATATCTCGCTGCCACACTATCGGGCGTTTTGCCCCCCCCCCCGTGTT
Source organism: Platanthera zijinensis (assembly GCA_039513925.1). Classification (NCBI taxonomy): domain Eukaryota; kingdom Viridiplantae; phylum Streptophyta; class Magnoliopsida; order Asparagales; family Orchidaceae; genus Platanthera; species Platanthera zijinensis. The sequence goes on from CM077096.1 coordinate 22,118,246, forward strand.
ACAGGGCATCTCGTTCCCACGCTGACAGGCGTTTCTCCTTTGCGTTGTATGGTATCTCGCTCCCACGCTACTAGGCATTTTTCCCCCGTATTGCAGGGCATCTCGCTCCCATGCTACTGGGCGTTTTGCCCCCACATTGTAGGGCATCCCGCTCCTACACTTTCGAGCATCTCGCTCCCATGCTATAGGGCCTTTAGCCCCTACATTGCAAGGCATCTCGATAAGACGGATCCCTTAAAGGAAAGATCGGTGAAAGATCTTATACACCTTCTAGGCGAGATGAACGATAGCCCTTCTGCACCTTTCAGGCAAGATGGACGCAAGTGCATCTGCACCTACACCTAGACGAATCCTGGTTCTCCTCAGTCGCGAATGAACAAAGGTTCTTCGCTACCTCTACCCGAGAGGACCCCGGTCCTCCAGAGGCACGAACGAACAAAAAGGTCATTCATCACCTCTATCCGGACAGACCCAAGTCCTTCTAAAGTGTGATCGAACAAAGGTTTTTCGCCACCTCCATCCAGACAAACCTTGGTTCTCCCAAGGCACGAATGAACCAAGGTTCTTCATGACCTCCACTCAAACAGACTCGGGTCCTTCCAAAGAACGATCGAACAAAGATTCTTTGTCGTTTATACTCAAATAGACTTAGGTCCCCCTAAAAGCATGATCGAACTAAGGTTCTTCTCCACGTCCACTTGGATGGACCTCGGTCCTCCTGAGACACAAGCGAACAAGTACTCCTTGTCACTAACTCTTAAGCAGACTCAGCTCCTCCCAAGAAGCAAGAAGACAAATATCTCCCACTAGCGACCTGCTCAAAATGTCAATGCTCAAGTTATGCACTACTCCGTCAAAAGTGTACGCGCACCAAAACACAACCATAACATAAAAGGTCCAAAGAAGAGGGCATCCATTCAAACAAAACCGGCCACACATGCTACATCATCATACACGAGATAGTGCAAACACGCACCCACAAAATGGAGCAAAAACAAAGCAAAATAGACAAAAAAAGGCACAATGGGATCATCCCTCAATATCAACATCAGTGTTGTCATCTGAGGCATCCTCTACGCCCACGTCATTGCGCTCCGATAAACTCCGAGCAGCCAAAACCCCTTGCCAACGCTTAAGAGGTACGCGACATCGTGCTCATCCTCCATAAGCGAGTCAATCGCAATCACAATCATCCTAGAGCGGACTTCCTTTGCGATACAGGATCTCTCCATCTCAAAGTCATGAGACCACTTGTACTCAGCCACCACGGACGCTAGCACAACCTCGACGGACGCTCAGTCGAGCATTCTCTTTCTTCAGCTGCTCCACGTCCCTCCAGACGAACTTAGGTCCTCCTAACACGTAACAAACAAAGTTTCTTCACCACTATCACACGGACGGACTCCGGTCCTCCTCAAAACGAGCAAAGTCTCCTCACCAGATCCCAGGTCCTCTTAAAGCGCGCACGAACCAAGGTTTGACGCCGCCTCCCGGAACAAGCAGACCTCCGAGTCCATCCGCACCGCCAAGACAAGGGGCAAGTGTCCTCCCTCATCACGCTGAAGCAACAAGCTCTCGCCACTAACGCTCGACGACAATTGCTAGCGATAGCGCATGACGAAATAGGAATGTAAGAGCACCGGATACTCCTAGATCGTTGCAACGCTTGTCACAACACTTAGTCACCGCAATGTGGGCAACAACAAGTAATGATCTGGCGACTTTCGGGATCCCTTCTTAATAACGACAATAGGATCTTCACCACATAAGGCCGATACTCCAGGGGAGTCGCGAGCTTAACACGTCATGCAAAAATTTGCGTGGCAAGGCAAAGGAAGTGACGAAGGCAATACACGAGCCAGCAATACCAAACATGGGTTCGTCATGGATGCAGTCAAGTGTTCCCCCGTCGCCAACACCATCTTTCAAGACAACACCTGCTTGGAGGATGGAACACCCCCGCATCCTTCGCACTGCGCGAAGCCCCTCACTAAGTGCAAAGCATAGCTTAACAACGTGCACGCCCCGCCGCAATAAACCTACCTTCGTCTCAAGGCACGCTCAGCCATCCGGCACCCCTCCACTCCAAGGCCCTAGGACTCCCTGTATTCTACAAATGTGAAAGCCCGCATCTTTGCAACATCCTGAGGCACAGACACCATCAATGACCTCCGTCCTCAGAAGCTCCATCCCAACTTCGGACAGGAACGAACACTAGATCATTCTATGATGCAACACAGAAAGGACATCATGGCCTTCCACATCTTCCAATAACAACAAGGACCTGTTGGTTCCTCCACGACATCGAGACAAGGGGGCAAGATATCCCTCCACGTCGTGTCCGAGAAACCACCACCAGTGCTAACGGCCCGCGACAACCACACCGGCTAGTGCGTAACACCATACTCGCGCATTCATACGAGGAGAAATGTGAAAATTGGTGTGTTTCCGCACCAGCGCAACACACAAAGTGCAATATAAGAGGATGTTCCAGTAACATGTCATAAGCATTGTACAACAAGCACGACAAGCAGGAGCGATGTACCAGAGGTCAACCCCAAGGCATGACAGTTAAGCTTAGAAATATTCATACTCGTCACTTTGCGGTCCATGACACTCAAAAATTTTGAGGCATTTGATGGGGTTCCCCATGAAATTTCTGAGCCCGGACCGCCGGGGGGGGGGGGGGTGGGGTGACACCTTCGTCATTTCGATAATTTTGGTGCTCCAGGTGATCGAAACGGAGCGACGTCATTCGCTAGCAGAAATTCCGCCCCGGCACAATTACCGACGTATCCCTCCACAAAATTATAAATATGCCCCTAGACCTTATTTGAATACAAGCAACTTCATATGCTAGAAAGAGCTCTGGGGTTTTCCGGCGAGGTCATGGACTTATGCCGATCCTCCGCTCAGAAATTCGCTCCACTTCCCTTCCAGCGCAAATGTTCCATCAAACTTCCAAGGCACGACGTTCGCCTTCACGAGAGTGCTCCCACAAGGCTCCGCTTCAGCAGGAGCGCTACCATCCGAGGCTCTGCGGACTTAGAGATTTCTCTCAGCCGGAATGCTTCCGCCGAGGTTCCATAGACTTAGCCATTTTCCTGACTGGAGCACTTCCATCAATGCTCCGATGACTTAGTTTCTTTTCATCCTTTTCACAGTTTGTACTTGTAACAGAGAGGTGACATGTCACCCTTCGAGAAGTCATCCCAAACTCTTGTAATCTCCAAGTAAGTAGTGGATTTTGGCTCGACACAGATCTGGCCACGCGATTTTTCACCTTTTCCTGATTTTTCACGTCAGAAAAAGTCTTTTGTCATTTGCTGTTGTTTTTCTTTGACTGTTTACACGTTCAGTCCAACTCTGAGCTAAGGCGGTCCAATTCTCTGTCCCGGGGAACAACTGAGTAATCCTCAACAAATGTTTTTTTTTTCATTAAACTAACATTTAATAGGCTACATATATGTTTGCCTATGGGGCTACCTTAAGCTTATTACGAGAGAAAATATTTTAGTTGTTAATCACATTTTTTATCTATGGTGTAATTTGATCGACGAATCAATCTAGTCCGTTCACTCTAATAATCAACGATCATCGTTCATTCGCTGCCGTTTGATTCAATATCTTGCGAAATTAGGTTTCAAGAAAAAAAACTTCGCACGTCTCATGATTGACGCTTCCTCAGGCGGCGAAGCTGCCGACGGCCTGCCCAGCCATTGGCGAACTCGCCAGTCCCCGACGAACCCGCCCGTAGTAGTCCGGCAGCGCTCCGGCAAGGCCACCGCTACGCCTGAGCGCCGCCAGACTACCCCTAGCAGTTCGCTGGGGTCCGACAAGTCATCCGGTTGGTTCCTAGCAGGCCGGCGGCGTCGACCCCGGCCGCAACCCCATGTAAGTTTTTTTTTAACAAAATATTTAAAATATATAATAAATTTAAATAATTGAAAATAAAAATAAAAACAAATAAATAGTATAATAAATAAACATAAAAATACATAAATATCCCGCCCGCCATTTGTGTCCGGAGCCCACCAGTGGCATCTTCAAGGAGCCCACCAGTGGCGTCCGGAGCCTGCCGAGGGAGCCCAGAGCCTGTCGGGGGGCGCCCAAAGCAAGCAGCGGCTCACAGAGCCCGCCGGGGCTGTCGTGCGGGGAATGGGGCCCCGCGTGCACAATCACTTGTTTTAACTATAAGAAAATTGGCTTTCATTGACAAAAAAATTGTTTTCTAAATATTGTGAATTTGCCACTAAAGATATTCAGTGATCAAATTCATCTGTCACAAGATGATTGCAAATGCCCCGTCGGGCATTCACGGGATGAATATGATAACGAAGAGTAAGAAGAAGATTCCACAACATAGCAGTGGAAGGAGGTGCTCGTCCATGCTACGGCCGTGTAAGGAGGTTGTCGTTCATGGCAAATCAATAGGAGTGAATATTGCATACTTTTAGAATACCTTGCGCTGCACGAGTGGTAAGAGGGGTCATGCATTCGATTTTTTTTTCGTGTATCAGACGCTAACAAGCTGCGTGTGGCAGATGTAGGCTCCGTTTGGGGGGACTTATTTTCACCGGTCAAGCGGTTACGACCGCATGAATCAAATCATAATTAAGATCTGATTCATGCGGTCGTAACCGCATGGTCGTAACCATTTGACCGGTGAAAATAAGTCCCCCCAAACGGAGCCGTAATCGCAACTGTCAGATTGGCTGTTTTGTTTTTCTTATAGGCACTTTTTACAGGTTATTCGATCATCAACCAGGTGGACCCGATGGACGCCGCACATAACTCTATGTGCACACATGCACTGAAAACGCTCTCAATGTTTTCGGAGTGGGTTGCAGTGATATGTATATGGCAAGGGATGTAGGTTTTGAGTGAATAAATTTTTTTTAAAATGAATGAGTGTTGCGGACTAACTCGATGCCCCGGTCGGACCGGATAATCTTGGACCGCCTTAGCTCGCGGGGCGGTCGAGCGCGCACACAGTCAGTTGGAAAAGGGGGAGTGAACACAGGGAGTTTTAGCGTGGAAAACCCTTCAACCGGGTGAAAAACCACGTGACCGGGTCGGTGCCGGTCAAAATCCACTAGATCGCTGGAGGTTACAAAATGTTTGGGGGAATCGGGGCGACAGGCCGCTCCCGTTACAATCTTGGAGAGAGAGAGAGAGTATGCGGCCGTTGGTGGGCAACAGACTGCCTCGCCAACGGGACTTGGATGGTGGAATGCGCGGAATGCTTCAGGCACGTGCGTTCATAGGCGGTGTGTATTCTAGGGTTGCCGCTGCTTCCCCTACTCGTCTTCCTCAGTTCTTGGGGTGCTTCCTTTGCGATTGAGCACTGGTGGGGTGCCAATAGCCGATGGCAGGTTCTGACGGTCTACGACGAGTGCTGATAGCCGTTGGCGGGTGCTGATGGCCGTTGGGGGGCCACTGGAGGTTGTCGGCGACTGGCGGTGGTTGGCGGCGAGAGGCGGCCACTGGTTGCTGGCGGTGAGGGGTGGCCGCCGGCGAGGAAGACGGGAGAGCTCCCACCTGAGGAAGAAGAAGAAGAAGGAGAAGTCGGAGGAAAAGTTGAGAAATGAAGAGCTCCTGGGGTCCTTTTATAGGCTCCAAGAGGAGATCATGGTGGGCCCCACCACTAACGTAGTGGGTTAGTGGGTGGTTGCCCCTTGATCGGACGGTCGTGGTAGCGCGGCGTGATCGGATGGTGGAGGTTCGGGCGGCGAGCCACCGACTGGCGATGGAGGTGGCCGGTGATGGCCGGCGGAGGCGCCCGGGAGGCGGCGGCCGGGCGGCGGCGGCCGGGCGGCGGCGGCCGGGCGGCCGGACGGCGGCGGCCGGACGGCCGGGCGGCGGCGGCCGGGCGGCCGGGCGGCGGCGGTCGGGCGACCGGGCGGTGGCGGCGGCGGCCGGGCGGCGGCGGTCGGCGGCGGTTGGTTACGACGGCGGTGTTCTCTCTCTCCCCTCTTTCCCCTTTTTGTGGATCTTATTTTCGGTGGGAGAGAAAGAGGGGAGAATTGGATGGAGGAGATGAAGATGAGAGAAAGTGGGCTCTCTACTTCTCCCATCATGAAGGGAATCATGAGGTTGACTAGTCAACCCCATGATTTCATTTTTGGGATTGCTATGTGCACCCCTAAAACTATAAAATGGATCCAATTCCTATCAATGAGTAAATTCCATTTTTTTGGGATGTAAAGTTTTAAATTTCATCAAAAATAATTGATGATTTAATTATTTTTTGTGACTAAATAATTGTTTTATGCTAAGGTTTTTTTGTCGCTAAATTGAATTATTATTGAACGGAAAAATTTTGTGACTAAATAATAATTTTTAGCAGCGTGAAATTATTTTTTGTTACTAATTTTTTTTTAATTGATCAAATATTTATTCCAGTCACAAATTAATTGAAAATCATCAGTTAATAACCAACTTATAATTTCAGAAAAAAAATTGACGAAATTAATTTGTCACAAATATTTTGTTGATAAAAGTCAATTTTCTTGTAGTGATTTCCTAATTTCATTAAACTAGAGCGCATCAATTTGCAGACCTAAATTCGATATTTGCACACTCATGTTTTTAAAATTTACTGAATTTATAACCTAAAAAAAACAATTTAATTGCAGCCCCCAGCGCCCAGCCCTAATTTTGCGATTTCCCCCCTACACGCCCTAACGGAACTCCTTGCCTCCGCATGTAGTGCTCGAAAATGCCGCCGGAGTCACTCCAAAGCCTCCTTGCTGACTCTTGGAGCACTTTTCGCCGCCGTGTCTAGAGTACTCTTTGCCGCCGCCAGGATGAGTTTGAAGAAAAATCTGCAGGCGGCCTCGCTGAGAAGTGGGAGGAGGATAACAAAGACGACCATAGTAAGCAGAGCAGAGAATTAACATGTGGTGGAAGAGGAAAAAGCTGTCATGGCTGGAATACTCTGTTTTCTTAAGGACTGTTGGTATCTATAGAAGGACAAAATATTAGCGGATCGAAGTAAATGAGAAAGATATCAAAAAATTTCATTCCAATTTTAATGGGGGATTTCGTATTCATTATGATTTGGGCGATTTGTATCCAATTTGAGCAATATGTTTCCCTCTTAAGTCTAAACGGATTATTGATTCTTCAAATTTTAATTCAAAAAATTGAAATTTAAGACATTTTAAGAGTAGAGTTATCGTCAAGAAGATTGAATTTTTCTTGTTTAATGTAGGGTTGCATCATGTTTCTATTCATAGTAGGGATCTCCTCTTTTGAAATGCTATCTAAACTAGAAGTAATTGCCATTAATAAATGATGGGATCAGTATTATAGTGGAGTAACTGGAGTTGAATGATAAAATATAGTTTTTGTCACTTTGATTTTGTTTGAATGATAAAATTTAGTTTTTATTCGAACGATATCTGTGTAGTTTTGAGTATATTTCATTTTATATATTTGTAGAGAAAAAAAGACAGAGAATCAAATTTAAGTTTTTTTAAAAAAGTGTTGCAAATATTCGCTGGGACTGCAAATATTCATTTGGGGGTTGCAAATATCCAAGGGCTGTAAATATCGATTATAGGCCTGCAAATATCAGCCCTTAAACTATTATAATGCAACCATTATATATATATATAAGTACTTAAGTATATTGATTTTGGGCGCTGCTATTCGCACCGCAGTTTTGGCTATTCGCACCGCATTTTTTTCCTAATTTTCAGTGGTTTTAGAAAATACGTCTTGTACATGCATTTTTAGGAAAAGTGGTCAACACGAAAGTTGTAGATCTCGTGGAGATCTACAACTATCGTGTTGAACAATTTTTCTAAAAATTTATGTACAAGGCGTATTTTGGAAATACGCTCAATTTTTTCGCCTTTTGGAAATACGCCTTGTACATGCATTTTTAGGAAAAGTGTTCAACACAAAGTTATAGATCTCGTCGAGATCTACAACTTTCTTGTTGAACACTTTTCCTAAAAATGCATGTACAATACGTATTTCTAAAAGACACGAAAAATTAGGAGAAAGTGCGGTGCGAATAGCCAAAACTGCGGTGCGGATAGCAACGCCCTTGATTTTTTATCCGGAAGCAATTACCAGCGCGTTTCTCAAAGAAAACTATAAAAATTCCTATAGACTTTCATTTGAAGACAAGCAACCAGAGAGACTAGCTAGAGAGCTCTGAGGTTTTCTAGCGGGGATGCAAGACTTAGATCATTATATTGCTCAAAATTCACTTTGCTTGATTTCTAGTCTGTCCATTGTACAACCCCATATTCGCCGAGTGAGTTTTTCCCACAGGGAAGGTGATTCCACAGCCTTTTGCCAGAATAGGCGGGAAGGCTTGCGCCCGGGTAGGCGAAAGGCCCCCGAGGTGGGTAGAACCTCCTGGACCTAAGGCGTTGAGTGAGACTCTTCCACTCAACGCTCTCGACGCTTCTCGGTCTAAGGCGTTGAGTGAGGCTCTCCCACTCAACGCTCTCGACGCTTTTTGGATTAAGGCGGGCGAGTAGGCGGGCAGGCCTGCATCCGGCCTGACCGTTGAAAAGCCTTTCGCCAGGGCAGACTGAAGGGGCCTTCCGCCTAGGTGTGCGAGAAGCCTCTTGCCCAGTGTGGTTCAGAGGTAAATTTACCGGGATACCCTTGGAGGTCTGCATTAGCTCCTCAGAACAGCGGAGTTTGGCTGTTGGCAGACCACTTTGGGCTGCATATAATCCTTTTGAACAGCGGAGTTACACTGTTGGTAGACCAGTTGTTTGGAATCTATAAATAGACCCACAAGGTACCTCAGAAGACAAGTTTTCTCATTTTCTTAAGTCTTGCAGCGCTTTCTGAGAAATCCTTAGCTCAACACTTGATTAAGGAGGGGAAACGCTTTTAGATATTCCGGGTTAGTGGAGGGACCTCCGTGCTGTAGCCTAGGGTCAGTTCTTTAGTTCTCGTTGGGGCCAGTTTTTGGTTCCAACATTCATGCTCAATGCTCTCGTGGAGGCAACACCAAGCACATGAAGGGACTTTGAGGAACACACTCACGGGTCTTGTATTTAAAGTTTGTAATATCACAGTGGACTATCACCATTCAGGAAACTCAAACATCTTATGCCCGAGAAATGTAGTGAATATTTGTCTTACACTGATCCGACCACGTTGTTTTTCACAATTTCTAACTTTTCCGCGTTAAAACGCCTCCGTGTCAATGCATTGGATCTTGTTTTGATTGTTTGTGCGTTCGGCCCGACTTGGAGCCAAGACAATCCGATTCTCCGGACTAGAGGAAAAGTGGAAAACCGGGCAACCCACACCAACTCCAAAAATATCTCATTACTTGCATTTTAGGTGCGCATAATGGGCGATGATCGTAATAGATCACTGCGCGGGTTCAAATACAACCGCATTCTTATTTTCTTATTTTATGTTATTTTAGGATTGCACAAAACCATAAATCAACTGCTAATAAAAACGCTCAAAACTTTGTCAAAATCTAAGGAACATGCTCAAAATCTAAGGAACACGCTCAAAGTTTTCTGATACTTTGCAGTTTGCACTCTCAAAAATATATATTTTTAGTATTTTTTATCCCAAATATTTAAATATTACACTTTTCATTTCAAGAGTGATATTTTTAGGACAATGTTAATAGCACCTCTCTATTGACTAATAGCACCTCAAAAAAATCAAAATAACACATTGAAATGCTTGCTAATAGCGACTTCATGAGTGCTATTAACATTGCCCTATTTTTAGGAATCCAAGATGCGAAAAAGCCGCCTCTAAGGTAAAATGGCAGGAGCTAAACGGGCGGAAAATCGATCCAGCAGGTTTCTTCGGGAAAGATAAGAGGGTAAAAAATGGCGGGAGGTAGAAAGCGGGATATCTCAACAGATAAAATGGAGAGTGAGAGAGGACCCATTTCACTCCTGGAAGATCACGATTGACGCTCACGGTGGTTGCTCGGCAGCGATGAAACACCGCCGTGGAGGAGACGCCCGGTGGGTTGTCTGGAATTTACGCCCGAGCCTGTTTTCTGTAGTTCATGCAAATATCCAGAATTTGCTCACCCAAATCGAATGACGAAAGAGGCCTCTATTTTTGCATTGCTCGCCTCCCCCATCGCCTGCGAAGCTTCCTTCGCCGCTGTGGCCGAATCCCTCCGGCGCCTTCCGTCTGCAGAATGTCTGCGCAAATGTCGTCAGCTTCACGCCCTCATCCTCACCTCCGCTCCTTCTTCTTCCCTGCGATTCCTCTTCAACAACCTCATCTCAGTCTACTCGAAATGCGGCGGGCTGGTCGACGCTCAGAAACTGTTCGACAGATTGCCCGAACGAACCATCGTCTCCTACAACGCCATAATCACCGCATATTCAAAGTACCCACGACAAGCCGCTTCTTCTATGCATCTTTTCCGAAACATGACAGCCGCCGGCGTCATCCCCAACGCCTCCACCTTCGCCGCTCTTGCCCACGTCCTCCGCGACAGCCAAACCGGCAGCGCCATCCATTGCCGCGTCGTCGTTTTAGGATTCTGCGGCAACCTGTTCGTGCAGACGTCTCTTTTAAGGATGTATTTGGGCTGCAGAAGCTTCGAAGCGGCGGAGAAGGTATTCCGCGAAATGGATGAAAAAGATGAAGTAGCTTGGAATTCCATCCTCCTCAGTAGATTGGATAGGTGTGGCATTGAACATGGCCTTCAACTCTTTTTCTCAATGGTGGAAGAAGGATTAGATCCCACTCCTTGCACATTTACAATGCTTCTGAGCGCGTGCAGGAAATCCGGGAATTCGAATGCAGGGCGGCTCGTTCATGTGCAGATCATCAAATCAAAGAACTCGCCCGATAATCCGCTGCTGAACGCGCTGCTTGACATGTACGCAAGCTTCGGAGACGCGAGGACGGCCAATTTGGTGTTTGAAAGAATGGATGCTCCAGATTTGGTGACCTGGAATTCCCTGATTGCCGGCTTCTCCAACAACGATGACGGGGAGAAGGCCATGGAAGCTTTTGTCGCATTAAAGATGAGTTCCCGCTCAGAAGATCTTCGCCCGGATGAATACACTTTTGCAGCTGTTGTTTCTGCCACCGCGGCTTTGCCTTCGTTGTTCTACGGAAAGCCGTTTCATGCCGAGATCAATAAAACAGGATGGGAAGAGAGTGTCTACGTTGGGCAGGCATTGATTGGCATGTACTTCATGAACGGCGAGCCATTAATGGCGGAGAAGGTATTCCATTGTGTTCCACAGAAAGATGTTGTGTTCTGGACAGAGATGGTGTCTGGGCATACAAAGCTGGGTGAGGGTGAAAAAGCCTTACATTACTTCTCTAATATGCTACTCGAAGGGCATGCCGCTGATAGCTTCTCACTCAGCAGCGCTATCAAAGGAGCAGCTTTTCTCACCGCTCTGAAACAGGGCGAGATGCTTCATGGGGTGGCGGTAAAAGCTGGGTATGAAGGAAACTCCGGTGTATGCGGAAGTCTAGTTGATATGTATGCTAAAAATGGCAGCCTCCACAGTTCCAGGCTGATGTTTGATGCAATTCAAACCCCTGATCTGATCTGCTGGAACTCGATTATCGGGGGATACGGAAATCATGGAAATGCTGATGAAGCCGTCGGTCTTTTCGGGCGCATGATGGAGTCCGGGCTGCGTCCTGATCATGTCACATACATCTCCTTGCTGTCTGCCTGCAGTCATTGCGGATTGCTCGAGAGAGGTCGGTTTTACTGGTTTTCCATGATGACTGATGGAATCTTACCGGGTCTGAAGCACTACGCCTACATGGTGAACTTGCTGAGTCGAGCGGGGCTGCTGCGAGAAGCGGAAGAGTTGATCGTTGATTCGCCTTTTGGGGACGGCTCTGCCGAGTTGTGGAGAATTTTGTTGAGTTCGTCGATTGTCAGGAAGGATTTGGATATGGGTATTCACGCAGCCATGAAGGTGCTGAGTTTAGAGCCAGATGATCTTCCGGCTCATATATTACTTTCAAATCTTTATGCATCTGTGGGCGATTGGGATGCTGTGATTGAAGTAAGAAGAAAGATTAGAGGTATACTTGTTGAGAAGGAGCCCGGGTTAAGCTGGATTGTGATGAAGAATATGGTTCATGTTTTTTCCGCCGACGATGATTGCCATGCGCAGATTGAGGATTGCCGAATAGAATTGCTCAGGGTGCAAGGAAATTTGAAAGGCTCGGAGCTGTTTAATAGTTGTTTCTAGATCGGGCCGAAACATAGGAGCTTCAGTTCTCATCGGAGCCCCATTTTTTATTGGACCTACAGACACCGCTCTTCCAAACAAAGCCTAGAACTGAAGCCTCATCTTTCAAACTGATGCTGGTTTTGATTGAACTATGCACTTATCTGCATCAAAACCAGTATGGAGACTGTTCTGCTATGCAGAATTCCATCATCAATACTTTGAGCATTAGTTCCAAGTGGGTGGTTTCAATTTCTTCTGAAAACTGCATAGTTTTAATGTTATACAACAAAGTGTTGGGGGCCTGTTTGGATGGGTTGTGGCGGTTGGAGATGAAGATAAAAAACGTTCTTGAATGTAGCTTCCTCCTTACTGTTGGAATTAGGTATAAAATGATGTTTGAGATTCAATGGTTCTAAATAGAAGCTATTGGAAATGCAATAGAGAAAGATACTCAAAAACATGGAGCCTTGGTCATTCAAGAACGCCACAGAAATATTTAGTCATTAATTTGTACATGTCTCCATTCAATAACTAGAGTGGACTGATACTTGGATCGGTGGAGAAGCATTTTCAGGTGAAGAACATCACAAAGCCAGCTCTTTCTTCAACCATGCCTATCTAATCTCGATCAACTTCAATGCGACTTTTCTCATCCCACACAATTCTCAGTTTCAAGACCTTGTTCGCACAACGAACCGGGGGCGCCATAGAGCTTAAAAGTTGAACAGTTTTGGCATCGTGACAATGTAAGAGTCACTCTCTTTCCTCATATTTGCAGATGGTTTCTGACCGTTGCTTTTGTAGAGTTGGAACTCTATATCCCACGAGGATCAGAGGCCATTGGGAGAGAAGCATTTATGTTGGAGGTTTCGTCCTATAGAAGATGCAAATTCCACCTCATTTGTTGGCATTCTTCTGGGTGTTGAGATGGCCTCACAATGGATATTTACACACCGGGATATTTCAGGTATGGAGATCCATCCAGTTAAAAACAAAGGCATGTCTTATTAGGGCACACATTATGACTATTTATAGCCTACATAATATATTTCAATGTAACAACACTTCTCCTCAAGATGGACGAAAGATATTCACTAAGCCCATTTTGTTACAACCCCTAATCATATCCTCTGAACTGAGATCCTTGGTTAAGCAGTCAGCAATCTAATCCTTGATTGCGATGTGATTCAACTCCAGTAGTCCACTATCAAGCTTCTTTTTATAAAAAATCTATCAATATTTATATGCTTGTTGCGATCATGTTGGACTGGATTATTTGTGATGCTGATGACTGACTGACTGTCACACCACAACTTTATCCTATCTCCTTGATTCAGCTTCAACTCCACGAGCATCCCTTTCAGCCACAGGAGCTCTACAACCCCTAACGGTCATGACTCTATACTCCGCCTCTGCTGTCGATCTAACCACTATCGACTATTTTTTGCTCTTCCATGATACCAGGTTGCCTCCCACAAATATACAATAGCCTGAAGTAGACCTCCTATTATCCACACAGCTTGTCCAGTTATAGTTGCAATAGCCTTCAATTCTCGCGTGCACATTCCTTCTGAAGGCCAGCCCCTCTCCAGGAGCACTCTTTAAGTATCGCAAAATCTGGTACACCGCATCCATGTGGCTCTTCCTCGGGTCATGCATGTAGCGGCTCACCACGCTCACAGAGAAGGAGATGTCCGAGCGAGTGTGACTCAAATAGATCAACTTCCCAACTAACCTTTGGTACATTTCCCGGGTTCTCCGGACTCTGCATCCAGTTTACACCTTTGATCGATTGACGCTGCAACAGGTTTGCACCTCAACATCCCAGTTTAAGTAAGAAGATCCAGTGCGTATTTCCTCTGGGAGAAGATCCTAGTTTACATTGATCTGGTGATACCCCATCTCAATCATTGCTTTCCTGAACTGTCGAATCACGCACGAGGCGACTGTTTCAGTCCATAGAGAGATTTCTTCAACCTGCAGACTCTGCCTTCTGTCTTGGTCGTACTAAACCTCGGTGGTATCTCCATGTACACCTTCTTTGCTAGATCTCCATGAAGCAATGCATTCTTCACATCTAGTTGGTGCAACATCCATTCACCATTCACCGCCAGACTGATGAGAGTCTTAACGATGCTCATCTTTGCAACAGGTACAAGTGTCTCGTCGTAGTCGATGTTATAGGTCTGGTTGTACCCCTTGACAACCAATCGAGCTTTGTAGCGCTCAATCTGTCCATCTTTGTTTTGCTTCACGGTGAACACCCACTTGCACCCAACGACCTTCTTATTCTTTGACAGCCGTGCCAACTCCCGGGTCTTGTTCTTCTCAAGAGCCCTTATCTCTTCATTCATCGTTGTCTTCCATTTCGGATCGTCTTTGACAACTTGCAAATTGTTAGATATAATAACACTATCCAAAGATGCAATGAATGTTCCGTGTGTAGAGAAGATATGCTCGTAAGAGACAAAAGACGCAAGGTCCCAACCGTATCTGTCAGGAGGATTCCCCACATTGCTGCGAGTAGTCCTCCGTAACATAAATGAAGAAATAAGGGGAGGGGAAATCATGTCACCTGAGGCGTGTGGAGATGTAGGTGTTCCGGGAGTAGGGGTGACGTAGCCAAGGGACTAGGAGCTAGGCTGGGCACCGACACTGTATCTGGTACTGCTGGAAGCTTCCTCCTCCTGCTATATGTCAGCAGTTCCCCCTGAGCTATAGGTCTCACCTCTCGCCCTCCTCCTCACTCTCCTCATCCTGTTGATCATCACTCTCCCGCTCCTCCACCGAGCCTCCCTGCTATACTTCCAGATCTATCACCAACCTTTCTCTCTCTAGCCTTATACTTTTTGTATCCGACGAGTCTAACGTGGACAAGGCTCCCTCTTGCCGGTAGTACTGTTCTACCTCTCTAAAGTGAACAACTATGCTCACAAAACATCTTTTCTCCACTAGACTCCAACACATGTACCCTTTCTGAGTACAAGAATGATCCACAAACATACACTTGACTGCCCTTGCATCAAGCTTACCGACACTCGGTTTGTTGTCCTTCACGAAGCACACACACTCAAACACCTTCAAGGGAAGTATCCCTCCATTATGATCCTGCAACTACTGACACAGAGAATTCCACGCTAGAACCTGTGATGACATCTTGTTGATCAGTTGTGTCGCTGTTAACACCGCATATCCCCACAGGCTCGGAGGCACCTTCATGTTAAGCATCATACTCCTTAACACCTCTAGAAGGTGTCTGTTCTTCCTTTTTGCCACTCTGTTTTGTGCCGGTGTGTAGACGCAGGTGGTTTGGTGCAATACCCCATGAGCTGATAAGTATTCCTCCATTGCTTTGTTAGTGTATTCTGTCCCATTATCTGACCTTATTACCTTAATCACCGCAGTGTATTGTGTCTGAACAAGCTTATGAAAATTTTGGAAGCAGGTAAATATCTCACTCGTAATTTTCATCAGATATAACTAAGTAAAACAAGATGCACAATTAATAAAGGTAACAAAGTACTTATAATCATTCAAAAAACTCACAGTACAAGGTCCTCAGATGTCAGAATGAATAACATCAAAAACAAAAGAGCTTCTTCGGCCCGTACTCGCATACGAACTTCTAGTAAGCTTGTCTAAATCACAAGCATCACACACCAATTTTGTTTTATTTGCTGTTTCAATCAAAACAAGAAATAATCTAGCTACAGTCCTAAAAGATGGGTGCCCCAATCGTTTGTGATGGAGTATCAACATATCCTCTGCACTCATCCACTGCCCTCTAACTTCCTTCTTCTCTACCATAGAAACAAGAGCTGCATCCAATCCTTCCCGATCTAGATACCACAGCCCGTCATGCCAAGTCCCAGTCTCAAGTATCCGCCTCGACCCTTTCTCCTGAAAGGTCACCTTGAGAATATCAAAAGAAATAACACATCTCAGTTAAATGATTATGAAACTAATGAATAAAAACTAACTGGGAAAGAAGAAACATGCAAAATATTGGATAGCTTTACTGAACCTGAACAATTAACAGTACCCTTACCGATCACTAGCTGGAACATACTGTCTGCCGTTTGGATGTTATCTGCAGTAGCTAGACGAGTGCAGGAGGAGAACTCGCCTGCATTTCCTGTCACGTGACGTGATGTGCCCGAGTCGATGATTCAATCTGATGCTCTGGAGGAAGATATGGACGCATGAGCGAGAGATCCATCTGTTGGGTCGGCATACATGGCGAACCCCCAGCTCCATCTCTGCTCCCCTCGCTCGTCTGTTTCCTCTTGATGCCTTCCATCATGCTCAGTAGGGTCTACTCCTCTGCTGTATAAATAACACCAAGTTTCTCCGCACTCTTAGTCAATCCCAAATTGGCCCGATAGCCTCCTTTGCCACCTTGAGCACGACCATGTCCCCAACCACATCTCTGTCCACCACCCAAATCTCTCTCATTGGGCGACTTGGGGCATGCTTGCCTCAGGTGGCCCACCTCGTCACAATTGTAGCACCGTCAGATTTCTTCCCTCTGTCCTGTAACATCAGGGGCAGCAACCGCTAGTGCTGAATTCACAGTCGTGGACCCTCCTGTCCCTGCCTGAAGTTTGAGATGTGTCTCTTGCTGAAAAATAGCAGAGATAACATCAGTGAGTGTGGGAATCTTCATACCAGAGAGAAGTAGGGCTCTCCATTGATCGAACTTGTCATCTAACCCCTTCAGGAACTTCATCGTCCTCTCCTCCACGATGATCTTGGAAGCCCGACACTGTGATTCGCTGAAACACATCTCGCCAGAGGTGTGATCGTAATCCACTCATAGCCG
This sequence comes from Platanthera zijinensis, assembly GCA_039513925.1. NCBI lineage: Eukaryota > Viridiplantae > Streptophyta > Magnoliopsida > Asparagales > Orchidaceae > Platanthera > Platanthera zijinensis. Next base: position 22,135,250 of record CM077096.1, read on the forward strand.
TTCCAACTCGGAGACGTACTCCTGCACTATTTTATCTCTCTGAGCAGTGTCATCAATTTTTCCCTCCACCTGAAAGACCCGTAGAGTGTTCCCCATGCCGTCATACGTGTTCTTCAGCTTGTCCCAAACCTCCATGACCATCTCAAGGCCATCTACCGTGACGACAATCGATGAGACGACCGAGCTGAGAAGCCACATAAACACCGTTATGTGGGCCGACTCCCACTCATCTCCAGCCGAGTTCTCTAGTTTCTTCAACGCTCCTGTCAAGAATCACCCAACCTATTTTGCTGCAAAGATTTTCTTTACACGATGTGACCAACTCAGGTAGGTCGTTGATCTGTCAAGCTTCAAATCAATCAGTGGAAGTTCCAATTTCGTCGACCGTTGCGATGAACTCAACTCCCTCAACAATGTGACCAACTCATCCGGGCACAACACCTTGAAGACATCTTCCATCGTTCCTTCCTTCGACGTCATGGAACAACTTCCTCACCGATCACCGCATCTCGTTTAGTACCACTCTATTCCTCCTCCTGCTCTGGATCCAATCACCGCATCCTTAAATCTGTTAAAATGCGGAGGTGTTGTTGCTGAATACCCGCCGAAGACCCACTAGAGGCGGCAACTGCTGGATCTGGCGGTGGGAGGGGCGATCCCGCGGCCCTAGAGGTGGAGGCCCTCCGTCGAGCGCAGATCTGGAAGCCTTGAGGCAACCAGTACAGATCCGGCGGAAGGAGAAAGGGTTCCTGCAACCCTAGAAGCAAAATTCCTCCACCGAAGACACCGCACAGAGCCGGTGGCGGGGTTTCTCCGCCGAAGATACCGCACAGAGCCGGCGGCGAGGTTCCTCCGTTGATGACCTACTGAAATCGTGGCAAAAGCGGCTACCGGAGCAGTCGCGCGGAAGGTGCCGAGCGAGCCGAAGTCCCAGAAGCGGCGCTGTCGCGGTTTTTTCCTCTCCCCCCACCTCTGATACAAAGTTGAAAACACAAGCATGTATTATTAGGGCAAACCCTATAGCTATTTATAGCTACGCAATATATTTCAATACAACAAAACATCCTGAGTTACAATTGATAAGTTTTGTATGATTTTGTACTTTATATGCTTCATATTTTGCAAGGGTGCGTTCGTTTGGACTGAATTGTGGATCTGAAATTTGAGTTGAAGGTCATTTTCAATTAAATTTAACCTCCTAATCCAATTCCAAAGCTACAATTTCACCAAAGGGCAATAGGAATGACAAATTTTTTTGGTCCAACATTTTTTCTGCCTTCTTAATAGAGAAGTGTAGAAACTAGAAAGTAATAAATAGATTGAGTAGACTTTGTAACTAATTAATATGATTTTAAAAGATTGATTATAAATACTGATGGGTCCCCTTAGAGCGATGTACACACCCCTACGCTTGGGGTGTGGCTAGCGGCGTAATCGCCCGCGGCGTAACCACCTGAGACGTAACCGCCCAGGCCTTTGCCGCTCTTCCTCTCCCTCTCCAACTTCCGGGGAGGGCGGCCGAGTTGTCCGCTCGTCCTTCTTCCGCTGCCCCCGTATGGGGCGACCCGCTCCTCGCCCGAGACGGGCGACCGAGTTGGCCGTCCGTCCCTCGGCCGCCGCCCCCGTAAGGGGTGGCCCCTTCCTCGCCCGAGTCGGCCGCCCGTCCATTGGTCGCCGCCCCCGTAAGGGTTGGCCCCTTCCTCGCCCGAGATGAGCAGCCAAGTCGAATGTCCCTCGGTCGCCACCCCTGTAAGGGGTAGCCCCTTCCCTGCCTGAGACGGGCAACCAAGTCAGTCGCCGCTCCTGTAAGGGTGGCCCCGTGCTCGCCCGAGACGGGCAGCCGAGAGGGCCGCCCGTCCTCCTCCCGCCGCCCCCGTGAGGGGCGGCCTCCAGCTCGCCCAGGACGGGCGACCAATTTGGTCGCCCGTCTTTCTGCCGCCGCCCCTAGCGAAAGCGGCCTCCTGACTGCTGGCCTCTTTGCCTCCCAAGTCAGGCAGCCGGGCCGTCCGTTGGGCCCGGGCCTCCCTGGGAGCAAACTCGTCATTTACATAAAATTGGTGATCCGTGTGCTCTTTTTTGAGTGTTTTTATTCGTCTGACCGGTAGTTATCCGGGGAAATTACCGGAGCACCCCTCTCGAAATCTATAAATAGACCCCCAATTCTCCTTCATTTTAACTCTCTTCCAACCCCAGAAAATCCTCCTACGGATTTCTCTCTCTTCCCCCTATGATTTTCTCTCTCCTCCATTTCTCCTCCCGTTGCGCGCTTCCATGCACACATCTTTCTTGCACGCCCTTGCGCGCAAGACACACCCCTTCCTTGCACGCTCCCACGCACGTTCTTTCCTTGCGCGCCCACGTGCGCACCACTTTCTAATGCACTCTTACGCGCGCCACTTCCTTGCGCTCTCTCGCGCGCGCACTTGCGCGCATCTATTCCTTGCACGCACTTGCGCGCGCCTCCAGCGTGCTTCGGAATGCTCTGCTCTTCAGACCGCTCCTGCACGCGCCCCGTCTTGACGGCCGAAGTCCATCTCGACCGCCAAAGCCCTTCTTGACGACCGAAGTTCGTCTTAACCGCCGAAGCCCGTTTAGACCGCCGAACTCTGTCTAGACCGCCAAACTCCGTCAGAGCCCCCGAAATTTCGCTCAACTACATTTAGGCGAGCATCACGCTCAGTGATTCCACCACCTTCAACGCATCAGCACGCCCACCAGTCGACAAGAAGTCAACCATTTCAGACTCTTCTAAATGAAACAGGAGACAAGCCGCAGAGGATAAGATGCTCAGAGCACATCACACGTACATCTAAGCCGCAGATACTAGGACGTGTAAGGAACGTCGCTCCTGCCTCCAAGCACTAATAGAGAGCTCCAGAGTACAGTGAGCCCATCGCTCCCCACAATATATGATGAAATACTTAGCTCCGTGAGCAGTGGCCTATCACCCACAGAGCCCTGCTTTCTCTCCTCTAGTAAATGTAACGAGAGATGGTCTGTCATCCTCGATTCTCTTAAAATGCCAGGACAACAACCAACAAATAGTGGACGTTTGGTCGACACAGACTCGACCACGTGATTTTCACCTTATTGACGGATTTTCCATGTTAAAAAAATTGCCTTATCAGCTTTACATTTTCTGTGACTGTTTGCACGCTTGACCGCTCCCGAGCTAAGACGGTCCAATTTAGTTCGGTCTACCGGAGTCTCGAGTTATCCGTAATAGTTTGGCACTGTCTGTGGGAATAATTTCCTAAAAATTCAAAGAAAAATTTGAAGACAGTATCCACTACGCAACGGTACTCGTGACTAATGATCATGACAGGAAGAGTCGACCGCACAAGTGAATGATCAATCCCTGGGGGCACGCTGATCGAGCTCCCCTTCACTCGCTTGTCAACATACACGAAGGAGAGCTCCCCAACACGGATGTCCAGGGCTGCGGAGCCCATAAAGACGGACCTGAAGCTCAACATCACTGCAACCACCCAGAAACAACTGACATCAGGCATGCGACGGAGGGGCTCACTTGTAAGAAAGTTTGTGCCATGATCGAGGAGCATGAACAAGTCAAGCGACGCGCTGCTTTAGTTCACCATCCCCGTTCGCTGTTAGCCCATGACGCATCCAATCTCAAACAGCTACAAGCTCCCGGACCTCGAAACGTTCAATGAAGCGGTTGACCCGCAAGACCACATCAATCACTTCGTCACCATCACGAGGCTCAACAATGCCCCCGATCAGCTGCTATGTCAGGCATTCCCGACAACCTTAAGAGAGCAAGCTCGTACCTGATTCTATTCACTGAAAGAAGGAAGGATTAACAACTTTGCAAAACTATCTAAACTCTTCGTTGACCAGTTCCTCGCAAACCACAGGATAATCCAGGACCCCTCCTACCTTCTGGGGGTACGTCAGAGCGAGGCTGAATCCTTCAAGGACTTTTTTCGTCGCTTCATGACAGAAGCACGAAAGATTCCAGGAATTGACCCCCATCTTCTGTGTAGCTTCCTCTGGGAGGGGCTCTGGTCTGAAGGATTTTACTCAGCACTAATGAGGGAAACGATCCCCAGCTATGCCGATCTCGTGCGTCAAGTCGAGGCTCAGATTGCAGTCGACGAAGCAGACGAATCATATCATCAGCAGTTTCAAAATAGTTCGAAGCAAAAAGCGCAAGGACGATCGTCGCCTCAGAAGAAGAGAAATGATCGTCGCAGTGAGCAGCGAGCCCATCAGCATCAGAACCATTCTTCTCAACACCCCATGACCAACATATTCTACGCAATCCAGGATAAGGTAGCGCTCCACAGATCCAAGCCTGTTGCCCCAAACAAAGGAGACTAATTGCAGTACTACGAGTTCCATCACGGATCAGGGAACTTCACAGAAGATTGTACCAAGCTAAGGAAAGAGACCGAGCGTCTTCTTCGTCAAGGGTTCTTGAAAAGATTCTTGCAAAGCAAGACACTGAATCAGCCAGCGTTGCCAAGGTCGACGAAGGATCAATTGCCCGCCTGTTAGAAGGGACTGGGGGGGGGGGGGGGCAACCCCTAGAGTAATCATTCCAGGAGAATAGCCCCCCCCCCCACGCTCACAGAATTGTACCAACACCTCTTCTCCCACCCCGCCGGGTTAATCTGCACTAGGACACGTGTTTAATATTTTGTACTATGTTTCTACAAATTGATTATCTAACTTCATTTAATTCATGTGCTTCAGATAACGAACTACAATAGGTAAGGTCGCGAGACCTCCATCTGTCGTCGCCAGGGGCCAACCTCCCTTGGCGGTCGACGCCTACCAAATAGGTATGGTCGCAAGACCTCTACTTGTCGTCGCTAGGGGCCGAACCCCTTTGGCGGTCAGCGCCCACCAAATAGGTAAGGTTGCAAGACCTCCACTTGCCGTCGCCAGGGGCCAACCTTCCTTGACTGTCGGCGCCCGCTAAATAGGTAAGACCGTAAGACCTCCACCCGTCATCGCTAGGGGCCAACCCCCCTTGGCGGTCGGCGCCCGCCAAATAGGTAAGGTCGTAAGACTTCCACCTGCCGTCGCCAGGGGCCAACCCCCTATGGCGGTTGACGCCCGCCAAATAGGTAAGGTCACAAGACCTTCATCTGCTGTCGCTAGGGGCCAACCCCTCATGGCGGCCAGCGCTCACCAAATAGGTATGGTCACAAGACCTCCACCCGTCGTCACCAGGGGCCAACCACCCTTGGCGTTCGACCCCCGTTAAATAGGTAAGGTCGCAAGACCTCCACCTGCCGTCGCCAGGGGCCAGCCCCCCTTGGCGGTCGACGTCTGCCAAATATGTAAGGTCGCAAGACCTCCATCTGCCGTCGCTAGGGGCGAACCCCCCTTGGCGGCCGACACCCGCCAAATAGGTAAGGTCGCAAGACCTCCACCTGCCGTCACCAGGGGCCAACCGCCCTTAGCGGTCGGCGCCCGTTAAATAGGTAAGGTCGCAAGACCTCCACCTGACGTCGCCAGGGGCCAACCCTCCTTAGCGTTCAGCGCCCACCAAATAGTTAAGGTCGCAAGACCTCCACCCGCCGTCGCCAGGGGCCAACCACCCTTTACGTTCGGCGCACGTCAAATAGGTAAGGTCGCAAGACCTCCACCTGCCATCGCCAGGGGCCAACCCCCTTTGCGTTCGGCGCCCTCCAAATAGGTGAGGTCGCAAGACCTACACCTGACGTTGTCAGGGGATGCCCCCTCGAGTTCGCCAACGACTCAAACTGTCTGAACTTCGCTGTCTCTCTGGGACCAAGTTCCTGCGACCTCTCATTGTTGTCGATCTAAGGTTTCTCCCTCATCCGCCGCAGCAGGACTTGACGTCGCCAGGGTGTTCCCCCTTGCGTTCGCCAACGACTCGAAGTGTCCGAACTTCGCCGTCTCTCTGGGGCCAAGTCACAACGACCTCTCACTGCCGCCGATCAAAGGTTTCGCCGATCTAAGGTTTCTCCACCTGCCGTGCTGCACGCGCGCGCTGCGGCCGTGCTGTGCGCGGTCGCGTTGCGCGCACCGCGCCTACGTGTCGTGCGCTTGCGCTGTCCTAGCGCTCTGACGGGTGTGTGTGCGGCTTTGCCCTCTTCCTCGATGCTTTCAGACCTTTCGGGTGAGCATAACTTTCTGCGCGCGGCTTGCTTGGCCCGTTCTGCTTTTGCGCCCTTGATCGATATGCTCCCGATTTGACTCGAGGATTTCAGGGGGAACCCTATCACCACCCACTTTAAATTGCCTCATTTGTGGGTGATCAAAAATATAATTTTAACCATCTTTAATAATATCCGTTGATCTACAGGGGGAATTTTAGGGAGGAGGCACTACTGCAATGAGATAAACGGTCGATGCACGTAACCGAATATAACGACTTGCTCCCTTTAGGTCAAACTTACATTGAAATGCCTAAACCAAGAATTCCTTGTGATAATCCGGAGTCGCTGGAGGCCCCTCATTTATATCTGAAATTGAACTCATTTATCCCAATCACATTGTGCCATGTGTAAAGGTCAATGCATCTCCGATAAAAGAGTTCTATACGGGATAAATGAGTTGTATCTTAGATATTAATGAGTGTATCTCCAGCGATTCCTGATTATAATTGGGACCGGACGCAAAATTTTTGCCATTGGAGCTGCTATTGGGGTTAAAAAAAGTATCAATTTTAAAAGTTTCAAAAGAAGACCACTGATGCGTGACGCAGCCGCTCAGTCATCAGTTCGCTTGATTGTAGCTTCTGATCCGCCTGAAGAGGATTGTCTGAAGAAGTCATAGCAGGGAGCAATGGAAATTTTTTTCGTACGTTATTCTCATCTACGATCACCTTGAGTTAGGTGCTATCAGATCGCCAGTTCTTGCAAAAAATCCCGATTGATCGAAATACGGATCATATTTCAATACAATCGTATTTTCGTCAAAAAATACTCCACCGTAAAATCATAGATCGGACGGCTGTACGAATAATGCACCGCGATAAGCTAAAGTGCTGCTGATAAGCTAAAGTGTTGTTGTTGCTTACCAAAACAAAATACGGTATATTTTCATATTGACACCTTTGAGCTCATGCTATTTTGAAAAATTAAAATATTATCGAGAAAAAAAGGTGGAATGAGGGAACACGGTGCACGTGCCGCTTGAAATTTTACATAACAACGTTCAAGCTTTTATCCCACTATAGTGGGGTCGGCTATATGGATCCTTTGTCGTCATTGTGCCCTATTTTTTATCATAATCTCAGTAATGTCTAAGTATATCATGTTTTTCCTTATAGTTTTATTTCAAGTTTTTATTGGTCTATCCCTTCCTCGTTTAACATGCCTAATGACTAGACTCTCACAACGCCTAACTTGCACTTGAAATATTACATATTCTTAAAAATAATTTTGTGCAGTCAACTCGTGGAGCATTGCCCGTGAAAGCCCATTAAAGGCCTGTTTGGCTTGGTGGTGCCGGTCGTGGCGGTCATGAACTCATAGAACATTTTCGACGGAATCTCATTAAGGGTACGTTTTCTTTGATGGCGGCGGTCATGAACTTGGTGATCATGAACCGTCGTCTAGAACACCCGACCTATTCTACGGAACTCCACCACTTTTATGTTTAAAAATAGTTTTCTGTTGATGACGATAGTTGTTACGACAACCTCGTATTTTCTGACAGTGATATTTTTGTCCAAATTTTTTTGGAGCAAAAATGTTATACCAAATCAACCCTAAAATAGTCATGGTTGTGGTTTTATGTCAATTTCTATTTTTAAACTATAACACAGACACACAGACACACACAGACACACACAGACACACACAGACACACACAGACACACACAGACACACACAGACACACACACACACACACACACACACACACACGCATATACTCACACACCACATAACCATTTAAAAGAACACACACATACACACATACACACACACACACACATACTCACACACACACATATACACACACACACATATATACACACACACACACACATATACTCACACACACACATATATACACATACACACACACACACACACATATATACACACACACACACATACTCAAACAATAATAAGTCACACCCACATAACCATAACAAACACACACACACACATATACTCACACACACATACATTCACACACATACAATCAAACCGCAGTTTGCGTGACAAATCAAACCCTAAAACATACAGTTCTAAACATTAACAAACAAACATTGACATCTCACACAAACTGGATTAGGTTATGCTTAAATTGAAGAACAGAGATTTGCAAAGAAATCCCACACAAAAATCTCTGGTGTTATACCTCAGAAAGTCGAAAACGGCCGGGAAGAAGGAGAACGGAAGAACGCCCTTGCGAAGACGGCGGCTGGACGGAACCAGGTCGGGATCGGAAGAGAAGCAGGTGAATCGCCGGTGGTCGTCGATGGGGAAGAACGATCGCTGGTGTTCGTCGATGGGGAAGAAGGTTCGCCGTGGTCGTCGATGGGGAAGAAGGTTTCCGCCGCGTCGCGCGATAGGGTTTCGGGATCGTTGTTGCGGCTGGACGCGAGAAATATGTGCGGCCGGGTTAATAAAAGAAACAGCGGATTTTAAGAACCGCAGATCGCAGGATAAGCCGCGCCAAACGGAGCTTGTCCAAAACCGCGGTGCGGTTCCGCCGCTCAGCAGCCTAAAAGCCTAACCAAACGCCATCAAAATTTCATGAGTGGCTTACCAACCAGATATTTTCTCGCACGTTCCTTCCACGTGCATGAAAAAGGAATTTTCAGCCAGCAAGCAAAGGCGTTGAAGGAAGACCAAAAGTCAAACAAAAGCTTCCACGCTCTTTTATATTTAGGAGGGAATCTAATGGGCGGTGGGTTGGGGCCCTGAATCTCAACATTTTTGCAAAATAATTAGTGAATTTAAATTCATTTTTACGCGACAATGAATTTTTTATACGTCAAAAATAATTGTCTGATGTGAAAAAAAGGATTCTGATACGATGGAATTGCTCAAATTTTCCCTTGTTGAAAATTCGGAATCCGCACCTGCCAATTACATGAATGCTCTTTTTGTGGCAAATATTAAATAATTTCCTCAATTTTAACTTATACTTAAAATATGATTTTCATTTTATCTCAAACAAAGTTTAAAATATAGCCAAATTTAATTTTGTCAACTTTTCTGTAAAGGTTTAATTATTTAAATAATGTGATGCAACAAATATGTGTATCCAATATTGTTATTATTTTATAAAAAATGATGAAAAACTTTAGTTTTATTAATTTTGTAACTAATTACAATAGAAATACTATACGTCACGTATCATAAAAATACTAATTTATTTTAGCTTGACATCATTTAAAATCGTTAAAATTTAAAAAAGATGAGTTAATGGACTCATTTAAAGCTTAGCATAAAATTTAGGGATCAATATAGAAAAAAATAAAAATTTAAAAACCTTGCCATTCGGCCATTCGGGCATTTTGAATTTTTTTTTTTTTAATTTTAGAGCTGGCCGAATGGGATCTTTAGGGAAAATTTTTATGTTATCATCCGGACAATCAATGAGGAGCCATAAATGATGAGGATTCCGCGCAAAAATGTTTAGGGTTTAGGGTATCATACAAGTCAAAATTGCATGAGCCCTCATTGATGCTGGACGATAAGCATCGTCCGGAATCCTGACAATAGTATTTTCTGATCTTTAGGGAGGAGGCACGTGTGAGCTATTGTGATAAGCGTGCAGATATTTCTATATATATTTCCGAGATCCCTCCCTTCCTTTTCTTACCCTTCCCAGCTACGGGGATTCGGGGTCGGAATTTTTGATTCGAATCAAAACCAGTTGGCAGGGGAGAACCTCGGCCATTCATCCTGCTTCGGCTCTGCCCCTCCTCTTATTGAGATTTGAGAATTAGGGTTCGGCAATACGGCAATGTGGAATCTCCGACGCAGTCTTCAATCTCAAAAGTAAAACGAAGCCTCTTTTTCTTTCGTCTCTAATGCTCTATTTTGACTTTTTTTGGTGCATTCTCCCCCGATTTCTACTTGCGTCTCTCTCAGTTATAAAGTTGCCACATGCTTCCCTTTCTAAAAGGATTCATCATTGAAATATGGCTTTTTGTACAAGAAAAAGTTTAATTGTTGATATGAATCTCTTTCTCTAATGAAAATTCTACATTTTTTCTCTTATCATTATTTGTCCATGCTGTTCTTTGCTTCTAAAAGCTTGCTTCCATCGTCAATTTGGATTCTTAGGCGCTCATGTTTTTTTGTATGTTGCAAAGTCTCGGTCTGTAGTTTTTATTTTTCTGTGAGGAGTGATGAAGAATGATTCGTGCTATCTGTGATTCCGATTCAAAGTGCATGATAGAATCCTTGGTGTCTTTTGGATTCTTCTTCAAAAGGCTACTGAAAAGGTGTTATTTTGGTTGTGATTGATTTAGTTTTTATGTTCTTTCTAGGCTGAGATTTCATTTGGTTGGTTCATAGATTGAAAGTTACATTTATAAATTGTTGATTTTATTTTTCACTCGTATTGTAGTTTGTGAAAGTAAAATCATTCTTTAGGAATTTCTCAGGAGGTTTGGGAGTTTGATTTCGATTTTGGTCTCTAACTACATCTAGCTAAGCAATGGGTTTCACAAATGACAAAATGTAATGGAGATTTTTTTTTTCTAAGTTCTAGCAACCAATTGAGCCCTGACAAGAAATCAAAATTAATTTATTCGTTTGGAATTGAAGGCGATAAAAATTATCTTTCTTACAAAACAAAAGGGTGCAACAATTAAGGAAATTTAGAACTTTGAAGTTTAGATTGGCTGGGAAGATGAATACAGAAATTAGAGGGATTACAAATTTTGCATGCCTTAATATTCAAGGATCTCACTATGGAAAAATTCATGAGGCAAAGAAGTAAACTTATGGCGCAGGGCTGCATTCGACGATTTCTTTTACATCAACATTGGGTAGGTGTAGATAAGTGGATTCAATGAGGTTGTCATGGGTAGTGGTGGTTGATCTGCCCATGAAAACATTTGTGGGAGCATCATGTAGGGCAGGTGCAGGATTGTGGGAATTTGGAGTGGCGTCGTCGTTAGAAGCATGCGCCACTTGAGTTGCAACAATTGGGGTGCTGACAAATGTCATAGGAGCTTAATGGAGGGAGGGTGTGATAGATGATATGGTCATAACATCAAGATCCCAAATGATAATCAATAAGTATCTGATGAAATGAATACTAAAAATTTCTGATGAATGAGTTGATGAGTCAATGTGAGATACGAGCTGATTACATGGCACAAATGAAGCCAACTTGTATGGGATTGGGCCTAATTTATCAATGATAAATTAGGAACCATAGTAGCAATGAGCCATTTATTTGTGCGAGGCCTCCATATTGATCATTGACGATGGACCCATAACTTAAGCATCAAGTCCCCGAAAAAATGAGAGTGAGAAGTCATGTTCATATCTACTTGTTTCAGGCAATGCTGAGATCAAAAAATGGTAGTTTTAGGGATCATAATGATGCACTAAGACGAAGAAAGAGAGTGTTGACATATGTATCAAAGAAGGAGCATTCCGTGCAATCCGGAAATGAAGGATGAGGGTGTTGCGTATTCCGGCGAACTCGCCGGACGGAGAATGACATGTCTGCCGGAGACGAGAGAGACAAAGCAATTGGGGAGAGAGACAGAGTTAGGAGAGAAAAGCAACAATAATTCTTCATTAACCCCTTAATCTATTTACAAGTGTATTTAAAAGCAATAATAGCTTCAATTAAAAATCCCGCAATCTTCTAAACCTTGACACCTTTTTTAAGTTGTCGGCAGGTCCTCAACCCTAATGGGGAGTTCCCTCTGGCTTGGTGGTGGACGAACTCGTGAGGAGCGCGGCCGGCGGAGAAAGGAGGGTTGGCCACGAAGATGTCTACTGAGGGAAGAAGAAATTCTGACGGAGCGCCGAGGATGAAACAAGGGCGCCGCAGTGCTAGTATCTGTATCCTCGCTCGAAAATCCTTCAAGTAACTCGCTCTTCCCTTTCCTTAAGTTTGAGTAGTGATCTGGAGTACGGGAACGTTTTGCGGCCCTTGTACTTTGTAAATCTAGTTGCTGTGGTTTGGATGAGTACTGAACTGGTAGATCTTTGCTTGGATGGGCTAGATTTTGTGGTTGTTGTATTGGATCTGTGGCTGGTCGTTGCAGCTCTGAAGTTGGACTTGCTAAATTATGTTGGTGCCCTGAAATGGAAGATGAAACAACCTTAGATTCATTATTTCGTAATTTAGAAAGGATGACAGTAGGATCCGTAGTGACGGGAACATCCCTACTCAATTTTGTCATATTGACTGATGATGATGTTGTATCCTGAGGCGTTCCTGGATCAATGGTGAAAGGAATATCATCAGACAATTGATTAGGTTGAGATGGAAGGATGACATTAGGAGATTCGTTGTCGAGAGCCTCCCTGAGTCGGCTGCAGTCGCAGTCCTGGAGGAAATTGGTGACTAAATCCGGACGAAGTTGCGATACATTTGTCCATGATGCTTCCTCCGGCAGTAGGCCCTCCCATTGCACCAGTGCTTGATCCTCTCCGCTAGCATCGGAGCGACGAAAGTCCAGAATTGCGACTGGAGTGAGAGTTGGGCGGCCTAAAGAGGAATCCTTCGGTAATGAATGCATATAAGAATCTGCATAAGCAAAATAACGTTTGAGGAGTGAAACGTGGAATACCGGATGGATCTTGCAATTATCGGGAAGATCCAAACGATATGCCACAACACCAACTCGTTCTAGTATCGTAAAGGGTCCATAGTACAATAAATTTAAACGCCTACATTTTTTTGAGTGCAGGGTAGCTTGTCTATAAGGATGGAGCCGAAGCAGAACCTGTTCTCCTACTGCAAATTCCACCTCCTTCCGTTTGCGATCTGCATTTTTCTTCATTTTCATTTGAGCTTGTTGTAGATTATGATGTAGGCGTAGATGTAAAGTAGATCTGTGAGGAATGTCAGGTATGGTCTCTATGGTATTTGGCCTGCCGACTGCAAATGGAACAAAGCAGGGTGGCGGGCGGCCGAATATCGCCTCAAATGGAGTCATCCCGGCCGATGCATGAAAAGTCGTATTGTAGTGATATTCGGCCCAACTTAATATATGGGCCCATTTCCGCGGGTGCTGGAACGCAAAAATGCGCAAGTACTGGTTAATGCACCTATTGACCCGCTCAGTTTGGCCATCCGATTGTGGATGATAAGCGTAACTAAAGCGTAATTTGGTGCCATTTTGACGGAAAAATGATAACCAAAATTTGCTTAAAAAGATGGAATCACGATCGGAGACAATTGTCTCCGACAATCCGTGAATTTTTCCACAATAATCCCAAAAGACTTGTGCTACATGTGGTGCGGTAAAATGTGTTGGTAACGGTGCAAAATGTGCGCCTTTGGAAAATCGGTCGACCATGACTAAGATTGTCGTATAAGACTTAGAAACGGGTAGATGGGTAATGAAATCTATTGATATATCCGCCCAGATCTGGGTAGGAATTGGTAAAGGTTGTAGTAATCTGGTCAGAAGCGTGTTGCGGCCTTTTGCCTTTTGGCAAAGGTCACAGTGTCTAATATAATCTATAACATCCTCATGTAGTCGCGGCCAAAAGAAGTATTGAGAAATACGTTTAGTGGTTGCTGTGATACCCGAATGGCCTCCCATTTTAGTATCATGAGCTTCATATAATAGTATTTGTCGTATCGAAGAATCTGGAATATATAATTTGCCTTTAAAATACAGTCGTGGCCCCTGTGTAGTCCATTCCGCAACTTCGGCTGGATTATCATTTAACAATTTAGTAATTTCCAGAGCTTTAGGATCTTTTTATATAATAATTCTAGGTCATCAAATATATTTGAATATGAAAAAAATGTTCCTTGAAAACTATGCAGACTTCCTTCATTTGATTCCTCATGTAGACGAGACAGTGCGCCAGCGACACAATTTTCCTTTCCAGGTTTGTATTTAATAGTGTAATTAAAACCTAATAATTTAGAAAGGAAACGTTGTTGTTCAGGCATGGTAAGGGTCTGAGTCGATAAATTGTGTAAGCTTTTGTGATCGGTTAGAATTGTAAAAAACGATCCTATCAACTATTGCCTCCATTTACTAACTGCAGATGTTACTGCCAGCATTTCTCTAAAATATGTGGATTTTGCCTGCTCCCTAGGAGTAAGTTTTTTACTGAAATAAGCAATCAGATGTGCGTTCTGTGATAGCACAGCTCCGATAGCGATGACTGAAGCGTCACATTCTATAGTGAAAGGCAGGGAAAAGTCTGGAAGAGCCAAAACTGGAGGTGAAATTAATAAAGTCTTAAGATGTGCAAAGGTGTCAGCGCATAAGGGTGTCCAACAAAACTTATCCTTAACCAACAAGTCAGTTAATGAGGCAGTAATCTTAGCATATTGTTTGATAAAGCGTCTATAGTATCCAGTTAGTCCTAAGAATGCCCTTAGTTGTTTAATATTTTTTGGCTCTGGCCATTGCTGAATAGCTGATATTTTACTTGGAGTCGGTTGTACCCCTGTGGCTGAAATAACATGACCTAGGGACTCAATAGACTTAACATTGAATACACATTTGGATGACTTTAAGAACAACTGATTTAATTGTAATACTTGGAATACTTTGTGGAGGTGCTCTAAGTGTGAGTTTTCTGAGGGACTATAGATAAGAATGTCGTCAAAAAATATGACGACGAATTTGCGGAGGAATGGTCTAAATATAGTGTTCATTAACGCCTGAAAAGTGGCTGGGGCGTTAGTAAGGCCAAATGGCATTACCAAAAATTCGTAAAGCCCCTGATGGGTACGAAAGGCTGTTTTATGGATATCTTCCGGCCACATTCGAATTTGATGATATCCCGAATATAAATCTAGCTTGGAAAAATAAGAGGCACCGTGCAATTCATCTAATAACTCGTCAATTGTAGGCATCGGGAAACTGTCCTTAATTGTTAATGAGTTTAAAGCCCGGTAATCTACACAAAAATGCCAGCTACCATCTTTTTTTTTAATTAATAGTACCGGGGAACTAAATGATGAGTGGCTGTGCCGGATAATTCCGGTGTCCAGCATCTCTGATATCAGTCGTTCGATTTCATTTTTATGAACATATGGGTAGCGATAGGGCTTAACCTTAGCTATCACGGTGTTATCCATTAGAAGAATCTGGTGGTCCAATGACCTTTGTGGAGGAAGACTAGTAGGTATGGTGAAAATTTTACTAAATTTTGTTATTAACTGCTGGATTGGTGTCGTAGTTGTTAGACATTCTCCCTTTTCATCGTGTTCATTTTTTGGCTCTGTTTGAAAACAGAGTAAGATAGATTCGATAGATTGTTGGGCTAAAAGTTTCTTAAATTGTGAGGGAGTAACCTGGTCATAATTAAGGGAAGTTTCACACTGAATACGGTGGGGACTGTCGTTATAGAAGAATGATATTTCAAATGTTCGGTAATTCGTGGTCACGTCCCCTAGTGTTTCTAGCCAGTGGAAACCTAAAATGATGTCAGCGCCATGTAAATTAATTAGGAACAGGTCTAAGGTAAATGCGATGTCTTGTATAGTAAGAGTAATTTTGCTGCATTTTTCATGGCAAAGCATTACATTCCCATTTCCTACGTATATTTTAAAAGGAATGATAGCGGTCGTGGAAAGATTATTATACCTTGCAGTTCGTTTCGTCATAAAATTATGGGAGCTCCCATTATCTATAAAAATGTGTACTGGATTGTGTCCTATGGTTCCCTGGACGCGTAAGGATTTAGACGAATAAGTTCCCATGAGAGCATTGCAACTAATCTCTGGGCTCATATATGTTTCCTGGGTTAAATCATCTTCATTTTCCACTGTGTCTATCGGTTCCAGGTGATCCTCTAATTCTCCTTCAAAAAAATACAATGTCGGTCGATTCTTAAATTTATGTCCTTGTACATATTTTTCTTCGCATGTAAAGCATTGGCCATGGTCCCGCCTAAGTTGCATTTCTGCCGGTGTTAAACGCCTAAATGGTTGGCTTCTTGGGGCAGCCTGATTATTTGACAAATTATTGGACCAGAGTTTTCGCACCTTAAACTCCTCGGGACTAGGATCCTCGTATAATCGAGCTAATTTAAATGCGCTGAATAAAGTAGTCGGATTATGGGCAATAACTGCTCTTTTTATATGCGGTTTTAACCCGGAAATAAAATTTTTCGTAATTTTTCTTGAGAAAGGCCATCAAATTGACAAGAAAGATCTTCGAATTATTCCTGGTAAGCAGAAACAGTAGAATTTTGTACTAGTTTTGTGAATTTACCGTAGGGGTCTTCATATTCGGTGGGACCAAATCTATCATGGATGGCTTCCTTAAAAGCCCGCCAGTCTTGACATAACCCATCTCGCATTAAGCCTTGAAACCATCGAGCCGCCGGACGATCCAAATGCATTGAGGCAATAAAAAGAAAATCCATAGGATTTATGTTGTTATACTTGAAGTACATTTCGATTTTGTACAGCCAATCCGTTGGGTCGCCCGAAGAGAATCTGGGACATAACATTTTCACCGGTGCCTGGTTGTATCCGTCAGGCCCGACGTCAGAATGCTCGTGTCATGACATTGGCGGCATAGGAAATTCCGACATTTGTATGGTATTTGCATTTATTGCTGGCTTAACTTGAACTGAATTAATTGCTGTCTGTACTGCAGGGGGCGGAGTTCCTAATAAGCCAGGTGATGATGTAACTGATACCCCAATATCGAGAATTTGAACTCGTGGCCTTGAATAGCCTTCAACCCCGCCCAAGGAGGTATCATGGGTGTGTGAGGGGAGGGAATCTTGAGCCTTCAAAGCCTCTTCAATATGTTGATTAACTGACTGAACCTGTAGCTTAGAAGATCCGATCCCTTTTGTGTTGACAGTAATTTGCTGCACCAGAGTTTGTAATTCGGTTCGAAAATCTCTGAATTCCTGATAAAACTGTTGATGTGATGTCTGTAATTCATCATGACGTTGTTGGGATGATACTAACGTTGCCCGAACCTGTGCTAGATCATTTACGAATCTTTCTTGTGTGGTATGAACCAGATCTGCAAGAGCGGTATGCTGATCCAAATAAACCTGATGTCGTTTATTCAGATCTTGCCAGGTGACCGTGGTGGTTGATGCTGAACTGCAGGAGGAAGATGGTGGCACGTCCATGACGTGCCTCTCAACGAGAGCACCAAGTTGTTACGTATTCCGGCGAACTCGCCAGACAGAGAATGACATGTCTGCCGGAGACGCGAAAGACGAAGCAATTGGGGAGAGAGACAGAGTTAGGAGAGAAAAGCAACAATAATTCTTCATTAACCCCTTAATCTATTTACAAGTGTATTTAAAAGCAATAATAGCAACGGTCATAATCCCCCCCAACGGTCAAATGGCCTGGCACATGTCGCCAGCTCATAATTCCTAAACTATTTATTATAGCCTAATGTGTAGCCTATCCTGTGGCCCATATATCTTACTTTAATTACATCGATCCTGGCGGTACACTTGTCGTTACAGAGGGTGACTATAAAGAGCTTGAAAAAGTGTCATCCCCCAATGAAGATATCAAACCTATCATTGATGGCAATTAATTTTGTAACATTGTAGGTGTTGTTGGATTTACAACCTCAGTTTGATTGTCTAGTTGAGGGTCATATAAGTGCTAGTTTGTAAAGATGCGTTGCACTTTTTAAATAGTTATATCTAGAAGTTGTTGGTGAAGATAGGATCTCAATTTGGAACTATACCTTTTGGAATGTCATTAGTTTGCAAATTTTTCCGACAAAGATTCTGTCAATGCTTGTTCCTGTAAACTAAGGTGAACTATCATAAAATGTGCATATTTTCTTAGGTGATCGATGACAATGAGAATGATAGCCTTGCCACATGAGGGGGTGGTAAGTTCACAATAAAATCCAATGTGATGTTGACCCAAACCTTATTCTGTTTAAGTATTTGTTGGAGTAAATCGGCATGGGAAAATGCATTTTTAGTTCGTTGGGAGATGAGACATTATTCAATCCAAGGACAAATATCTCTACACATGGAAATCTAAAAGGCTCCTGGTGAATACATGCATTGTGTGGAGAAGTCTGGAGTCGCTCCTGAGACTTGATTGGTTTACTTTGGCCGTGGAAAGCACAACCTTTGATGAGCTTTACAGTTGTTGGAGTTGACCAAGACCTTGTTCATCAACTCCTTAAGTTTTGCACATTTATCCTCCAAAGTTGCCATGATATTGTGTGCTCTATATTTGGCTCTTTCCACAAGACAACAAAGTATTGGAAAAAATGAAATTGGCCTACCCCTATCCTTCCAAGGCTAGAAATCCTTATGATTCCATATGGTAGATTTTGAAAGATAGAGTATGAGAAGAGATGGAGAGAAGTTGAGGAAGAGATTTGAAGGAGAAACAAGAAGAGAGCTGGAAGAAGTGGTCCAAGTGTCTGTGGGCTTTGTCGCTCGAGCATGAGGGAGACAAGTGCTAGAGTGCAGTGGAATATGACTAAAAAAATTAGGGCAAATAGTTGATGCCTATTCTCATTTCTAAGACAGTTTAAGCACACTTACTCCTTTGCAAAAGATCACTATACGAAATAGAAGCTACAAAATTACTGTTCTACAAAAATAAAGATACACACAATTTTAAAAAGAACTTCTGATGCAGTGGAAGGTCGACTCAAAAGGGGATTTCCAAATGCAGGCCTATATGCGATGATGTGAAATAAAAGTGCACAAGCGGTCCGCTAAAATTTCAAACAAGTAATTTATTTATTATGAATTAACAGCAGGTGAACATACAGTTGCAAACAATTAATTAACGGAGGACAAAGTAATAATTTTGCAAAACGAAAGAGGCACAATTACTTTCAAGCAAGCGTAGAGCGAACCTTGCAAATCACTCGACAAATAGTACTAATAACATTTAAAGAGAGAACATCCACTACACAATATAGGTGCCAAAATACCCAACAATAAAAGACAGGAGTTTATACCACAATTCACGTGAGTAGGCAGCGGCGACGGCGGTTGTGGGCGAGCATCTAAAGGCACGGTGACGACGGAGTGGCAGATCTGATGTGGGTCCACGGAGGGTCGATCGGGTTGAGGTGTGGGCTTAGGAGATAGTGAATGGGTTGGGTAGGAGTGGGGCTTATAGTTTGCTGGATAATTTGGAACAATGTGGTAAGGGAAAGAGGCGGGTGCTGGAAGGGGTCAGACAGGCTTGCTGTGGCCGGACGGGAAGAAGGAAGTGGTGGAGGCGTGAGTTGCGGTTTGCTGTGGCCGGACGGGGAGGAGGGAAGGGGAGAAGGTTTCTGGTGGTGATCGGCTCACTGGAACAGGGAAGATTGGCGGTGGAGAGTCGGAGGTCGGCGTCGGCTTGAGATGGAAAACGGGGGAGGGATGCGGGAAGGGCAGATAGGGCTCGGTGGGGTGGATATGCTGGAGGAAGAGGAATAGAGAGAGGGGAAAGGCGGAGGGCTCACCGGAGAGGACGAGGGTGGCGGCCGGCGTCCCACCGGAAGAGGCGAAGGAAGGCGTCGCTCCTCAGGAAATCTTCCAAAACCTGCGATGCTTCCTCCCTCAAACCGCCGGGTATGAATAACCCAAAAACCGAACCACCGCCTACAGTAAAGTGAACCGATGCCTGCATAGTGTAACTCAAATAAAACCACCCCGATCGGATGGCTAGAATTGTTTGGCCCGATCGGGGTTTAAATACATCTCAGAATAAAAAACATAAACTACAAAAATAACTAGAAACGATCATCCATACGCGACCACGAGCTCCGATTGCTCGTCCGGGCAGCGGATCACCGTCTCCTGCGGGAATATACGCGTGTCGGTCGTGGCGCGCCGTCAACTTCTCTTACACTTTCCTTTTGTTTGCGAACGTGCTCCCCAGAACACCTCTGTAAGACTATTCTCATATCATTTAGAATTTGGATCAGTAAATCATGTATATAACTTGAGATACACAAGGTACATGTCAAGGCTGTCTAGAAAATGTGTAGAAATATATTTCTAGGAAGTCATTCAAGGAAGGTAGTGAGTCATTCAAGGAAGGTAGTGATTTAGGAAGTTTGGGTGGGGGTGTGTCAGGTACATTATTCCGTGAATGTAAATGGAATATAAGTTGACAATTATGGGTGCACGACAAGAATTGCTCATCAGTCATCACAATGAAAGCATAAGCCTTCTCATGGCATACTTGCATTTCATTTGGAGATGAGCGGTGGATAAGAAAGCATGAAGAAGGTGACTTGGTCAGTTTGGTGAGATGGGGGGTGTTTGCAGCATGTGTAAGTTGTAATGGTGGACGAGTATTGGTGAGAGATGGATAATAAGTATGGTAAGAGTCGAGGGGTTTGTCCTCTTGAAGTTTTGCGAGGTCCGTGATTTGAGCTATGTTGGTTAGAAAGCTTGTAGTTATGGAGGACTTTAGGTTTATGGATGAAAATGCATTAGTTGAAAAAGTTGTGTAATTCAATGACTTATTTGGCACGTATTTTAACATCAAGGGTATAGAAAGAGCTTGTTGATGGTTAATGTATTGCGAAGACACCTTGCAGCAAGGAACTTGTTCTTGGTGTAAATTGATAGATGCTCTGTGTTCATTGAAATTAAGCAAGGGCCAAACCAACCATGTGGAAGGATGTGATGCAGAGATGTTGGTTGACGCTGATGAATGATTCTCTAAAAAAACGTGTGGCTTTGAAAGCCCAATTTAATGATTCAGTGTCATCAAAGTCAGAAAATTTGAGTTAGAGCGGGGCTTGGTTAATGTTTGCTGGTGTGGTTGGGGTGTCAATGTCATGAAGGTGTAGTCACTGAGTCCAACCTGGGGGATGACATCTTTGATAGTTGAGACAAAGGAAATGACAAAGTTGGCAGAGGTATCTTGATGGTTGAAATGCAATTGACGTTATTGTTGACATGGCATAGGGAATCGAGACTACTTCATCTACCGTGTGAACTGCATGAGTGATTTGAGATTTTGTGATTCTGACAAAAAGGGGGGAAGCAACATCAACAAGAGCACCAAATTATTCGTATACAAAAAAATTCGAGTCAAACTCATAAATTGGGAGGGACTGGGAAGATAAACACATATTGGGGGCAAAGTTTGTTTGGTAACAGGCGACATTTCAGCGTGAATTTCTGCTGGAGGCATCTTGAGTAGACGACAATCCTTCAATATTGTCTAGGGCAGCAGAAGCCGATCTAGCTATGGCAGCCACTATGGTGGTGGGCGTTCCTGGGAGCATATGCTGGGTAGTGGGAATCTGGAGCGGCGCCATCGGCAGCAGCATGCATCACTCGGGGAGCAATGGGTTGTGCATCAAAAGATATCCCAAGAGCTTTTTGGATGAAGGGTGAGAGTTGTAAAAGATGGTGTCATAACATAAACACGCCAGACACATGCACATTGTAAAGAAGAAAGTTATAACTCCTTTCCACTCAGTTGTTGTGGTTGAGGAATGTAAGTGGCTGTACCCAAACCCAAAATTTCTTATTCTTGTTCAGGAAATCTATTTTCTAGCTTACTTTTGGATTTTAAGCATGGTCACCCTTTCTTTATATTTTCCAATATTTTGATTCAGCATCCGATACATGGGTTTTACCTAGCTGCTGTTAACATGTTATTTGTAGATATAACCTACTTGGTTTTTTTACTCTGAACTTTTGATTCTTGTAGCAGTTGAAGGTATATTTGAAGGGAAGAAAACATGAGCTCCCAGTTTGAAAGAGAGGAAGCAATCAACAAGAAGGTTCATGCATACTTAATATCTTGATTCTTAGAAGTTATTGATGTGTTGTACTACTTAATATGGTTACTTTGATGCACAGGGATGGTATGCTGCCATTGTTGTTTGCTGGTTCCTTGGAAATGGATCTCTTATCTCATGGAATAGCATGCTGACTATTGTTGACTACTATACTGAGAAATTTCCGGTATGCTATTGTATGCATTCTATGTATGATGTTCTTTTCAGTATGATTGTATTTAACATACAAGTTTCCACATTATTGAACTAGAAATAATGAATATCCATCTTTTTAATTAACATCTGCCTTCTTACCTTTGAAATTTTGTTTTACTGAAATTATACTGCTTCCTCTAGCATATCTACAGTGTATTATGCTTGTAATATTGCATTTACCAAGAAGGTTTTGATTTACTTTCTAGATAAGTAAACCTGTCCTATAATTGATTTTTTTGTCATAATGCTCCTGTTAAAGAGGGTTTAGCAAAAAAATATTCTCATTGATACAACAATTTTATTGTAATCTTCTTAACATTAAAAAGGGATGCAGAAAGGAAGGACAATTAACTTGTCTACTTTTGGTTACTTGTTTTGGCTTATCTTCCAACACTTCAAAATCCAAGCTAGACATGTTTTATCTTTTAAGTACTCTGACTTAACAGTTTTTAAATTACTTGTGGAAAGAATAAGTCTGCAAAGAAAGCCAAGGAGCTTCTAACTTAAA
The DNA here is from genome assembly GCA_039513925.1 of Platanthera zijinensis. NCBI lineage: Eukaryota > Viridiplantae > Streptophyta > Magnoliopsida > Asparagales > Orchidaceae > Platanthera > Platanthera zijinensis. Next base: position 22,157,809 of record CM077096.1, read on the forward strand.
ACTATCCAAATAGTGTGGAGAGACCCACGAAACCTATAAAACCTAAGTGGACACCCATAATTCAAGATGTGAGGCTAACATTGTCAACCAACCATCAGGATAAGCTCAACCATATGTGAGCCACATAATGGTGGACCTCACTGAGGCAAAGTCCAATATTACAAGGTCCATGCTGATGGGTCATTGACGCAGGGTATATCGTGAGACGAAGGTGTGCCGATCGTCTTCTACGCGAATATACAAAAGTGGGCTCCGCTGACGTGCGACCCGTAGTCTGATGACGATCTCCATCAGTCATGCAGAGAAGAATGTCGACATGCCCCCGCGTGTGGACTAGCAACGTGAGTTCTCTAAACCTCGCTCTGATACCATGCAGAAAACAACGAATGCATAACTCAAACAAGCTGGTTAGAGTGGAGAGACCCGCAAAACATATAAAACTTAAGAGGAGACCCATAATTCAAGATGTGAGATTAATATTATCAACCAATCATTAAAATAAGCTCATCTATATGCAGGCCACATAACTGTGGGCCCACCGGGACCAAGTCTAGTGGCATAGGGTCTACCCCGACAGGTCATGTTGAGAGGAACACCAATAGTCTGCACTTAATTAAGAGGATTGTTGAAAGTAAATAAAAAATTGCTATTTGCAAACTAAAATTTACCAAGAAATTTGGAAATAAAGTCCGAAAAAATTGTAAAGTGGGGAGGGGAGATGTAAATCTAATATAATATGCCAAGCTTTATCGTGCTTGTATTCTATAACAAAAAGATATACAACATGATGACGATCAACTAATACAAAATGAAGTAACAAAAAATTGCTATTTGCAGACAAAATAGTGATTTTGCGGATATTCATTTTTGTTTGCTTTTAAAAATCCTATTGATTAATAATCTGAGTACATTTATTAAATCTACATTACCTAGCCTATTACTGGGATTAAGAGGTTTGGGAGAGACTGGTCTTCATTGGTTTGAATGATTTTCTATTTATTTCTAAGATCCAAAAGAGCTTTAAAAATGAAAAAGTGGAACTTTTCTACTTCTGTTTGGGTATTTTTTTCTAATTTCATGCACATTGAAATTTGAGACTGTTGAACTTTTCATTAGCATTTCTTGCGGTCTTTAATTTGGGAGATTTTGAGTTGATGGTGTTTAACAGGATCTGCTACAAATTTTCTGTCATTGGTTCATTTTGTATAAAACTTTTTTATTTATTTGTTTGGTATTTTAGCTGTATACTAATATGATCCAGATTTACTGCTAATATGATCCAGATTTACTGCTAATTAGTGCATGTCTTGCATATATGAATTAACATAAACACTTGTAAAAACTTGCATGTTTTTTCGAAAATATTATTCATTTACGTAAATTTTCTTGATGTTTTTCTATTCTTGCAGAGCTACCATCCCACACGAGTACTTACTCTAGTTTATCAACCGTTCGCCTTCATAACACTTGCAGTACTAACTTACCATGAGGCAAAGCTTAATACCAGAATCCGAAATATATGTGGATATACTCTGTTTTTTATAAGCTCAGCACTTGTGATTGTTGTAAGTATCGTTTTTATGAACGTAAAAGTTTCCTACAATTCCTTGATGAAATTAGTAGTTAGTTTTCACCCTGGTAGTTTGATTTATGATCTTTTGATACTCATTGAAAAAATATTGTTGAAAGAAATGATTTTGATTTTTGATTAAACAAGTACCACTTCTTTATATATAGGAGTGACAAAATACAGATCACAAGAAATATCAAAATATAGGAATAAAATAAACCGGAAACTCTAACACTCCCCTCAAGCTGGGCTTGTGATGTCTATGAAACCTAATTTGGCCATAATGTTTCCAAAAGCTCAATGACTCAACTCCTTACTAAGAACATTAGCCAGCTATTGATCAGAGTGAACAAATTGAGTGCTCACAACACCCCTCACTATGTTCTCCGTGATGAAATGTCGGTCAACATGTTTAGTGTGGTCATGCTGAACATGATTGTGTGCGATGTTAATAGCCTCCTTGTTATCACAATAAAATCGAATGAGACCTTTACTTTTAATCCCAAGTTCGAATCCACATTCCTTTACATATTCCTTTGTGTCATAACTCTGAACTCAGCTTCGGTACTAGACCTGACAACAACATGTTTTTTACTTCTCAGGTTACCAAATTTCTCCCAACCAAGGTACAATATCCAGAAGTGGTCCTACGGTCATCAACAGATCCTGCCCAGTTAGTATCTGTGAAAACTTCAACGGTTAATTCTGAGCGTTTATATTGGCAGCCCGTCTATGGCTATTGACAACCCCAATATAGTAGCAGTCCACATTAAAGCATAGAGAGACAACATCAATATTACAAACCGCAAATTCTATGATTCTATTAGACAGCTGGTATAATTGATATGAATTCTAGTTCTATACAACAATCATGCATCGATTATAGTTTTCTACGTCTGCATACATTTCAGAAATAGTGCACTTTCAGAGCATACATTTCAGAAATAGTACACTTTCAGAGCTTACAAATTGCATGAAATATTTGTCAAAAAGATTTATTATGCCAAAAGACCAGACATCCCCTTTTTTTCTTGGTCGTGTGCTACATAAGCAAAATAGTTCATTTTTATCCATTAACATCGCATTGGGTTTCAGATTCACAGAAGAATGTAAGAAAAATCTAGGGCACGGGGGGAAGCTCGTATAACAAAGGAAGCTGGCTCGCAAAACCCTAAATTATACTAAATCCCCTATGCCCATTAGAAAAAATTGCCCGAAAACTTGCTACAAGCTACAACCGGCGGTGAGGAATATCTGACATTTGAGACAAAATAGAGTCGATGGAAGATCCAGCCTTCCAGATGAGGTCATCGACGTCCAAGGGTGCTCCTCCGATGGTTTTCGACGATCGGTGATGAGGATTCGACGGGCGGGAAGAGGGGCGAATCAAGGGAGAATGCAGGGGGGCGGGAGATAGGGGTGGGATTTCTATCGGGCGTATGAGACAATGGAAGAAAGGGGCCCGCTATTAGATAGGATAAACTTAGGTTATTAGGCCTTTTTAAAGTTTATTGGGGCTATTAATAGTTATAGATTGACCACCAATATAAACACCCTTTGTTGGGAGTAAACGACATACCACGCCCAAGAGAAGTTTTGAGATATTGAAGAATCCAACGGGAAACATTTAAGTGGTGAGACTTGGGTATGCTTGTATTGACTGATAACTCCAACAACATACGAGATATTTGGGTGAGCATGGGATAAGTTGGTGAGCCTCCCTACAAGCCGTTAAAAACCGTTGATATCTGCAACAACTTTTCCACCATCCCTCCCTAATTTATGGTTGGCTTCAATATGGGTGTCTACAGGTTTACACTCATTCCCATTGTCTCAAGAAGGTCAAGGACGTACTTTCTCTAAGAGATAAAAATACCGTGCTTGGATCTTGCAACTTCAATGTCAATGAAGTACTTGAGGTTCCCCAGATGTTTTACCTCAAATTCACTAACCAATCTTGTCTTAAGATTTTGGATTTCCTTCATGTCATCACAGTTATGACAAATTCATTCACATAGACAATTAGAGCGGTCAATTTTCCTTGCCTGTGTTTTATAAACAGGGTATGGTCAACATTGCTCTGAGTATACCCAAATGTCATCACGACTCTTTGAAATTTTTCCAAACCAAGTTCTCGGGGATTATTTTAGGTCATATAGAGCCTTCTTCAGCTTGCTTCCCTCAGATACCTTAGAGGCAAGACTCAGAGGTAGTGACATGTATACTTCCTTTTCCAAATCCTCATAAAGGGAGACATTCTTCACGTCTAATTGATTGAGACTCTACCCTTTTTAAGCAACACATGAGAGCAAAATTTTGATCGAATTCATCTTCGCTACGAGAGCGAAGGTTTTCTGATAGTCAATCTTATTAGTCCGAGTGTATCCTCTGGTCACCAACTTAGCTTTG